>OY755083.1:12355898-13555898 GCA_963576655.1 Gastrophysa polygoni | reverse complement strand
TATATCAGAAAGAATGAATTACTGTTTTTTCCATCAATCACCGCGAATATCTATTTGTGGTAATGACAGAGATGATACGTTTTCAGCTTGAGGAGTAATTATGTTCGCAAATTGACGATTCCTGTATTCAGCGAATGATTCAGGTATCATTGTTCGCATTATGACAGATTGATATCGTTCAGAGGGGATGAACGTCTTGATTTCAACAAGAACTCGAATTTCATCCATCCCCAAATGAAATGCAATATTCCATTGTCATGAAAGCAACTATATGGAGAACATCTACCTCACGGTCATGAATATTGAACTGAACTGAAATGGTAGCGAGTTAACCAAGAAAGTGGTGGCAGTTCATCAAACGGATTATCGGTAATTTCTTTGCCAAACTGCCAGTGCTGTATGAAGTTGAAGTTTTGTTTGGGACCAAAGAGTGATCAGATAGATAAAGTTGAATGACTTCCAAAGATGAATCTCTCCTTCAGTACACTCGTGATATGTGATAAGGCTGTGGAGATTTCTGCGATATTTGTGAACATTTTCCGACGGTAAGGAATCTTTCATTACGCGACATAATTGGCATAACTGATTTCATGTCATTATTGAACTCGATTTTTCAGTTATGTATAATAACACTTCGAAATGCAAAATGAGGTTTGGGGAAGTGTCTCAGTACGTCAACAGGACGGTACATCGAATAATGTGATCAAACCTAGCGTAACCTGACATATTCAAATACTCATTATTGCAAAGGAAATCACTAACAACCTCGTGTTCAGAATCAAGGAGGAATATTGCATGTAATATCAGGTCCATCAATTTCGAACTCCAAATGAGTATAGTTCAACTTAGTCCCGAATAGCTATCGATTAGCTACCTATCGCTATATATCGAAGTTATCAATAATAATTATTGATTACTCCGTAATAATATCATCTTGAGTCTGAGTAGCCAGTGATTACTCCTTTATATAATTTTGTTTTCACATTGTTCCATCATTTTTTCATGGACTTGGCCCATAGTTTCTGCAGAACCAATTTCCAATAATGAAGTGGAGATGAACACCCGACGAAAAAAACACGGTCTCACAAATTGAGCATTCACTGCCACATATATATCATGTGAAACATAATCCCGAAAACCCTATACTGGGAAGTAAATTCTACCAGTATCTCGATATTGGATAAACAATATGATTTGTGATCGAGTTACGTTACGAGGGAGTCATCGATCTTGACTTGTTTCCATAAATATACAGAGTGATCCATGCCAATGCAATGGTAAGCCGATGAATATCGTTATCTGCAAGTTCACAATCAATCCGAGAGATGTTTTGAAATTCAATAAATGAGGTCAATGTTTCTGATTGCATTTTTCGGAAAATTGATGAGTTCAATTCAGAGTTCAAAGAGAAATAGAATTAAACAATGGGCTAGGTTATTAGATTAGTCCTGATTTTTGTTCTATATACTGCGGCCCACTATAGATGACAATGAAATAGTAAATGGGTGATAATCGATCACTACCTACTTGAATTGATGAGAGGTTTTGTTTTGTTCATTCATCATAGAGAACTCATTTGTCATGAGAATTTTAAGAGAACAGTAGTAATATGATCTGTTTGACTTTGACTTTGTTCGATCATTATCACCAATTCAGTGCGATCCATTCGAAATGAATCATCCGAAACGAATTTCCAGAATATCTCTTATCCTCTGATGTGTTTTCGAACTGTAAGTAATAAATTTGAAATATACGTGCTTTCGATGTTTTCGACAATGTTTCTTCCGTGAGAAATTCATGCAATAATGCAAAATGCGATGTTGAATCAACTAAATGGAGTCAACAATGGAGGTCGACAACTTGATGGGCAGATGAACGTGATTATTTTCTATTCCTGTGTGTTTCTATCCTTGTTTTCTTTTTTGATCCAACGATGTGCTCATCTGATCATCGCATTTTTCCTTTCATAATCTTCATATCGGTCCGGTTGTTTCAGAGTTGAGTGAACATAGAAAAACTGTGAGGAAAAGATCACGAATCAGAAAACCCTCGTCAATGATATATGTCTATCGTTATTATGTCTGAGCTACAGAAAATTTTCTAATTCTGGCATAATCTCCGTGGAATTCATGGAGAATGTATGGTCTTCTAATTGCGTATAATGGCTTCAATTCTCTTTTGATCCTCGAGAATGAGAGTCATCATTACATGCTCATTGAAGCTCATCATACGGCATATTATCTACCACGAATCACGGATGACCTTACATTATGCCACGTGTAGCTGAACATTGCACAATTTCCGCGCTTTATATTGGAATGAGTTGAGCATATACGATTTTTATAATAGATATAAACATAATCGGAACAATTTTTGTGACCTCTGGTTTTGATCATAAGACGGGGGCACGAGATTTCATAAGACTTCTGAAACAACTTCTGAAGGAATTGAAGAATGCTAGAATGAAGGTTAGTACAAGTACAAGTTTACAGCTTACATCTGATTTGCTTGAGTTTTTGACCATTTCAAATTGACAATTTTCCCTAGGACTCCTTCCGCAATCCAACCCTCATTCACAACCAGAAAACTCTCATGATGAAAACGTGCGTGCTTACGGAAGATCTGGAAATAATTATGTGGGCAAAATATTTGGACAAATTTCACACGTACATCCAGAAATGATCGTACCGACGTAATTATCATGAATTATTTCGTAGCTATCAAAAGAGAGAGCCAGTATTTCATGACAGGACGAATTTGTTAACAAGTGAACTATTGGCGCCAAGGAAAGGAAAATCCGCACAGTATATATCTACTGTTCGTCCAGCAATGAATGCCATGAATTGAATGTTGATGTTTATCTCCGTTTCACAATTTATATCATTTTCTAGAACTCAGTTATCCATGAAAAAATAACAACAACTAACAGTTTTCCTAATACCCAAATAGTCTTTCATCATGTAAAAAGATCACCATGACATTGACTTCTCTCTCAATAATGAAAACTGAATCACATTGTGGAAAAAAATCATGAGAAACTCAATTTTTCGATGATGGAAGTCCTTTCGTTAGATGGAGACCGTTTATGGTATGGGAATGTGAGGGGATCATTATCATCATCTTATACTTTCTGCCAATTGACTTTTGTCTGAAGCATTCCTTCTGATTTTCCATATACTCACCTATGAAGACATCTTACCATCCTTGTTCTGTAAGTGAATATTTCCACAAGAGGAAATCATATGGGTATTGAAGGCAGTCCGTCAAATGTCAAACGTTGTTTTCACGCTACGAAATATGTTAAGAGTCAAATAAGGCACATTTATCAAGTTATGACGACGACTCCCACAATCTAGATCTACGAAAAAAATTCTTCATTGGCTAGAAGTCACACAGAATCTGTTTCGAAAATTTTATCTTTCATCATCAACATAATAAGAAGTACGAGCAGTCAGTGGGAGAATAACAGTATCAACAAATGTCGAGTGTAGGGGGTAAAAATCAGAAAAAAATATTTTGTTTCCTCACCGAAGTGTGGAACACTAATGTCAGGTGTATAACCTTTCTTGACTTGGAGGATAAGAGTTGGAAAATAAGAAAATGGTATGTTACAAATACATATGAAATAATGCCAGACACAAATGATAAACAATAATGGTTCGCATGAACATTAGTATTCCTCACAATTATTGAATCACGTCATCACTCCCCTCTCACATTGTGAACTCACAAATTTCAGTAGGTGGCATTACGGATATGAATTATGATTCTTGTGATCAGGAATGATATAAATCAGGACACCCAGATAACTCTTGATGAAGACTGTGAAGAAGGTGTTTGAAAAAACTCAACACATTATCGTTTATTTTCAATTTGAAAATAACGAAAATATAAGCGTGGATTTTTTCGATGATTGACCATGTACATATAGAATACCATCTAGAATCACCCTGAGCTATTCAACCCGCACGTGTCAGCACTGTCAGCGTGTGATAAGGGTCCATTCGGAATGACAAATATCTGGATGTGTCATTTTTTATGTAATTGGACCGCATATGCTCGCATCCACGTATTTCACGTAACGACATCGTTTGTATATCTCCGAAGAAAGGATATGCCCATCTGTAGGACCTCGAAGTGGTCCTATAAAAATTTCATGATGGTTTTATTGGGGTTTGAGAGGCCTAGTGCACTTTCAATGAATTTATTGGCGCACGGACCCAACAGATATAGCATGAATGAGTTTATTCAATGCTTCTCTGATATTATCTTCTAAGAAAGAGTGAGAATGTAGCAGAAGTGTAGAAGACGTGAAAGTTAATCGATGATCAAAAAAATTATTTCAGGAATTTACAGGGATTCGGATTATGGTCATGATTTCGTATCCAGATGTGATCCACTGTTTCCAATATGGTGTATTAATGAATAATCTAATAGTGCATATCAATAAATTTGCATGGTACACCCTCATATTCTATTGAATGATCATCTTCTGAGGAGGCGAAAGGATATATCTGATATCAAGTGTTGAATCTTCTCTCTATAAATTGGCCTTGATATTCAGTGGAAATTTCTCAGTTCAGATATAAGCTGAGTTCCGAAAATATGAAGGACCAGGAGCTGATCATTCTCTCAGATCCAATAGCAGAATTTAAGATAATATATATCACTGATTAAAAACACCACCTGAACTACGAAATCCAACTTAACTAGTACGACATAATATACGACAACTATCGAACTGAACGAGTATACTTGTAAGAATGAACCAAATCCAAATCTGTTCATGAAATTTTATTCTCAGATTCCTATGTCAAGGAGAGACATTTTTCACATATTGATTTGTTCTTCATACTTCATTATTTCTCATGATGACCGTGTTCATATAATATGTGCGGATATGTTGAACAGCATCTCCTGATACTTACAAATACTCACTTGTTCAATGATTATTTAAATTCAAATACCGTGAATTGATAATGTAGTGAGTACTCAAACGCATCTGATATTTTCAGTTCCCTGGAAGTAATGGAGAGAAAGAGAGCTTTATCGATTGGAGAATGAAAATCAGATGACATTCATCTAGTTGAATTTTAATGTCCACATAGTCATTATAATTGCATGTAATAGTCTGAAATATATCATATTCTGGTCTATTTTATTCTATTCTATTCTATTCTATTCTATTCTATTCAATTCTATCCAATTCTATTCAATTTTATTCTATTCAATTCTATCCAATTCTAATCTATTCTATTCTATTCTATTCTATTCTATTCTATTCTATTCTATTCTATTCTATTCTATTCTATTCTATTCTATTCTATTCTATTCTATTCTATTCTATTCTATTCTATTCTATTCTATTCTATTCTATTCTATTCTATTCTATTCTATTCTATTCTATTCTATTCTATTCTATTCTATTCTATTCTATTCTATTCTATTCTATTCTATTCTATTCTATTCTATTCTATTCTATTCTATTCTATTCTATTCTATTCTATTCTATTCTATTCTATTCTATTCTATTCTATTCTATTCTATTCTATTCTATTCTATTCTATTCTATTCTATTCTATTCTATTCTATTCTATTCTATTCTATTCTATTCTATTCTATTCTATTCTATTCTATTCTATTCTATTCTATTCTATTCTATTCTATTCTATTCTATTCTATTCTATTCTATTCTATTCTATTCTATTCTATTCTATTCTATTCTATTCTATTCTATCCTATTCTATTCTATTCTATTCTATTCTATTCTATTCTATTCTATTCTATTCTATTCTATTCTATTCTATTCTATTCTATTCTATTCTATTCTATTCTATTCTATTCTATTCTATTCTATTCTATTCTATTCTATTCTATTCTATTCTATTCTATTCTATTCTATTCTATTCTATTCTATTCTATTCTATTCTATTCTATTCTATTCTATTCTATTCTTTTCTGTTCTGTTCTGTTCTGTTCTGTTCTGTTCTGTTCTGTTCTGTTCTGTTCTGTTGTGTTCTGTTCTGTTCTGTTCTGTTCTGTTCTGTTCTGTTCTGTTCTGTTCTGTTCTGTTCTGTTCTGTTCTGTTCTATTCTATTCTATTCTATTCTATTCTATTCTATTCTATTCTATTCTATTCTATTCTATTCTATTCTATTCTATTCTATTCTATTCTATTCTATTCTATTCTATTCTATTCTATTCCATTCTATTCTATTCTATTCTATTCTATTCTATTCTATTCTATTCTATTCTATTCTATTCTATTCTATTCTATTCTATTCTATTCTATTCTATTCTATTCTATTCTATTCTATTCTATTCTATTCTATTCTATTCTATTCTATTCTATTCTATTCTATTCTATTCTATTCTATTCTATTCTATTCTATTCTATTCTATTCTATTCTATTCTATTCTATTCTATTCTATTCTATTCTATTCTATTCTATTCTATTCTATTCTATTCTATTCTATTCTATTCTATTCTATTCTATTCTATTCTATTCTATTCTATTCTATTCTATTCTATTCTATTCTATTCTATTCTATTCTATTCTATTCTATTCTATTCTATTCTATTCTATTCTATTCTATTCTATTCTATTCTATTCTATCCTATCCTATCCTATCCTATCCTATTCTATTCTATTCTATCCTATCCTATCCTATCCTATCCTATCCTATCCTATCCTATCCTATCCTATCCTATCCTATCCTATCCTATCCTATCCTATCCTATCCTATCCTATCCTATCCTATCCTATCCTATCCTATCCTATCCTATCCTATCCTATGCTATCCTATCCTATCCTATCCTATCCTATCCTATCCTATCCTATCCTATCCTATGCTATCCTATCCTATCCTATCCTATCCTATCCTATCCTATCCTATCCTATCCTATCCTATCCTATCCTATCCTATCCTATCCTATCCTATCCTATCCTATCCTATCCTATCCTATCCTATCCTATCCTATCCTATCCTATCCTATCCTATCCTATCCTA
The DNA here is from genome assembly GCA_963576655.1 of Gastrophysa polygoni. NCBI lineage: Eukaryota > Metazoa > Arthropoda > Insecta > Coleoptera > Chrysomelidae > Gastrophysa > Gastrophysa polygoni. The sequence goes on along the minus strand of OY755083.1, from coordinate 13,548,887 downwards.
TCCTATCCTATCCTATCCTATCCTATCCTATCCTATCCTATCCTATCCTATCCTATCCTATCCTATCCTATCCTATCCTATCCTATCCTATCCTATCCTATCCTATCCTATCATATGCTATCCTATCCTATCCTATCCTATCCTATCCTATCCTATCCTATCCTATCCTATCCTATCCTATCCTATCCTATCCTATCCTATCCTATCCTATCCTATCCTATCCTATCCTATCCTATCCTATCCTATCCTATCCTATCCTATCCTATCCTATCCTATCCTATCCTATCCTATCCTATCCTATCCTATCCTATCCTATCCTATCCTATCCTATCCTATCCTATCCTATCCTATCCTATCCTATCCTATCCTATCCTATCCTATCCTATCCTATCCTATCCTATCCTATCCTATCCTATCCTATCCTATCCTATCCTATCCTATCCTATCCTATCCTATCCTATCCTATCCTATCCTATCCTATCCTATCCTATCCTATCCTATCCTATCCTATCCTATCCTATCCTATCCTATCCTATCCTATCCTATCCTATCCTATCCTATCCTATCCTATCCTATCCTATCCTATCCTATCCTATCCTATCCTATCCTATCCTATCCTATCCTATCCTATCCTATCCTATCCTATCCTATCCTATCCTATCCTATCCTATCCTATCCTATCCTATCCTATCCTATCCTATCCTATCCTATCCTATCCTATCCTATCCTATCCTATCCTATCCTATCCTATGCTATCCTATCCTATCCTATCCTATCCTATGCTATCCTATCCTATCCTATCCTATCCTATCCTATCCTATCCTATCCTATCCTATCCTATCCTATCCTATCCTATCCTATCCTATCCTATCCTATTCTATCCTATCCTATCCTATTCTATTCTATTCTATTCTATTCTATTCTATTCGATTCGATTCGATTCGATTCGATTCTATTCTGTTCTAATCTATTCTATGTTCTAATCTGTTCATCAGATATCAATGCAATCATAAGAATATCCTTCTGAGGAAACACACTTTTCCTGTGAGGAATTTGGAATAGAGCGTCAATGAGCGTTAATGATGGCTTCCATTCTCAAGCATGAAATTCTAGAACTGAGCCGTAGGCGAGTATACAGGGTGTCCTTAAAAGGTCTTTACAAAAAGCTACCACATATTCTTCAGACCAAAACAATTCGATACAAGCAAACTCACCTCAGTAAAAAGTTGCTTAGTTTGGGCGCTAGACGGCTCTAAAGTTGAAATTTTCAAATCGATTTTGCTTCATAACTTTTGAACGGCTCATGAGATTTTTTTCAAATTTGGTACGTTGGCATAGACTCATCGGGCAATGAAACTCATATCATAATCATAATGAATATCATTCCATGGGCGTAGAACTTGATTTTTTCAGTAAATAAACATCTAAAACTCCTACGCCAATGGAAAAAAATTAGTTTCAATATGAAATCTAAATTATTCAACTCATTCACTACAAAAAAGGTACTCTTGACAAAAGTCGATTCCTCTCATGGTTTCGACAAAATTTTAATTTTAGTGATTTAGAGCATAATTAATAATAAAACGATTAACAGATATTTCATAAAAATTGTTCAAAATGTTCACCATTTTCACGTATACAAAGATTTATACGACGAAAGTTCTACGCCCATGGAATGATATTCATTATGATTATGATATGAGTTTCATTGCCCGATGAGTCTATGCCAACGTACCAAATTTGAAAAAAATCTCATGAGCCGTTCAAAAGTTATGAAACAAAATCGATTTGAAAATTTCAACTTCAGAGCCGTCTAGCGCCCAAACTAAGCAACTTTTTACTGAGGTGAGTTTGCTTGTATCGAATTGTTTTGGTCTGAAGAATATGTGGTAGCTTTTTAAGGACACCCTGTTTATTTAATATAATAGCCATTTTGAGCGATTAGAAAACAATACTTTTTCCACTATTCCCACGAGGACACAAAGCAAAAATAAGCATAAATAATGATAGAAATATCACTGATGAGGGTTAATTCTAAATCACCAAAGTCTGATCTACTAATCTACTATCTGATCTACACACAGTTATCGTATGTACGCTCAACTCTAAAACCCTGTGAAGTAGATGAATAGATGAATAGATGAGTAGATGAATAGAGAAAATATGATTCAACGAATTTGAATGAGAATGTAATGATCGGATAAACACGTCATTGTGATAAAAAAATCATCTCGATGAGAGTAGGGCCCCAGTCATGCTTCACATGTCTGGGAGCATCTTGCATTGTTGAATACATTTGTTACCAGATTGTTACAGCATTTTTGGTAGGTGATGAAGAAGAGCCTATACGTCCGAAATTTGCAGCATCATCAGTGGTCACAGACCATGAATCCTCAATATTCCTGGTCTGCGATTAATTCTCAAGTATTGAATAATATGTTCCGATTCCCAGAAATTGAATATTGACCTTGATTTACTTGTAAGAGAATCAGTATTGAATAGTCATAGAGAAACATTTGAATGCTACAAAAAATACGAAACAATATCTAAGTATTACTTTAGAATTCACAAGGGGTTCCCTACATTCACTATTCGCTCACCGTTCAACAGATATATTTATCTTGAGGATTTACATAATCCAGGATGAGTTCAATAATTTCAATTCTCTCAGAGATGCCATATGTTCCGATTTCTCACTCAGCAAATCGATTTTGGAAAGCGATCGTGTATCATAACTCCCGACTGTTTTATTTATAAACTTATAGTAGTGATCAAAAAGAAAGTATTATCTGGTGTGATTTTTCATTCTAGACCTAGCTATGAATTATTCAGTTGGTTATAAAATTCCTGACACGAGAACACCAGATATCGGAGATAAAATAGAAGAGTTTATAAAGAACATTGGCGTGGAAGAGTTGGAGAAAAAGAGAGTTAGGAGGCTTCTGAACTTGTACGTTTCCCTATATGAAAATAAATCGCTATTCTTCCAAAACTGGTTTTCTATACTAGTTCCATCCATGCATATTATGATATCAGTTCCAGAGAACGTATGAATATATTACAGCACTATAGTTAGCGTATCTGCTCGACATAAGACTAGACGGTGATTCAAATGCTACCAGATACTCTTAAATGTGAGGTTGATTTTTCATGAAATTATTGGCTCATGACCTCAATCCTGACATCGCTTTGGTAGTTTCAGCCCCCACAAATAGATCGGAGTCGATTATATTAACGATGGAGTAACAATCACAATTTCATGACCTGAAATCGAATATTGATACACCCTGAAAGTGTTAAAAATATTTAGTATAATATACAAATCCAAAGAGTGAATCATTCCTCACCTGGATTCACATGTATACAGCTATGTGTGTATGGAAAAAAATGTATGGTTGCGCCTGTGTTGTGCGGACCGTTCAACGAAGGTGGATCCTTATCTCCAGAATAATCTTTTCGGGTGGTTTTATGAGCCTTGGCATCGAACATCACGTGGGAGTCATGAAAGGATCCACCGAAATCGAGCTTTCCTTTCATTATCAATTTTCAATAAACCCTGGGACAAACCCCAGCTTCAGGTGATAGTAAAAACCAGTTACGAAATATACCACTCCGCACTTGAAAATGACGAATCCACTCTAATATATATATCTCAATAATAAATTAGGAAACATTGGCGATTCAAAAAATGGTAATTCTGTCGTCACCAACTCAGATATTCTTGAACGAGATATATTCATGAGTCTATAGAGCTCGTTGTCCGGTGCATATTTATGATGATAACTTTATGGATAACAACGACATGGAAACGGAAGCGAGAAAAACAAATGGTTCGCAGCTCATATACGCGCATGATCCAGTCTAAAAGATATCTGCATAAGAAGCGACATCCCACAAGCGTTATATCCACGCATGCGCATATGCCCGTTATGATCGCGCTGATTTTCATTAGTAATCATTAGATATGTACCGGTGCTACAATGAGCTATTCATATACAGTGTGTCACAAATTCTATTCTCGGATCGGATCTCTGAAACTATCACTAAGGTACATCAGAGGAGATACAGAAAATTTAGATGTGAATTTGAATGCGAAAAATCTCAGATGACTACAATGATTCTCGAGTTATATTGAAATAACTACATTTGTTTTGTCGGAGTTTTTGTTGAATATCTCGGAAACAGACTTCAGAATGTCAAATTCCCAACTCCATACGCAGTACCAGGATATTCTGCAGAGACGAATGTACCAGATTCCAATTTTTTCAATAGAGTAATTGAAGAATTGTCAGAGTTACCCATTATTTTTCGACATACTGAATTGTGTATTACTTCGGTGATCCAACCAACTCTCCTGTAGTATTTGAGATCCCAATGGCGAGCATCGGATTTGGAACATATACCTCAATTCGCAAAAACAAGTAGACATTCACAACAGAGTCAGTACTTTCATGTTTATAGTAATATTTCGTAAAAATATCAGATTCGGTTATCAGATTGCTTCTTGCTAAGGAAATAGTAGATACGAACGATTGTCAATCATACCAACAGGGATCTATCTCAAGCTCAAATATTTGGAAACATGATAAGTTGAGCTCATGTATAAACAGACATCAGAAAGTCCTCGTCTATGTTTTGAAACACTGGAATATTGTTAGACTTCACAATTTTTGTCAATATCATCAATCGTTAGTATCAGTTTGATCAGGATCAACTGATATTATTGAAATGATAATAATAGTAATAATAATAATTATAATAATAATAATACATTCACCAATACAAGTTACATGAAGCACAAGTAGGTGAATAATAGGAGAGCTGTTAGGCCAAGGGGCCGATTCCACCACAGTTTCCTCAAATAAGATAACGATATGATAGAGATAAAGAATGGAGCTCAACGGAAATCCATAAGGATGTTTGTGTCGTTTGGTGAGTTTGGATCATGGTATGAACCAAAATTTGACACTTTAATTCCACTGCGGTTGCGACGTCGGTCAAGATATTGTTGTCGATTTGTTATTCTGGTTCAGATGATTCTGTTACAGTAGATTTCAATCACTGATTTCAAGCATATGTACGTTGAATTGAACAAGTGTATACAATGAGGTGTTAAACTTGAGTTAAACCAGATTTACCAAAATTAAAAGGGTAGTACCTCAATCTATCATCCTTTTGGTAATCTATTGGTTCAACATATTCCGTTATAACATATATAATAACAAATATGGTGGTGAAAAAATTATAATTTTATTTACACCAAATGTTGAAATTCAGATGGTTAGTAGTTTAATTTGACGTCCTTTGGCCACTTTAGATCACTGGAGATTTTAGAAATGTATTATTTCGAAAGTAATTCACAACCCTTCTAATCGAAGGAATATATCATTTGCAAAGTGTCTGTTGCAGAAGGAGGACGTTATGATAACATGGTCATGATTTTGAAGCGGATAATAAACAAAAATGGAAATTTCTGGAAGAGTATTATTGACCAGTGAATTATTCGGATGAAATGACAAAGATGAGAATAAAGGCATCTCATGGGTTTGTTTCAGAGAGATCAGAAAAAAAATATCGAATCCATCAAATCATTCAAAGGAACAAGAAACTGACAGTCAACTGGATGGATGTGGTTCATAATAAGAAAAACTGGAATCTGTTACTCGTTTCCATGAATTCTAGAGTGGATCATCAGTTTTGAATTCCTTGAAGGAACTTGCTTGGTTTCCTACTGGAAAATAAACATAAATCGCAAAGTTTTGTTTTCCCACTTCGCGTCTAGTATATGCGTATTGATATATCGTTAATGTCAAAACTACTATTGGATTTTTTCTGAGTTGGTGACATGAAGTATCATAAGATGTAGAAACATAACGGATGTCACTCATCTTACAAATAGAGAATTTGAAATTCGAATGTTTATCAGTGTGGCCAACCTTCTTGGAATTGTTCAATATTCAGCGGAATCATTGAGAACCTTATATATTTCAAATGAAAAGAGATAATTCATGACACACATTCCATATATATGAGTGCGTTTATTTTGAAGTTGCGATGAACGAAGAGAGCGGCGATCACGGCAGCAATGAGAGCAGCGAAATTTATATTTCATTGGTGTGTGTGGGTATCCTGTATATGAACAAACAAATGACTATTGAATATCTATGGGAAAATGATTCGAATTGAATCGAAATCGTAACAAAATGGTTATTACATCGTTTCAAATTCTGAATATATTGATCAAAACAATGGTCGAGAATAATCAGCTTGATCTCTTTTTTTTCGACATGCAAGTTTGTCAGGCAATCACAATCTCGTGTGATCGTACTCTTTGTATAAAACTACGATTCCATTCGTGTTTCTCAATGATAATCGGTATCAAGAGTGAATATTTCGAAAATATGGAGACCAGCAAGCAAAAGTGTTCAGAAATGTAAATAGAAATATTCATCCAATCCTCGACACGTTACAAAATGTACAGGACAAGTCAATCATTCACCGAGTCTTCCACCCTGAGGAGGAATTTCATCAAATCATCTTGAAGTTATGACATGAGATTAAAAAAAGAATGATATGTATGAAAACACAGGCGGCTCATACAGAAACAATGAAGTTCCCATCATCATCATCATCATCCTCTTGAGCTACAGTATCATTCATTCTTTGCTAACCTTGCTTATGATGGCTAGTGGAAGTTCATTGTGATTCTGGACCAAGTATTCGATGAATCACTTGTTTTATCTCAGTTCCATATATGATCATTCAGTGGTCGTGATATTTCCTATTGATTCATACAATGGAATGTTCTTGGTACTAAATATGATATTCAGCTATCAAAGAGTTGAATCAAATTGACGACTTCTTCTCGCATATGAATTTCATTTCTCACAATTCCATTCGAATATATCCATGGATAAATCACTTATAGTTATCCCAGGAAGATTTTACGAATTCATACTTCCATTCCTGAAGCAGTCGATACGAGAAACATCTAAAATATATATTTCTCCTAGGGCTTCCTTTTCAAGAACCATTGGTTTTTCCCCATAGAGCGGTACTGAACGATCCTGGTTGAAATGTCATGCAATGACTCAGAGATGATCTCGATCTAGAATCCCTCAATGAATTATATCTGAATTATTTCAACGTGAATAAAAGAATTGACTACAGTTCACATTGTGAATCATTACATATTAATTATATATCTCCATCGATAGATTAATAGTTTTCAGTACTTTCCGTTGAAATTATCGCTTCAGGCGTGTAGCTGTTTATATTCATTTTTTCCGAGTACACGTAGGCAAGATGACATAATGAGAACTCCGGAGACTTACCCGGAGTATAAAGTGATGAGGATCCTCGTTTGAAGTTTTTGTTTTTGGGCAAATGGGATTAGTTCAAACGAAACAACAACCGTGAATGATAGATGGAACAACTTTGGGGCTGATGTAATCTGAGCGTAGAACGTAACGAGATTCAGAACCTGGAAGAATCACAGGGTAAGGTATTACACAGTCTGATATATAAAACGGTATTCACGTTGAACAAATGATGCTCATATTCCTTTCATGAATGAAGTTTTCCATGGATTCAATTGTTGTGTTCATGTCAAACATTCTGTAATATCTTTTGTCTTTTCCAGTTTCATGTGAAACGACCAAATTTTGTTATTGAAAATAAGTACAAAGTTCCTTGAATATATATCCATTGAAGTATTCTTGTCGAAAGCCTCTGCCGAAAAAGTACCAAATATACGCTCGTGAAGGAAGTGGTCCAATGCGGTAGACTTAGATTCTCAAACACTAAATCATGAGTAAATGTACGCATTGTCCTCCAAGTTGGCATGGCTAGGTTCTCGTCTGATTCTACAAAAATCAATGGCAGAACACAGACAGAGCAAATGTAATTCCATCTGCAGGGGAAGCGCCTGGAAGAAACCACGTGAAGTATACCAGGTGACTACTGTCTCATTCAAATCTGAGTAGTTCTCGAAAGGAACTTCTTTCATACATGCGAAGAAATGATGAAAAATTAGTTATTTGGAAGCAATTCCCTGGAGAGGATAGACCCTTTCGAATAATTTGATTTGGAAACGAGTTAGGGAAGAAAGCAGGCTGCGCTGTTCACCGTGTTAGATCTTGTGTTCTATTCAATCTAAGACCACAATAAACTTTGAGGTCCTTTCTAATTTTTATGGTCAAGTAGCGTATACGTCATGGAAGAATTCTGCATTTCATTATTCTCTGTCTTCTGACGTGAACTCAAGTGAAATATCGAAGAATAATTTTCCTTTTCATTATTGATAAAAGTCCGCTCCATTTCACACCGAAGCAAATTCATTCTCAAGTACTTCCGTGACTCTACAAATGATTATACCAGCATACACCAATTTTCCAATTCAGTACATATTATATAGGATATATCTATGAACATCTATTATATCATTCACGAAACACGCAACTTTCAGTACACTTCTACAATCTAATATGATGAAGATGGATTGTCGTGCGGTTAGTCTGGAAAGAACTCAAAAATGTCTCAACCGATTTGAATATTTTTTCTTGCTCTAATCGCCACAATACAAGTGTGGTTGAGGGGAGAAGAAAATTGAGAAATAACCCAAAGGAACAGCCGAACAAATTTATTTATGTGCATTTGTATGGGAATTGCCACGTGAGAGGCGACTGCGGATTAGTTTCAATAAAAGGCGTAGGCTTTCTATTCGTGGGTTTGTTGTTCGGAGATTCTCTCCTACAGTGGTTTTATACAAAAGAGTTATTATTTGCCTGCTGGTGGCGGGTGGGCGGAACTAATAAGTGCGCCAATATTTGATTCTTATCTTCAATACTAAAAGAAAAATACGATATTAAACATGATAGCATGCACACATCACTATTTCCAAGTTGAAAATACAAATAAAATAACATGGATACATTCCACTTGATTTCTAGGAGGAAGCAACTATAGTTGATATCAAATGGCTAATTCGATGAAGAAAGTTCAAGAATATATCAAAACACGGAATACTCGAATAATAATTCAAATTATGTTGATCTTTTTGCCGAAAATTTTTCAAAGGTTTTTGTTAGAGAAGGATTAGATGTAAATGTTATCACCAGCGCATAAGTAGCATCAGCAGTTGATATTCCACTCATGATATTCAGTATTGAGGAAGTATTTGAGGGGCTGAATCCATCAAAAGAAAACTTGAGCTGAGGGCCAGACGGGATCCTCGCCTATTTCCTTAAGAGGTGTGTTTATTCCTTAACTACGCCATTGTGTACAATATTCAATTTATCATTGATGCTTGAAATATTTCCCCGCCAATAGAAGGTTAGTTATGTCACCCCCATTTTCAAAAGTGGCGAAAAGGACGATATGAAAAACTATCGACCAATTAGTAAACTTCCAACCATTCCGAAACTTTTCGCATTTTTACTTGTGCACTACCTTTCGTGGCATTGCAAGAATTTGCTAAATGAAAATCAACATGGATTTGCCACAGGTAGATTAACAACAGGATATTGTCAGGACCCTTGAAAAAGGCCTTCAAATTGATACAATTGATACTGATTTCAGTAAGGCCTTTGATAGGGTCAACCACGGTTTGCTGATCAATAAATTAGAAGCAACAGGTTTTCCAGCATGGTCAACAAGTTGGTTAAATAGTTATTTATCTGATAGGGAACAGTTGGTGAAATTCAAAACCACATTTCCATTGATATTCATGTCACATCTGGTGTTCCGCAAGGGTCACATCTGAGTCCACTTCTCTTCAATATTTTCATTAATGACATAGCTCTCAACTTCTGCTTCTATGGGTATCTTCTCTTTGCTGATGACCTCAAAATTTATATGCCAATCAACTCTGACAAAGACTGTGAAAATCTCCAATCTGATTTAAAGGCATTGATAAATTGGTCACAAAATGATGGAATGTGAATCAATGTTGACAAGTGCTATTGTATTTCATTTTCTTGAAGAGGTTTTCTGATGATGAAGCTACGATTCAGATATTGTCGCCTTCAATAGCCTTACTAACCCACCATTGATCGGCAAATGATCAGCCTATTGTCGCCACTGTCTTGTATGAAACCACTGTATTCTGCGCTACCACAGACCACTTAGAGCTGATCTCAATAGATGGCGATTGTGGCCAGGGTCGCCAACTGGTCTAGTATATAAAATCTAATATATCTTTCTGATATAATAAGAATGGATCGTCGTGCATTATTCTGGCAAAAAAAAGTCGAAAATGGCTGGAAAAAGTGTATATTATTATTAAAATTCGGTGTCGTATCTCCATGATTAGGAAAGATACGAGGGTACTTCCATGAAAAGCGATAAAATGTTGAATCCATCCTGACTGAAAGTTTTTCTTTTCAGTTAGAGATTGTCTGATCAGAAAATTCGATGTTTTGATACTGACTCCGTAGAGATTTTTGACCTACCTTGCCTCCTGATATCATTTTCCTATGATGTCGGTGTTTCCATGGCTTCTGTCGACCAGTGTATATCTCTTGTGACCACCATATCGGGTCACTCAGTACATCTCTGGTATGTCTCTCGCTCGTATGTGGAATTCATTATCGTTCTTCGATAATTACGACAGATACGAGGGTGCACTCATGAGAGGTGAGACAATTTTGAATTCTTCAGCGATGAAAATTTGTCATTTGAATCCAGTGTCCTGATTCCAAGAACGAGAACATTTGCGACCTATCTTGCATCCTAATATCATCTTCCTGAATGGTTTCATGACTGCTGGCGAGCAGTGTATATCACTGAATTCTATCTCAATAATTACGGAAGATACAGGGTTGCTCCCAACAGAAGTGGGATACACACTCTATTACCTATCATATTGAGAATACAGTATACAAGTTTCTTCGGAGAAATTGAATTAATATATACTTAATCGGGAAATTCAAAAACCTGTTTACGGAAATTCAGTTACGGAATTACGAAATATACAAGGGCTGCTTTCAACAGGAATGAGACACACCATATTCTCATATTGAGAATATAAGTTCTACAAGTTCCCAAGTTTATTCGAAGAAATCATACAACCGAGAAATTCAGAAAACTGTATCCGAGAATATTTGTTCAGGATCACAATAGGTATAATGAAAATGATTATAATAATGATACTTATTCGTCCGTATCGGAACGGATCAAGAATTTCCCCATGGTAAATCCTGCCTGTCGTAAATCGTCGCCCGGTGCGACACCACCACACCGACAGAGGTGCTGTGAAATGGGTAACTCCCATGTTTCAGTATTTGGTCGATGCTTCCGGTCATATACCCATACCCTTTCTCCTTCTTCCCAACCCAAACAGCCCATTTCAGCTGAAGAAAAATCTAGATGATGAATTCTCCTGGGGTAAAACACTCCGGAAGTAAAATACCTCTCCATTCGGATTTCCGGGCGAGAGGTGCTCGAGGGGGTTCACCATCGAAACATCTGAATTTGAAAATAGACCTTTGTAACATCCAAGGTCTGAACAAAAATATAAACGATGTTCATTACCATCTACAGACTGAGAAACCAGATATAACGGCATTAACTGATACGCAGGTCAACTGATCAACTAACACGACCCATATGCTCTACCCTGGATATGTGCTCCATACCCGTTTCAGATCCAGAGGAGGTATATGTACTCTTCCAGAAGATGATCTGTCAATCCATCGTGAGGAGGAACTGGAACCAGGAGAATTCGATGTAATGTGACTCGAGATCGATAACCACAAACAGACAGAGTTCATCTGCTGCCTTTATCTATCACCAAACGAACCATCTCCTGATGACCTCTTTGAATTCCTTTCTGTGAAACTCGATCTCATTCAACAGAATCTTTCAGCAGCTGGAATTATCATCATGGGGGATTTCAACGTCCACAACTCCACCTGGCCCAATTTTTCAAACAAAACGGATGACGCAGGACGTCTGGCTGAGGCTTCCGCTATCACCTATAGTCTTGAGCAACTGATGAATGAACCCACTCGGATACCTGATACCTCGACCTGTTCCTCACTAAAAATCCGGAACCGTATGAAGTGAAAGTCCGTGCACCACTAGGAAGCTCAGACCACACACTCATCTCCGCAATATGTCCTTACATCACTCCGCGAACCAGTCCCACACCCTCACGCACTGTTTGGCATTACAATTCAGCCGACTGGGATGGCCTCCGCATGGTTTTTTCAGAGTTTCCTTGGGGGGAAATGTGTTTTCAATCAGGAGATCCTACGTAATGTGCTGAAGAGATCTCGGAAATCATCATGCTGGGAATGGAAACTCACATACCACATAGCACCAGATCACGAACCATTGGTGAACCATGGTTCGATAGAACCTTTTCTAGGGTCGTCGCTCTGAAGCAAGCGGCATACCGTCGTTGGCGCAGAAACCTATGCCCGCAAACTAGAGATGAATATGTTGAAGCTAGGAATACATGCAATGAAGTTTTTCCTTTTTTTTTATCTGTGGACAACACGAATTTCGGGAGAGTAGGAAGGTGTTGGAATTTTTCTTGAAAGTTTGGAGGTTGTAAGCATCAGGAAAGACTTCACTAGGCAAAGAATTCCATAACTTCGCCGTTCTATTGAGGAATGATGCTTGGTATAGCGATGTTCGACAGGTCTCGAGCCTGACAGTGTAGGAGTGACTAGCTTGAGCTCGTCTGGTTTGTCTACTAGGAATCGCGCGTGGTGGCATGATAGATGATATCTCCGTTGAGCACCGATCATGAAAGTACCTATAAAAAAGGCATAGATCGCCGACCTTTCTACGATGATCTAGAGAGGTCAATGATTTGGTGAGTGTTGTATCATCGACTAGGCGAATAGCTCTCTTCTGAATTGAATCTAAGAGCTTTAGCGTATGTTTGGGGCTGAGCTCCAAACATGTGAACAGTACTCCAGGACAGGTCGAATTTGTGCTTTGTAGATCATAAGCAGCTGCTGGGATGTGAAGTATCTCTTCGCACGGAATAGAAAACCAAGTTTTTGTGAAGCAGTTTTCGCAATGGACCTCACATGATCGTCCCATGAGAGAGCGCTGTTGGTGGTGACACCCAGCATGGATATTGACGACTTCATAGGAACAGTGGTACCCGACATCATCAAATTGGGCATTGTGTGATCAGCCTTCTTGGTGAACATACAAGCTTGAGTTTTAGTTGCATTGAACTATACTAGATTATCAGATCCCCATTTCAGAATTCTTGTCAGATCCTCATTTAAAGCATCAACCTGTCTTCGCCTTGCACCTCTGGCCTCGTCGAATGATATAGGGGCTCTAGAGGAAAAGGCGGAATGAAGTGTACTATCATCCGCAAAGCTATGAACTGGGCTGGAGGTCACATTCAACAAATCATCAATGTGGAGCAAGAACAAAGTTGGTGCCAAGACAGAGCCTTGTGGAACACCAGCATTGATAGTCATTGTATCAGACGATACCCCGTCTACCACCACGTAGAGTGATCTATCTGCAAGAAAACTCGATAGTAAAAGACACAGTTGGGGCGGCAAACCATATGACGGAAGTTTCGCTAGAAGGCCTTGGTGCCAAACTCGGTCAAATGCTTTGGAGATATCCAAGGCTACAGCCAGAGACTCCCCATGTTTCTCTATTGACATCTGCCACTTATGTGTCACATTGGCAAGCAGATCTCCAGTTGACCTCTGGTGACGAAAGCCATATTGCCGGTCGTTCCTGATGCTTACAACCTACAAACCTACAAACTTCCAAGAAAAATTCCAACACCTCCTTTCGCTCCTAAAATTCCACCGCTGGCTAACACGATGTTCCTCGGACATTATAGGTTTTCCTTCCTTGTTGTCAACAAATAAAAAAAAAATAGGAGAGATGACATAAGTTGTGATCAGAAAAAATACAAAAGGAAATGAACATCAAAGATCTCGATAAGTTCATGGCACTTTTTTCGAAGAAAAAATCTGAATTTTCACAATTGAAATCAATAAATATGTAAATATATTATGAAAAACGAACAAAAACTAGAGTTTCGTTGGAAAAATATTTCCTAAATAGTCGTAGACACTTCGTACATGCACATACAAACATTCAAATACGTACATATAAAATACAAGACACACCTATATATAGATATACACACATACATATATACAAATGAACACTTGTGGGTGAGCACATATTATGAAATATATCAATATGAAATGAGAGCAGACGAGGTAACAATGAATGATATGATGTTTGAACATCAGTAAGATCAAATTAGTGAATGTCAAGAACTATTCCATCAATATTCAAGAACATTAGTGCATTAGGTATGGGTAATGTAGGAATTAGAACTCTGGCTTATGGGTATGCATACTCATGTATACCTATCTACTCATTCCGAGTAATTCCAAATGGATATTTATCTGGTCTCGGATTGATAAATCTCTTATCGTTCCAGAATGAATGAGAAGAAAAAAAAATGGATTTCTCAGATTTCCAGATCTAAATTCTCTTGGAAGGTTGTTATCGGCAGTGATTTTGGCATCCTGATTACGAATACCAGATTTTGAACCCTTTTTCTCTAATGAAAGATCGTTTCCAAGAGGTGTCGGTTATTCTATCACAAAACCACTGGCAGCATGCCAGTGATTTCGTAATATTACCTTGGCCACCTCTCAGACTCTTGAGTTTTTCTCTATATAGATGATCTGCCCGAAGATGTCGCAGTGTTTGAAATTCAACTTATAGATAGATACCTGAAATATAAGTTTCTTGGTCAGAGACACTTTGTTTCTCAATATTCTTGATAGGTTGAATATATGAATGAACATCAATGTACTGAATCTTTTCTCCACATAAAGATGTATTTTCACGTATTATGTATTGAGGAAAGAAATATTTTCTCAACATTGATGCAGGTGTTCCAGCATATAGGTACACAACTCTTTTCAATCTTGGTAGGTAGGTGAGTATTCGTCAGGCAAACTTTAAAAAAATATATATGACAACAATAAACTCTGTTCTCATGTGTATGCTCATGAAGACACAATAAATCAACAACTGATCACGAAAATGATACTCACTACGTAATTCGATTCATCATAACGATCAACTTTACTCTAGAGGTCATGGCCTTTCTAGCATCGATTCAATAATAACTGGTGTCTTCACGTTCACACATTCACAGATATGAGTGGGTATTATCCCAGGTAAATTATATCGTGGATTGGGATTTATTTAAAAATGCTAGAGGAAATGGTGTATCAGTATATGTCCTTTGGGATAGATCCTTCGAAATTTAAAGCAATCTGAGTGAATTTATCGAAATTTCCAAAAGTGAGGAAGTACCAATGCGCGAGTCCCCTTCAATTCAGACCCACAGACCAGTAGCATTGAAAGTGAGGTCATTGATACGCTGGCAACGCTATATGCTTCCATCTCTCAACTCGAGTTATGGTCGCTTCGTGTTGAAATTGGATTTCGAAAAATCCCACAATCTCGGCTTTCATGCATAAGAAGAGTACCTATTGTGAAATGATACCCACCTATGGTGGATTAGATCAAACTCTCGAAGATTCTGTTCCAGGAAAACGTTAATGAGAGCAGACTTTCGAACATTTTCTTTGCCTCATCCACTGTTGTGCTGCCAAAATTGAATTATTTCTGTTGTCTCTGAGATATGAGATGAATCATTGTGGTGTCATGTGCTACAAAATCACAAGGTGATGTTTTTTCAATCCTATATTATTCACACTCGATCTAGTGGAAACTACCCAATGGATGAATTCTTGCATTCTCAAGTAAATCACACTGCGAATATCTATCAATATGTAGAAATTTTCATCATATTTTAAATACATCGACATCAACTTGTCGAGAGTTAGACAAGACTGTATGATATGTGCGTGTTTTGTATCTGTTGAAGCATTTCTATCGGACCCTCGTTGCAACTTTTATGCATGTACATAAAAGACGTCTGGCCCTATTTACCCGGCTTCTCATCTCTCGGACAAATAAACCTTCTCTTTTCTTCGTGAAGAAATAGAGACCAACCTCTGAGAGGGAATTTATTCTTGCATTTATTTCCGAATGCTAAACTGGCTTCGCTCCCGGATACGAATATTAAAATATACCTTTGAATGGAGAGGCCCCTTTGAAACGGGCAAATATGTGGAAGTGCAGCGAGTGGAATGCATAATACGAGCATAATATACCATAAGAAAGGCAGTTTGCTGAAATACCCGATGAAATTGCATTTTGGGCACGTACTGATCACAACTCGTACAATACGCTACAATTTGGAATGCGTGATGCTCATAATATGGCATAAATTCATCCACAATTTGATCAACTGACAGCGTAGAATCACTCGCAATTCAGCTACCACCTACTCCAAATTTCAAACAATAATAGAACGTTATAATTCTGCAGAAAACTCAATAATGCTATCCAAAATATTGGGAATTCTATACATTTGGGCACTTGATATTATCATGGAAAATGTAGTCAGAAGCGCTCTTCTACAGTATCTACATGTATAACAGTATAAATCCAATACTTCGTTGAAATAATTTCTTGGAGATCAAAAGAACAAGTTTCAAATATGAAGAATATTGTCCTCAGGCCACAAAACCGTACGAACGCCAGGAATTTCCGATAACTTTCGAAAAATTGGGTGGATAATGACAAATAGGGGAGGAGAGGTGCCAGCATTCCATATGATATATCGATATTTCTGAGGCAGTTAGAAAGGTACAGAAAGCTGATATCTTCAATCCTTTCCGAGAAGTATACATCTTTCATCATCAATTTCAAATCAAAGGAGCATCTGATGAATACACAGAATAGAGGGCTGCTTTGCAGTAGCATATTCATGTGATGTCGAATTGTGAGTAAATTAGTGAAGGGTGCAAGGGTTGGCAAGACTGGACAAGAACGCCATCTTTTGAAGATATTCCGAAGTCTAGATGAATGGAATCTTTCATCTACCTAACCAAAATAATCGTAGGATCCAGATTGCGCATATTTTATACATTGCCTCCTCAATCAATGCTCATATCATACAATAAACAAGATACTAACATTCTCAAATAATAATATGTTGTGTGGGTATGCTTGTGTTAAGCATCAGACTATCCACGTCATATACTCCATGCTTAACAAATTAGGGTTGGGGCAGAAAGTTATGATGCTTCTCAAAAAAGAAGGTTCGCTAACAAAATCCTGACCAATAGAATTGTTTACTCCACTGTACAGGATAACACGGAGAAGAAGAGAAGGAAAATTGAATTCCGTCCAAATAATGAGAATTGATGAAGCTTCATCAAATAGTGTACATTTTCCGACAAACGTAATGGAATTCTGGGGGCTGACGTGGCCCGTTTTTGAATCACGAACCGCAGCCTTCAACATATTATATTCGTCGACACGTTTCAGCTATTTATCTTCGCTCTGCCTGCATAATACGCTCCATAAAGTGTGTATGAAAAACGGAAGAGAAAATATTTATTAGGCAAATAGAGTACGTTCGAAATGGAACGAGAGTCATCCCTTGTGGATTGTAATGAGGTTGTCCTTGGAAGAAAATACTTCTTGTGAATCTCCAGATTCACAACTTGTGACTATTTGAAGGCTTTTTTGAGTTTAAAAAACTCACACTTGCCTTGAACACGGTTACTGTTCGATTCCAGTTATGATTCATATCATTGGTCAATTTGAGGGTTCCTTGGATATTAACACCAGTTGCATTTCGGATAATTCGAGTTCAATGATCTCGAAGCGGAGGTAACTGTTATGACACTCGTATAATAAACTAAACTGCACACTCGTTTCGCTGACGGGTAACTGAAATAACTCCCATAGAACTCTCAATGACGTTGAATGTGGCTTTAACATTTCCGATTAGATATCTAGTGTGTGCGAATTCAAACAGCAACACCCTCTCAATTTGAAACTTGTTGACCGATTTTCAAAACCACGGAATCTCCAATATAGTTCTCCACGAGATGCCTCCGTACTTGTAGACTGATCTGGAGAATTCATATTCTCAAGGACTACTAATGTTTGCTGTAGACGGCGAAATTTCAAAAACGACTATTATCCAATTTTTGTTCAGAAAAATTGACTGCCTATTCGAATCAGGCACAGTTGGAATCACCTCTTGGGAATTTCTAGAACAATATCTCATATAGAGTTTCAGAAGACTTATGTTAAATTCTATTCACCTTGCATTGAGATTTAAGGGTGGAATGACCTTCAATCGGAGGAATACATCAAATAATCAGATCCGGAGTTGAATCTTGATAACTTCTACAGGAAAATGTTTCTAGGGTTATGTCTGCTGTGCCTCAACCGAATAGGCTATCCATTTTTCACACAACACAAATTGCCTTTAGCGAACAATAATAGTAGGCCTTGAAAGTATGAATATTACAGGTCTGTCCACATTTCGAAAGAGAGCTCGAGGAGTATTATATTGAAGTTATTTCATTCCTTGAATCGGTCGATGGGTTCCGAAATAAGATATCAAAATTCCAACTTCCAATTCCCAAAGTTCCAAAATTGCTCTTCGAAATCGCACATATATATATTTTTCCTCTTCTGACAACACGATAGGAAAACCAATGAGTTCTATCAAATATCGCCAATATATTCTAATCTAATATATTTTGTAATTCTAGTCTCATATTAACAGTATAACAATATCACTCCATCGTCAATTAGAAAATGAACAACCTTGTCTCGAACTCACATTTTCAAATAAAATTCAACCTAATTCAACCATCCTACGAGCTGACAGTGAGTTATTTCATATAGCTTGTCAGATGTCAAAACGTCACTTGAAGCAGTTCGATTTCTGCAGTGGTGATCATCTGAAACGACCTATAGCTCACAGACGAATTTGAGAACGATTGTGAATCACCCAACCTAATCTTATCGACAATTATCCAACATTCAACATCTCAGTGGGCTTGGAAATCCAATCAGTTGATTTGTAATATTGTTGAGGTCAGATAATTTTTTTCGAAAACGAAAAACCTCTATAGCACTTTTTTCATAAAATTGTCCCTCACGCTATGTATATATGAAATCAATGAATAGTCTCAACTTCAGTTCGGGAATTGTAGGTTTGATTTTGAAATATCATTGGAAAGGTGATTTCATATTGAATTTCAGACTATGGTCATTTGAGTGTGCACAATTGGGAATGATATCGAGGAAAGTTGTTCAGTATTGGCAGTTATTTCTGAATACCAAAACATGGCCTCCTAAGAAAAGAAATCCTGTTCGTCAATTCATCTGTACACTACATCGATGAACATTTTGAAAGAAAATTCTGCACTCCGAATGAGATTTTTCAATATGCATATTATCATTACTACTGTTTTGAATTTTCGCGGTTTTCCAGACTTGTGTTTGAATCGTTGGCATGGAATTTGCCATTGTGTTCTTATTTGTCAATCAACTCGTACATTTTCTCAAGTACCAACCGAAATGAAAATGTTGCTCTTCAAATGAGATTTTTCAATATGCCTATCATCATAACTACTGTTTCACCTCATTGAAGACTGTTTTGAAAGTTGTTATGAATGTTGATGAATGAATGAATGAATGTTGTTATCTGTGATCCTTCGAGAAATCAAAAATCTTACTCAATTTCACTAATATGATTTAATTCCTATGAAGTCATGCAAGATTCATTCTGGGAGAAATGACTATTGACTGTATCAGTACTCAGGCATAACATTTGATTCCAACCAACTTATTCCAATAACATTTTGTTCCGGAAACCTACTCTATTTATATTTTTCCGCCAACCCTGTATGCTCTCTAAGGTGTTACGATTTCAAATAGACCCACCCAATTTGATTATCGCATATGCAGGAACTTTCGGCAATATTTGTGTTCAATCCATCAAAAACATTCAATTTGGAATGATGGAGTTTGTAGTGATTTCCGTTGAACTGTGTCTGTATCTGTTTCAAATTTGATATTTATTTGATATATATCAATATATTATCACCTGGTCATCTAATGAAAGAGAAGAACAATAAAATAGTTCGTTCATTCGTTATATACTGAAATTAACGATTGAATTGAAAGATCGCAACTCTGATCTTCGTTGATGTAGACGAGGGTATTTCAACATCATCAATAGCGATAGTGCAATCTGTCGGTACTCCAGCTGAATCTTTACAAATCTACCTCAATATCACAGTGAATAAATGGGCCATATTTTCATCAGCGCTAAGAAAACCACACAAAAGATAAGAAAGTCGCCTTCGACGTAATCATACGGTTCGAAAGAGTCGAGACGCCTCATTTCACCACCCGTCTTGTGACAATGGCCCATCTGAAATTGCCTGACATATATCTGTGTTCTTCTATTTATATCTGTTATGTTTGTGCGGAACTGTATCTCACATTTTTCATTGGACATGGTTGTCGTTTGGAATTTCATGCACTGTACAACAAAATATGAAGACAGAGAACAGTCCATTTCCTTATAGTTTGTTACGTAAATTTTGTATGGTATAAAATTCAGAGTGTGCCTCGACTCGACTCAGAGGATTCGGGAGTGGGAAGGAAAAGAAAAATAAAAATATTGCGTGCGCCAAGTGATTTCCAAAAATCACACCCAATCTAAAGCAACTTCAGACCCAATAAAATCACTAAAAGGGTCCAAATCAACAAGTTGAAAAAAAACAAGCACGTTATGGGTGGTGGAGGATTTAATATTGCTTCAAATAATTTCTAATGGCCCTAACTCTCGAGATATGGATATGATATTACCCACAAAACCAGTATGTATCAGTTTCTCAGTACGTAGTACTGCAATCACTATGAAACCCTCAACAGTAATCAGTAGAACGATAAAGTTCAATTCGTATTACTTCCGTGCACTGGGTCATTGGTAAACATCAACTATTCGTCAATCATCATTCATTCAATTGATCTGCATGAATCGAACTCAAACTGAATCTGATCAATCAATCTCTCGCCAGTGTTAAAGATAACTGAGATATATCAACAAGGCGTCAATTATTATTTGGTCCACTCTGCAAAAGTTCCATATCTCCACGGAATGGACGAGTAACTTTCCTGGCTTTGCAATAGAAGCTAATTGCTCATTTCGATACTTTCATTACCCTGGATAAACGTCTGAAATTGAAGAAAGGCTCCGTTATGAGAATTACTGGCCGAAAACCATCTATAATTCGGATGACAGTCGATTCAAAAACTCACCTCCAAGCATTTAGAGACGTTTTGATTACACTGTTGTGTACACTTCCAAATCCAAAAATTGTTACTAGACAGCTCAACCCAATCCAATACTTCCAAAGATTTGTCTGAATCGGTGAACATGCGGATAAATCTGGAAAACGATAGTCCATAATGAAAATATTTCGCAACACACCGCAGTGTTTGATTCTTGGAGCTCTTCAACAGAATATCTCGCGTATATCGGGCGCCGAACTCGATAGAACCTTCAAAGTTTTTACGTATATGAAGAAAATGCAGAAACGTCGCGTATACATACAGGGTCGCCTGAGTCACAAGTTACACTTCCTCTTTGGTGGAACACTTGCCCCATGATTCCCACCTCCTGTTCGTTTCGCACAACCAGGATCATTGGAAAAATAGATGTTCAACAAGCAAATTCAAACTGCTTACATATTATTGTCATCAATCATTCCTTTTTGCGAAGATGGAATCGCTAACAGAAATCAGGAAGTATAGTCTTTGATTGAATTTCTGAATTATCAAGTAGCGCCGTTCAAGGAGATAACACTATCGAATACACTGTTACGTCATTTTTTCATTTTTTTCTAATAACTATTCCGACAGTAAAATATAGGGAAAGTAATATTAACTGCCTTCCGTCAATCAGCTTCTAGCACTACTTTTTCACCACTCAAATTATTACACGACGTTCGATTGTAACGTCAATCGATGATTGTTGTTGGGAAGTTCGATTTTCCTTCACTGGAACATAAGGTATACCTTTCCACTATGATTCATTCCTATATAGGTTCTTTCAAATAATTGATGAACAAATACACAAAAACTTCAATGATATGTAGAAAAGCCTGGAAGATCAATGTACAGTTGCAATCCAGGGGACCGTAACGATTCAATGATCGTCAAGTCAGCGAATCGAATATGGGATAGGGTCAAGATCTTGGTTCATCAATCGGTTCTTATTATGATGAATGGAAATACTTTCCAAACTAATCAATTATCGATAGTTCGTTACATTTTTCAGGTCGTCTGAGGCTATCGGATGACCAGTCTCAAGAATATGTTGGGCAACGCTTGATCTGCCGAGCCGATTATACCTGAGAAACGCAATAGGCTCTTGCGACAAGTTTGTTCAATATGTTTCATGTTACATTCATCGCAATGTATTATCTCATATATTCCAGATTCATCAATAACATTGTTATTGGTACTCATCTCCTTAGTTGCCGGAGCAACCCTCAGAAGCCCTTTGAGGGTTACCGAATGAACAATGAATTGTAATTCTTGTCGTCAAAGCGTTTCTAAAGTACCAGAATTTGAAATGTCGAATTCCTTGTGACTCTAGGAGCGAAAATAATTCTCACAAATTTCTCACTGAGTAATGGTTAGATACATCTGTATATGTATATTTGAGTTATTTATTTCTCCGTTATAAGGATCAAATGATAAATCAAGAACTTGGTCTCTCTTCATACTCTCAATTCTCCGATATCCTGATTTGACGATCATTGAATTGTTACAGTTCATTGAATTGGAATGGTTCATAGATGAGAAAAATAGTTTCTTGAATGGATAAACTGACATGGATAGCAACAATCATAACTCTCTATGGAAATTTCTGAGGAATGTCTGTAAACATACTGGGGAGTCGATAATATTTTCCACTCCAGATCTACTGAAGATGTTGAAATAGCTGTTCGTATTCAGGCTCCTACAAATATTATTGTGGTTTTTGGGTATTTATTTATTTTTATTTGAGTATTCAACCAGTCTGCTGATAGTAACTTTAACGTATACTTCTGAGACATGTAAATGATCATACGTTGATGTGTTCTTTTCCTATCAAAGGATATAGGTATATCGAAATAGTTCCATATGATTTGAGAGTTAACAAGGAAGGCAAACCTATAATGTTCGACCAACATGGTGCCAGCGATAGAATGTTGAGAGGGAAGGAAGGTTTTGGAATTCTACTTAGAAATTGAAGGTCGTGAACTTCAAGAGACTCCACTAGACCAAGAATTCCACAATTTTTCTGTTCTATTAATCGGTAATGATACGTCAATTATAATTGGCAGAGCAATGTTTGACAATTCAGAGGTGACCAGCCTGAGATCGTCTAATTTATCTACCTGAAATCGCTCGTGGTGTCATCCATTCTACAACGTTTTAGAGATTTCAATATATTTCTGAGTATAGTATAACCGATCAGGCGCTCGTATTGTATCAAGCATGACTATTGACGACTTCATGGGTACAGTGGTACCTGTCATCATCAAATCTCAGTCTCTCTGAGAAATATAGCTCGAAAAGGCAAGTGCAAAATTCATGTTTGAGGCTTGTATAGGTACGGTGTGTGCAAAAGCGAGAGAGAAAGCTATCGCTCTCAAAATAAGATATGTACCTAGTATCTGGAAGAAATGAAGACCTCAATTTCTATATCAATCGAATTCAAAGAATCGACCTGTCAGCCAGCGAATACCAATTCTTCTCGATTGGCAGCTGCCACATATGTGTCACGTAGGCGAACAGGTCCCCTGTTGATCTCTGGTGATGGAAGCTATAAAATATATTGCCTGTCGTTCACATTATGGAAAACCATTCTGAAACCTGCCTCTCGTGAACCTACAACTCCTGTCATTTTCATCTATCATTTCTATCTCGAATAGTAGAGCAGCTTCCCCACTTTGCCACACTATAAAATATATTGCCTGTCGTTCACATTATGGAAAACCATTCTGAAACCTGCCTCTCGTGAACCTACAACTCCTGTCATTTTCATCTATCATTTCTATCTCGAATAGTAGAGCAGCTTCTTCACTTTGCCACACTGAATCGGTTCATCCTGTACATATTCTTTCAATTTCCAACGAGAACTCCATTTCATTTTGGAATCGTCTACCCACATGCGGGAAGTTGCCATATTCTAGTCGACAGCCTCTGTAGATACACATCTCCGTTTACCCACATTCTCGATAATATTGACTAGATGGGAAACGTGGAGATAATCCTTGGAATTCCAGCCGCCATGTTGAGTATTATGTATCCGCGTTCATAAGCTCATACGAGATTTTCCATTGAAACCGTTTTAGTGTCTCACAAACCTTTAGGGCTCACATCGATAATGAATACATAACGTACATTTTGTTTCGTGCCTCATGAAAGGCACTTCTATAATGAATAATAATAATAATAATAATTATGTTTATTTCGAGGAGAAATAGTTGAAGGTTGGACAAGAAGTATAGTTCGCATGATGAGTTTTCTTATATTTGTATTGCATTACTTCTTCGTGAATTCTTTCATAATTACTACATCACGCACTATCAACAAGAGAAACAAGAGTAAGCCTTGCTGAAGTTGAAAAGCAGAGCACGAGTGCCTCGTGCAGGAACTCATGCTCATTCTGTTTCCTTGTTAATATTCACATATGTGAATGAAATTCAACCTCCCGCCCCTCCTCTGGTTTCTTTCCCTTTTGTGACTCCCATCCTCGAAGCATTCCATCCATCGCGGTGAATGAAATCCCTTAAAGACTTGCCTTACAACCCCTCCTTCCTCCTGGAGTGATCCTCACGTCCTCTTTTTCAAAACCTTCAGTGGGGGAGCGAAGCTTTTCGACTTCCATGGTCGCGCTTTCTGCTATTGACACGGCTGAGGGGCTTTTAGAGCGTCATGTCGTTTGTGTGGCATGAATGATATTGGAACAAGGAGTAACTGTAATTAGTTATTGTTTGTCTGTGTAGTCGCACACTGACTCATAGAACATACCTGGTTCCCCAGGAGTATCATCAGTAGGCTATAGTGCTGACATGTGTAGTGTGTCCGTGTGGGGCTTTTCAGGGAGGGTAGCCCTGTTTGTGATTGAGGCAATTTCATCGGCCTTAACATACTTCGATCGGGCGGATTATTGCTTACCTGGTGAATCTTGCCATACCGTTCATGATCAGTCCTCCTGGTGTTGCGCCTCTGGTCGTCTGAACATCTCTGTGAACCTGAGGTCGTCGTTCACGTACTCTCGTAGCCCTCTATCTGGGTAGTTTTCGATGAGTGGAAAGCAATTTTCTGCCTTCTCGTTTATCTTCGTGGTGACCAGAACGAGACGGAATAAGGCGCGTCAAGAACCCACCTAAGTCTTGCATGTCTGCCCCATGCAAGAGAGGCGTACTTGAGTAAAGGCAGAATTACGGCCCAGATCAGTGAGAACATCTTGCTCTTCCTACCCATGAGGGGAAAAAGTTTCTGCTTGCGGCTTTAACCTCTCCTGTGGTCTGCTCGGTGAATGTAAGTCTCGTATCCATGGTTACTCTAAGATATTTGGCGTGCTCAAACAATTCGATGTTGTGTCCTCACTGTGATGTATTCAACAAAGCTCTATTTTGGGACTCAACGCGATTAGAAAACTGAATATATCATGAGTGCCTAAAGATGTGCGTGATGTTAGTATAATCGATCAAAGTAAACTGCAAAATATACTTGAGACTCATGAATCTGTTTTCACTGGCATAGGTAAAATTATCCGGGAATATGAAATAACTTTGAGTGAAAACGCGATTCCATGCGTGAGTGCGCCACGTAAAATCCCTTTGGCCTTGAAATCGAAGGTTGAAGACAAACTGGACCAAATGGTGTTGAATAGAATAATCATAGCAGTGAATGAACCTACTGATTGGGTACATCTCATAGTGGTGGTACCAAAACCAAATGGGCACATACGCATCTGTATGGATCCTCGTACCCTGAACAAGTACATTAAGCGGGAGAGGTTCGAAATACCAACGCAAGAAATTTTATTCTCTCAAGCTGGATCGAAGTACTTTATTCTTCTGGATGCTTCACAGGCATTTCTTCAAGTCCCTTCAACCTACAAAAGTTCCTTGTTGTGCACCATGACAACTTGCTTCGGAAGATACCATTACTTGAGGTTGCCATATGGCATTTCTTCAGCATCAGAAATTTTTCAAAAATATCAATTCTAGATGGAATCACTGGCGTCATTGTTTATATAGACGACATTCTGATTTCTGGGCGTTCTCTTTAAGAACACAATTTCATTTTGAATACGGTCCTGACTAAAATGTAAGGAACTGGCTTAACTTTGAATAGTGAAAAATCCAAGTTCTGTGTGGAAAAAATCAATTTTCTTGGACATGTGGTAACAGAACACGGTGTTTGAGTGGACCCTGAGAAGACCCAAGCTATTAGAGAAATGAAGGATCCAAAAATTGAGAAGGAACTTCAACGATTTCTCGGAATGATAACCTACTTGTCCAAATTTCTGCCAAATCTATCACAAGAAACAAATCCAATGAGGAAACTGTTGAGTGATGAAAATGAGTGGTCGTGGACTGAGATTGAGAATACGTGCTTTGAGAAGATAAAAAACTTTGTGACGTCAGCTACAACTTTGTCATATTTTGACACGTCGAAAGAAACCACTACTTCAGTTGATGCGAGTCCGTATGGCCTCAGTGCTTGTATTTTCCAAGATAATAGACCCATTGAGTTTGCGTCGGTGTCATTGACTGATACCCAAAAGCGATATAACATATTGAAAAAGAGTTGCTAGCATTGGTATTTGGGTGCGAAAGATTCCACTACTATGTATTTGGAAAAACTTTCAAAATGGAAACCGATCACGGACCATGATTTGGTTTGTTGAAAAAACCAATGGACGAGCTGTCTCCCCGCCTTCAACGTCTAGCAATGAGACTTCTCAGATACCAGTTCACATTAACATATGTTCCAGGAAAAAATATGTACGTATCAGACACTCTGAGTCGAGACCCCATTCCAGATGTCATAGACACAGAATATTTAGAAAATAACCTGAAAGTATATTCAATCCTGGCCACATCAGGAGAGAATGAAAAAAGGTTGCAACAAGCCACATCTGAAGACGAAACCCTGAGGAAATTGAAATTCTATGAAACACAAGGGTGGCCTGATCACAAGAGCAAAGTGCCCAGTGATATCAAAGCATTCTGGACCATAAGAAATGACATTTTTCTCCACCAAGACATACTATTTTACAAAAAACGTGTGATTGTTCCAGACTGTTTGAAAGATGAACTGTTGAAAGTGATACACCAATCTCATCAGGGAATAGTGTCATGCAAGGCACGTGCCCAAGATTCAATCTATTATCCGAAAATGACGGCGGACATTGAGGAATTGGTGGCAAGTTGTAACATATGTCAGAAATTCTCGAAGTCTAATCAAAGGCAACCCCTTATGTCATATGAAATCCCAGAATACCCTTGGTGGAAAGTGGGCATTGATTTTATGTCCATAGATAACTCGAATTTTTTTAGTTCTGGTGGATTATTATAGTAAGTTCGCAGTGGTGAATAAAGTGATCAACAAAACAGGAACAACTTTGACTTCTACCCTAGAAATTTTCTCCGACAATGGGCCACCGTTCAGTTCTTATGGATTTGAAACATTAGCTAAAAATTATGATATTGAATTATCCACTTCGAGTCCCTTTTATGCCAGGTCTAATGGCATTGTTGAACGAATGATACAAACTGTAAAAAATCTGTTAAAAAAATCACTTCAAGATAAACAGGATCCATTCTCGACCATATTAAATTACAACACAACCCCAAAGCAGGATTTTCCATGTCCCAGTTGTCTTCTTATGAAAAGGAAATTGAGGTCCATGCTCCCAGTATCGAAGGAAATCTTGAAACCAAATTTTCCTTTGGATGGAGTGGAAAGTAAACTATGTGTCAGACAGAACTCACAAAAGAAGTATTACGATGTGAGCTTTCTGAGCACCAGCCAGTACTAATCCAAAAAAATATTCGTGATTGGGAACCCGGAATTGTAATTAATATATCCGGTCCAGATGATTACAATGTATTGCTTAACGGTATGGAATACCGCAGGAACAGACAATCTCTCAGACCTTCTTTATCGCGTTCAAGAAATATATATCTAAAGCAGAATGGATCACTAGATTCAACTCCAGGAAATAATCAAGATATACCCGAAAACATGGATCGGCCTACACCTAGAAAATCAATGAGAGGAGCTAGAGATCAACATACTTCCCCGCCTAGTTCGAATGTGAATTTGGATTATTATCAGACGAGGAGTGAAACCCCCACAGAGACTGAATTTATAATACCATTATTTTTTTTGCATTACAGTCAATTGTTTTTTTTTTCTTTTTTTCATTGAAAGGGGCATGTGATGTATTCAGTTTTGAATATATGGATGCCACTTGGCAACGCTGCAGCCGCAACAACCAGATGAGAAAATACGCAGAAGACAGTTCTTCCTAGTAGGGCAATGCGCGACATTATATTTATTTATCGGTGTAAATAAATAACCATAGTGAAAAGTATCAAGCCTCTGACTTCATATTCAACAGTTTTACCCAACAATCAGAACATTACACTCACAGTTCTATAACACCTTCAGGAAGTAGTCTCCTGTTTTCACACAAGAGTACGGTCACACTTTTGTCCGACTAGATAAGTAATCCACACCCCTGGCAATACAGTATGTTTGGAAGCAACATCTATAGTATCTATCTTTGTCTTAACAAGGATAGCAGAACCTGATTCTCCCAGCACCAGTGCCGTGTTGTCAGACGGGGTCGAATTTATCATTAATTCATGATGAAACCAAATTGAAAATCCGTAACAATTTCAGTGGTACTTTTTAGCATTTCTCGGTGGGAAAATGAACATCTTTATACTTCCTTCACATTGTTACGAGAAATTCGAATACATACAATCCTATGGTGATTTTTTTAACTTGCTTGTGATCAATAAACTTATTATGACCACGTCACAAGAAAAGTTCAATTCTCAACGCCATATGGAACAATATACTTACTATTCAGTATACAGTGGTCTATTTATAACTTCATCATAAATAACGTTCAATTTCAATAATGAACATTTATATCTTTGGCGATCAGTGACAGTGCATGTAAGTATATTTACGATTTCAAAGTTCAGTACCTACTAGTGGAAATAATTTTCAAAGAAGTGAAAAACTCGGTTTTAAGGCGAATAGATATGATTGCATATTTGAATGTAATTTTCAAATCTGAAGATGAAACTTGCTTATATCATCTCACGATATCGTCAAAAATGAAGGAAGTTTCATCTTGAGCAGAATTCATATATTTTGACGCAAAAAATTGATGTCTGATTATTTCATTTCATGTAGATAGATGAGAATCGATGATGAATATGTGTTGACAAGTATCATGATGAAATGTTATATCAACAATAAAATCATGAATCATGTGAAGATGTAGCAAATAGCAGTGTTTCTTATTTAAAACAGGACTGAAATGAAAAACAACCATGGATAATCACACAAATAATTTATTGATTTTTGAATAAGATTGTTTTTGTTAACATACTTCTCACTCTAACTTCCGTTGAATCTTTCAATTTATTTGCCTCATGATGAAGTCTCACAGTGAAATATTTCTCCAAATTAGTTTGACTAGTTCCAAAAACAGTCAACGGTAAATTTCTCATTGTTGTGTGTAGAAGAAGTGTAGAAATATCCTTATATTTTTTATCAAAAATATTAATTGAGTTCATCATTATTCTCAGTGATTTTTCAGCAGCTTCGCATATTTTGACTACAAATAAGGAAGCATTCATCAGTGCTACATATTTTATCACAAGACACTGTCGTAGCTGACCTATGGGTATAATCAATATAATCTAATCAATTCAATTGGAATTCATTTTTATCCATTCCATTTGGGGAGATGCTTCAAAATCTCTAATGATACGACCATGGTAACTCACCTATGAAATGACGTGTTTTGATCGCCGGTTCAAATTGTCTTTAACACACCTCACAACGTCTCACTATTATATCAACTCACCAAAACAGGAAATAAACTGAGTTTCTGATGAATTCTGAGTACACAAAACTGAACACAAGTTGAATGATATTGATAAATTAAAACGTAAATAATGACAGATACCAAACAAAGCAATAATCGCCGTCGACTGTCAATATCAAATTGCGGTGTTGCAACGTTGAGCAAAAAGTATTCACGATATACCCATGCTGGTCCTCGAGCCCCCAAGAAAGTAAAATTGCCAAGTCTCAGAATAATGTAGCAATCTTGTATTGATCAGATTCATAATCGTCATGACCCAAATTTATTATTATATTTGTGCATTGAACTACATGAATTCATAGAGGACCTAAAATATAATGGACTATCCATCACTTTTTGATGATTGGATATGACAACACTGGCGACGATTGGGTACTAATATTATGATAATTCTGGGAATTCAAGTTAGCATCAGAATATTTGTTCTGTGATCCTTCTAGTGGGTTTGTTGCTCGGAGGTCCGGGTTGATGGCTATCTTCCACTTCACACACCAGTCCCCGAGCTCTGTGCCAGCTCTTTGAAGGTACCATCGCTAGCATCAGCGTACAGCGATAGATCTGTCTTCGGAATGTCTGATGTGTGAAATGTATATAGATTTGGACTTGATACAGCTCTTTGGAGAACTCCTGCTTCTGTATGGATGGATCTGGCTGACGAGATCTCATGCCCTACCTTCACTTTGAGCTTGAGGCCCCGAATGAAGCAGTCGATGCGTTTTACTATGGATACTGGGTATCCTAGTTAGATCATTCTGTATACGAGTCTATCTTGCCATACTCAATCAAAGGCGTTGGTGACATCCAGGAAGATCGTACCCGTGACGTGTGTGTCTTCTATTCAGCCTTGGGGCTTCATATTCGATCAGTCTCAAATGATTCGAAGTTTTGTCGAGTGTTCCTCTTTGAATCCGAATTGTTCATCCAGGATGAAGTTCGAGGCGTTTGTGCTACCATCAAGTCGATCAGCGGCTTCACTGACGATAACAGGCTGACGGTAACAGGCTGATGAGTCCATAGTTATGAGGAGATGCACGATTCTTCCGGGTTTGGCGATCATTATGACCACGGCGTTCTTCCACTTCTCCGGGAAATATCGAAGGCTCAACATCCCGTTGATGATGTTGGTTATGGTTACCACTGACTTTCTGGTGAGCTTCTTCAGCGCCTTGTTTGGGATCTCGTCACTTGATGCTCACTGCAAAGCTAGCTTTCCAGGTATGAGTTGTACTTCTCCAGAGGAAGTTGGTGCAATGACTTCTTCTTCATCCACCCACTCCAAGCGTCTGACACTGGCTTCATGATGTTCGTCTTCATCTGGGCGATTGTTTTATCTACATTTCAGTTCCAGACTGTCAACAAATGCTTTTGCCTTTTCCCTAAATATATTAACAATGCCCCTCTCCCCGTGTATGGGTGGCAGTGGATTCCTTGTGGCTCCGATCACTCCTTGCCGGTCCCGAAGACCAGGTTTATCAGTTGTTTTGCATATAATTGTTTTACATGCAGCATGGTGATAACATTGAATCTGGAAGTGGGATAATGATAGTTCATCCATAGGAATATTCTCAGGAACATGTTTTGTACTTGCACAAGTTGTTTGACATTCTGTCTATTCTCATACACAATAATTCGCGTATCTCTGTTCTAGAACTCATCCTCGGTTACCCTTCACCGTGTGAGATATGGAGTAATTTTGAAATCCAAGAGTTTGGAGTTTGAAATTATGATAATGACCTCAATCACATGTTCTCATCATTCAGATGAATATGAGAAGGTGTAGAGGAGATGATGAGTCAACAGATACTTCAGACTGTTCAATCAAAGATCATACCTTTTTCATCTGAGGAACTTGAATTCTTCAGCATCATTACCACTTCTACCCCAGCCTGAATCACCACTCATGAGCATTTTTAGGAAAAACTTGCTGATATTGTTCACCATATACATACCTATCAGATAATTTCCGATATTTCTTGTTCGGTGACGTGAACTTCAATATCCTCAAATCTTTCGGTCATTCCTATATTCCGATACATTTTCATCCATGGCTCTGTAACTGTATTCTCAACGAGTGAAATGGTAGGTACTGGAAATAACAAATTGGATCCTATATAAAGATCGATGCTTAGAAGTTTATTGAATCCTCCACCTACAGAAATCTCCTTGAATCACTTTGGAACGGTACAAAGATAACGAATGATAACTACTGAAGAACTCCCAGTGAAAAACTGGCCCTCAACAACGTGTATCAGTGGCATATACTGTGTGTCATACACAGATCTGTGGATGTCCCCCTACCAACAGAAGAATTCCACTGTAAGAAACTCAACATGATAGTACATCAATATGAAATAAGCATCAAATTGCTTCGATTCATAAAATTCATTTTTCATTTCTCGACCCATTAAAGAAAATTGAATGAGATACTGCTAGAGTGGATAATATATGTTATGGTCACTCTGTATGATTCCAGGCGAGAATATCACGTGACCATCTCCGAAAAGTTGTGCCAATTTTTTTTTTGTGATTATTGTGCTCGAATGCCGTGTGAAATTTGTGAATCAACGCGCGAAGATATTTGAAGAGACATCCAATCAACCAACCAATGATCACACTGTGTGCTTATGAGTGATTTCTCTTCATGAACTTGTCTAGACCATTTGCATATCTGAATTTTCTCATTCATATCTATTCATTTCAATTAAGAAACTTGTGATTAACTTTTCTGTCTTCTTATTCGACCAAGCTTTGAAATTAAATGAGAGCTAAGGTACTTTCTTCTATAGTTCTAGTTTCATCCTGGAAAATTGTTGGGAACAAGAGGAAATTTTCCACAATTATTGTAGTTAAACTGGCAAATCCAACAACGGCGCGCTCTTACAGCTAATGAAATTATTATGTTAATTTCTCGAGGAAATACATTTCGACGTTTCGCTTCAAAGTAACGATCATACTCGTACAACTAAACTGGTCATCGAATATTCCAGAACAACTTTTCATTATGTTGAATAATCATCATTCAATGAAACGGAAGAAAATAATATCTCTTTCTGGAATGGATTCATGAGTTGAAAATGATTGATACTTTGTAACCTTAGTATTCGAGCATATTTCACACTTTTACTCACTCATACACTTGTTATTACCGACCCAAACTTTGATTTCCTTTGTTGTGTTCTAGGAATCATTAATGCATTATTGTTATGAAATAAATAATTCACTATCATAGCCTTGAATATAGGGTCGCTAACGTCTGTATGTTTCAGCATAAATTCAACCCAATCTATAAACACATTATTCGATGGTTTCAGGCTAGGATAAATATTCCGCAAATGCAAGAAATACAATTATTCATTTTATTTCCATTTCAACTGCTGAAACTAGCATCCCAAACATCGATAACTATGACTAAATATTCAGTTCTTAACCTGATTAGTTCAATTCACGTCGCAGATTAACGAATACAAAAAAAAAATGGGTTCGATGAAGGTACACGCAAATATATATCCAGACTCTCTTTATGTGATGGGTCGATTGTGAATTTCATTTCTGAAAATCAATTGAAGTCAAAGATTCTTTCACCCACAAATATTTTCCACTTCACCTAATCCAGAAGCTTCACGGAATAGTTTCGGAAGATTGAAAAAATAATTCCTACTCAAGAATATTCTGAAGGATGTTAAATCTTGCCACCATAGACATCTCGGCATTGTCTTCGAAAACATTGAGTAGACTGCTTCAATTCACATTATTTAGTGATTCGCATAGGATATATTACATAGGAGTCATTCTAGTTTTTGAAATGAATCTGTACGTTATGTAATTCGAAATGTTATTGTTGTGATGAACAGCCATTCCATCATCGACTGGACGATTCGACATCCAGTTTGAATGAAAATATAGAAACCATCAGATATATCCTTAGGTCTCTTCTCATATTCTCTTCATCCTGAATATCGTGGTGACCGTGACAGGACATCATCATGGAGAAATAATCACTCTTGAAGGGAGAAAAGACTCAATTGACGTCAACTTGTGAAACGTCAAATGATTTTTTCCAAATGGAAGAAAACAAGAGAAGATATGTTCTCGCTTGCATGAACGAACTGGAAGATGAGAGTGAGCTGTTATTTGCCATGGACGAGAAAAATCAGGAGGCGCTATTTTCGTCTGATATCATCGGAAGATGAAATGAAGGACAATTCGACTACTCGTTCATCCACAAAAATAATCGAGGAAAGGCCATGAGTACACATTCACAAAGCGTAGATTACAGCAACAAGAGGAATCTCAAGTTAGGCAAACTCGACGGCGATGTGGAAAACTGAAGTTTTGAAAAAAGTTATGAAGATACAGTATGTGGTTGGAGCAATGGGAACCGAGTCAGCAGGAATTGGTAGATAGTTTTCCTCCTCCTGGTGACTATCACAAAAAGGCTGTCAAGCAACTGTAAACTATTACTATCAATAAAGCTAATAAATATGAAGTACCACTAACTTGGGTTGATGGACATCATCAACTTTCGAATAATTATGATCTAGCGGAGAAACTAATAAGTTGGTGGAAATATTCGGACAATGAGACATGACAATGAACAAGGAGAAAACTATAAAATATAGAAGTTCACCATACAAAACATTGCCAGTTTTGACCGAAAGGGGCCGATCTGAATTGAATCATGCGATAACTCGAATACTCAAAATGCATATGCATGCTTTCCAACTCAAGAGATGATCAAAGAACATTATTTCAACATTAACTTATTTTGGAAAATTTAAGACCCTCTACGATATAAATCATCAGATCAGCTCTTCTCAGAGAAGTAGAGTGCTATAAATATATTTGTTCAGCTTTGTTATTGTTCAGTTTCAGTTTGTTTCCATTGGAGCACAACTTTATATATCATTTACCGCAGTTGCTGCTTTTGGTCGGGCTTTGTCCCAGTTTTCTTCAGCATAAACAAACACTGTTTCATTAGCATAAGATATGACAAAGCCGTGCTCATTACTATTCAGGAGGTTGTTTATGATAGCCAAAAATAATATTGGAAATGACTGTTCCTCAATGAAAAATTTTCCTATTTTCTCTATATTTATTTGTAGGCTCTTCCAGACAGGTTAGACTTTCACAGTTAGGTTAGGTCAGGATAGGTATATATTTCCGACTCATAGAAATTTGCTGATTGACAATGCCAGTTGGCAAAGCCGATTTCATGTAGACGCGACCGTTGGCACGTGCCAATAAGTCAGCCGTGTGGAACTATCTTACAAGCTGTTCGAATAGAAAATGAATATATGACTCAAAATCTACTGTTTGGGTTATATATTCATTTTGTAAATGATTATTCAACCACAGTCTCTGATATGCAACTTTCTCAAGCTGTTCAAAATGCTCGCCATTGATATTCATGCAATGATAAAATCGATTCTCTATCTCTCCTCTAACATTCTGCAACATATCAACACTCTACTGTCATGCGTTCTCACAGAACTTGAAGAGAAGCCGGCTGTGTTTTATAAACGGTAGACTTCAAATGACTTCAGAGAAAGAAGTCAAGAGAGGAAAGATCAGGAGAGCAGGAATGATGATCAGTAGAAGTTTTGTTTTCATTAGAAAAATATTTGTATTTCCAGATTCCTCAAAAAAAACAAGATGTCACTGACAAATAGAGAATTTCTCTTTGAGGTATCTGGAGGTTCAATTTCAAGGGCAGTGACATTTTGGGGCAGATCACAAATCTGTCCTTAATACAAATATATTCAAATAATTATCATGATTATTTTTCACAAACAAGGAAAGAATATCCCACACAAAAGATGGAGAAATAAATGTACCACCTCCTCGAATAAGTTACCAACATTACTAGCGAATTAGTTTCGACGTTGTTCACAATTTCGCATGAATTTATATGTTTTCCGACATCAACTATTCTTCGTATCATTTGGATCTACCTACATGTCACCCAATAAAATAATTTCCACGGCTTTCAATAATAGACCATATACACGTGAAGGTCACAGCTGAGTATAGACGAAAGGAAACTGATTATTATCGATTCTCAACCTTCAAGGAATTCAATAACCTCGAAAATCTGAAGCTTTGTTATCCAACGGTATATCTATGGATATCCCGTTAATAAACTGATATGATGAAATAACTTTTTTCGGTATGAACGAGCTGATACGGTATTTCAGGTCATTTTCTTCTTCAGAATTCGGTAATCATAATTGGGACATGGCTCCTTCTGCTCATACCTATGAATCGGAAGTTGGTAAGAAAAAGAATCGAAGAATCCGAGATGATTTCATTTCAAGACTACATTCTGAAGAATGATACTTGGTATCATCGTGAATTTTCATGGAGTATTGATATTGAATCGAAATGTAATAATATCCGCAGAGGAATACCACAAATGTGCATTACTTCATATAAATGTATAAATAACATAAAACATACCTACTGAAATCAGGTTTCAGTGACTTTCGTTCAATTCTTACCTCTGTTTATTTCCCATCAAAAAATCGTATTTTACTGAAAACGAGCATATTGATAATACACAATAACCATCTGGGAACCTTTCTGTGTGACTGTGTGCGCTGATAATGGTCTCGTAATGTCAATTGTCATTGGCGGATATTTCTGATGATGTCTGGTACTCCTTATATAGCATAGAACATCTCTTCAACATCGTTATTCGTCTTCTTGCTTGTTCAACCAAAGTGCCCTGAGTACATTTGTACACATAATGCATTTTCACATACGTCAAACATGAAGCAAACGGTTCGAATGATTAACCTGCAAGACACATATGCCTCTTTCTTTCTGATTCTTGTTATAATACTGCAACCATTTCATCTGCCCAGACATCGGTCTGGAGATTGCATGTTTGAATATGAAGATGCTTTCGATATTTTTCCATCTAAAACAATTACACATTTCAATGTAACAGCTCATTCGATGGTACATTTAATGATGCTATTCCTGGAACATAATCGTTCTTTCACCCAATTGCATATGTTCCTAACGAAGTTTGAAGATGTATCTTGTTTCTTAAAATAAGGAAGTTTGAATCGCTGGAATATGTTGTTATTCGAATTTTGAATGAATAAATCACATTCTCTCATTCTCAATGTTGGTTAATTATCCATCTTTCCAATAGTCATTGGGATGTCGCGGTCGTTGAATGACTGGGTTTTTTTGTCAAATGGAACACCCTGTATATGATCACTGATTTTGAATGCTGATGGAATTTGCTATTTATCTATGTATATCATACCTATATCTGACTAGTCAAGATCTTGACTCATAAGCATTCGTGAATTTCAAAGAAAATATCATCGCCATTCGGATTTAAATAATAGAGTACCCTATCTTGAAAGGGGTATTTATAAAAATCATAAAATCGACTTCCGGTCACTTTTTCGTGTGAACAAAATGCCGATATATTTTGACCACCCTGTATAAAAGTATCTCAGATTTGACTATTGTAATGTTAGTTCCCAGTTATTATCCAACCACAAACCAAATTTCAATGTCCCAATACCTTCAGGAATTGCTGTCCGAAAAAAAATTGAAAATATTTGATATCTCAAAAACGGTCAGAGATAAGTTCGAGATAACATATAGACAAATCAAGAATTTGATGACGATTCTGAAAATCAAATCATATACCGGGTGTTCTATCTGAAATATCAATGTTGCTACTACTCTCCAGTAAAAGCGGCAACACTGCATCGTCGAAAATATTCTAAATGAAGAGAGCGTAATCTCAAATATGAGCATACACATTTTCATGGATTTCTCCCGACCGATTCTCGATATGAAGGTAGTGTAAGCTCGTCATGACATACCTTGTATGTCATGTACCTTGTATCACAACGACTATATATATATATATCACAACGACTATATATATATATATATATATATATATATATATATATATATAGATTTATATCCTTACTGAACCACTTGAGATTCCTTAGAGACCTGCTCCATCAATGACCAAGCAAGATATGTTATAGGTGATGGAATATAATCGAACAATATTGTGAGTTGATGATTGATATCTGATTTATACATCGTAATTGTTTTTAGGAAGAAAAAAGTGTATATATCTGGAAATGGTACGTTCTTGAACTATCTCCAATATTCATACGGTTCTGAGCCAGAATATACAAGCTCATGAAGTTTCACAGTAAGTCCTGAACCTTTACAATATTGCCGAATGCGACAATTGCCATTGATTGTTCGAACGGTTTTTCGTATTTCGTCTTTGACAACCAATAAAAAGACAACAAGTTTAAATAGAGAACAAAAACAAACCCAACTAATGGCCAGGTACCCAAAACGGGTTAGTTGGTATCCAATCAATAGTCAATGGAAATCAGGGTGTGGAGGACGATTATTACTTTATTGAAAGTGTTCATGTTTCAATTCAGGTAGTGGCATGTATGGTGTTTCCAAGAAAATTGCTCCAGGTCTATGGTAGCAACCAAATAGTATCTTAGCTTTCACAATCGTACGTACTTGAGCCAGGTTCCATTCGGGTATCAATACCAAAAGTTCAGTTCAGTTTGAAGAATTCAGCTGTACATTGGCTTGACTAAAACAAACCAAAATCTCATGTGGCCGGACGAAGCAACCAAGGTGATTTGAGGCTATAAAATCTGATAATCAAGACTAATTAGAGGCTTTAACTCATCTGAATCAATTGAGTTGCCAGTGGACCATCCTTTACCTTCTTCTAATAGTTAAAGACACCCCCTGATTCTGTCAACTAGACAAAATATCTTGATTGGTTAATTTCCATTACAACCACTGAATCTTTCGAGGAAGAAATATAAAATTAATTGAATCTATGGAAAATTAAATAGAAGAATGTGTCGAATCAATGCTCACCCCAAACCTCAACAGAAGTTCAATTTGAAAATATTATTATATCATTTTCCAAATACTGATATTCCTACAAAAGTTGCAATCTCAATGAATATCTTGATGTACAGGGTTGGGATAAAGTATGGAACTAAGTAAATATCTTTTGAACGGAAATTTGCAGGTAAGTGCAATGGTACATAATGCATCTGATATATATTTTTTTGTTGATAACATACTTCCGGTTCAACTGGAAATGCCATCAACGTCTTCAATTTAAGAGCTTCAATTAAAAGAGCTTGTTATTCTGAATTCATACATACTGGGTTTAGTGTGAAAAACTTTGTAATAACGAGGAAAATAGCATTTTAATCAACCCTCTTTGAGTTTTTTGGATTAAAGCAAAAACATATTTAGATAAACTAATTGATGTTGTTTGTATGCATAGTAATGAATGAACGAATACTGTTTAGTACGTCTTTCGTCCTCAAAGTGTCAGATTATGATTGACAGGAATGAATTTCACAATTTCGGATGGTTCAATTAAGTGAAAAAGAGCCGTAGGTCAAAATCATCGTCTGACAATTCTTGAACCAACTGTACCTTATACGTATGATACTTTTCACTTTTTGATATCTTTCCTACAGAACGTCGACTAAAATTATGGTTTAGTGCCAAATTTGTGGTGGACGTGATTCTTCTCAATCGATTGCAATATTTTGTATAACAGTTTCGTTCGTTGCAGTCCGCGGTCCTCCAGCTTTTAGCAAATTATTTACCATCCCAGTTGTATTGAAACGTTGTAATGTTGTAGTTACTATTGAGCGTAGGATTCCTCTCCGGATGCACATCATTGAAAATATGACACACTCCTTCATGAGTTCTAACACGATCACCATAATCGATCATTATTGAAATTTCAATACACTCTTTTTCACTTAATTGAACCATTTTGAATTGTGAAATTCATTTCCGTCATTTAGAATTTGACACTTGGAGAACAAAAGATGTACCGAACAGTACTCGTTCATTTATTACTATGCGTACGAACAACATGAATTAGTTTATCTAAATAGTTTTTTGCTCTGATGCAAAAAACTCAAAGGAGGTTGATCAAAGTGCTATAGTCCTTGTTTTCACGAAGTTTTTCACACTAAACTCAGAATGTATTAATTCAAAATAACAAGGTCCTACAAAATCTGAAACAATATATAGGGTGTCTCATTTAAATTGAAGAAGTTGAAGGCATTTCCGGTTGAACCAGAAGTATATTATTATCGAAAAAAATATACATCAGATGCATTTTGTTCCATTGCACCAACCTGAAAATTTTCATGAATATCGTTCTCATCGTTTATAAGATATTTAGTTGGTTTCATACTTTATCCCAACCCTGTGTATTCAATATATTCTGCAGGTAAAAAGAAGATGTTGAAGTGATATTGAATCAAGTCGAATAATCGGTAAGTATTTCTAGATATCGATAGATGTCTAATTCGGTACTCATTCTCAGGTAACAGAAATTCAACCAGAATAATCGAAAGATGAAATGCCAAGCATGGTATAAGTATACCGGTTGACCCGGCACCAATTTACCCCCCTGTATCTTCGTTGTTATTGGAATAAAAAACAGGGTATTTCATTGGAAAATCGAAAGTTGGGGTTAGCTTCCAGTCATACCGGAAGTGAAATTTGTGATCTAATATTCGCAGAATTGTATATTCATGATATCGAATCGATGTAGAAAACTTGGAACATCAATATAAAATAATAACGAATATACAGAGGGGGGTCACACGATAAAGGAAATTTGAATAAACAAATTGTAGGTGAATCAGCGTTTCAGTTTCTCTCTCAGTTATGAATTCCATGTTTTGAAATGAAACTGTAATACTATTATGAACACACACTCTTAAAAAATCAGAATTTTTTTGTGTTGACTATGAGATGGGATGATTGGGAGAGGTATCGAAATCTTTTCAGTTACGCAATTACTTAAAAAAAGGATCTATTGCACTGGAAATATGTACAATTCATGAAAGGAATCCATCACAAGTGACCCAACTTTTTGAAAACAAATCAATGAATCTCACTTTGTTGACCTATGACCTGAAACTATATTGAGGAGGTGTGATTGGTAAATAGAACTGACA
This sequence comes from Gastrophysa polygoni, assembly GCA_963576655.1. Lineage (NCBI taxonomy): Eukaryota > Metazoa > Arthropoda > Insecta > Coleoptera > Chrysomelidae > Gastrophysa > Gastrophysa polygoni. Next base: position 13,507,739 of record OY755083.1, on the reverse strand, counting down.
CGGCAGTGCCATATTCACACCAGTAAATTGTACTGAAGAATTTTTTTCCCAGTTTGGCAAAACTGATCAATCACATCTTTCCAAATTGAATGCGGTCATCAATTATCGAGTTTCATTGATTCGTAACTCTTTCCACTATATTTTAATGGGATTTACAACTATTGTTACGTAGGTAATATATTGTTTGCAGTAATCTGAACAGAAACAGAAGAGCTATCTGAAATAACATAGAATAAAAAGAGAAGTGTGTTCTGAAAGATTCATTCAGTACATCAAATTCAAATAAGAGAATCGAAAAATAATAAAAAAAAATCCCAATGACTGTTCGAATGGACCCTACGATGCAAAACTTTCTCATCCAAACCGTACCTCCTACAGTTTCCAAGATCCTCATGTTGATCATTCCCTACTTGGCCACATGATCGACAATGGAATATTCAATAGAATAATAGTTACTTCTTGAAAAACATCATTGTTAATTATTGAATTTTCAGTATTAGCTATATTTTTATTGCAACGAAATACGAAGAAAACTGTGATTCAGTCTCATAACATCAATGAAAATAGCGGCTGAAATTTCCTGATCATCTCAATAGCTGTTGCCGTATGAATCCAGAAGTACAGTGTACAGACATCACAAATAGCCAAATTAAATATTTCAACAACAATATTTCCAACTCACCTGCAATCTTGTTCTGTTTAGCCAAATGCACCATGTATTGAATACGATTCATCATGGATCATGGAACATTTCAAACTGAACTCAAATCACGGTAAGAATATATATATATTTTTTTCATCTGTGGACAACACGAAAGGGAAACCTATAATGTTCGAGGAACATCGTGCTAGCCAGCGGTGGAATTTTGGGAGAGTAGGAACTTGTTGGAATTTTTCTTGGAAGTTTGGAGGTTGTAAGCATCAGGAAAGACTCCACTAGGCAAAGAATTCCATAACTTTGCCGTTCTATTGATGGATGATGCTTGGTATAGCGATGTTCGACAGGTCTCGAGTCTGACAGTGTAGGGGTGACCAGCTTGAATTGCTCTTGGAATCTTCAATCCGACGTTGCCACCAATTGTGGTTCAGGATTAACCGTGATATGAATAGAATATATACCGAAACTTATACATGCCAGATCTAAGGAAGCGCCCTCTGTGAATTTTTCTCGAACTGAATTTTCTTGATTCATACGAACCTGAGCCAGCTGGAATTTAGTTCAGAGACTCATAGAGAGCGCTGGGTTATTTTGCAAGCAAAAACGGTCCTGAACCAATATGATGGTTCAGGTATGAAAAGGTGGTTCAGGATTGTATGTGGAACTAACTACGACTGGTTCAGAATGGTATGCTTTATCAAAATATATATATTTATCAATCATTTCCAATTATTTTGTGCACACATACACACATATTTTTCTATATTACTGTATGAACATCCATGATTTTATGAATAAGCATTATTATTATCTTAAAAAAGAGGCGCATGCTTTTCGAGATACTAGGATGTGTATTTGAGGAAAACAATCTGATATAATCTGTGGATGAGAGCTAATAATGAATTGATGAATTCACAAAATGTGAATTCATCAATATATTTGATGTATGTGTGTCATTTTCACTTTCTTAATTCCCATGGCTGTTACCAATTTACTGTCAGAGTGGCTTGGTTCTAATAATATTATAGGCAATGTCATTCTAGATCGCACTCTGTGGCCGAAGAAATGAAATCAATCAAGAGGTTCGAAATGTAGTGTGTGACACTGGTGAATGCGAGCGATATCACAATACGACACATGGTAACTCATTCCTGGCTCATTGAACTCCACATTCGGGAAATAAATCATATATCCGGCGATATTACGACGATTCACATCGCATGTATATAACCTCCATTTCCGATTCCATTTCGCCGGATAGTAAGGAAACAAGAAAAATCTCTCGGTTGATATCATTTTGGAGGATAATAAACCGAGGCAATCACGTACAAAATCAACTACAAAATCAATTTAAGATTCCGCAGATGTTGGTTGGAAATAAATATAGATCACGTATACTCCGAGAAGATATTCGTCAGTAACGGTCTGAGTGCTTCTACAGTTTATACTTGTTACGGGCAAATATCGAAATGTCGCCCTGTATAGGACCAGAAATGATAATTCGCCCATAAATGCTATTTGGACTACTCTGCTATTGAAATTAATCATACCCAATAACTTGGCACATCTGATATTCAATTGATCGATTGTCAAGCGATTCCAGTTCTTACTGAGATATCAATTCATTCAAAAACTTATAAACGTACAGTGCACCCTAATATTTCGACATCCGATCTAATTCTCTCTCTCTAATTCATTATAAAGTGCGAGGGATACGGTGAGAAAGAATACGCCATATTATCATTTTCGTGGAATCCTCAAGATTCGCATATCATATCGCAAGTTATATCAGCTAAATATCCGTGGGTAATGTTTGTTTGATATGAGGATTCTCGAGTCTTCCTACTTCACTTTTGCAATTGTGTGTCTCGATCAGTTACTTCAACCTGAGCAGATTCTGGTAGAGATATTGTGATTCGACATATTAGTGTTCGTTCTTCATTCCTATGAATCATTGATGAGTAGGACAATGATTACTTTCCTGAAATAGAGTATCTCGACCTGAGGTTGTGCCAAATACGGCTGTCTTTCTATCCATGAACATGAACCTCATTACCGTTTTCTTCTTACTGCCTCGAATCTTTCTAGTTATTCGACTCAAAATTTGGTATCCGATCATTCAGTCCTCATTTGAACCTTCGAGAACACACTGTTTATCCAGAAATAATTTCGGCATCACGAATTGTTATGTTTAGCATCATGTTCGTGTTAACTCCGTAGACACGAAGCAACTTGATTCCTAACATTCATTAATTTTCGTGTAAGTTTCTTACTGGACACTTTTGATCAATAGATAAATGGAGTAGGCGATTCCAGAGTGGATTCAATCTGGAGGTGATTGACCATAAGTAATTCCAAATCTCTTCAAGTACACGTTATTGTGTCTAAATAGAATATTTTGAACAACGAGAATGGAAAAGAACCGGTGATGGTAGAAATGTTGCAGCACGATCCTTGGCAGAAAGTTACCATTCCGTATCCATTGTGAAATTTACTTCATTGATATTTCATTATGTGGATGACATTATCATATCCATATAATGTCGTTCCGATTTCGTCGATGGCATGTTGCATTCTCTTTTACATACGAATCGTAGTCAATGGTATCTTTGAATAGCATGAAATAATCATATTCTCACACTATGATACATACATAGTGAACCGTGTGATTGTTTTCCTTATGCATTTCCAGATTGAGGCAAATCTAGCATAATAAATTCATCCGAGCTAAACAAAACAATCTCTCAAGAAATCAAAGGGCTGGAAAATCAATTATCAATCTATACACTGGTGCAAGATTGTATAATTTGTTGGATACGGATATGAAACACACCAAAATACACTTCATACAATACATGAAATTTTTGAAAAAATGGACTCTCGGTTAGTTTGGACTGATTCCGGAAACTTGGGATAAATGAATAATGATTGTTTTTCAGAAACTACTACTGTTGGATCGTGCCATCAGGTTCTAGTGAAGTAAGGGAGATTATTATTTATGTTTTCCATCATAAAATCTTTTTATTGTTATCATTACTCCATTGGTGATGGGAAAAGATTTATATAGATAGCAACTTTCAGCACAATATCATCACTGATATATCCACCTCCAATCAAAAATCCTAAGATTCTTAAGATTCATTCGGTTCATTCAGTAACCTCAGATATAGATAGATGCTAAAATGATACGTTGAATTTTTTTCCTGAATGATGATTATTATTATACATTATTATCAAAATTCTTTCTCATGGAATAGTTATTTGTGATGATTCCTCTTCATGAATATTTCCAGGAATTCCTTTGGTCTTCAGGCATGTGCTGAACTACGCGGGTCATGGATGTGAGTTGTGAATACCCATAATAGGTTCGTGAGAAAATATTACCTTCATTTTTGGAGCCACATTAAAGTTCTTTTAATATTAAACAAACATCGAATCGCGTGTTCAGGCAATGGCTTCTAGTTCAATGTTCAGGCTAGGACTGACCTATTTTTTTACTGAATCTCATTTTTCCAGTTGAGGAAAAATTCCTACACATAATTTTTTAATGATTGAACTTTTTTATTCGATACTTCAATGCTGCAATTCAACGTCTTATAAGTCAAAATTGTGCTGGTTGAGCAGAGGCGAACATTTTTTTTTCAGAACTGATACTGATTTGCGTCCCCAATTGAGAAATTAACAGTTTCTGGCCGGGTACAAACGGTCCTTCTACTGCGGGGCAGATAGGCTTACCAAAAGCCATGGTTCACTCCAATGATATAAAACTATTACATGCTCACCAATTCTATAGAAGCTCATTCAACACATTTCAAAGAGTACGTGTGCCATACTCAAATATCAAAATAAATAATATTTGAAGAAATCATTTTATCATGTGTATCCATCACTATTATTTCACACGTTTGGTGGTAGGATTTGGTTTCATCCATTAATTTTCCACTGAGCATATTTTCGTATTGAGAAGAATTATTGTATCAATCGTGCTCGTCGGCGTTACTACGTGCCGCAAGTTTTCATCAGAATTCATCGATTTCAAAACGAGAAGAATTATAATGATCATCATAATAATGTTCTCCACTGAGTCCTTCGGAATTGTATCGGAAAACGGAAGAATCAATGATATGAATATACAGAATATAATGATACTTCCACCTATCGTATGAAATACTCATTCTATGAGCTCAGAATCTGCTCAGTACGGCACTGCTTGTATATTTAGCAATCGGCATAGATTTTCATGCCTAACTGCTTTCGTGCTCCTAGTTGGAAATGATATTCTGAACACAAACAGAAATATCAATTCCAATATACTATTACCGTCAAGGTGAACTTCTACAGAAAAGTTTTATGCATTCGTAAATATTAAATCTAAACTCATACCAGGTGATGTGGCATGAATGACAACCCTCTTTTGTTCGATGAAGGTTCAGCTTGTTTGCTCGCTCTTTTGCTCGCCTGTCAATAGAACTTCCTCATTGCAACTCTGAATGAATTTCATCATTATTCATGTAGCCATCATAGTCTACTCAATTTCTCCAATAGTGGTCCTGGTTTCATGATGAGAATTTTATTTACGTCCTGAATTCATTGATGTCGAGTCCTGGGACATCATCAAGAAATCTCCAATTTGAGGACCTGCATTCTTCATGATATCTCCATGGTTGAGTAGTTCTTCAGATCTCACAACTTGCAACTGCTTGCTGACGGCTATTTTTCGGAAAATTCCTACATTCGGAGAGCCAGTGTGTAGTGGAGATATTTTTCTCCTTCTTTGATCATTTTGACTGATATTAGCAGATACTGTTCCCAACAATATATGTTTTCCAATCTTATTAGGTCAAGTCATGTGTCCTCTCAAGTATAAACCAAAGAATCTTTGTTTGAAAATATATGATTCGGTGAAGAAATCTGAAATGAAGGATTTTCGCTTCGTTGAAATATGTTCACCATCGTATTTGGCATATTTCAGCCCGAAAATAATGGAAATCGCCTTGCAGTGCTAACTGGCCTTGTGAAGATCAAGAAATTTATGTCCGTTCGAGTATTTACTTAAATGTTCCTTCACAATTTTTGCATCGTTCATGTTCTCCCAGAAACTACATGACTGAAAAGTCTTGTTGAGAAGGGAGGTCATTTATGTGGGAACACATGGAATATTATTGATATATATATATTTATAATAGATAGGATATATATAATATGGAAGATATGAGCAGGGGGATTCAATCAACAGAAATATCCGAGAAGGTCCCTGCCCCATTTAGAGCCCACTAAGACTCTGGAGACGGGACAGTGGCTCGAAAACTGATCTCCAATTCTCAGAAATATATACAACATGTTATCCACTATTGTATGCGCTGAGCCAGAAATGTTACCCATATTGGCAAGATTTGAATAATCTATGTCATGGAATTGACGAATGACATTCTGTGCTCCGGAGAACAAACGACAGTGAATCACGTACAGACTAAAAGTGACCAAGAAGAGTAACCATCAGTGCAAAAAAGGAAGAGAGGAACTCAATCTCTAAGACATACGTACTGTATAGGCACAAGGTCATAAGTTAGGAGCATGTTGAGTCAAAACTGTAAGCTACGCTATTGAATAAAGAAGTGAAAAATCAGTGCAGCCATGTGGCAGATCGTCCGAAAGAATCACGCGATTATTTCTCATGAAGCAAACGAATCAGAATTAATTCAGTACCTATATAACTTTCCATTTTTGAATTACTATAAACCTATTTTAATATGATATCTCTTGTAGAGATGGCGGTCCCCTATCTCACTGCGATATAATTCACTCCTGACATGCACAAATGGAATATGGGAATTTATTTACGAAGCGTGATGAAAATTCGGAAGAATCTTCGGATCCCCTAACTACTGGTCTTTAATAGGGGCATTTCTTTTGTCGAACTTCATTCGTTATTTACTATCGCACTGTGTCGCATTGAATATTCAGCTCACAATATCTCTCGAAATTCTGTGATCACTATGAATGAAATGCCAATCCCAAATAACAGATATCAGTATAATGTAGAACAATAATTCAATCCTACATAAAATTGTGGTTCTCATCAAATGGAATGATAGCGTACTTACATGACTACGTGAGGTGGAGAGTGTTCACAGCCCTGTTGTCAAATGTGAAATGTACAATGCCTTCGAAATAAAAACATCAATATCTCCCTCGAATTTTATTTCGAACTGATAACATGAGCTGAACAATAATAGACTATAATTATATGATAATAATATGATATAAAAATGATGATATAATCCGCAGAAGTTGTTTTTCTTAGGGTCAGTTTTCCATCGAAAAAAAAAAAAAAAATATGCAGGGAAGAATCTAACAATTATTGATGTGTGACGAACTTCTGCAACATTTATATGTGTGATAGTTGTTGAAAATTCTGTTTCGAAAATTCTGATGAAATGTTATTCTCTAGCAGAAAGAAAGTTCACAAGGCACGGCAATTTTCGTCTGGCGATCAATTGTCATGGATTCAATTCGATTTATTTTGTGAGTGCCAGGAAAATCCACTCAGTTCGATTCAGGAAAACTGCAAGAATTGCACTTATTGCAATATAAGGTACTCATTTCCTGAAAAAAATCAATCTAAGAGTCAAGTTGTGAGCTTTAACAATATTTGATTTGATCTCTCTGCATTGGATAACATGAAAGTATCATGCAATATGTCTCCATATTCGTTGTATGTATGTCATTACAATTATGGAGTGATCGTTCACCCGAACGCTGAATAACTCATATAGCTGTATGTTAGGCGAACATCATAGTGATATTGTAGAAAAATTTCTAACTGTAATAACTACTGTGATAATACACTATTTCCGAATGAATAATAATCATGATTACATTCCGACAGAAACACCAGAAAAAAAAAACAAAAAAATTCAATTCAATTGGTATCTTAATCAACAAAGGAGGGGCCCGTCAGCAGGTTAGCATACTGTGGTAGAAACGGCAGACGGGAGGGAAACAAAACCTGCAGATTGCAATAGTGGACTCGAGGAGGCAATCAGCAGATCGAAAGGAGTGTAGATCGCCTGGTAGGCGCTATCGAAACTCTCTTTGTTGAAATGTCGAACAGGGGCCACATGGTTCTAAACTTGACAAAATGGCTGCTCTTTTCAGTAGCACTTGATCTCTAGATCATACTGGAGCTCAAAGACTATGTATTATCCACAGTGGCTGCTGTAGATTCTTGATACGTCCTTGACCTCTGATTTTACAGAAATTGAAGGGGACCCAGGCTAGAAAAAAATCAGTGAAGATATCCTCGAGAGGGTTACACTGAGAGGCCCGCAGATTCATGAAAAATAGCCCTGGTGGACCTACAGCTCAACTAGACATTATATATTTGCCGAAACCAAAAAGTCTCCTCGGAACCCACCCTAGGTGGAAGCTGGGACAGGACTCACCCGTGTAGATGATGAAACCAGAATGAATGATTCAAATCATGATAACCATCAACGAGGTGTTGCGGTGGCGAACGACCTTGCCGAATTTCGTTGCGCCATCTCTAGAAATACCCTCTTATATCTCTAGGAATGATAATAAATATCCCATCAGAATTCTATTATGAAAAAATTATATGGCCTACCGCTTATCCAAAATGAACGACAGCGTTGGAGGCGTAAAGTACGTCATGCCAGTGATATGCTATGATTGGTTCGACATGTAGTTGCCGCTTCAGAACCGATAAGCAGATCTGAGTCTTCACAGCTGACTGGAAATCTATACCAAACATGAGAATCTTACTTCAGACAGATGGCATGGTGATGGCCAGTGTTTTGTGCTTACAATGATGTCTGCCAGAGAGTAAATGAATGAAGCCAAGAAGGAGAGAGGGAAATAAACTACCTATAAAATTAGAGTTTGCCTGGCAAAAATGAACATTACATCAGCTCAACAAGAAGGAATACAAAGTTACATCAACAAAATAGTTTAACGACTGACTTCTTCGCTAACAAACAACTTTCAGACTCATCAACCTGAAACAGCCACTCGAGACGCGATTCTTACCGGGGTTGAATACCATAGGTGGAAAACTATCGATGGCACTATCGATAGTACCGATAGTTCTGTACTATCTGAATAGTCTATACAGTTCTTGGATGTACTATCGGAAATTTGTTCTGGCAAAAATTTCGTACAGGACCGCCTGGTATACCAAGGTCTTTCATTTCGTATCGATTCAAGTGACTTGTTCGTTTCTCACTTCAATCGTACTTTCTGTTGCCATGGTAGAACATCATTCCTGAGAATATGCCATTTTCCCAACAGTCCGAAATAATCATGTATTTCTTTAATGATGAGCGAAAGTGTTCAAATCTGTGTTATTTGTTCTAGGTCCTGCAGCACCTACCAGTCCTGATATCTCGTATGTGCGAATTTTGGTGAGTCCGCATTCAAACCTCAACTCTGCATATCTCATATTTCAAGCTTTCAATTAATTCAGGTGGAGACCTAGATTGGCCGTTTCAATTATCAACTCGAATACCCTGTGGCTACATGAGTTGATATAATTAAATTAAGTTCATATTTCCATTAAACGTGACAAAATGATAAAAAAAAGTTGATGCAATAGAAATGGAAACTAGCACGTTGTACCCAGAGGATTGACGATTATCATTCCGGATAAACTTGCAGCTATTGGTCCCTCATTTTCTGATGAAATGGGATAGTGAATGTGGCACTTTCAGATACCTGACCATATTTTCTAACTATCAGATGAATAGATTTATTGGGTTTTCATATTGTGATCGATCTTTGTTGATTCATCATCATCATCTCATTTGGAAATGTTGGCAACGAAACTTCCTGTACAGGCATTGCCAGATTTCAACGTGGTTGATTATGAATCAGCGACTATCGGTGGTCCCTTGAACAGAACTAATATCACACCTTTTGATAATAATATTTGATTGGAAAAGCAGAAAGATTTCACCAGCAGTCTCAAAAACTTAGATTCCATCAACCTGATGGAATATGCAAGAAATGTCTGAATCCGAGAGTGGAATCGGGCGCATTCATTAACTTCCAACAAATGTCACAAACATTTATGTTTCATTACTGGAGGGAAGGTTTCTTAGATAACTTCAATAATATACTATTCTTGTTGAACGAAGATCGACTTTGTCGCAGACATTATTGAAATTGCTACACATTGTATAAACAGGAGACTTCACCAGAATGTTTCTTCAAGCAGTTTTGAGATGAAAATATAATTCGTTTCTGTTGCTCATACGAGGTACAAGAAAGTTGAGCTGAGACAGAAGATATGGACAGTCGACAAGATAATGTGTTAGATCATTGTAACGTTGTCTACTTCACTTCCACTTCCTTTAATTCACATATAATCTATATTATTAGAACTATTACTATGCACAGATTATCGTTACGATGTTATATGTGTACAACTTGCCGTGCGAAGGTGAGCATAGGAATAGGAATCCTGTGCCAGGTACGTTCGTGATTGCTGTCACTCGTGATGTCAGTCGTCAGTCATCAGTCATCCGTCCTATGTCAGATATCTGTATAGATATAGGTACATAGGTGACACTCATAAATGAATATGCACGAATAATGATTTCTTTGGTCTTCCAGTGAGAGAAGTGAAGATCGGTTGAATAATATATAGTTATCATTCCCTGCTCAGGATATACCCCATCGGTTTTTTTGTATTTCAAAATTGTTCTCTCAGATCTTCTAGGTCATAATATGCAGCACTCAGGAAAATCAGTTTCTGAAGAAGCGAGTGGAGTGTTATTATCAATATGTGAACACAGACGTCATAGGAAGGAGTGAAAAGAATAGACAGTGTTTTCGATGTGGAATTTTTCACTTCTGAACAATCCTATTCACTGGGGTGGTTCGGAAAGCTTCTTGATTTCTCATAACTGTCGAAGCTATAGAATATGGAAATGAAAATGATATTGACATTCGCTCCAGTAGAAGAAGGCTCAATGGTAAGTATATCTACAACGGTAATCGAATCGAATCTAATCGCTCAGATTTCGTAGTGCCATCGGAAGAAAAACCATTCGACATTCCTCAAAAAAAATCCAGGCGTTCTACATTTCCAAAAGTTACTATCATCGTTCGCTGTTGGCAATCAATGATATATTGATATTTCGAATTCCAATACACTGATTCAATTTTCTCCACAGCATGATTGCCATTGCCATGATTGCAGTTGCCATTAACAGGGTTGAGATGATTTTTGATGGAATTTGACTGAACTTGTTACTGGTTTCTTTTTCTTCATCAGAGTTTTAAGGAAAATATCGGGATGCTAAAGACCGGAAGCTAGTGGAATGAATAACTTTTCCATCAATTCACAAATAGGGAAGTTACAACCTTTCAAAATCGAACTAATCTATCTGCTGAACTGATCAAAAATTCATCCCAATATTTTGATGAAACATCATTCACTTGATTGCAGTAGAAAAAATGGCACTGATGTTAGGATATTTGAATATTCCACGATCCCGATGAAAAAGGAACGAGAAGAATTCATCGAGCATAAAACACAACTGACAGGTCAGATATCAAGAACTCTTATTGGTTATCTATGGATTTTTTGCAGGTTGAAAAATGAAGGAAAATTTCACAAAATTCCAAGTTGAATATTCTAGGAAAATAACGAGGCAAATCACAATAGGATGAATTCTTGATAGACTGAATAATATTTCGAATAGAAGTGAGAATATATGGTACTTTGAATTCCTTAAGGAAGAATTCAAGAAAACTAGAGATTTTCTAAACTGAAAATTAAGGAATATTGATCGGTACTACTACATACATATTATATGTTACTGTTCATTCGGAAGTTTGATAGTATCATGATCCATTTACTGTCGTTTATGTATGAATATGACTATTTATGCAAAATATACCCAATCTGTTATATCGAGGAACAGCACCATTGGTTTTGGATTTTCTCAGTTCGACATTTCACATCATACGCAATAACAACTTCAATTTTGAATTATGATGGAATAACATCTTCAATTTGGCATTGTGAATTTGTTTGTAATATATACTGTATATTGTAATACTCTTCCATATGTTGAGGCAATGATGGATGATACAATGACGATAGAAAATGAAGGATCACCAGACTCACCAGAACATTTTTCTCTGCCACTATCATCAGACATTCCTACAACAGAATCTTGAATTTCTCCGTAGCCTCTCGATATAACCCTATCAATACTTATATCGTTGAACAAGTGATAAAAATCTCTATCCGAACATGGAATGACGTACAGGGAGTTTCTATCAGAAGAAACGGTCTACTGCTCCTACTCATATATGCAAAATCCTGTATATTTCTGACATGACCAATAATTGCGTCATCAAAAAACTATATCGACCTATCGGAAGTTTCGTCGAAGACATGAGAGAAATATCGAGTTCATTCGATACTTTTCCTTGTCACAATATATTCACCTAAATATATTTTATACTTCCTAATTCCTGAGATTCAAATTTGTTATTTGCATTCCATGTAATTCAATCAGTTAAGTCACTCAGTTCATAGTTTGATATCACGAGAAGTCCTCTCAATAGTCAGTATGTTTACTAGTGAATTTCCTCTTATTGTATACCAAATTCGTAAAAACAGACTCTTCAAATTTTCATTTTGTGCACACACTTTTGCGTATGGGCTCCAAGGAATGAAGCATTATCCAATTCATAAGACTCGGCTGAAATGACAACCAATTTTCAGCAGAGATTACCATCGAAGGTCATTTCCATTTCGAACCGACCGACTCTGGGGACCAAATTGAATTAATTTATCTGGACTGCCACTCCAAGTTGAGAACAAAATGTGACCGACAGACCATAACCGTCATTAAATCGGGAGAGTCTTGTTCACACAGTTGTCCGTATAAATCCGGACCCGAATCATAATTCACATAGGGTTCCTTTCGATCCACCAATCAGTATAGCCTTCTGTTATAACAAGATCGAGATCCATTACTAGGAGGAGAGTAAATATCGTCATTTCATTCACAGCAGTCTCAATCTCACATGATGAAAAAATTGGTAACGCCACATATCAAATTCATGATTCATTTGAAATGGAACTTCACGATGAAATTACGTGAAGTATTTTCCATCCATTCAGATGAACTGGTTCAAGGTGAACGTGCAGGTTCAATTCCTTCTGAAAGAGCCAAATAATCAGAAATATCTCTTCATTATTTTTTCTTGCCCCGTGAAAGTTCGAATCCAGGAATTGTTTTCGATGTCTTGGTCCATATTGATCGATCGATTGATTGAATTATTATTCAAAGACGGAAACGCCTTGTCTTCCAGATGATGTAGTTAATGATCCTGTCTTCTCTTTCGGAAACATATTTCAGAAACGGTCAGTGAATATTTGAATGAAATAAGGAGTAACGAACTAGGAACAGGCGAAATCTACATTAGTATGATACAATTGTTACAGTCCCATTCAATCAAACATATAACGCGATAAACATGAACATCTTTCCTGCGAGATGGAAACACTCCAAGATAATTCCTCTGACTAAATGCAACTCTCTCACCGAACTTTTCGACTTGAGACCTAGTATCCTACCTTCCTTTTCCAAAGCCCTAGAAATTATGAGAGATCAAATGGCAGAGATATATGCACATGGAATAATCACTTCATTCGGAAATATATATTCAATCGTACCCAGCGCGTACCCAATCGTACCCAACACAAGGTATTCAAGGTCACGGTATTTCCCAGGGATCTATTCTAGGGCCACTCCTGCTTTCATTATATATTTATGATTTTTTTTGAAATCATAGAATGTGGCAAAATACATCACTATGCCGATACTCCACCCTATGTCTCTTTCAATTCTTTACATGTAGAAGGAACACAAAATGATATAAATAAAGATTTAAATGAGTTGTACGAGTTTTCCACTGCTCACAATTCACGCTTGAATTCACGAAAGTTTCGGGTCATCATATTGGGTGGAAAAAGGAAGACAGTGCTCATAAATCGGTTTCGATATATTGCTTATAGTCAAGGAATTCAAGAATCTAGGATTGTGGATCGATCTCAAATAACTCTTTCCCGACACATGCTTTCCAAGCATGCGAATCATTGATTATGTCCAAAATTTCCTGGAGTCTGATTCTTGCATTCGATTCTCCTTCTGTATTCGGAAATAATATGATCATATGAGCTCTGAATTCAATAACTCTGGCTGAGGTTGAACGATCTTCGTAATCTACACCCACTGTTTATAACACATTGAGTTCTCGTAAATACCTCAATAGAAAATTGAGAACTTTTTCTGCACTGAATGACCTCCGAACACGTGATGGACATCTTCAAATTCCTCTTCACTCAACTGCAATTCATACGAAATGTTTTTCATACAATGCTACCAAATTTTACAATTGTCAAACGAATTCAGACAATACGCACGCAAAAAAAGCAAGAAGCGATTGAAACTTCTGCTGAAGAATAGTCAGTTTCTATTTTTTCGTTGATAGATCCTGATTCTAAATTCTGTATTGCCTTTTGATGTATGTATGTTACGTATCAGTACAAAACGAGGTGAAAATCATGTTGACGTGTGTCTTCAATTTCGTTTTCCTCTTTTTTTTTGTTCTAGTAGGTGATTTGATTTCTTTTCATTAGGATATCTTTTTCGATTTCTTTTCCTTTTGGTCAAATTTGAGAACAGCTATTAGCTGACACTTCGCCGTTCCGTCAGTCAGTCTTGTCTCAACGATGTACAAAACACTGGTGCAGTCACTGATGGTGTTTTGTTCTGTCAAAATCGCTGTCGTCATTTTCCGCAATAATGACCTAATAGTTATGAAACTCGCCAGAAGATGGTGACATTTTCACAGTTTTCTGTACGAATAGTTGACGTTTTGGGATTATAATCATGTAGTTCGATCTAAAATTGAGAAGTTACCTAAATTACTACTTCTGAATCAATATTTTGATAACACTGAATGTACAATTATCGATGTTACTGATCGTGATTCCACTCTTGTGTCGCCATCTAACAACTGACATTCCTCTATAAGGGATGAACCTAGATATGCTAGATATGCTGATTTTTGATAGAGTTGTTGGAAACTTTGAGCCATAGTTGATGAAATCATTTAGTAATCTCACAAACTACCTCTCGTTCATTGGTGTCAATTCAGGATACATTTGGTTGAATTCTCTGCAAGTTCTGGCAATGATTTGATCACATTGTCCGTGTATTATAAATAGCTCCATAAGAACTTCGTTTGAATAATCGATACTCGCGTTCATTCTGAGAGATTTTTTGAAACACCGTCAATAACAATTACTGAATTACTCATTAATAATGTCACCGAACTGTCATGAGTTTGATATTTCCATGACTATCTAAAATTAACTTTTTCATAAAATTATATTTTGATGATTTAGGTATGATATAACTTGATGATTCAGGTATTGGGACATGCAATGTCATCTTGTAGCATTTTTAATCGTCTTTCAATTTATTGACTAAAAAACAGTAGGTACCATTTGAAAAAATGAACTCTTAACCAC
Source organism: Gastrophysa polygoni (assembly GCA_963576655.1). Lineage (NCBI taxonomy): Eukaryota > Metazoa > Arthropoda > Insecta > Coleoptera > Chrysomelidae > Gastrophysa > Gastrophysa polygoni. The sequence continues at coordinate 13,492,500 of OY755083.1, read as the reverse complement.
TTGTATGAACAATAGATATAATAATAATTTCAGCACGCCCTGTATGATATGAAGGCGACTTCTCGGTGTAAATTGAATACATCAAGCCTGTCCAAACCACCACTAAAATATCAACTATTTATGATTCGAGAGCCCTGATTTACATAAGTTCAATTAGGGATATGTTTTGGATCATATTTAACACACATTATTTTTCATCTTGAAAACTTAATGTACGGGGTTCCATTTGAAAAGATGAAGTGGCTAGGACTTTTTGATTGAAACGGCAACGTCGCAATTCCGAAAATATTTCAGATCGATAGAACAGGTGATAAAATGTAAGATGCGAAATTTTCAGAAAAATCCTGCGTTGCGTTCTCCATAAACGTCTAACGTACCATCGACCGTGAGTTACCCTGTATACTATGCTTTAATATAACATTATCTCTCATAAAATGATGAACGAACTACAAGATTTTGCATACAGCTATCATGTTTCCATAACTGAAAAACTAATACATTCTTCTCATATCCTGCACATGAAGACAAATACGTATTCATTCTTTCCATCTCCACATCCTGATATTCAACCGAGAACTCAATACATTATTATGGACACCCCGAACGGACCTACATCATCATCATTTCCTCTAGCAAAGTTTGAACAATTGTCCTTCTAAATGAATAAGTAGTGGAATGGGACTCTCATGCAATCCCAGCCCACTGGTTTCATTCTATTCAGAAGGACAATTGTTCAAATAATTTCCTCTCAATCTTCTCAAGAATCTGACCATAACGATATATCCTTGATGAAGTCCTTGATTCTTTTTAATAAATATGTTGTGAACGTCTGCCTCAGTATGTTTCAAAAGAGTCAGGAAAAGCCTGGGATTACGTGTTGAACAAGTGTATAAGTGAACTGAGGGATTTCTCTTTGAATGCGTAACTCTCATGCTCTACCGAAAGCTTTCTTTTCACCCAATGTTATTCAATTCACATGAGAAAAACCTCCTAAAGAAATGATTTTTGCTGCGGATAATCATGTCTAACGATGAGACGTTCAACAACAGCGTTAGTAGGTATTCATTGGTAGCTAGTTCAGCGGTGCAATAAAGAAGTATTCATCGAATTTCATCGATATTCAACTAACTGTTCATTCATCAGGCAAGAACCTGGAACACTATGACAATGATGGCCTTGGATAAAAAATAAGCCACATCATACATGGTCATTCACAGAAAGCTCCCTTATCACGTTCCTCAGATACTATTGAGAATATAATTCTGAATTTTGGCATCAAGGAACAATAAACAATGGCGGATTCGACTGAAATATTTCCGTCGGCGGCATCGTCACTTCTGGTTGTACCGAAATTACACTAAAACTTCTCAATTTCGAGTGTATATTCAAGTATATTTTACTCAGTATATTTCATCATTCCTGAATTCTTTCATTCTGTCAGAGGTTTATTAATTGTTCCCCATACTTGAGTCAAGAGGTTTCTCACAGAAGCTCAGAAGGGCCATCATTCATTCATTTTTATTTTCCTCTATAATTCTGAGTTACAACTCGGAATTCAGGAATTCAGCCTTCCTCAACCAGTGGGGCGTGCGTCCCTAGGGGGTGCCATAACTCCACCTGGAGGTGCGCCAGCACATCCAAATGAAAAAGGAATTTATAATTACCAATGAAAAATGTAACTTCATGCAACGACGGTAAGCCGCGAGAATGTTCGATATCTGTCGTGAATGACAGATGAGAAATATCGATTCTGTCCTATACAGGAGGAATCTGATGCGAAGCTGAAGTGAGGTTTTTTATCAACAGGGTAAATATCTCGCCAGAATGAGCTGTTTGGCCGAAACCTTTCCACATAAAATATTCAAGATCACGGAGGTGAAGGTATTTCGAGGTTGAAGAAGACTCCAGCTATATTAAATATATATATATATATATACAGGGTGTCCTTAAAAGGTCTTTACAAAAAGCTACCACATATTCTTCAGACCAAAACAATTCGATACAAGCAAACTTACCTCAGTAAAAAGTTGCTTAGTTTGGGCGCTAGACGGCTCTGAAGTTGAAATTTTCAAATCGATTTTGCTTCATAACTTTTGAACGGGTCATGAGATTTTTTTCAAATTTGGTACGTTGGCATAGACTCATCGGGCAATGAAACTCATATCATAATCATAATGAATATCATTCCATGGGCGTAGAACTTGATTTTTTCAGTAAATAAACATCTAAAACTCCTACGCCAATGGAAAAAAATTAGTTTCAATATGAAATCTAAATTATTCAACTCATTCACTACAAAAAAGGTACTCTTGACAAAAGTCGATTCCTCTCATGGTTTCGACAAAATTTTAATTTTAGTGATTTAGAGCATAATTAATAATAAAACGATTAACAGATATTTCATAAAAATTGTTCAAAATGTTCACCATTTTCACGTATACAAAGATTTATACGACGCAAAAAGTTGAAATGTACTCTTTGCATAACTTCTTCATCGCCTGTAAGATTATTCGTCGCCTGTTGGATACGTTGCCATAATTGTTCTACAGTATTCACAGGGGTCTTGTAAACCGTAGACTTGAGATAACCCCATACAAAATAATCCATCGGTGTTAAGTCTGGAGAACGTGGTGGCCAATTCACGGGTGCATCATTACCTCTACCTATCCATCTGTCTGGGTACTATTGGTTTAAAAAATTCCTAACATCCACCGAAAAATGTGGTGGAGCTCCATCGTGCATAAACCACATATCTACCCGATGTTGGAGTGGTAAATCTTCCAACAAATTTGGCAACGTATTTCGTAGATGTTGTAAATACATGTCTCCTGTTAATCTTTGTGGAAGTATGACAGGACCAATTATAAAATTTCCTATTATTCCAGCCCAAACGTTGATTTTGAATTCGTGTTGAAAATGGTTTATTTTAATGGAATGAGGATTTTCAATTGCATAAACGTGTTCATTATGAAAATTAGTTATTCCTCTTCTCGTGAAACAGGCTTCATCAGAGAACAAAATATTCTTTCCAAAGTTCAGATTCATTTCTCTTTGCAAATTAATGAACCTACAAAACATCAGACGACTTTGTGAATCATGGATTAATAAATCTTGAACTGGCGTCTTGTGGTTTGGGTATAATAATTGTTCTCTTAGTACTTCATGAACGGCATTCCTAGAAACTTCTAGTTCATTACTTATCCGTCTAGTACTCAATTCTGGATTTTCTTCAATACGGTCTAAAATTTCTACTTCGACTTCGGGAATCCTTACATAACGCTGTCTTCCATAATCACCAGTTCTAGGAGCAAAATGACCGGTCTCCCGAAGACGTCTCTCAACTGCAGCAAAGGTTGGGTGGCTTGGTACGCGACGATTTGGAAACCTTGCCGAATACACCCTCACACTCTCTCGACCATTTCCTTGACAATATCCGAATACCAATAACATATCGGTGTATTCTTCATTGGTGTATTGTACGGCCATGATAAATCAGAAAAGTCCGATATCAACAATCAACGTCAATAAAACTCGACAAATCAACACAGATGAAACTATGGAAACCAAGAATGTGAATATCACTGTTTTCGAGCAGATAATAATAGTCTTCAGAAAAAAAAAACCAGTGCTACTTATTTTCAATAGAAATAACCTATGCAAAAAGTACATCTCAACTTTTTGCGTCGTATAAATCTTTGTATACGTGAAAATGGTGAACATTTTGAACAATTTTTATGAAATATCTGTTAATCGTTTTATTATTAATTATGCTCTAAATCACTAAAATTAAAATTTTGTCGAAACCATGAGAGGAATCGACTTTTGTCAAGAGTACCTTTTTTGTAGTGAATGAGTTGAATAATTTAGATTTCATATTGAAACTAATTCTTTTCCATTGGCGTAGGAGTTTTAGATGTTTATTTACTGAAAAAATCAAGTTCTACGCCCATCGAATGATATTCATTATGATTATGATATGAGTTTCATTGCCCGATGAGTCTATGCCAACGTACCAAATTTGAAAAAAATCTCATGAGCCGTTCAAAAGTTATGAAGCAAAATCGATTTGAAAATTTCAACTTCAGAGCCGTCTAGCGCCCAAACTAAGCAACTTTTTACTGAGGTAAGTTTGCTTGTATCGAATTGTTTTGGTCTGAAGAATATGTGGTAGCTTTCTGTAAAGACCTTTTAAGGACACCCTGTATATATACTATGACGTCACTCAGCCATCTCGACCACCTGGCTAAACTCTTCCTCACTTCTGCCACTGTTCTGCTGTCGTTCTGTGAATTATTTCCATTCCCAATCCATAGTAGTTCCATTGAAGGATATTGATCCACGTTGGATTGCCATATTCATTTTCTTCTCATAATTGATCAATTCATGGAAAAATATCACTATACAGGCTCAACAGTATTACCATCTGTGATGTTCATTTTGAATCCTCCATTGATGGACTGAAATTTTCAATTAGTGAGTGTTATTCAAGCTATTAATCCAGTTGAATGAGATACTATTATTATTCCTTCAGTCGTCATTAGTTCCCAATATAATGTATGTTTCAAACTATATACGCACGCTCTTGTAACCTATCTCATCTCTGATTCAAGCGATGCGGATTTCAGGAATAACTCAATACGAATTGGGTAACGATGGCTCTGGTAATCTGCAACACGCTATTACCATAACATTCTTTCCTCGCGATAACCTAGTGAGGCGTAACTTTTTTTGATAGATCCTGTGAGCCAACTTTCCACTTTCACGACCAGATTTCGTGCATCCATCAAGAGACGTCGAGAAATAATTTCCTGTCGAAAATCCATTCCATCTCTTCACCAATTGTGGCGGATGTACCCGTGGTATGGTTCCACACCACAGTTAGTAAAGAAGGGATCCAAAAATACATGTCAATCGAAAAGACTTTCCTTTCCACGTATATTTGTTTGTATGATTGGGAAAACCGAAAAGAGAAACTGGTCCCAATACTAATCATCAGATATATTATGAATATTATTAACCAACAGGAACAAATTTGGTATGGAAAACTATACAGGGCGTCCTGAAAAGATACCGACAAACTCCAAGCATTTTTGACCATATAAACATTGTAGCGTTTAAATTTTCTGAATACAGTTTTGGTTATGATTTTTATACAAGCCTAAGAAATATTCAAGTAAATAATTCATCAATTTTGTACATATTCACAGAGAACACTCAGTCAGCTAAATAATACCCATACCTGGTTTAGTTCAGACATTTAATGGCTATTGATTCATATCACACACCTTTTATATTGGAAACTTATCATCAATTTTCTCAACATCCTCTCTGATACGCAGTACACCTGTAGGATGTGATGATCCAAGCTGAGGCTTCTCTTTCTGACCCAAATAAACAGGTTCTGATGTTGAAGAGAGTCAATGCCAACGATTTGAGGAAGTTCTTCTGGTCTGGAATTTGAAAGTCAATTAGTTTTCATGTAGTTTATAAGAAAAAGACAATGACTTACCTGTGGTGTTCTCCGACTATGATGAATGGATGTGCTTGGCTATTTCAGGAATCATTAGGTTGACTGTTCTGATAGAACGGGTCCCTTTTGAAGAATCTGTTTATTATTTTGTTGGGATTTTGGTTAATGGAGATAGGTTCATTTAACAGGTTATATTTTCGTCCAGAACGTCACTGTCAGGAGTGTCAGGTTGACATACTTCACGAGTCACCTGTCTTGTCTGCTACGTTACTGCCGCTAGCGAACTCGTATGGCTGCAGTCGGCACAGGGTTTTCAAACAGCCATAGGTTTAACCTTTAACCCATGTCTAAAATAATGCTTCCTGTGTGTGACCTTCTACGTTTTGTGTTGGCAAGATGGATTTAGTAATATTTCCTAGGGATTTTTAAGGAAAAACTGAGGTTTGGGAGGGATTTCCGCTCTCGTCTATCGTGGCTTTTTCTCGGTGGCCATGACGAGAGGCACTTGAAGATTTTTCTGGTTCAACAAGAAGGCTGACAATCGATTTATATCGATTGCCCTTATAGGGGATTTGTTTGAGTAAGTCTTATGAGCCATTGACGTTTCTTCAACGTTGTGATTTGAGCCAATTTGATGTCACCACGCGGGAACTGCCCTATTGTCACCTGGAGCCCTACCTCGTGTTTGCTACTTCGATGACGCCGGTTTTAGCCCTTCTGAGAAGGTGAGTCAGTGGTTTTTTTTGGATGAAAACACATCTTTTTCTGGAAGGTTTTTCTATATTCCACGTGTTGTGACTTGAGGTTAAATGAACCTTATTTCCATAACAGGGTTGTAGGATAATGCTGAGAATCTAGCATTCTTCCTCTTATATGCTGTTGTTGCGTCCATCGAGGATCCCACTTTCTTCTGGTCAGGATGCCCTGGTACTTTAGTACTACCTGCGCCACAGATCTAGACTAGAGGAGACTGCGGAGACCTCTGGGTTCAATTGGAGTGTGCCAGAAACCAATCTGCTGTGCTCCACTTCGTGGTAGCGCCAGGAGGAATACCAGGGAGAGAGACCTCGGAGTTCAGCCCAGCAGATTTGTGGAGGACCCCCCCTTTATGTTGGTGCTGTTGGCAGTGACCTATGCTGCCCATCCTGTGGAACAGACTGTGATCGGGGTGATCTAGATCTCTGAAGAGGCTGTTGGGTCAGGTTTTTGTTAGGGAACTCAGTAACTTATCAATTATTCCATACATTGAACGTAAAACCCCCTGTAAGGCCCTCTCATAGCGCTATGCGACAGCTGTAGGTTTTGCACTTGACTTCTTTGGTTTTTTGAGATTATTCCCCTTTTATTATTGGTAGATATTGGTCCATATCTGATTCTTTTACATTCAAATCATGAACTCATGTCTTGATAATTTATGCTGACCTGATTTGAGTGATTTGTTTGTCATACTCAAATTCCATCACACTCATAGTCACAAAATTTTTTTACCAGCCTCTACACAGGTCCAAATGTGCCTTGTCTGTTTGCACAGGAAATAAATAGGTTTTAAAGGAGTTCTGCATTTTATTTATCTAATTGTCTGCCATCCACAATCTAAGAAAATAATACATCTTTATTTTCAGAATTTTACCATCATGATAAGTATTTGGTTTTCTCAATTATCCAAACTGAAATATTTTCTTTAAATTGAGTGGCGCCCCTTAAAAACTTGAATTTGTGCATATATAGCTCTATCTCGAACTCACTTATCTGTTCTCTGATGAAAAGCTGCCGTCCGCATACATGTAACTCATTTTCTTATTTTTTGTAGTAATTATTTGGAGGTTGAGAAAAAAAGGGAGGTTACATAATTGGCGCCCAACGTGGGCGGGTGTAACCTCCCTTTACCCTTCAACAAAGCACTAATAGGGGCAATTAAAGTGGAAAAATTCTCAATAAATCTCCTATACCAGGAACATAAACCCATGAAACGCTTAATTTCTGTGCTGGTAGTAGGACGTGCATAATTGACCATAACCGAGACCTTCTCTGGGTCGGTTCTAATACCTTCTCTATCAATGACAAAGCCTAAGTATCGAAGAGATGTCTTAAAAAATTCACACTTCTTTAAGTTGATAGTTAAATTCGCATCTTGCAAAATACTCTTCACTTCATATAAAAGTTTCATATGTTCTTCAAATGTAGAAGAGATGATAATGATGTCATCCAGATAAGTGAATAAATTCGGTTCAAACTTAGGACCGAACAACGCATCACATAACCTTTGTTGTGTCTGTGCACTGTTACATAAACCAAAAGGCATAACGTTAAAATGGTATAAACCTCGACCAGGTACACTGAAAGCTGTTTTCTCCTTAGAAGATGGTGTTAATGGCACTTGCCAAAATGCTTTTCTTAAATCAATGCTAGAAATGTATCTTGCATTTCGTAATAAAGTAAGTATTCTATCAATACGTGGAAGTGGGTAGCTATCATGTTTGGTGAGTTCATTTAGCCTACGCCCATCGAAACAAAATCTATATTCACCAGAGGATTTTTTGACAAGTAACACCGGACTATTCCAAGGGCTATGTGATGGTTCGACGACACCTAATTTAATCATATCATCTAATTCTTCATTTAAGATCTTCAACATGTATGGAGACATTAAATATTGCCTCTGTTTAAACGGTTTCGAATCACCAGTATCTATTTCAAGAGTAATTTTGTCAGTACGACCTAAACGAACATCACTACTAATTTCACCAAAAGAGTTGATAAGACTTTTCATTTGTTCTCTTTGCTCTGCTGTAAGCTCATCATCAACAGTCAATTCTGAGATACTATACAATTCTGGAGAATTGGCAACAATGTCGACAGTTTCATCTGAAACTCGACATTTAATGTCCCAACTAAAATCATGAAAATCTATGGTTACACCAAACTTACTACAGAAATCACTGCCTAGTATAAAAGATTGTGACAGGGAAGGTACAACAAGTGCAGGAATGATCTGAAATTTTCCACTAATATTTATAGGTAAATCGACAACTCCTTCAACATTTTGATGGGCACCATCTGCAGTAAAAACATGGTTCAGGTGTGGGCCTCTGATTATTAAATCAAGATTTTTTATTGTCGTTAAACCTCCCTGACCTATGACTGACATATTGGCACCACTGTCCAAAAGTGCAATGACATCATTATCAAAAAGTTTGATTTTAACATAAGGCCTGTTATCGTTACCATTTTTGATTAAAAGAGGAGCTACAAAGTTTTGAAAATCTTCCTCCTTTATTTCATCTGACTCTATAATATTATTGGCTCCTGAAATATTTGGAGAAGATTGAGAGCCTTCATCAAAATTCTCCTTTACAAGTTTCCCTGTTTACACTTGTCGCAATCTTTTAACATGACATCTGGTGTACCACATTTAAAACAGAATTGTTTCTTAATACCAGATCTGCAAACACGAAATGTGTGGTTTGCTAAACCACATTTCCAACAAATAACTGGAGATTTATTTGCATTCTGAGAACCACCAGAAGCAGAAGGAGAAGAAGTGTTATTTGAAGTACTAGGGGCATTTCTTGATTTATTTTTCTGGTTCCTATTTCCAAAATTTTTGTTTCGATTCAAGGGCAATCTTTCTGACTGATCTTTGGCAACAAAAGCCATTTCAGGGTCATTTACCATGGATACTGATCTGTTATTAAGATTGGAATTTGAAATAGAGCCTAGTGAATCTGCTTCCTCTAATTTCTTGCATAACGTTCCAAGCATTGAAACGGAATCAATATCACTGAGAGCTAGTCTACGTCGATAATCAGATTTTAATCCCAACTTAATATACTTTACTTTGGTTACCTCAGCTGCTCCATGACTGAGTCTATTGAACAGAGCCTCCATACAGGCAATGTAAATGACAACTGGCTCAGAATTATTCTGTTTCCTATTTTTAATTTGCTGCCAAATCTCATCATCAAAATCTGCTACCAAAAAATCTTTCTTAAGTTTCAAAACCAATGAATCCCAATCATTGACTTGAGTTTTGATATAACGAAACCAAAAAGTGGCTTTTCCAGTGAACAGGTCACTAGCTGATTCAAATAGTTCCGTTTTGGAAATATGCCTAGAATGTGCAAGTTCATCAATTCGTTCTATGAATGACAAAAGATCTTTGGGGTCTCCATCAAATTGTACTCCTAACTTGTAAACAGGGGTAGACTTCATGAAAGGTGAGAAAGAATGATTTTGTGCCATACTAATTCCAGGGTTTACTGTAGAATTCATCAGTGGCATGTTATTCTGTACAGGCTCTGGTTCTACAACTTTCTCATGCAAGTCCGCATCTAATAATAAAGCAGTAGCATACGATTCATTTTTAAAAGACAACTTTGCTGCATAATCTGCATCTGCATTATTCAAAGGAATTCTTTGGATTCTCAGAGTAACATGACTCAATCTAGACAAAGCTCTTTTAAATGTAGAGTCTGAAGATGGATGTGTTTTCAATCTCTACTTTATCAACTGCAAAATTAAATGACGGATCCACTAGGTTAAGAACATCTTGACCCTGTTGTAACTCTTTAGCAAACAAACGTCCCAAAGTCTTTCTTTTGTCATCCATATTCCTGTCTGAAATAACACCTCTAATCCTCAACTCATAGTTGATTTCTCCAATTAGCAAATGTTTAACTTTGAGTGACTCCATGTTGACTTATGCTTCACAAAAAGAACAAATGAAATATAAAAAAATGTGCAATCACAAAAATTATGTCAAGCAGAAAACACTAATCTCTGCAAAATATTTCACAAAAGAGAAATCTGTCAAAAGTTGGAAATTTTTCAAACTTGGCAACGTTGCAAATTTATCTAAAAAATGAAAAAATCCCAAATTGCAACTATTTAACTCCCAAATATGCAATTATTACAGACAAAAACAATTGTCACCTGCAGTGCTCTCAAACACAATAATAGACAGCCACAAACCAAATCAGAAAAAAACTTTCACTATTTTTCTGGGAGAACCTTTTGCTGGTAATCATGTACCTATACCTATACTGCTCATCCGTTCTGTTATAGGACTCATGCTACACCTTATTCACCCAAGTGTCCACCCAACAATCTAAGAGAAATTTATTAAAGATATACTAATTTTTGAAAAAACTTGAGTTTTGAAATTTTAGAATTTCGAAATTTCGGGCCCCACGTTGGGCGCCAATTATGTAACCTCCCTACGAGGAGTGTTTGATAACTTTTGTGACTGACAAACCTTGCATGATTTAACATATCTTAGAATATCACATCTCATTTTGGGCCAGTAGTAGTGTTGTTGTACTCTAGATAGTGTTTTGAAAAAACCAAAATGACTACATACAGAAGGATCATGTGAATCTTTTGAAGGCGATAAAGTCTGGAGAAGAAACAAAATTCTTTCAGATGCTTCAGTTAAATTTAGTGCCAAGTTAGCCCCCAAGTATGTGTTATGTACAGTGAGAAAGCGGATATCTCGCTTAGTTTATTCTTTGGATAATGTCGATGGATCTCCTGGTGGAGAATGGCATATCAAAGATTCAAAACAGTATTTTGGATCCAATTCAGATGTCTCAGTGGGGTAGATAATCTGTTGGATAGATATTTTTGCTTGAACCATAGTAATTTTGATTTGTATACCTATTCAATAGGTTTGGTTAGGTAAAAATTAGTTTTTGGAATTTTTCAAGATGAAAGTTCAATTATTTTTTTGGTGCGTTAGTGCACAAATAATTTTAGAGACTACTGTCATGTAGTAAAGTATGGTTCCGTTGTAACCTAGATTAAGGATATGTGGAGTATTCCTTGAAGTATGCATACTGGACACTGGAAGAGTGTTTTTTATATTTTTTTGATGACTCAAGAGGTCTGATCAACCTGAGCATCATTATTTCCCTGATGTAAATATTCAATTTTCTGGTTAGGTTATTTTGTAAATATTTTTTTTGTAGTTTTGATGAAAAAGGATTTGACTTTACCGATTATGACATTTCATGATTCAGACTTTCCCCTAATTTAGACTTACCAATTTTGACTTCCATTGAGGAACGCTTAGTACACGCAGTTACTATTTAATCCAAAGTAATCATAAACTAGTTACTACTCAGTATTTGTAGTTCAAAACCCTTAAAAAAAAAAAAATTTGTCAACAAGTTGCCAATTTTTTCTCTTAGGATAGGGGTAGATGTAGCGTTTAAATTTTCTGAATACAGTTTTGGTTATGATTTTTATACAAGCCTAAGAAATATTCAAGTAAATAATTCATCAATTTTGTACATATTCACAGAGAACACTCAGTCAGCTAAATAATACCCATACCTGGTTTAGTTCAGACATTTAATGGCTATTGATTCATATCACACACCTTTTATATTGGAAACTTATCATCAATTTTCTCAACATCCTCTCTGATACGCAGTACACCTGTAGGATGTGATGATCCAAGCTGAGGCTTCTCTTTCTGACCCAAATAAACAGGTTCTGATGTTGAAGAGAGTCAATGCCAACGATTTGAGGAAGTTCTTCTGGTCTGGAATTTGAAAGTCAATTAGTTTTCATGTAGTTTATAAGAAAAAGACAATGACTTACCTGTGGTGTTCTCCGACTATGATGAATGGATGTGCTTGGCTATTTCAGGAATCATTAGGTTGACTGTTCTGATAGAACGGGTCCCTTTTGAAGAATCTGTTTATTATTTTGTTGGGATTTTGGTTAATGGAGATAGGTTCATTTAACAGGTTATATTTTCGTCCAGAACGTCACTGTCAGGAGTGTCAGGTTGACATACTTCACGAGTCACCTGTCTTGTCTGCTACGTTACTGCCGCTAGCGAACTCGTATGGCTGCAGTCGGCACAGGGTTTTCAAACAGCCATAGGTTTAACCTTTAACCCATGTCTAAAATAATGCTTCCTGTGTGTGACCTTCTACGTTTTGTGTTGGCAAGATGGATTTAGTAATATTTCCTAGGGATTTTTAAGGAAAAACTGAGGTTTGGGAGGGATTTCCGCTCTCGTCTATCGTGGCTTTTTCTCGGTGGCCATGACGAGAGGCACTTGAAGATTTTTCTGGTTCAACAAGAAGGCTGACAATCGATTTATATCGATTGCCCTTATAGGGGATTTGTTTGAGTAAGTCTTATGAGCCATTGACGTTTCTTCAACGTTGTGATTTGAGCCAATTTGATGTCACCACGCGGGAACTGCCCTATTGTCACCTGGAGCCCTACCTCGTGTTTGCTACTTCGATGACGCCGGTTTTAGCCCTTCTGAGAAGGTGAGTCAGTGGTTTTTTTTGGATGAAAACACATCTTTTTCTGGAAGGTTTTTCTATATTCCACGTGTTGTGACTTGAGGTTAAATGAACCTTATTTCCATAACAGGGTTGTAGGATAATGCTGAGAATCTAGCATTCTTCCTCTTATATGCTGTTGTTGCGTCCATCGAGGATCCCACTTTCTTCTGGTCAGGATGCCCTGGTACTTTAGTACTACCTGCGCCACAGATCTAGACTAGAGGAGACTGCGGAGACCTCTGGGTTCAATTGGAGTGTGCCAGAAACCAATCTGCTGTGCTCCACTTCGTGGTAGCGCCAGGAGGAATACCAGGGAGAGAGACCTCGGAGTTCAGCCCAGCAGATTTGTGGAGGACCCCCCCTTTATGTTGGTGCTGTTGGCAGTGACCTATGCTGCCCATCCTGTGGAACAGACTGTGATCGGGGTGATCTAGATCTCTGAAGAGGCTGTTGGGTCAGGTTTTTGTTAGGGAACTCAGTAACTTATCAATTATTCCATACATTGAACGTAAAACCCCCTGTAAGGCCCTCTCATAGCGCTATGCGACAGCTGTAGGTTTTGCACTTGACTTCTTTGGTTTTTTGAGATTATTCCCCTTTTATTATTGGTAGATATTGGTCCATATCTGATTCTTTTACATTCAAATCATGAACTCATGTCTTGATAATTTATGCTGACCTGATTTGAGTGATTTGTTTGTCATACTCAAATTCCATCACACTCATAGTCACAAAATTTTTTTACCAGCCTCTACACAGGTCCAAATGTGCCTTGTCTGTTTGCACAGGAAATAAATAGGTTTTAAAGGAGTTCTGCATTTTATTTATCTAATTGTCTGCCATCCACAATCTAAGAAAATAATACATCTTTATTTTCAGAATTTTACCATCATGATAAGTATTTGGTTTTCTCAATTATCCAAACTGAAATATTTTCTTTAAATTGAGTGGCGCCCCTTAAAAACTTGAATTTGTGCATATATAGCTCTATCTCGAACTCACTTATCTGTTCTCTGATGAAAAGCTGCCGTCCGCATACATGTAACTCATTTTCTTATTTTTTGTAGTAATTATTTGGAGGTTGAGAAAAAAAGGGAGGTTACAACATATGTCCGCAAATGAGCCGTTTGGGCTATGGAGCAATAAAACTTGTGGTACTCTATTTCTCAATGTTGATATTGTGAAGGACCTGGTAATTCATATTCATTATCGAATAACATTGAATTATTCAATTTTCTATGCACTGAAGGTGCCTTTCCATTCTGTTCGTGCCATTCTGCTGCCGAAATTATGATTCCTGTCGTTTCATTGGACTGTCATTCCAATTCTAGGAGCTCGTTCCTTCCATCTATGGAGTGGGGATGCTTGCTGGATAGACAGTGAGGGAATGTCAGTAACATAACTGTCACGTATCGTTGAGAAATTTGTAGTTGGTGATTGACTCCGAATGATCTTGAGGTGTGATGAGAAGCCAATTCAAAATATGGAATCATATTTGATTCAGGCAGACAATGGGGAAAATATTCGATTCAATATAGAAAGTGGAGTATATCGAATGACTTTGTGCATGCTTGATGTTGTTATGGGGTGTTAGTAGTTGCTATGAAGTGTTAGAAATATATGATGTTGACATTTTACAGAATTCTCACAATTTCTCTGCAGGACAGTGTGCGAATATATTCAACACTCTTATTGCCAGATACAAAATGATGATGGATCATAACTCCCAATCTGGAAACAGTCAGAAGTTAATTCTTGACCTTATCTCATAATTTCTGGTTGTCAGACCTGCAATAACTCCCAGAGCAGTTCGGCCCAGTATCAGATTGGCAGATGACAATATGTCATCTGCTGCTGTGAGCTGAACTGCTGAAATTTTCACCTAGTGGGACATCTACTGCAGATACATATACTGAGTGAACTTCAGAAGCGTGTAAGAATAGGTAAGAGCTCGGGAAAAAACTCACCCAGAGTTGAAATGGTAAAGTGGCTCCAAGAGTATGACAACAAAGTAACAAATACTGTATAATTATGAATTTATCGATACAAAAGAGATACCTCCACTAACCAATATTTTGCACAGGCACTGGCGGGTTGATGTATACACACACGAGAGACTTCATAAAGGTTTTTGTTCACATATTATTTCTCATGAATTGCTACCTTCTTATTCTTCTATATTTCATGTCGAAGTCAAGTTCATCATACCCAAGATTTTTGTATTCTATTGCATATTGAAGGTACAAGATAAAAACTGAGTTGTCATTCTTCCAGTGAAGAATATATCAATATATGGATATATATATATATATATGAGTTATATTCCCGTGAGAATCATCGACGACCATGGAAACCACCAACATCACCGAAATAGGACTCCTCATAACGCTACATCAACATTATTCTAGGAAATCAGTTAGGGCTATGACATTATAATTCTTTCTTGTATAATCAGTCTTGAATTAGAATCCGAATTGTTCACTTCTCTGTAAGACATAAATAAAAATCTTTTTAAAAAGTAACTTTGACGAAAAGGTTATTTAAGTGGCGCAGTCGGTAGGATAGGTTGATCAACTGTTAGTGGATATAACAAGTTGATTCGTTTCAACGATTTATCGACCTATTCGAAAAATCGGTACGCGTACGGTAGAAAAATCCAGTCAGGTGAATTGAGTAGCTTGACGAGAAGAATCCGTTCGTTTCCACCATCAGCAGCAACCGAGAAGTACAATCGCTGTTTCTTCCGATGCCTAGCCGTGGACCGATGGAGTGGATTTGGGTTTTGCTGTAAGTACCCATGTCATATAGAGCATTTCAAGACCAGTACGATTCTGACAATTCTGAAAATTTTGAACATTCAAATAATTCTGATTCGGACTCAAACTACCCTCAAACCCCCTCGAATTGTTCGAGACCACCAGTTTCAATAAGACAATCTCAACTGACCCAATTAATATTAGAAACTAGTAATATTTCAATAACTGCAAGTTCAGTCCTACAAACAAACACGATGGCTGTCTTGAAACAAGAATATTTCAACATGATTCCCGATTTCCATGGTGAAATGGAATTGTTACCGAGATTCATCGAAATCTCTGAGAAGTTAGTAAATAAATTTTACAATGTTACGGATGTGAACGATTTTCAGAATGAATATCTGATGTCTAGTATCCTAGCAAAGGTGAAAGGCGATGCAGCCTTAAAAATATCGTCTTGTATCATAAGAAATTGGGCAGATTCGAGGAATGCTTTATTGAACACATACGCAGATAAACGCGATATTTTTACATTGAATATTGAGATGACAGAACTAAAACAGGTCAACGAGACACCTTTTGAATTCTACAATAGAATCCAACATGTTCTCAATCTGCAAATCTCTCAGTTGACTACAGGCGCAACTGCAGAAGAATTTCTTATATTAGGGAAATACGTTCGAAATTTGGCACTTCGAGTTTTGTTGCGAGGATTGAAAGATCCAATTGGTTCACTAATGCGAACGAAAAATCCGAAAGATTTGAATGAAGCATTGAATATGCTCACGAACGATTTTCAATTAGATACGGTCAATCAAAGACCACCGAAAAATCACATTCAGACGAAACCATCATTTCAAAACTTCCAAAATAAACCACGCATTACTCAACCACTGCAAATCACAAATTATCCTCATAACTCTCGATTGAATAATAGACCGAACCATTCATCTCAACAACTCCACACATTCCAAAATCAAAATAGAAACTTCAATGCATTCAGACCAAATCAGTCACAAAACCTCCCAAAACCGACACCAATGAGTGTTTCAACTAGGAATACTTGGAGACCTAATCAAGCAAATTCGAACCAGAATCATAGATTAAATCAAAACCCAAATTTCAGACAAAATAGGCCGAATTATATTGCCGAAGAATTGTTTAATATAGATGATCAGCCTATAATTGAACACCCGGTAGAGTCAGATCAAGATTACGATGAACATTTTTTAGATCAAGAAGCCTCGGAAACACAAAATTAAATAGTTTCGAACTGATGAATCTAACAAATAATACAAGCGAACTTCCTTATATTATTTTTCCAGAAAATAATTTCAAAATTTTAATAGATACCGGTAGTACAAAATCGTTCATTCGACCTGATATTGCCGAGACTTATTTCAAATCATCAATTAAAATTGATCCTTTCCAAATCACTACTGCACATGGCACATCAACCGAACAATATAGTACTATGATACCATGTTCCAAAATACTTGATAAATCTAGTGCACCTTTGAAGTTCCACCTATTTAAATTTCATGATCATTTTGACTGTCTCCTAGGGCTTGACAATTTGAAATTGCTGAACATTGTTATTGATTTGAAAGAAAATGTTTTGATCACTCCAAATTCCAAAGTGAAACTTGAATTTCACAAAGTATCTCCGTGTACGAATTGCATAGTAGTACCACCGAGATCCGAACAAATAATCAAGATAAATATCAGAAACATAAGTGATGGACAAGCAATCATCCCTCATACAAAAATTTCACACTTAGAAATACCAGAATGTTTAACTGTCGTGAAAAATCATCAAGCTATTTGCTCTATACTGAATTCATCAAATTCTCAATTATTTGTTGACATGACCGAACCAATGGACGCCGAAGTTTTCGATGAATACGAGCCCGCTTCTTGTCCAAATTTTAATAATGTCAATTTAGAAAAGTTTCAATTTGATACATCAAAAATTCGGACCGAACATATGAATTCAGAGGAACAACACGAGATAATGAAACTAATTAAGGAATACTCTGACATATTTCATATTGATGGTAATCAATTATCATTCACGAGTAAAGTAAAACATGTCATAAAAACTTCTGATGAGGTTCCAGTGTATACTAAGACGTATAGATACCCTGAAATCCACAAACAAGAAGTTAACACACAAATCCAAAACATGTTATGTCAAAATATTATTAGGCCGTCTCATTCGCCATGGTCATCACCTATTTGGGTTGTACCGAAGAAGTTAGACGCTTCTGGGAAGAAAAAATGGCGAATCGTTGTGGATTATCGGAAACTCAACGACAAAACTATTGGTGACCGATATCCTCTGCCAAATATCACAGAATTACTCGATAAACTTGGCAGATGCCAATATTTCTCAACACTGGACTTAGCTTCAGGGTTCCACCAAATCGAAATGGCTGAAGATGATATCCAAAAAACCGCTTTCAATACTGGTAATGGTCATTACGAATTTCTACGAATGCCATTCGGTTTGAAAAATGCTCCAGCCACTTTCCAAAGGGTTATGGACAATATTTTGAGAGGTATACAAAACGAGAAATGTCTTGTGTATCTCGACGATATCATAATTTTCAGCACAAGTCTCCAAGAACACATTAATCGTTTACGAGAAGTGTTCGAGAGATTGCGAAATTCCAACTTCAAAATACAACTCGATAAGTCAGAATTTCTTAGGAAAGAAGTGGCTTATCTAGGACATATTGTAACCCCTGAAGGTGTTCGACCAAATCCTGACAAAATCAAAGCTATACAAAATTATCCAATACCGAAAAATACAAAACAAATCAAAGGCTTTTTAGGACTATTAGGATACTATAGGAAATTCATTGAAGATTTTGCCAAAATCACAAAACCACTGACCAAATGCCTCAAAAAAGATGCAAACATCGACACAAAGAATCTAGAATACCTAAAATGCTTTGAAATGTGTAAAAACTTATTGATTAATGAACCCATCCTTCAATACCCAGATTTCACGAAAGATTTTGTTCTCACAACAGACGCAAGCAATGTTGCGATAGGGGCAGTTTTGTCTCAAGGTAAAGTCGGCTCAGATCTACCAATAGCATATGCTAGTAGAACACTGAACGAATCTGAACAAAACTACTCCACCATTGAGAAAGAACTGCTAGCGATAGTATGGGCTGTAAAGTATTTCAGACCATACCTTTTTGAACGAAAATTTAAAGTTGTTTGCGACCACAAACCATTGTTATGGCTATTTTCATTGAAAGAACCCAATTCGAAATTACTCAGATGGCGTCTTAAACTAGAGGAATTCGATTATGAAATGGAATACAAAAAGGGAATTCAGAATAAAAACGCGGATGCTCTTTCTAGAATAGAACTGAGTATAAACGAAACAAAAGACAAAGAACCGGATAATATTTTTGATTTTATCACAAAATTCAATGACAATCTTGGAAAAAATAAAATCAGTATCGAAAGCGATAATCAATCAATGATTGCTGAAGCTAACAATTTGGATAACGAGAATAATGCGGAAGAAGATAATGATCAAACCGTCCATTCGAATTCTGAAAATCCGATTATTGGCATCCCAATAATCGACTGTCCAGTAAATTTCGGAAGAAATCAAATCATCATCTCTGAAGTTAATTATGAACCGGCAACACCAAGCGTAATAAAACTGTATAAAACGAAACAGAGAATACTCACACAAATTTCACGAAATCACTACGAACATGATATTCTCACATTTGTCAAAGAATTCATTGTCCCTAAAATCAAATATTATGTTTACTTCGAAGATCCGATATACGAAAAATTCTCCAACGTTCTGCAGAAGTTCTTCAAACATTCTCAAATCAACTTAGTTAGGTGTACAAAAAAATTGATTGATGTAAATTCCGACGATGAAATCAAGGAAATAATTCAGAAATATCACGAAGGCAAAACGAATCACAGGGGATTAGATGAAACAGAAAAACGCATCAAATCAACTTATTATTGGCCAAATCAAAGAAGATCAATACAAAATTATATCAATGAATGTGAGATTTGTCTACAGACAAAATACGACAGGAAACCATTGAAATTGGAATATAATATCACACCCACGCCAGTCAAACCTTTCGAAATATTGCATATGGATAGTATAACTTTGGAAAACGCAAAATTTTTAACAATCATTGATTCCTTTTCCAAATATGCTCAAGCATACAAACTGGATTCTACTCAAGGAATAGAAGTCGTCAACAAGTTGATGAAGTATTTCACTCATCATACAATTCCACATCAAATAGTTTCTGACAACGGTTTAGAATTCAAAAATTTACTAGTTAAAGAACTGCTAGAAATCCATAAAGTCAAAATTCATTTCATATGTTCCCAGCACCCTGAATCAAATGGACTCATAGAAAGATTTCATTCGACCCTCGTAGAGCACATTCGACTATTAAATAATCAAAATGAATACAAAGACGATTCGATAGAATCAAAGGTTAATTACGCACTTCTGGCATACAATAACAGTGTTCATTCTGCAACAAACTTGAAGCCTTATGAAATAGTCACCGGTCATCTAGAAACCGATTGTCCATTCAATATAGACATAGAAAAACAACTAGTTAATAATTATATTTCGAATCACAAAGACAAGGTCAAATTATTATATCAAAAATTGAATAACGATTTGCAGAAAGGCAAAGAAATTATAATTCAGAAAGCTAACCAAAATAAGGAACCGATTCCAACCGAAATTCCAGAAGTTGTATTTGTGAAAAACAAACAGAAACAAAGAAAAACCTTGAATAAATTCAAACGCGAAAATATCAAAACGGTTGATTCAGAACTGAAAACTGCAAAAATTGTGCCAACACACAAAAACACCGTAGACAAAATTCATCTTTCAAATATTAAGAGACCCAGACGACAAACTAAATTGAAAACTATTTCAGGTCCTTCTACTTCTACTACGGATACGCAACGAAACTAGAAAACATAACACACAACCTAGGAATTCTTCCGATCAAGTTAGGCCCTGCAAAACTACAAAGAACAGAACACACATTCACTCATTTTTATGATATCAAGCCCCTTTTCGATGAATTCAATAGATTGAACTCTCAGTACAATAATGTCAATGCAAATATCAAGAATAACTCAATTTACGTCCGATCTGTAGAGAACTACGTAACAATCGTTGAATACATCCGAGCAAGCATCAATGAGAAATTCGAAAACATTCAAATACACTCATCTCCAAAACTCAGGAATAAACGAGGACTGATTAATGGTTTAGGATCGATTCTAAAAGGTGTAACAGGAAATCTCGACGCTGAAGATGGCGAAAGAATCAACGATATTTTAGATCACCTGAAGTCAAACCAAATAAATCTCCAAGGCCAACTCAAAATGCAATACAGTTTGAATACTCAAATTGTCCAAAAATTCAATGATACAATACGAGACATCCAACACAATGAAATCGAACTGACATCAAGAATTTTACAATTGAAAGCCTTCCTCAAACAAGAAATTCAACATCAACACATCCTATACGCTAAAGATATTTCCAATCAAATAATCATTCTTCTCAATGGCATTGTCAACGTTCTACAAGATATAGAGAACTCTCTGACATTCTGTAAACTCAGAACCATGCATCCTAGTATCATGAAGCCTAAAGATTTGTTTCTAGAACTAGAAAAAATTTCACTGTACTATAAAAACCAACTTCCATTCGATCTAAACTACGAGAATATTCTGGACTTCGAATCAATATTACATGTCAAATGCAAAGTAGACGGAAATATAATTTATTATTTCCTATCAATTCCTATCGATTTTGAATCAATGTTCGATTTATATTACCTGCTTCCAATACCTACGAAGCACGAATCAGAATTTTTGACAATTATCCCGAATTCGAATTACCTATTGAAATCAAAGGACAATACAATGAAAGCTCTAAGTGACATATGTACCCAAGGTAAAATATTCCACTGTCCAAGTCACCTCCTGAGGAATCTAAAGACAACATGCGAGGAACAGATTATTCTAGGAGAGAATAACAGCAACTGTCAATACAGCCGCTTGGAAATATCAGAAAACCAAATGGAGAGAATCCCGGAGATCGATCAATATCTAGGTGTATTTCCACGAGAAGAAAAATTGAAGCTCCAATGTGAGAACGAAATACAAACTAGAATCGTATCAGGAATATATCTTGTGAAAAACTCCAAATGCAAGATATTCTTCCACGAACAAGAAATGAATTTCCAAGACAAAACATACGGGACGCCCCTGGTAGCGAACCAACTCATATTCGACTTGAAGCAAGAAAATTTCACCGATTTCAAGATCCATCTGAAAACGCTAAAAATCTCGGAGATTCCAACAAATAGAATTATCTCAACTATAAATCAAGATTTTGACTACCGAAGACCAAGCTTTTGGACTATCACCCTGTACATCAGTTTAGCTGTACTAGGCGCAGTCCTCATTTGGCGAAGATGGAAGAAAATCACGAATCAACTTGAAGATGCAGATCAAGTTCCAGAGGTCATTTCCACCGATAGAAAAGTAAACCTTCCGGAGGAAGCTTCATTCTAATGGGGGAGGAGTTATATTCCCGTGAGAATCATCGACGACCATGGAAACCACCAACATCACCGAAATAGGACTCCTCATAACGCTACATCAACATTATTCTAGGAAATCAGTTAGGGCTATGACATTATAATTCTTTCTTGTATAATCAGTCTTGAATTAGAATCCGAATTGTTCACTTCTCTGTAAGACATAAATAAAAATCTTTTTAAAAAGTAACTTTGACGAAAAGGTTATTTAAGTTATATAAGCAGCAAGAGCCACAAAATTACAGGCCTATTTCTTTAATCACTGTATTTGCAAAAATCTTTGAAAAAGTTGTCAAAACCCGACTAGAATCTTATCTCGAAAAACATAAACTTCTGTCTGATCGTCAATTTGGCTTTAGGAAAGGAAGATCGACACAAGATGCCATATTACATCTCACTTCCAAAATATACGATGCCATGGATAATTGCAAACCTTCTATGTGTGTGTTTCTTGACTTATCTAAGGCGTTTGATACAGTTAGTCATTCACAATTATTGTCTGTCCTGGAAAGCATGGGAATTCGTGGTATCCCACTTGAACTATTGAAGAGCTACCTGCGACCAGAAAACAATATGTCCAAATAAAGACGGAAATAAGCATAGAAAAGGAAGTTGAGTATGGAGTCCCACAGGGAACTGTACTAGGACCCATACTATTCACAGCTTACATAAATAATCTGCTAACTATGGATAGCTCTGGAGACATCATCAGCTATGCAGATGACACAGATATTTTTTACCATGATGAAAACTGGACAAATCTAAAAATAAAAGCTGAAAATGACCTGACCCAAATAAGTACATGGTTCAATCATAAACAACTAACGATCAATACAGAAAAAACTTTCTTTGTTCCATTTACCTCATATAAAAATAATTTACCACAGTACGAAACCTTGAAAATTGATAACTATAATACATCCATAAAAATAGCAAATGAAATTAAGTACTTAGGTATAACAATAGACAGCCACCTGAGATGGGATATTCATATCAATAACGTAACAAAAACACTAAGAACTATTTTATACAAATTTAAGTTTCTCAGCAAAATATTAGATACTCATCACAGTAAAATAATATACGCGGCACTCGTGGAATCCAGAATTCAATATGGAATTCTAGGATGGGGTGGAGCGGCAAACATCCACCTACGAAAGTTAGAAACCATACAAAAACGTTTCCTCAAAATAATCCTTAAGAAAGAACCTACTTACCCAACCGAAGCTCTTTATACTGAATCCGAAGTATTATCTGTCAGACAAATACAGTTCTTGCATCTCATAATTCATATACACGATCACAAACATTTATTAAATAGTATCGACCATCCATACTTAACAAGAACAAAAACTGAACATTTTGTAAAAACACCTCTTCTTACGAAAAAAATTGGACAAAGGGGTCACAGATATTTAGCACTGAAATCATTCAATTTTCTTCCTAAAAAACAGAAAAACTATGTAGTTACGATGAATTCAAAAAATTTCCTGAGGAAAAAATTGAAGCTATTCATACTTGAAATGAAACTATATACTATCAATGAATTACTAGCATGATATTTTCTACTCACCACAACAACTTTGTTATTTTCTCTTCTCCCGGCGACTTATATGTTGGTAACTCTAGATAGAAATGTATGGGTATACTGTGTGCCTATATAATTATTTAAAATCATTTTGTAAGCCTTATTCATATTATTCGTTTCATTACCACATCAATATTAACTTCATTATTTGTTATTTAATTATCTGTATTTTTCCACCAATCTCAAGTTTTCTACAACATTGAATGTACCACGCGCAGCTCCGGCTTTTGTGGCTTTCTTTCAATGTTTGCTCAGGCTTATATAACTTATAAATATATGAAAAAGGGAATTTTCTATTGTACAATCCTGAATAAACGTTATTATTATATATATATATATATATATATATATATATATATATATATATATATATATATATATATATATATTGTTATGATATGGAATATGATGGGTGAATATAGAATGACGAAGAATAGAGAATTGATCACAATGCATCACACAAGTTCCTTGTTGGATTTTTTTTGCTGTGTTGCTGGTTTGTTCGCTTAGCAATCTGCAACCTTTTTCAGCTTTGATCGGTTTTCCAGGGCTCAGAAGGAAGTCAGCGTGGCGTGTTTATGTTCGGCATGACATTCCGTCTCAACCTAGAAGTTTTCAAAATTCATTTTAGAACCATCATTCGAAAGTCCATCACAAAATCTATTCATTTGAAATAAAAAAAAACATCCTGTATATGATTCCGGTCACAAACTTAGAAATGACAGATCAATGTCAGCTGTCAGTGAATTTTGGGATTTGAATCGGGTTGGAATAATAAGGGGCAACAAGAATATGCCTATAATGACTATTTTTCATTGTAAATATATTTTCACCATTCATCGATTTAGAAATAGAAAATAAAATAGGAAGTGTTGAATGAAACAAGGAAATCAAGTGACAAACCATCATAAAATGAAGTGATTCAAGAAAATGTGCCCAAGAAAAAAAAAGACAGGAGGTTGCATAGGAAAATTGTTGAGAAGTAAAAAAATATTTTGAAAAGAGTTTTGGTTGTTAAAATTTAGACAAGAAAAAGAAGTTCATCCTGGAAGAATATAGAATAAAATAACAGAAGTTAGTAAGAAGAGGAAGAAAAGTGAATTCCATTGTCTAGAAAGAAAAATCAAGCAAGAAAATTAACTTACCTCGAGTTCTCCCAACAATCCAGAACGTGGCAGTCAGAGGCAGTAAAAGAGCCAAGGAAATCTGTTCCTGAAGGAAGAAAGGACGCAAAGGGAACATACAAGTCAAAGTTGCCTTTTGGAAGCTCCCAGTTCATAGTACAAGGGTAATATTCACTTCAAGAAAGAAGACTCAAGGTATTACTCGTCCTTTTCACAATCCCAAGTCAAAATTGAATGAACTCTATTCTTATTCGCACTGGACTTTATTTGAAACAATAACTTCCACATAACCTCATTCACTGTTGTCTGTATTCCCGTTCCATCATAGCAAGTAAGTTGTCGCAGATTTTTAGACTTGTTACCTGTTATTGTGTGTGTTTTCTGTTGCCATTATAGATATTCAATCTTGTTTTTTTTCTCTTTATTAATCCCCAGTGAATATACAAGTTTCGAAATTCAGTTGAAGGGCTACATGAAATCACTAACAGAGGCGCTGTTTGAAACAAGTCATCAGTGGCGTACCGAACTGAGTTGTTAGAGGAGGGATCCTGGTTGAGAGAGGAAAAAGATTCAAGTGACATAAGCGTCACAGCTGGGACACTTTTAACAAGGGGCTTGGTAATTATATATTGTGTTGATTCGATCTGTATTCCATCTATTCTTCATTTGATATTTTCGTTGCATATCGTAACAAGATCCAGAATACATTTATATAAAATATACAATCTAGCAAATATTACAATTCGAAAGGTCATTTCAATTCAAAATTGTGCCAAACACGGGTCAACTATATATATATATATATATATATATATATATATATATATATATATATATATATATATGGCACAATTTTGAATTGAAATGACCTTTCGAATTGTAATATTTGCTAGATTGTATATTTTATATAAATGTATTCTGGATCTTGTTACGATATGCAACGAAAATATCAAATGAAGAATAGATGGAATACAGATCGAATCAACACAATATATAATTACCAAGCCCCTTGTTAAAAGTGTCCCAGCTGTGACGCTTATGTCACTTGAATCTTTTTCCTCTCTCAACCAGGATCCCTCCTCTAACAACTCAGTTCGGTACGCCACTGATGACTTGTTTCAAACAGCGCCTCTGTTAGTGATTTCATGTAGCCCTTCAACTGAATTTCGAAACTTGTATATTCACTGGGGATTAATAAAGAGAAAAAAAACAAGATTGAATATCTATAATGGCAACAGAAAACACACACAATAACAGGTAACAAGTCTAAAAATCTGCGACAACTTACTTGCTATGATGGAACGGGAATACAGACAACAGTGAATGAGGTTATGTGGAAGTTATTGTTTCAAATAAAGTCCAGTGCGAATAAGAATAGAGTTCATTCAATTTTGACTTGGGATTGTGAAAAGGACGAGTAATACCTTGAGTCTTCTTTCTTGAAGTGAATATTACCCTTGTACTATGAACTGGGAGCTTCCAAAAGGCAACTTTGACTTGTATGTTCCCTTTGCGTCCTTTCTTCCTTCAGGAACAGATTTCCTTGGCTCTTTTACTGCCTCTGACTGCCACGTTCTGGATTGTTGGGAGAACTCGAGGTAAGTTAATTTTCTTGCTTGATTTTTCTTTCTAGACAATGGAATTCACTTTTCTTCCTCTTCTTACTAACTTCTGTTATTTTATTCTATATTCTTCCAGGATGAACTTCTTTTTCTTGTCTAAATTTTAACAACCAAAACTCTTTTCAAAATATTTTTTTACTTCTCAACAATTTTCCTATGCAACCTCCTGTCTTTTTTTTTCTTGGGCACATTTTCTTGAATCACTTCATTTTATGATGGTTTGTCACTTGATTTCCTTGTTTCATTCAACACTTCCTATTTTATTTTCTATTTCTAAATCGATGAATGGTGAAAATATATTTACAATGAAAAATAGTCATTATAGGCATATTCTTGTTGCCCCTTATTATTCCAACCCGATTCAAATCCCAAAATTCACTGACAGCTGACATTGATCTGTCATTTCTAAGTTTGTGACCGGAATCATATACAGGATGTTTTTTTTTATTTCAAATGAATAGATTTTGTGATGGACTTTCGAATGATGGTTCTAAAATGAATTTTGAAAACTTCTAGGTTGAGACGGAATGTCATGCCGAACATAAACACGCCACGCTGACTTCCTTCTGAGCCCTGGAAAACCGATCAAAGCTGAAAAAGGTTGCAGATTGCTAAGCGAACAAACCAGCAACACAGCAAAAAAAATCCAACAAGGAACTTGTGTGATGCATTGTGATCAATTCTCTATTCTTCGTCATTCTATATTCACCCATCATATTCCATATCATAACAATATATATATATATATATATATATATATATATATATATATATATATATATATATATATATAATAATAACGTTTATTCAGGATTGTACAATAGAAAATTCCCTTTTTCATATATTTATAAGTTATATAAGCCTGAGCAAACATTGAAAGAAAGCCACAAAAGCCGGAGCTGCGCGTGGTACATTCAATGTTGTAGAAAACTTGAGATTGGTGGAAAAATACAGATAATTAAATAACAAATAATGAAGTTAATATTGATGTGGTAATGAAACGAATAATATGAATAAGGCTTACAAAATGATTTTAAATAATTATATAGGCACACAGTATACCCATACATTTCTATCTAGAGTTACCAACATATAAGTCGCCGGGAGAAGAGAAAATAACAAAGTTGTTGTGGTGAGTAGAAAATATCATGCTAGTAATTCATTGATAGTATATAGTTTCATTTCAAGTATGAATAGCTTCAATTTTTTCCTCAGGAAATTTTTTGAATTCATCGTAACTACATAATTTTTCTGTTTTTTAGGAAGAAAATTGAATGATTTCAGTGCTAAATATCTGTGACCCCTTTGTCCAATTTTTTTCGTAAGAAGAGGTGTTTTTACAAAATGTTCAGTTTTTGTTCTTGTTAAGTATGGATGGTCGATACTATTTAATAAATGTTTGTGATCGTGTATATGAATTATGAGATGCAAGAACTGTATTTGTCTGACAGATAATACTTCGGATTCAGTATAAAGAGCTTCGGTTGGGTAAGTAGGTTCTTTCTTAAGGATTATTTTGAGGAAACGTTTTTGTATGGTTTCTAACTTTCGTAGGTGGATGTTTGCCGCTCCACCCCATCCTAGAATTCCATATTGAATTCTGGATTCCACGAGTGCCGCGTATATTATTTTACTGTGATGAGTATCTAATATTTTGCTGAGAAACTTAAATTTGTATAAAATAGTTCTTAGTGTTTTTGTTACGTTATTGATATGAATATCCCATCTCAGGTGGCTGTCTATTGTTATACCTAAGTACTTAATTTCATTTGCTATTTTTATGGATGTATTATAGTTATCAATTTTCAAGGTTTCGTACTGTGGTAAATTATTTTTATATGAGGTAAATGGAACAAAGAAAGTTTTTTCTGTATTGATCGTTAGTTGTTTATGATTGAACCATGTACTTATTTGGGTCAGGTCATTTTCAGCTTTTATTTTTAGATTTGTCCAGTTTTCATCATGGTAAAAAATATCTGTGTCATCTGCATAGCTGATGATGTCTCCAGAGCTATCCATAGTTAGCAGATTATTTATGTAAGCTGTGAATAGTATGGGTCCTAGTACAGTTCCCTGTGGGACTCCATACTCAACTTCCTTTTCTATGCTTATTTCCGTCTTTATTTGGACATATTGTTTTCTGGTCGCAGGTAGCTCTTCAATAGTTCAAGTGGGATACCACGAATTCCCATGCTTTCCAGGACAGACAATAATTGTGAATGACTAACTGTATCAAACGCCTTAGATAAGTCAAGAAACACACACATAGAAGGTTTGCAATTATCCATGGCATCGTATATTTTGGAAGTGAGATGTAATATGGCATCTTGTGTCGATCTTCCTTTCCTAAAGCCAAATTGACGATCAGACAGAAGTTTATGTTTTTCGAGATAAGATTCTAGTCGGGTTTTGACAACTTTTTCAAAGATTTTTGCAAATACAGTGATTAAAGAAATAGGCCTGTAATTTTGTGGCTCTTGCTTACTACCTTTTTTGTGAATAGGTTTGATAACAGCTATTTTGAATTCAGATGGACACTTTCCAACCTTCAGTATTTCGTTTAACAGGTGTGTCAATGGTGTTTTTATTACATGCACTATATTTTTCAGACTTTCAGCTCTTATGTAGTCTATTCCGGGTGATTTGTTGTTCTTCAATTGGTTTATTATATCTATTATTTCTTGACTTGACACAGGATGGAAGAATATTGAAGATTGGTTAACCACATTTTTTGGGGGAGTTTCTGTGGGTTTCACAATTTTTTCAGCCAAACTTCTTCCGACTTTGGCATAATATTCATTGAAAATATTTCCATTTTCTTTTGAATCCGTTATTATTTCTCCAGACTCATTCAAAATTTCATTTATTTCACTATTCTTTTTATTTTTCTCCAGTGATTTAAGGGTGTCCCAGAGCTGTTTTGATGATTTAGCATATTTTTTAATTTTATTTTTATAAAATTCCGTTTTCGTTTTTTGTATTAGCGTATTTAGTCTGTTTCGATAATGTTTGAATTCATTTTCGAATAATTCTGGGTTTATCCGATATTTCTTATAAAGTTCATTTTTTTTATTTATTGATGTTATCAATCCTGGCGTGGCCCATTCCTGTCTTTGTTTTTCTATATGTTTTTGTTTTACAGTTCTTGTGTTTGTTCTCTATTGTGGAGCTTAAGTAATCGACAAGGAATGTGGTTGCTATCTCTACATCTTCTATTTGATAGAAATTTGACCAGTCGTAATTTTGCAATTCATTTTTTAACTTTGTATAGTCTACATATTTCTTTGAAGATGTCGAGTTAATATCACGTCGGATGTGTATGGGCATGCTTAATATCTGGCAAAAGTGATCCGTTATAGAGGTCTTGAGGATTATTGGTAAAGATTCTTCGACTGTATTTTTATGTTTACTGTTAAGGCAAATATGATCTATACAAGATCCTGAGGCACCTTGTTCCCTGGTGTTTTTTGTTATCATAGGTATAAAATTATATTCTCCCAAAATATCCAGATATTCATTAACAACATCATCATCATCTAAATTGATATTGATATTAAGGTCCCCTATTAAAATATGATAATCTTTCGAATGGTTTTTTATTTGTTCTAGGTAAGATCTTAAATGTGCTACAAAATTTTCATCTACCCCTTGTGGTGACCGATATATGGCGGTAATATATATTAGTTTATCATCATGCATTAATTTTATTTCTATGGAGGTGCATTCACCGATTTTCACTATTTTATATGTGTAATTGAATACATTTCTCAGATAGACTATCACACCATCGTTTTTGTTTATCCCTTCCCCGCTATAGAGAAGGTCATATCCGGTGATATTAAAGTTGCTTGTATCGAATACTCTCCAAGTTTCAGATAGAACTATGATATCAAATTTATCTGTGACTTGATCGATATGCAACAGAAATTCATCCAAGTTTCTTCCAATACTTCTAATGTTTTGGTGTATTATTCTGAAATTGTTACTATACTTTTTTTGGTTCAACGATTCACTTAATGTCACAATATCATTCAGTACTATAGTATCAACAGGTTCATAGTTTAAATCTCTTATATACCGGTCCATCTTACTGTTAAATATAAAATAAAATGAAATTAAATAAAAAATAAAAATACAATTTCAAAATGGATAAGCAAAGTAATTGAGGAAAAGTGAACTGGTTATGAATATATAAATGAAATTATGAATCTTATTTTTTGTTATGTGGGAGAGTTGTGCTATTTTGTCGAGTTCTTCTTTCCTTTGTTTCCACAGTATAAAGAGTTTGTTTTTTTGGTTTTTTGTTCAATGGTTTCATGGTCTGGTTCAGATTTCCTTTCACATTCTCCTCATCGGTAAAATCCTGCTCTTCGAAAATAATATATAATATATACATATATATATATATATATATATTCTTGTTGAGTCGAGAAAATAATGACTGACAATCCAATGAAACGTTATTTGGAAGTATTTTCCTCAGTATGAGTTTCGTATGAATTAGGCTCTGAAGTTTCTGCATGGATTTGTTGGGAATCACATCGAATCATTGGAAATCTCTACATCTACAGGAAAAAAATTGTGTAGTAGATATCACCAAAAATATACCAAGTATATCATGTATATTATGTGACTGCAATCAATTTTAATGAGCACTGGAATACAATGGATATCAGAGAAATAGTATGATCAAGAACATAATTTTGTGAAGAATATGAAAATATTGTATATTGATTTCAGTGAATATTTTTTTGTCGGTTCAACGAACATTATTGTGATTTGTATATTTGACACATGCATATGTACAGTGTGGAACAGCCATTTTTTCCGAAAAAAAAAAATAATTATATAGGGTGTGTCATGTGACAGTGGCCGATACCAACTTTCTTATTTCGAATACAACCCCCTGCATATTATTAGTTTTTCGGATTCTTCAGAGAATTCTAGACATAATTCATGTACAATGTCCCATACCTATCTTCAATTGTTTCGGATATATTAAGTCAATTGGTCTAATGAGAATCCTCACTGGATGAGAGAGGATACGCAATATCCTGAAAAAGGTAATGTTTTGACAGGAATTGTTGGAAATCATATCGTAGGTGCCTTTTTTCGTTGATGGCAACTTGAATGGAGATAAATATTTAGAACTGCTCCAAAATAATGTCGTGCCAACTTTGACAAACGTTTATCCTGATCCAGCAAACCCACAAGTTCCTGCCAATATACTATGGTTCAAGCAAGATCGAGCACCGCCCCATCACCAAATCAATGTCCGGCAGTACCTGAACCAAAATTTTCCAAATCGGTGAATAGGGAGGCGCGGATCGATTGAATGGCCACCAAGATCTCCTGATCTGACGCCATTAGACTTCTTTTCGTGGGGATATGTCAAAAGTATTGTATACCAAACTGAACCACTCAACTTAGATGACTCAAAAAGACGAATCACTCTTGCGATTAGATCAGTCAAACCTGAGACGTTGAGTAATGTTAGAAGACATTTCTATACCAGATTAGCATGTTGCCAAGACATTCGCGGCGAATATTTTTTTTGTTTCATTTTCTTCACATTATATGTGAAATAAAATAATTTTTTTTAAGTTAATTTTTGTAATACATCAGAAAACACTTAATATTTCCGAAACAGTTGAAGATAGGTATGGGACATTGTACATGAATTATGACTAGAATTCTTTGAAGAATCCGAAAAACTAATGATATACAGGGGGTTGTATTTGAAATAAGGAAGTTTTGTCAGCCACTGTCACATGACGAACCCTATATAATGATTTTTTTTTCAAATGCGCATCTGAAAATACAAATCGACGTGTCCAAGCGTTTTTCCCAGCACTCTCTCATGTATTCGCTATCGAATCGCTATCCCAGTTTTCAAGCTGATATTCCATGTAAACATTGAATGATTGTATTCACCTTCCCTGTGTGTTGATTTCTGTTGCACATGAAACAATGCCGTGAACAGAATTTTCACAGCTCCCCATGTTTTGAGACACAGCGAATTTGAAGATTTAGGAGCTACTTTTATATTTTGGGTTACTTTTCAAGTTATCGCCAGGATGAAGACGGATTCTATACAACTTTTTACGTATAATGCAGTGGCATAGTCCTTCAATTTCCATGAAGGCTCATATTTCGCAAATGAACGAACATTTTTTTCCAAACGGGACACCATGTCTCAGAATTTTTCAAGCTCATCAGCAATGTATAATAGTCGATACTGTTTTTCAATTTCTGATGCTCCAATTCAACATTTTGCTCTGAACACCTCGAAAGTTTGTTCTTTGAGAAATTATAAAAGAGTTGAACATCTCAAATATAATAAGGATTGTGTGAGTTTTGTCCACGGCATCGTTTCTCTCACAAAAAAGTAGGACGTTATATGAAAACCACAATTCTCTCTATCCATGATATATTGAATTGACTATTTCATCGTTACTTATGATTGGTTGAGATATTCTCATAGTATTTCGGCTCGTAATTGGATATAGGATACCTATACAGGGTTTCTCACGATGAGCGTGAATTGAACGTTCCTTGATTGATTTTATTCAAGTGGATCACCGTCAGGTGTTTATCAAAGATATGGTTTGAGCCACCCCAGTTACAACAGTGGAGAATATGAAATCGAGAACTACGATTGCTTCAAATAAATAGCTCAACTCCTGACTCGAGATCATGTTTTCGAACATATATTTATATATTTACTCTTTGTTTGTTTTATTAAACAATAACCCACCAGCAGTCGGCTGTCATAATGTTACATCGTTGAAGAAATTACTCAACACCCAAGCTCACTCCACTCTACTTACTCTATCTGTGATAGACATTCACTGAGTATTCTGTTTTCATTTTCTATTCCTATTGCTTTCACAATCTTCATTTCACAGAATAACTCAAATGTTCGTTATTTCTAACGACTCTTTGGACGAAATCTGTGGTGCTGGATTTTGCATAACTCGTAACATTGCTGGTTACTGATGATACGAATACCGTTCGGGGAGAACAGCCCATACCATGATTAATAATTTTAGGTAATTCTGATAATGGTTCCGATTATGTTGCTTCAGGTGAATCCAGTCGCTCTATCCACTCGAATAGGTTTCAAGCAACATACTTCCTTTTTCAAAATTGATAGAATTTGTATTCCGATAATCATGGATGCATTCGTAATACATGAAACATCACGTTCGTTTTTTTCAGGCAGATTTTGCTGATATGACCTATTAGAAGAAGAACATCCTCTATATACTGGATACTGACCTGACCTGATCTGACCTCACACACCAGACCACAACCAAAATAATAATTTCGATATATCTACTATTGATAATCTGATTATACTGTGAGACAGTGTGAAACTTAATCCATGACAATATTAATTTGCCAGCTATACATACATTCATGGAACTTTTCTGTTATGCATCAGAGGAATTATGAGTATATTGTACACTGCGATATTAAAGCTTTTGTAGTGGCCGAAGTTTTTGATACGCTTTTAGTTTTGCTGGATAACGCTATGTTATGCCGAAAACTTTACTAATAAATAGCAGCACAATGCTCCTCGGTGTTTCGGTGTTTGCAGACGAGCATCCATTCAAGTAGAATGCCTTAGATATAAAAAATTGGAACCATTTTCCCGTATGCAGAAAATGCCAACGCTGGGCGGAGTTAGGTGTAGTACCATACCTTCCTCTCAATATTGAATATTCTAGTACATATGTGTGACATGACTCTCAATCTAAGTGGCGGAAAAATAGTCTTCATATTCTCCACGAACCGCTACGAAGAATCAAGAAACGAAACGCCAAGAAACAAGGATTTTTTCAAATATCGGTCATTCATTGATAATCAACATTGTGTCAAGTGAATATTTCCAATATGGCGCTGTCAAGTATTTGAAATCATCAGATGCTCACTTTTAGTATGTAATTCTACTTAATACTCATTCATCTACTGCATTTCTGGTACTGCAACAATGTCACAGTTTCTTCCTTTCCAGCAATAGGATTCCATCGATGATAATGATGAATATTCCATCTCAATCATGTTGAATTATTCATTATGAATTGGATATAGGCTTCGTGTGAATCGCATGCCTGGTGAAGATATGAGCTTGACTTTCTGTTGCATTGAACTCGACTTGATTTTCAGATCCCTATTTCAGAATCATGGCCGGATCATCATTCATAGTATAAAGTTTTCTCCATTTTGCACTTCTAGCCTCGGTGAATGAGATATGGAATCGATAAGAAGAGGTATGAAGCTTACTATCATCCGGAAAGCTATGGACTGGGCAGGAGGTCCCACAAAGTTGGTGCCGAGGTAGATCCTAGTGGAGAACCAGCATCAAATGAATCCTATCTATCACTAAATAAAGTTATCTATCCGCGAGAGAACTCTTCCGAACTTTGTCTGTCACAGGTATCGACTATGACTATAGTAACTGCATTTCATCATCAATAAGTCTGTATAGGTATTTTTATCGAATCTTTCTCGAGTCCTATGCATTTCTCGACCTTTTCACCTTCTCATCTTGGCATAGCTTGGGCAAAATTCAATTGCAATATCTCATGACCGTGTTTGTTATTCATTTTGGGAAAAATAAAAATCTGGTGTCTCGATTCAACCATTGATGAAATCTGAGGAGTTTGAATATTCCATCCATTCTCTGTGCGAATTTGTTGGTTGTTTATGACCACTCCAAACTGCATCTGGAAGGCGTACCTGACTGGCATGAGATCTGTTGGTTTAGACATAGATTCTAAGGAAATGTGTTCCGGAATCTTCAGATGTTCGATCAGATATCCTGCTTTTGAGGTCTGGTTGAGTCTGAAGACACTGGTTGCTCCTTTCATCAGACATAGGTGTAATGGTAGGAGGTTGCGCATCACCTCTAAAGCTGCTGTAGACCACGTGAATATTGCCCCTGTGATACTACACAAGCGAGCCGTTGCATTTTCTGCAGTTCGACTTGTGCCGTCGTGTTTTAATAATCATTCGAGCTGATAGGGTTTGATATAGATATCAGAAGGCCAACTCGGTCAACTGTCTATTTTTACTCTGATATCAACGGGGTGAGGGGAAAGATTTATAGCATTACGAAACATCGTCCCTCAAGATGTAATCATCATCTCAAGCATCAGAATATGGATAACGGGATGGTTTTATTATAGTTCTTCATGAGCGAGTCGTTATATACTGCTGTACATGCTGCTGGGATGTTTCCACAGATTCCACAGTAGCGGAAGGCGAAGTGTTTTGTGGAGATTCCTGAGATAATCTTCTACCTGAATGTGAAGCTTCTGGTACAGCTTGAGACGACGAGGACTTGTCTGCATTTGGCTCATCCTCAGGAGTAGGTTGAATTGATGGGATGTTGATAAGTGGCGCGATCGGTAATACATCCAGATGAGGAGCAGGATTCAGATGATACCGATTCCTTCTCAACATATCCTTTATTGTCCTAATCAGATAGGATCTAGGTTCTTTCAGCGCTTTCACGATCTGGCCATGTCTTTCCATATCGGTTATCAAGGAAAATTCGCCAGAAGAGAGAATACTCATTTATACGCATTTATGCCTATTGTCGTCTTTGTTATTGTACTTTTCCCTCGATCGAAGCTGAATTATCCATATTAGTTTTCATTATTAGAGCTTGACGAGTTCGTCGGTAGATTGTCCCTCAGTTTTCTACCAAACATCAGTTCAGCTTGACTGAATCAATCCTCCAATGGAGTATTCGATGAGACAAGTTCAATGTTGTTCTTGTTCTTCTTCAAGATCGTTTTTGCCATCTTCACACCAGCACCTGCGGCTCTATTAGCTTGATGGTATTATAGGCTACTGGAAAATGTGGAAATTGTCCAGTGTGAAGTTCACTGATGACAAAAGTGTATAACACTATCACTGTTGAGTTCTTGAAGAATACTTGAAGAAATTTCTCACCACATGTGAATAAAACAATTGGGCAAAGAATCACAGATATCAGAGTTTGCAAATATACAAGAATCTACCGAATATGATGAAAAACATCGAAATGAATGCATGCAAGAAAACACATGTATAAATATATATATATATATATATATATATATATATATAAAGAGAGAGAGAGAGAGATGGTAGGTACACTCTCGATGGTGATTTCTGGAAAATATCTTGAAAGATACTAAGAAGTCTAACTATTTTCACTTCTCAGGTCCACTAAGGATGGCAAGTTAGTTGCCGAAATACGTATTAAGACTTTTCTGAATATCGTTGTGTTTTTTTGGGTATGTATTCATTTTGTATTTGAGTATTCAACCATAGTTTCCGAATTTTAACTTCAAGTATTTTTGAGGCAAACTACGCGATGTCAAGTAGAATATTGCCTCGTAGTTCGACTGATATTATGACGTATGGCAATAGGAACGGGTGATTGCATCCTCGAATGCATGTACTCGAACTCCATTACAAAATCAAAACATACATAAGGTGTTTCATGTGAAATACCCTGTGAAGATGACGAATTTGAAGAAGATATTCGATATATAGTTATATCAAATGGTTTCTTCCACATTTTGATGTATCTCAATTAGTGTCAGCTGTACCATGGGTATTCTATATACCTCCACAGGTGAGAATGATAGAAGGATTACAAATATTTCGATTCGAATTGTCAAATTGCAATCCGAATTAGTGACCCATGAACTCAAGGCTATAATATTATTTCGATATATCCATAAAAAATCACCGAAAGTTTCTGATGCTAGTGCTATGACATAGTTTGTACTTAGTTAGATTTTCATCGATGAATCGTTATTTTTTTTTGATATTCTTTATGGATATTATCGGTTATAATCGATAATTTCCAATGTATCGATGAATTCTCTCAGCCTTATGCATAATGTGAAAGATTCATCTCTTGAAAGATCAGGATGAGAAGATTTCTAGGTGAAGTGTATGTTTTACTCTCTATTTTTTTGTTATCATAGTGAAATATGCTACTTTCTAAACAACAAAACAGTGTGCCTCTCGCCATGATTTCATGAATGATCAGAGAGAAAATGTATTTTCCTACGAATACCCAAGAAG
Source organism: Gastrophysa polygoni (assembly GCA_963576655.1). NCBI lineage: Eukaryota > Metazoa > Arthropoda > Insecta > Coleoptera > Chrysomelidae > Gastrophysa > Gastrophysa polygoni. The sequence continues at coordinate 13,454,898 of OY755083.1, read as the reverse complement.
ACAGCGCTTTTAACATTGTTCTGTTATTCAGAAAGTATCCCATTTCACTTTGACCACAAGAGAGTGAAACTCACTAGTGCGGAAATATTGGAATGGAGCAGTGATGGCTGAATGTAATGATATTTGACCTGGAAATTTGACTGCTGGTATCTTTACACGTGGAATGATTGAGTCCACTACGGTCGACCCTTCTTCGAGATGCGTCTGTTAATGTAACCATCATCTCCTTCCTCATATGATTTTCATCTCTGAGGAATCATGAATTCACTATATTATTCAAGAACGAGAGGTCAGGAATAAAAATGACGAACAACGAAACAACGTTGAAGTTGACTCGGTTGAGTGAAGTTGCTTCACCAAAGATTTTCACTTGAAATATCCAGAATTCACAGACGTACACATTTCGCTCTTTCGCTCCTGACTACTCGTATCTCGGATTGCGTGATAGCTGATGTCGACGATGAGCGAAAATTTCGAATTCGAGTAGGCTCATTTCGTGAAATTTCGATGAATCACAATGGACGTGGATAAAACTTGGAATAATAATGATTCAAATAATAATGGTCGTAGGAAAAATAGTGTACATAACTCATTGGAAAGTGTATTCCTACCACTCGTTACATTTCCGTACTCGCTGCTTTGTGGCTCGTGCTAAATATCACCTCGTATCGAATAATAATGGTGATAATAATAATAATAATAATAGGTCTTCATTTCCCTCAATCTGAGTACAGAAAAAGAGGGAGGAATAAACTTGAGCGCGACTAGCCCAGAAAGAAAAATTAGGGAAAGAAATTATTTTGGTAAATCACAATCATCATTTCCAGCTGTACGTGATTAATAATTCAATAGCTTCATGTACTGTTATTGATCAGTATATTCATCGTTCCTATTTTTGGCGCCAATATAATATATGCATTGCGTATCCTCTATAATTGTCATACCACGAATTCATCACCTGGAATGCGAAATCATTTATCTTTCTCTCTATCTCCCTCTCCATGCTCCTCTTTCACTCGCGAGAGTTTGGAAATGTGATAAATTCATCTCTAAATATCAGTTCAATCAACACAATGATGGAAAGTGCTCCGTTGATCACGAAGCTCGATCGCAGCAATAATATTAGAAATTTTATGATTTATTGGAGTTATTTCCGGGAGAACTCAAATTAAATTGGGACTCGATCGATCGGAAAACGTTGAAGCTGATTCAAATGACGAATGCGTGACATTATCTAGCCCCATCAGCGCTGAAAAATGAAATACATCAACGTGATCATGCTCCATGAAACCATTTTTCATTCTTTGAGAAAGAAAACATGACGCTAAAAGCATCAAATTCCATTACTCATTCTCGGAAGATTGTTTTTCATTTCCTACGGCAATATTCCATATTATGTTAATTATACCTGCTGTATACGCGATAACGTGAATAACTTTTGTTCTATTAGCAAAAAACGATTTTTATTTTTTTAGTTCATGTATCGGATTTCGTCTCCTCGTTTCCAAACAATGGAAGAAGAAATTATTATAATCATTCCGATATACAGGGTATGGAGGCAGGTTAATATCTTTTGAAAGAAAAAAACGATATTTATGAAAATTCGCAGGTAAGTGCAATGGAACAAAATGCACTGATGTACATTTTTCTTGTTGATAATACACTTCTGGTTTAACCGGAAAATTCATCAACTTCTTCAATTCAAATGGGACACCCTGTATATTTCTACAGATTTTGAAAGAGCTTGTTATTTTGAGTTCATACATACTGAGTTCAGTATGAAAAAAATGGTGAAAACGAGGAATATAGCACTTTAATCAACCTTCTTTGAGTTTTCTGCATTAGAGCAAAAATCTATTCAGATGAACTTATTGATGTTGTTTGTATAGATAGTAATAAATGAACATCACAATTTACAAATTGTACAATTGAGAATGGTTGAATCAAGTGAAAAAGAGCGTATTGGAATTTTGATGATGATCGGTTATGGTGATACTGGTGATAGTCAAATTCATTTCCGTCAATTAGAATTTGACACTTGGAGAACAAGAGAGTACTCGTTCATTCATCACTATGTATTCATCTGTATAGTTGGAAGTTTATTCTTTTGGAAAACAAGGCTATCACTGACAAATAGAGAATTTCTCTTTCAGGTGTCTGAAGGTTAAATTTCAAGCGCAGTGACATATTGGGGCAGATCACAAATCTGTCCTTACTTCAAATATATCGAAATAATTATATCTATTCATATTTCATTTTTTGAAAACCAGGAAAGAAAATCCCACACAGTGACTAAATGAATGTACCACCTCCTCGGATAACTTACAGTCATCACGATTCTCATCCATATAGTCGAAACTCATATTCCGAAAAATTGTTTGAATTAAATTACAATACTGATACTGGAATACGATTTAATAGGACTGACGGTGATCTTCAGGTGAATTACGATGGTCATTTCAACATCAATATTAATTGTCAACCTTGTGTTTGTGCAGGATTCTGTGCAGGCAAAACAAGCATACCTCTATGAGTGAGGAAAGAAAACAAAAGGACAATAAACAAAGGAGATACCTTTATCGATAAGTCATAAGTGGCTGAACGTATCCTCACTGAAGATTTAAAACAAATGGCATTTCAATCTGTATGCATATCATTCTGAACGACGATAATAATATTGCTTCTTGTTCAGTTGATATAGTAGAACTTGGAATCCATCTCTCAAATATGAGTATGTAGATGGTCTATTCAAGATCAATTAATGAATATCACCCAGTAACCCACATTTTATCCTTGTCAACTTGTATCTGAAAAGTTCCGAGCAGCAAACTGAGTAAAAAATATTCGCGAACAAATTCTTTCCAATTTTATTTTTGGAGACAAGAGCATATTCGTTCCCAAAACGTTCACAAAGATGATATCCGGAATCATTCAATTTCGATTTGGTTAATTAGTTTTTCTGTTACATCGAATTCAGTTAATTCTCGAATCATTGATCACTATCAATTCAATTAAACTCTCGAAACTTTTTCATAGCAACTCACACTGATTCAACGTTGTGATATTGATTACTATTCTCGAATACGATTCTGATCATGTGTACAATAATTCTGGGATCTCTTTCATTCTCGATATATCCATGCATTATCCATACAGGTTTGACCTAGTTTCAGACATCATAATTTTTCTTCGAAACTTCAAATCGAGAACAGATCGATTCCACTTGTTTTGAAGAAGAATTTATCAATATTTCAATAATACGAAAGCGTATAATGGCCACATAGTGGTTGGTTCAGTAAATTATTTCTCCAATGCCGGAAATTCATAGAAGTCCGTGATTTAAGTCAGAGTTTGAAAAAAATCGAGATGGAAGTCGGAATTTTTAGAAATTCTAACTTCTGAGTTAAAAATTCCCTTCGAGATGAAATGTGGAATCCTTTATTGGTGATGGATACCTATCTGGAACTGTTCTGTTATTTAACCATCTATAGCCACCGCATGGTCTCCAATCTCCATAACGGTTTCACCACCACATGCAAAGGGCTTGCCCGACAACTTTTAGATGGTCGTATTATTCCTTGCTGTATTTAATCTACGTACTTTACTGTGGCGTGGATGTCCGCGGGTGATGATTTGATGAACAACTGGTTTTTCCTGATTTTCTCGTAGCATTAAGAGAGGTTTTTGTTAAATTTGGAAATCCAGCTGCAATACGATGATATCGACAATGGTCGTTTCTTGAATTTATACTAGAGAAATTCCTTATAGAATGCAATTCACATTTCGCAGCGGAATTGGTATTTTTATCAATGATTCTCTTGCTCTTAACATAAATAATCAACCCAGAATGTCTGAACCAACAATTGCTCGATCTATATCTGCTACAATAAAGGTCCAAGTAAAACGCCGATTCATTCCCAACGTCGGTGTCTCCATATGTTGCAATATAAGTACTGTTTGCCGCATAAATAACAGTATCTGATTCATTCATGCATAGGACTTGGGAATCACTGAAACTTTCGCTTCAAAGTCAATCAGATATTGTACACACATAGTAGAATCGAAAATGATCAGACGACATTCAGTTAGACAGTTTGACATCTGGAACGTATTGGCAAGGTGAAATACATCTTCTAGCTGATCCTACGAACCTTCGATGATGATAGCAAATTTCTCCGTTCGGAGAAATTTGCAACTGGTCTAGACCTTGACCAGTTGGAAGTAAACGATCTTCCAGAAACTGTCATCTGATTTATTGATGAGCTATTCGATTTTATCGTCCAATGGATGTGTTGGTTGACAAAAAACTTCCGTGTTGAGAGATATAGAGAGGTAGATAGTTGAGAAGTAGTTTCAGGACCTGCTTGGCACCAAGGCGCAATTTCCTCTGGTTGCATGCGTGGGTTAGTGATACCACATTGTGGAATTCTCTCAATTCTCTAATTGGAATATTCATTCAAAACATTCCATTTGTTCTTTATCTGAGTTTTGAAAGCACCGCCACACTTTGAATATCAAAAACCATCAAGACGGCTAGGCATTTATCATATCATCACTCCGGAACTGTGGGACCCAAGTCAGCCCCAATATCTCTGATGGTTCAGAAAATCAAAGGGCGGGAATGACCCTATGTCCTTACTGTATGCATTCATTAACGAGTAGTGAATCAACTTGACAAGAGTACCTTGTTAGAGGAACCTCGGAGAAGAAGTTGTAATGGTGGGTTTCAACGCTGGAAAGAAATGTTCCTCTCCAAATGACATTAGTGGTTTTTTGATGACATTTGATAGGCATAAAAGGTGTATATTCACTGCCTAGTCAGAAAAAGTGATCTTCTTCTGCCTAGTCAGAAAAAGTGGACTCTTTTTTCTAGGCAGAAGAAGTTTGTCTATAATCCATGAATCTGTTGTATGTGAATTCCTATATATTCCTTGACTTATCCGGTAATATAGATTCAATTCCGCATCTCGCGCCAGGTCTCTCATCCCAGGTGGTGAATGATGGCAATAACTCATCCTCACTATCAATCCAATCCATATCGATCAGGTACTTGACAATTCTCCCAACTTGACAATGACATTGAAGTAAACAGAAACAATTCGACAAACGTCATCAGCGTCATACCTTTGTTAGAATATTTCACTCATTTGAATATTGTGTGAATTCAGTTATTCGGATTTTGCATGAAATTGGAACGAATTTGGAGAAATGATGATATGTTTCACACGGCAGAAAAGAAGATTCAATGCCTTGGCTGGTTCCATACCAGCCGCGGCATTAAATGTCATACCTTCCTGCCTGGTGAAACAAATAACTATTTCTCTCCAAAATATTCAGTGCTTTGGTGAATCCTATGCAAAGAATTCAAACCTCTCTTATAACGTGAGATAGTTTCTATTGTCTTCAATTCAATTCTTCAAAGCAACTGACATTTCGACATTTTCTGAACATACTATAGTAGTAAACGGTATAATACATATAAAATATGTTACATTCATATTTTATGGGAAATCGATACCGTTCCGAGCTATTTGTATAAGATACCATATCATTAAAATATCAAAGCCCTCACAATGTGTTTCTTTGTCAAGTCAGTTGATTGAAACTGAGGCAACTTCTTTCGATATGAGTAGTGAACACTCACCAACTTCACCATTTCAATCATGCAGCATTACCTTCCACCATTCTATCGCATTCCATTCGAATGAGGGTGAGAAAACGGTATTCAGGATCGCATTCCATCTAGTACAGACGCGTATTTGGACCTAATGATGTGACGTCGATAACCTATTCCAGCTTCTTATCAGCTCCCTCCGAGTCTGATAAGTTCGCTATTGGCGCGAAAGCGAGGTGTATGATATCCGGCGACTAAGTGAAAATCGTTATCATATACAGGTTACCGCGGGATGATGCCCTCTTCGAACCCCCATCGTATCCAGAAGCGCACTGAAAGGGTAATCCCTTGGAGTGATGATGCCATGTTAAAGATCTCTCACTTATGCTGAATATACAAAATATATAGAAACGAGCATGCCGGAAAGCTGACCCAAGTGAATGGTTCTCGGTTGGAAAATCCGATCGAATACAAAATCATCGAAGAAAACTATCTGCAGAGGAGACTTTGAAAGCATACCATGAATGAATCCTAAATGTGTGGCGATGATAATGAACACTCGAGTAACACCTTATATTACTTTTGACTTCGTTACCTCACCATGGTAATGTTACCTTATTCGTCAATATGAAACATAGATAGTTTATCATCCAATACATATCATATCATCGAATAATAAAGAGATCTCAACATGGATGACCCCGACAAAGGCAGTAACAAGAGATGATACATTTCGGAACTTTTCCGGTTTTCCGGTATCAGTGCTACAAGGAGTATTGGTGATTGGAGACTGATATGAGGATCTACATAAAGATCAAGAATCATCTTCAGACAATTCCGAGATATCAACCCTGATTTAGATTTCTCAGATGTTCCCGAAAATATCCGTCGAAAGTTTGAATCAATCTGATTCCACCGCTGAAGTGATGATTGGAAGTATTTCATCAGCTTATACCGCTTTTCTCCCACTTCTCGCTGAATATGATATGACAGATGTGATATTTCAAGGTATCCAATAGAAATTCTGTAGCAGCATTTCAATATTAGAATGATTATGATGGTCAAAATGTGAGGTGATAACGCTATCATGGAATGTGGCAAGAGTAGCAACAATAAAATTCCATTCACTCTGTGATATATCTCCTATATAATAGGACGAGGAAGAACTATTTTACGGAATTTCATTTCCCTAGATAGCTCAAAATCTATTAATTGGAATTCCCCGAATGTCAAAAATTGCACATAACATCTACGATTCAACCATCACCATATTCATTCCACTATAGCACACGAGATGCATACCACTTTATATCCCACTGCATCATTATTGTATTACAAAAATAGTGAGGAAAAATAGTGACATTTCACACGAACAGACGTTGAAGTTACATAGCGAAATTCATTTCGAAGTTCGACCATTGTCGCCAGGGCAATTCTAAAATACATCAGGTACTTTGTTGAGCTTCAGCTGAGTCTCACCTGTTGAGTTTCACTTCCGTGGTGAGCTGAGATTTTCTGGAGTAGTAGGTGGTCCCTGTGGTGAGCTGAGTGAACGCCTTATCAAGGTGGATTCAGAGGTTACGTTATATCTGTTTATGAGGAGGTGACAATGAGTGTCAAACATGATGATAATCATCATTCCCACAGCGTGCGCTTTCAGAATATGTCCATACTTTCATAATGATATTAGCGAGGATATTAGTCCGTCGGCCGTTTGGGAATATCTCGCACTGACCCATCATTACGGTATGACTAGATGGGACCAATCCTGATCGATGTCTTGGGTAATTTCATTCATATGACGAAACAGTTTGCTGAATGCTATTTTCATGGATGGTCATAGGAAAGTATCGTTTCCATACCAGCACACTTGAACTGAATCATTCACGTCATTCGCTCACAATCTCTGTTAGATTTTTATAAGGCTATTGATGTATACCTCCGAATTACGACACCATTTCCTGAGGATAAATACCACTTGACACTCCTCCTAGTGAACTGCAATTCGCCCACGTCCCAAACCCCAAACTTGAGTTGTTCGAGTTGGCGAATAATCTTCAGGACAGCGGGCCACTAAACTTCAGAGAGGTCGAGAGATCATCGAACAACTTCCAGAGTTTAAAATTATTCAAAGTGTGAGATGGGTTTCGAGTAGGGTCTCATCGATCATGAGAATATTATATTGGAGAGGTTTGCCCACTGATGTATTGATGGTTGAAAAGCTAGTAAGTACGTTCCTTATGTACAGTAAGTACCTTTTTTGGTGGGAAAGTGCTACTACCGTGTGGTTCAGTTCTAAAATACAGAAGTTCGATTTGAATTTGCAACTCGACCTCAAATGTGACCTCAATAAGATAAGACTTGTGAGTTCAGATTCCATAACTATAGTACAGAAACTCGATTAGAAATCTTGTGTTTCTCGTACCTTTCCACTAAATTATTGAGCAATCATTTGGCGCAAATTGGATAGGTAGTGAATCTCCTGATTTTCGTGGAACTTCTGCTGGAGTACCACCAGGATCGATACTTGGACCTATATTATTCGTAATTCATACGTCTCAGTTGTCTAAGTGCTCCACACACCAAAATCCATCAATATGCTGACGATGCTCAGATTGATAAACAGTTTCCTTGATAGGCGCGTGTCAGCTCATTGATCAAGACTTGAACTCCTTACTCGTTACTTATGAAAAATACTGCCCCACGATTAATCCCTCCAGAATGGTTGACATACTGTTTGGCAGTACAGCGATGAGAAGGATATGCGAAAATGATATAAACATCCACCTTGACAATAAAAAAACTCCTCACTGTATCTTATGGAAACCTAGGTCTTGTAATTGAGCAATCCCTCGGATTTTCGTCCCATGTGTCTCTTATTTTGAACTTGAAGGAAATTTATTCAAACAGAGAATCCTCGAATGAACAATCGAAGAAAATTATGAGTGATTCTCTGGTATTATCCCATGCTGACTATGCAGATACCGTATACGGTCCCAGCTTGATTCAGTCGGCCAAAAGAAGATTACAGAGTGTACAGAGCTCGTGTTTGAGACTCATAACAGAGACCAGGAGACGACCAAATATTTCTCACTATATGAACAACTTGAATTGACTGAGGAAGGAGTATATTTCATGCATGCATCTCTATCATGAAGTCAGCACCACGAAATAATATGATGAGCTTCAAAATGGACGTCAACAACTCGAATTTGAGATTGAAAACGCAACCTCTACTCCAACCCATAATACCACTTCATATCATGACTCATTCACTTATAACATCACCATGATAGACAATCGACTTTCTCGATACGATGAAAACTCTTTCACTTCCAAACTTCAGAAAAAAAATGTTATCTGACTTACTCGGAAAAAAATTGCCTCAACCCTTGAAGTGACTTTCTGTCAACTTGAGCTTCCTTTTCATCATTATCATCATCTGTATCTACTAGTTAGTATAGACATATTGGTTATTTCCGGAAATTTTGCATAGCAGGGTCTGATTGCGTCATTAACGTGATAATATCAGAACTTGAATTTTCCTTTGTGATAGGTATGTACGATCTCTCTTGCTCATTTTGTTCCTCTGAAAACTAAAAAATTATGTAAATCGTTCGTTTGTGTCAATCAAATCCATCATTATCATTATTTCCATTATAAGATATCAAAGGTGATATTTCAGGACCAGGAAGAAAACAAATACGACTCCTAGAAACCTAGTATAGTACCCTCGATGTCCTTTAATATTGTAACGGACAACAAGAGAGAACAATATCCTAGTTCTTGGCTCGGAAATGAATGGATGAGAAGCTAACCTTCGTGTATATTCCATCTAGAAATTCAATTCCAACTTGGAATCGAGAATTGAAAATCTGATATCAACATTATACAGGGTGTCCTTAAAAGGTCTTTACAAAAAGCTACCACATATTCTTCAGACCAAAACAATTCGATACAAGCAAACTTACCTCAGTAAAAAGTTGCTTAGTTTGGGCGCTAGACGGCTCTGAAGTTGAAATTTTCAAATTGATTTTGCTTCATAACTTTTGAACGGCTCATGAGATTTTTTTCAAATTTGGTACGTTGGCATAGACTCATCGGGCAATGAAACTCATATCATAATCATAATGAATATCATTCCATGGGCGTAGAACTTGATTTTTCAGTAAATAAACATCTAAAACTCCTACGCCGATGAAAAAAATTAGTTTCAATATGAAATCTAAATTATTCAACTCATTCACTACAAAAAAGGTACTCTTGACAAAAGTCGATTCCTTTCATGGTTTCGACAAAATTTTAATTTTAGTGATTTAGAGCATAATTAATAATAAAACGATTAACAGATATTTCATAAAAATTGTTCAAAATGTTCACCATTTTCACGTATACAAAGATTTATACGACGCAAAAAGTTGAGATGTACTTTTTGCATAGGTTATTTCTATTGAAAATAAGTAGCACTGGTTTTTTTTTCTGAAGACTATTATTATCTGCTCGAAAACAGTGATATCCACATTCTTGGTTTCCATAGTTTCATCTGTGTTGATTTGTCGAGTTTTATTGACGTTGATTGTTGATATCGGACTTTCCTGATTTATCATGGCCGTACAATACACCAATGAAGAATACACCGATATGTTATTGGTATTCGGATATTGTCAAGGAAATGGTCGAGAGAGTGTGAGGGTGTATTCGGCAAGGTTTCCAAATCGTCGCGTACCAAGCCACCCAACCTTTGCTGCAGTTGAGAGACGTCTTCGGGAGACCGGTCATTTTGCTCCTAGAACTGGTGATTATGGAAGACAGCGTTATGTAAGGATTCCCGAAGTCGAAGTAGAAATTTTAGACCGTATTGAAGAAAATCCAGAATTGAGTACTAGACGGATAAGTAATGAACTAGAAGTTTCTAGGAATGCCGTTCATGAAGTACTAAGAGAACAATTATTATACCCATACCACAAGACGCCAGTTCAAGATTTATTAATCCATGATTCACAAAGTCGTCTGATGTTTTGTAGGTTCATTAATTTGCAAAGAGAGATGAATCTGAACTTTGGAAAGAATATTTTGTTCACTGATGAAGCCTGTTTCACGAGAAGAGGAATAACTAATTTTCATAATGAACACGTTTATGCAATTGAAAATCCTCATTCCATTAAAATAAACCATTTTCAACACGAATTCAAAATCAACGTTTGGGCTGGAATAATAGGAAATTTTATAATTGGTCCTGTCATACTTCCACAAAGATTAACAGGAGACATGTATTTACAACATCTACGAAATACGTTGCCAAATTTGTTGGAAGATTTACCACTCCAACATCGGGTAGATATGTGGTTTATGCACGATGGAGCTCCACCACATTTTTCGGTGGATGTTAGGAATTTTTTAAACCAACAGTACCCAGACAGATGGATAGGTAGAGGTAATGATGCACCCGTGAATTGGCCACCACGTTCTCCAGACTTAACACCGATGGATTATTTTGTATGGGGTTATCTCAAGTCTACGGTTTACAAGACCCCTGTGAATACTCTAGAACAATTATGGCAACGTATCCAACAGGCGACGAATAATCTTACAGGCGATGAAGAAGTTATGCAAAGAGTACATTTCAACTTTTTGCGTCGTATAAATCTTTGTATACGTGAAAATGGTGAACGTGGTATGGTGAACATTTTGAACAATTTTTATGAAATATCTGTTAATCGTTTTATTATTAATTATGCTCTAAATCACTAAAATTAAAATTTTGTCGAAACCATGAGAGGAATCGACTTTTGTCAAGAGTACCTTTTTTGTAGTGAATGAGTTGAATAATTTAGATTTCATATTGAAACTATTTTTTTTTCATTGGCGTAGGAGTTTTAGATGTTTATTTACTGAAAAAATCAAGTTCTACGCCCATGGAATGATATTCATTATGATTATGATATGAGTTTCATTGCCCGATGAGTCTATGCCAACGTACCAAATTTGAAAAAAATATCATGAGCCGTTCAAAAGTTATGAAGCAAAATCGATTTGAAAATTTCAACTTCAGAGCCGTCTAGCGCCCAAACTAAGCAACTTTTTACTGAGGTAAGTTTGCTTGTATCGAATTGTTTTGGTCTGAAGAATATGTGGTAGCTTTTTGTAAAGACCTTTTAAGGACACCCTGTATACAGTCTGAGTAATAGTAGTCTGAGTAATAAGAGTTGAAATAGAATTTACATCTAGCAAAGACTTTCATAATTGATAATGTCCATGAACTCGGAGGCATAAACATATCTGTCGTGAATGATATATGTGAAGAAAACAGAGCAGGTTATAAAATAATTCGGAGTCATATGAAATGAGCTGAATCCTGTTAACCTTCCACACCCTGCAATCAGAGGTTTGAAACTAGTAGTGAACAGGCGTATTCTGCGGAGCAACTACGAGGGAATAAACTAGTTCTAGAAGAATGAAAATTTGAATGACCAAGTGCATCATCAACGCCAAAAGTGAAGAAAACAAGACAAAGGTATACAGAGTTGTCTGTAGTAAAAGAAATCATAATCTATTCAATCTATTCAAAATGGAAATACTAGGAAAGTACCTGTAGCAAGGAAATTACTCCAAAACGAACAAAGAGACAAAATATCATTGCTGCATCGAAGAAAATAAATCTATTTTCTCAATATTATCTGATAATATCATTTCTCTCGAACTTTTTTTAAACAAATAACGACCTGGGAATTGATCATCAAGTTGATCATTGTTCTTGGTGTTGATATACAAACAAAGGTGTCTGTTTCAAATAATCGAGGAAATGATAAGTGTTTTGAGTCCTGAATAGTGATTTCCGCATGCGATATGCATGCAATATGTGAGTAATCAGAAGTTGCAGTATGAGTTGCAACCAACAAATTCTTTCGGCTTGAAGAGATTGATCCTCCTGAAATAATACAGGGTCACGATTTCATTAGGATTTTCAAGAAAGAAAGTAAAAACATCTTCGAAAGTTGACAGGAATTTATCCTTCTTTTACCCCTTGGTTTGTTCCATAGTTACTCCCAATGAAGAACTGTTACAAAGTAACCCGTAGGACCTACTGGAATCTCTCATTGTTGGAATATGAATATGAGAGGTATCAAATTTTGAGAGAGTATATATGGTGTTCCATTGGAAAATCATAACTCTGATATCCTATGACCTCTTATCTCGAAATAATATCAAAATGTGATGCTTGGCTCTGTCTACAACTTTTATGATGAACTTGTTTTTCGTATCTCTCAAGACACTGAAGGTTTTAAACTCCGGAGGATGAGTTGGTCACTCTGCATATTGAATTATCTATATATTCAAAATTATGGATTTTCCATAACTGAGATCCAATACAGCGCCGCCCCGTCATATACTCATATATATTCACACACGAGCGCTCAGTGTGTACGGACGTTATTCGGGTGACCCGTGACAACTGTTTTGAATTTCTGTGAATTTTTGTGAAAATGGTGAATACACGTGCCACAATCGAGTGTAATACTCAATTAGTTGAAGAGCTGAGAAGCTTTTTTGCATCGGAACTGAAGAAGTATACAAAAACATTACACGATGAGATATCGAACTTGAAAACGGATATACAGAATCTCAAAGAATCTAATATTGAGTTAGTGAGATTATTATGCAACACTCGTTCTCAAAAAAAAGAAACAGCTGATTCATGTGATCTGGATCAATCGTTCATATCGTGCTCATCGGCAGACACAGTAGTTCCTATTTCAGAATGTACACCACCACAAGAAAAAGGCCGAGATAAAAATGTGTGGAACGAAGTGAATTACAACAAAAAAAAGAACAACAAATATCAAACTCGATCCAACATGAAAACTACAACACAACAGTCAAAATCAGCCAGGCACACCAAGAACAAAGCGAAATGTGTCGTAGGGACCCATTCATCAGAGAGCAATGACGATTTTAGTGGAGGGGAACCGATGCTTTGGCTGTACGCCGGACGCTGCAAGCCACAAACGACAGCTGATAAGATAAAATCATATCTAGAAAAACGCTCTCCTGGACATCAATTTGAAGTGACTGATTTGAACTCACAAGGAAGGTATGAATCTTTCAAAATAGGGACGGACATGGCACTCCTCGATACTTTATATGAACCCAATCATTGGCCGGCAAAAGTGATCATTAAGAGGTTTCAGTTTCGTAAGCCCTTTCGAAACCACCAATCGGCTTCGGGAGACTTCTGATCGAGGGGATGCATCGAAAAAAGGTTTGAAAATTATACACGTTAATTCACAATGTATCTTGAATAAGACTTATCAAATTGAGGTGATTTTAAATGATGAGAAGCCAGATATTTTCTGCATATCTGAGACTTGGTGCAACAACTTGAATATAAACACCATCCATTTTGAGGGCTATAAGCTAGCATCGTTCTTCACGAGACAAAACCATATTCATGGTGGCGTATTGATCTTAGCAAAATGTGAATTGGTATTCAAAAATGAATCTGTACTAGATAATATGTCTGTAGAATTAGAGTATGAAACTTGTGCCATTTCTTTCGCTGCGAATGGACAAAAATATTGTCTGATAACATTATACAGACCACCAAATGGAAGTGTTGAAACCTTTTTAGATAGACTTTTCATTAGTCTCGATTACTGTGATAAAAAATTCAAGAATATTATACTATGTGGCGACCTAAATATCAATCATTTATGTGAATCAAATGATAAAACATTATTAAATGATATTTTCCATAGTTTTAATCTAGGCTTAAAAAACACGGAACCGACGAGAATTTTCACGTACTCAAATGGAAGCACTAGTATCTCAAAAATAGACTACTTTTTAACAAATATTTCTCAAACTGTCTATCTCGAAAATGTTATCAATGTTAACCTCGCCGACCACTTGGGCCTTTCTATTGAATTAATTGACCTTACAGTTGAAAAAAAATATACTCGACAAAAAATAAGTTTCATAAACACATGTACTGAGAATCTTGCTCAGCTCCAAGACTGCCTCTCAAATGAGAATTTCCACCAGGTCTATGAGAGTTTCCGTAATATTCAATGTGCCTATGAAACTTTTTTGCAAATCATTACGTATTGGATAGAACTGACATGCCCAACTGTACAAAAAACCGTTAATCACGAAGCACAGCTCGGTAAAAAACTGTGGGTTTCTGAGGATATCATTCTTATGGGGAACAATTTAAAAAATCTATTTTGGATATCAAGAAATGTAGATGACTTAGAATACAAAAAATATTATGATGAATCAAAAAATCTGTATAGGAAGAAAATACATGAAGCAAAGTATGCATTTAATCAAGGTGCTCTAGCAAACATGAGCCAACATCAGAAGCAGAAAAAAATTTGGAACATAGTCAAAAATAAAACGGGAAGAGGAAAACAAAGTATAAACCGGGAACTATTACTAGACAACACACTTGAGAATGATCAAAATAAAATTGCAGATGCTTTCGGTTCATATTTTTCTACCATAGCGAAGAACATAATAAATGCAAACTTTGAGTCAACACCGTTCAATGACATCACCACTATGCATGTAGATCATACATTTTATTTTACTCCAGTTCATCCTAGGGATGTACTCGAAATCATTTCTAACCTCAAGAACACAAACTCTGTTGGAGTAGACTGCATTCCAACGAAAATAATAAAGAACATCAGAAACTCAATATGCGAACCATTAGCATTTTTGATAAATCTTTCAATTGAAACTGGCGAGTTCCCAGACAAAAAAAGGTAATTCAACGTGTATTGAAAATTATCGACCCGTAACAGTTCCAACAGTGTTTTGTAAAATAATCGAGAGATCCGTTTATGTAAAAATGCTGGCTTTCCTGGATCAATTCAATATAATATCCAAATATCAGCATGGTTTCTGCCCAGGTAGGTCAACGGAAAGTGCATTTCACAATTTTTTCGAGTATGTCTATGACTCACTTGACAAGAGAAAATATGTCGGTGCACTTTTCTTTGACTTATCGAAAGCATTCGACATTATTGAAGCCGATATTGTATGCAAAAAACTTGATTCACTTGGCTTCAGAGGAAACTTTCTTTCAAGGCTCAGATCATACCTGACTCTGAAGAAGATGCATGTTAGAGTTGACAATTTTCAGTCGCAGCAGTATGATATTGATCTTGGGGTTCCCCAAGGTTCTATATTGGGTCCTCTCATTTTTCTCCTTTTTATCAATGATATGCCCAATCATTTAAGCACAGATCATATAGTTTTGTATGCAGACGATACAACGATCGCAGCGAATGCTGATACACCAGAGGAACCTGAAGAAAAATTGAATATCCTGAGTTTCGAATTTACAAATTGGTGTTGTAAGAATTCTTTGGTAGTAAATGTGAAGAAAACTGTTCTGATGCAGTTTTATTCCAAGACAAATAGGAAAATTAATAACTTTCATATTAGGGTGGGTGATGAAATAATTAAATCGTCAGATAACACCAAATTTCTCGGTACTTGTATCGATGGTAACATGACCTGGGAGTCAGGTATTAATCATGTCAGTAAGAAAGTTAACAGTGGGTACTACGCGATTAGACAATTAAAGTCCAATTTCAATAAAGCACAACTTTTGAACGTTTACTTTGCTGTTGTATATTCCCATATTTCTTATAATATTGCCATTTGGGGTTGCTCCACAAAACTGAATAAAATATTTGTCTCGCAAAAGCGGGTTATGCGGCTAATATATAGAATAGAATACAGAGAATCTTGTAGACAATACTTTATTGAAAATAAAGTCATGTGCGTACCTTGTATCTATATCTACAAATGTATTCTGCTTTTCAAAAAACAAATACAGAATTACAATCGTAACTGTGACTTTCATGCATATCCTACCAGGCATGGTGAATTAATAAGGCTCCAGAAACACTCAACATGTCTGTATGAAAACTGTCCATCTTATAAGGGGGCAAAATTTTATAATCACTTACCTGCCGATATAAAAAACATTAACAGGGAAATCATTTTCAAAATTAAACTCAAAGAATTCTTGATTAACGGTTGTTTTTACAATAATGATGAGTATTTTAATCAATGATATGTATTTATATAATCATTTTGTGGTACTGTTATATTTTTATGTATTTCAATCAATTTATATATTTATTTTTTGATACTGTTATATTTCCATGTATTTAATCAATGATAAGAATTTATATATTCATTTTGTAGTACTGTTATATTTTCATGTATCTGTATGTATTAAATGTATGTGAATTACTTGTTGTCTGACGTATCCTATATCATTTTTTATGGTCGAAAAGGATTTAATAAATTTATTATTATTATTATTATTATTATATTATTATAACTATATAGGTTCCAGTGACATGGTATAGCAATGCCTGCTGTCATGGACGTGCATTTCCTGATATTCATGAGGTATTTTATCATCATGATTCTTTCATCACTTCTACTTAGTTCACACTTCATTTGAAGAGAACAACTCACTGAATGAATCTTCGAATTCTTAGGAAAAATCATTTTGTATTTGTAAAATTTGAGAAAGTGGAATCTCTGAAGATCTAGAACTTGTGATTTATCCCTGGGCCTGCTCTTCCTGAGAAATAATTTGACTAACTCAAGAAATGTTATGCCACACTGTGGATAGATACACTTTTCTCCCAATCAGAACCGATCCTTCCTCTCAATCAAGCTTGAGCCATATTGCCATCAGAAGGTATGATATCATTGATATGTATATTTCAACGATCTACTCGTTAGCTTCCATGCGAAAGATCTACTAATCGGAACGCATGCACCATTGATATCTACACAAATAACAATATGGAATTACATGGGAATCCGAATCCTCTGCGCTCAGATATATCAATCACATCCTTTTGTTTTCCGCATATAATTCGTGGAAGACAGAATCCGTGTTCTATTCAATTCATACCCAGTCATCAGATAGGCTGATAGGTACAGTAGACAATATAATAGGGATTATTGATTCCATGAATGGCTTGTCAGTTCGAATTCAACCTAGCACTGAATAATGATTCTCAGAGGAGAATGCAATTGATCTAGAAGTCAACATTTCTTCTACTAGTCCTACTGAAGGATCAATCTAAATATTGGAACACTAGGGTATGATAATTTTTCCTATTATAACGCCTCACATGGTCAGATTCTGCACAGAACATTGGCAAAATAATTTTCATCTCAAAACGGTGACATAAATATTGGGAATCATCAATTGCGATCAAAAATAGGGAGAGTTGAAGAATCTCATTAGGATGAGAAGGGATGATTTCATAATGTGAAGAGGGTTCCATTTGAAACTTCAAAGTTGACAATCAATCCCAGTAGAAATGGCGAAACCGCATATTTGAAATCATTTCAGCTGGGTAGACCCATGTCTGATCATATAAACACCCAAATTGTCGGAGTGTTCAGTTGCACGGTACGTCAGTTTAACGAAAGGTTTCAGTCCACCACCATGTATTGTTTCATGAGCAACATCACCATTGGAGGTGATCTTGAGAGTGACCAAAACTTGGTGACACAACTCTCAACATTCCACCGCTGGCTCACATGATGTTCCACGAATAATATAGCTTTTCCTTCCATGTTTCCAAAGTATGGAAAAAAGGATTCATTGATTTCATGCAAGACAGCATTCTTGAATATGTTCAAAAAAATATTCGTTCAATTTTCCTACAAAATTTCCTTGACTCATTCATGAAAGATATCCATATTCTCATGTTTGCATGTATTTTGGTCGAGTTAAATGTAGGAAGTGTTCAATCAAGTTCATTTTTAAATGAATTACCTGAGGAATTACACTATATGTTTCATATTTCAACATTCCCGCAATGAACTGAATGCAAAAGTACACACTGTGTCCCAGATGAGCGGGGACAATATGGGTATCTTGGAAACTAGACGAGAGAGAAGCTATGAGTATCATTTTTCACCATGCAGGGTTGGGATAGAGTAAGGAACCAAGTAAATATCTTTCAAACGAAAAGAACGATATTCATGAAAATTTGCAGGTAAGTGCAATGGAACATGATGCATCTGATGTACATTTTTCGATAATAATATACTTCCGGTTCAACCAGAAATGCCATCAACTTCTTCAATTCAAATGGGATATTTCCACAGATTCCGAAAGAGCTTGTTATTCTGAATCCATACTTACTGAGTTTTGTTAAAAAAAAAATAGCAAAAACGAGGAATATAGCACTTTGATCAACCTCCCTTGAGATTTCTGCATCAGAGCAAAAAACTATTCAGATAAACTAATTGATGTTGTTTGTATGCATAGTAATAAATAAACGTACAATTCACAAATTGTATAATTCAGAATGGTATGAAGTGAAAAAGAGCG
This sequence comes from Gastrophysa polygoni, assembly GCA_963576655.1. Taxonomy (NCBI): domain Eukaryota; kingdom Metazoa; phylum Arthropoda; class Insecta; order Coleoptera; family Chrysomelidae; genus Gastrophysa; species Gastrophysa polygoni. The sequence goes on along the minus strand of OY755083.1, from coordinate 13,435,897 downwards.
TTATGTTAATGATGTACGGTTATGGTGATTGTAAAATTTATTTCCGTCAATTAGAATTTGACACTTGGAGAACAAAAGAGTACTCGTTCATTTATCACTATGCGTACAAACAACATCAATTAGTTTATCTAAATAGTTCTTTCCTCTGATGCGAAAAACTCGAAGGAGGTTGATTAGAGTGCTATACTCCTCGTTCTTACAAATTTTCTCCTACAGAACTCATCAAGTATGATTTCAAAATAACAACCCCTTTCGGAATATGTAAAAATATTTAGGGTGAAGAAGTTGATGGCATTTACGGTCGAACCGAAAGTATATTGTATATAAAGTATATAAAAGTATATAAGTATATAAGTATATAAAAAATGTACATCATATGCATTGTGTTCCATTGCATTCACCTGCAAATTTTCATGAATCATTCTTTTCGACTAACAGATATCTACTTGGTTCCATACTAGACCCCAACCCTGTATATTCATGATATTTTGCGAATCATGCAAATTTAATTCACTTCGCACTGTATCCACTCCACCTACCTTTAGAAGAAACATCGACGATCAGCGATCTCTGTGGACACAAAATTGCGTTCGAAAGTGTATGTAGCATGTGTAGGTAAGGTAGGTTACAATGTTGGAGTACCAAGGAGACCAAGACCAATCTACAACACGATCGATAATGAAAATATGTATTTCAATGATCGATAAGACAAGCAACCGATGTGGAATGCAGGCCAATAAAAATCATATCTCATAATGTAATGAAATGCTTGTGAGCTGTGGCGCTATTCGTGACCATTCGCATCTTTCAAAGTCGTGCGTGTCACATAATTTTGTGAATGATATTTGCTTTTGATATCCTCGAAGACTCGCAGGATGTGCGATCATGTTTGTGAGCTTGTTGACCTCCAATGCCTTGCGTATGCGTTTCACAGTCATAAAACAATTTGTTTTCAAAGAAAAGTGATACTAGTTGATATACTATATACACAGTGACAAAGGTAAAAATGCACAGCATGGGATCTCTGAAACAATGCGAGATATAAATTCTGTCGAATGGGAAAAAAGTTTCGCATCCACAGTCCTTGAGCATTTGCGAAATCGATCAAGTTTTTCAGGTAGGTATATCGGAGGAAGTGAATTTTTGAAAAATCTCCATATATTTTCCGACCGTCATTTCTAGAGATACAAGAAAACTGAGAATACTCCTTCTTCGCAACTCGTGATATGATTCATCGAGGTGATATTCATTTCTCACTCCGATGTTTCGTATTCATGAAACCACCATCATCTTCATTTTTTCAAATACGATCTTATAATCAAGCCGCAGATTCTGAAAGATATCATCAATTCCACTTGTTAGAAAGAAAAATGGGTCAGCACAACAAATTCTTAGTGTCATATACTGATCGGCTACTGAGATGATACTGGATAGTGGATGAACAAATTAGTTCCCTCCTAATTCGAATTTATCAGTATACCGCTCCAATCAAATGGAAAGAACCTCTTCAGGATGAATTTCTTGCATATTCATTCTTACGAAAATATGGGGCTAACTCTGGATTTGTTTCATATCAACCCTTGAGGCTTAAATTGAAAATCACAAAATTAGAGTACATGTGAATCCACTGCGGTCTCATTCCCCTCTGTGGATTGATGAATAATATTGTAGACTCTCCTAAACCCCTACATCGAATGAATTTTTATGTATCTAATTACCGGACTCGCCTCAGACGTCTTCCTTTTTTGTGAACACCACATATGCTCTACATTTAATTTGCTCATTAAACCAATAATATGATCTCAAATATGATCTGGATCCAAATCAGATTTCCTCTCGTTAAATAAATCAAAAATGAGCAATATTATTGTAATTACATGTGTGATTAAACATGTAATCATGGTAACCTAATGAAAAAATGAATGATGCCAGCTGCGAATAAACTCTCAACTGCATCAAACTCCTTATGAACTACAAGGGAATATTTTGCTAGACCCAATAGATCCGTGAGACAGTTTGGATATTTGGAATATATTCCAAGAAATAGGGCAAAGTTGTGCCTTTTTCTGCATGATATCCTCTCGAATGGAAGTTCCCGAGGCCCAGAATACCTTCTGCACGAAGCGAGCGAGCACTCAACGCACTCGACTTTCGGTCACTGAGTCAAATTCGCCAATAAACATTAGTTGGATATTGATTGGACACGTTCGAGGAGCTCTCCAAACATGCGGCTCTATTTAAATACCGATCCGACAGATAAGACACGTACCACGACCGGGGCAGCACTCATCAAGTCTGTTCGATGGGATCAAAGACTCTGATGACAGCCTACTCGTCCCAGGAAAGAATGGATAGGAAAAACGTGATCGAAATGGGTTTCCAGATGACGGCTCAGGCTTCTCGATTTCCAGTGACTGCTAGGCCATTCAGGACATTGAACGAATCAAGTTCTTGATTCTTCACAATAGGTACTTGTCAGATGAATTTATTAAATCAAAGAGGACCCTGAATAGGAACCTTCAGTTATCTATTTATTCATTTTGTACGAATGAGAAAACCTCTAAGTGACAACGTGGTGAAATATACATATATGTAAAAAAATACTCAAAACTGAAACAGTTACGAAGTTCAAAAAAATGCTGAATGAAACAGAAATAATATTGAGTACTGAGAACTAACAAACATACAAGGCATAAATCAATAGATATAACATATAATCGATTGCACACTTTTCGAAGGCCACCAATAAATCAGTGAAAAAATCACATCAGATGCATAACTTTTTCTTGACATTCTTGAAATTGGACTATTGAAGGCCAATTGAAGAGAGATTTCAATTGCCCTGACAGTTATTTGAATCAAATGTGGTAAGATGGAGAGTTGTGTTAGTCATGTTATTTCATGTTACAACGAGTCGGATGGAATGAAAATATAAAGACACTGATATGGCTTGTAATCCAGATCTCATTTTCAGTTGGTGTTATTATAGACGAAAAGGAATATTTCGGAAAGAATGTCGAGAGACGGAGAGTGACAAAATTGGTGCCAAACTTCTTGAATATTTCCAGGAACTATATTGGACTATATCTTCGATCGCGACGAGTATTTCGAAGATGTTCCCACAAGTAACTGTTTCTATTTTTCAGGGTTTCCCTGTACACAGAAATATAAATGTCAAGTAGCGTCGCATATACTTAAAAAAAAGTGATATCAGACAATATATGAATAGGAATAAGCTAGTCAAACTTGAACACAATTATAATACAAGGTGTAACATCCAATTTCAATTACCTTGGGCACACAATTCAGTGGACAAATTGAAAATCGATGCATTTATTCAATCAAGAAAAAATTGAAAGACCTCATGAAAAATCCTTCGACTCAATTATACGACCATTACACGATTCAAAGTTCAGTCGACATACCTATATGTGTACTTATTCGTGAACAAGTGTGAATTTATCTTTTCATGTATGTATGAATTGTACATTTTCATCAATAATTTATACCAACCGAAACAATCAGTCTTTTATATAGAATATTATCTTTGAAGTAGCAGGAGCCCATAACGTAGGATTTTTATTTTTCATTTTTTGTATTGAAATTCCATGTTTAGTGCATATGTATGTTCGTGAAGAAGTATGAGTATGTCTGTGAACCTACGTGTATAGATAATACTTTTCAACTTGTTATTGATAATATTCAATTCCATCCTAAATATTCATCTTTCAATGATGAAAACTCTTTTCTGAGAATTAAGTGATAACTATTCTCATTTCAACACGTCAGTGGGACATGTGCTCATTTGCTACTTGTAGTCAATAATTATTGCGTAACTTGTAATTTAAATTCAATTCTTCACAAAGAACACTATTCTATCTATCTATTCTATCTATGTATATTTCCAGAACATATTCCAGCTCTACAAGGAACTCCCGAATCCCTACGTTGGTACATCCAAAGACCGTGGAAGACTTGTTTTCTGGATCACCAGATTTTCCCAAGTCGTTCCGGAAATCTCACTCACCTTCAGGGATCACCGAAGGGGACGTGCCACGTCCACCAGAAGGAATGTCCGTAATAAAAGGCACTCAAAAACGTCACCGGAGTCTCCGACAACAAAGCATCCCCCATTCTTTTACTGTCCGAATTAATGTCGCGATCGTTATGACTTCAGCGTAAGATACGGTGTTTGCATGACTGCAAACTCTACAGCATAGTCTATTGTAACATAGCATATTGCAGTCTAAAATTGAACTAAGTATGCAAGGCGATTCCCTGCTTGCAATAATTGAGCTAAGGAAAAAAAGCATCCTATCAGGCACGCGATTTTTCAGCACTCCTCTCGATGGAAATCCATTTTACGGCGATTATTGCTTTTCTAACTTCTTCCGGTATGTGCGTTTTCGAGTTTTCTATTTTTCAAACGTTTCTTCAGCTTAGTTGCATCAGTGTGGCGAATTTGGTTGGAATTGGACTTGTCATGCCATTGCTGGCCCTTTACAACCAAGTGGGTATCCCCGGTATAAGAATCAATTAACAATCAGAATTGATCAATTGATCTCCACCATCATGAACTTGAAAACTGAGGAAACTGGATGTGACGCACTCATTTCGGGTCAATCTAATTATGCAAATATTGAATTTTATCCATTTTGACAAAACAAGATTTCATGTTGAGCAAGTTCAGAATGCTTGAAATAATATTATATGGTGGAAGGAAATGGAACTATAGAATAGAATAGAAAAAATGTTTATTGCATTCATATAAATACGATACAATATATTTCGCAAATGGTGACATTCGTTCTTCCATGCCACCAAAACTTCAACTTTCTCAACGTGTTCAAAAATATAAAACTACATAAATATGACAGAAGAAGACATATACCAACTTGATTGAAATGAACGGAATGTACTTGAAGAATAACCATTTGTCTGCAATGTGGTACCATACTTTTTGAGTATCACTTTTAGAGTGAAGATTTTGCTTCGATCATTTGAAGATATATGTTTGTTTTTGAGATCTTTGCAGAAGTGTTTTCAAAACAATTTTCGCATTCCCTAGTTACATGTTGTGGAATGTTCGATCGTACTGATTTCCATAGATTCAAGTCATGAAGAACTTGTCTAGGTATCATTGAGTTAGAGAGATAGTCTGGCTCTTTGAGCGTGAATATTTCATATATAAAAACGCCAAATCACGAACCACTGGTGAACCATGGTTCAATAGAACCTGTTCTAGGGTTGTCGCACTGAAGCAAGCAGCATACCGTCGTTGGCGCAGAAACCCAAGCCCTCAAACTAGAGCTGAATATGTTGAAGCTAGGAATACATGCAATCGAACGATAGATGAATCTAAAGAGGCATACAACACGAAAATAAGATCGAAGCTCATAGAGTGTCCAAATGGTTCCCGTTCATTTTGGACGTTTGCCAAGGCAATCGGGAGAAATTTCACTTCTAGCTCATTTCCTCCCCTCACAAAGGATGATAATACATTGGCTATAACACCTCATGAAAAAGCCAACACCTTCGCCAAAATGTTTGCAGACAATTCTACATTGGATCCACGAGGCCAGGAACTTCCGAAAGTCGCTACCATCGATAACCGTATGCCAGAAATTGTCTTCCGGCAACGCACCATCAGACACATTCTGCTTAGCCTCAACGTCAAGAAGGCTATGGGGCCTGACGGAATACCGCCTATTGTTCTCAAGAAATGTGCCCCGGAACTAACACCAGTTCTTTGCAGGTTGTTCACCCTTTCGTACAAACTCGGCGTATTTCCTTCTAACTGGAAGAAAGCTAGGGTCCAACCGATTCCAAAGAAGGGCAAGAAAACACTCCCTAACAACTATAGACCGATTGCACTACTATCTGTGATCTCTAAAGTAATGGAAAAAGCAATCAACATCGAGCTCATCCGATATCTAGAGAGCTCAAGAATCGTGAACGACCGGCAATATGGCTTTCGTCACCAGAGGTCAACTGGAGATCTGCTTGCCTATGTGACACATAAGTGGCAGGTGTCAATAGAGAAACATGGGGAGTCTCTGGCTGTAGCCTTGGATATCTCCAAAGCATTTGACCGAGTTTGGCACCAAGGCCTCCTAGCGAAACTTCCGTCATATGGTTTGCCGCCCCAACTGTGTCTTTTACTATCGAGTTTTCTTGCAGATAGATCACTCTACGTGGTGGTAGACGGGGTCTCGTCTGATACAATGACGATCAATGCTGGTGTTCCACAAGGCTCTGTCTTGGCACCAACTTTGTTTTTGCTCCACATCAATGATTTGTTGAATGTGACCTCCAGCCCAGTTCATAGCTTTGCGGATGATAGTACACTTCATTCCGCCTTTTCCTCTAGAGCCCCTATATCATCCAATGAGGCCAGAGGTGCAAGGCGAAGACAGGTTGATGCTTTAAATGAGGATCTGACAAGAATTCTGAAATGGGGATCTGAGAATCTAGTACAGTTCAATGCAACTAAAACTCAAGCTTGTATGTTCACCAAGAAGGTTGATCACACAATGCCCAATTTGATGATGTCGGGTAGCACTGTTCCTATGAGGTCGTCAATATCCTTGCTGGGTGTCACCACCAACAGTGCTCTCTCATGGGACGATCATGTGAGGTCCATTGCGAAGACTGCTTCACAAAAACTCGGTTTTCTTTTCCGTGCGAAGAGATACTTCACATCCCAGCAACTGCTTATGATCTACAAAGCACAAATTCGACCTGTCCTGGAGTACTGCTCACATGTTTGGAGCTCAGCCCCCAAACATACGCTTAAGCTCTTAGATTCAATTCAGAAGAGAGCTATTCGCCTAGTCGATGACACAACACTCACCAAATCATTGACCTCTCTAGATCATCGTAGAAAGGTCGGCGATCTCTGCCTTTTTTATAGGTACTTCCACGGTCGGTGCTCAACGGAAATATCATCTATTATGCCACCACGCGCGATTCCTAGTAGACGAACCAGACGAGCTCAAGCTGGTCACCCCTACACTGTCAGGCTCGAGACCTGTCGAACATCGCTATACCAAGCATCATTCAACAATAGAACGGCAAAGTTGTGGAATTCTTTACCTAGTGAAGTCTTTCCTGATGCTTACAACCTCCAAACATTCAAGAAAAATTCCAACACCTTCCTTCTCTCCCAAAATTCCACCGCTGGCTAACACGATGTTCCTCGAACATCATAGGTTTCCCTTTCGTGTTGTCCACAGATAAAAAAAAAAAAAAAAAAAAACGCCAAACAGCATTATGAATCTGAATTCAGTTTTGAGATGCTCAGTTTCGAGTCAATTGCAGTTCACCTCTATGCATACAGTAATCTATATATGGGAATAACGGATATTCTACTAGCTTGTATTCAATTTCTTCGGATATTATGAATTTGAACTTATATACAGATCTTATTACTTATATACAGATATGTTTGAATGGAATACACGATATAAATTGCTCTGATCATCTTCATATCTGGCTAATATTGTTCTGAGATGGATAAATTCACAGTATGAATTTCATGAAGTTTCATCCTTTTTCAATAATACCCAATTATAAGATAGATACTGTTCTGATGTTAGGTGTCAAAGTATTCCTTTGACTCGACAGACGATTCTGGGTACCATCAGTTCCTAAGCGGTCCATTTGTATCTTTATTTCAGCATCTAGAGCGTGTTGCATTATTTCAACAATAAATTTTAATCTCAATCTTTCATATACAAATGATGAAATTTTGAGAATGTTTCCAATTCTTGAATCCAACACCCCTGTCAAGTTTTGATCTCATACAATCGGAACAGAAGAACATGACTGGCCCAGAAGAAAACGTTGACACTTCACACAACTTCACTTCAACCAACTTCAATCAACCGACCCAAACGCGTTATGTCATCGTAATATACGAATGACAAATAATTTGATAGTCCGTATATTGAACAATCAATTTGAAAAAATACTATCACCTACTATACAGCCGTTGAACGTAGGATCGTTTTTCAGTGTTCGTCGATTCACATTTCTCTCAGAGTAATTGGTACTATTTCTGTCAAATCCGACGTGGTCGCGGTGAGCCGCCATTACTCCATGGTATTAACTATGATAAAAATTGCCGGAGTCGCTCAGAGCACACCGACATTATCTACCACAGACATCGTGATGTGATAGATATTTGATCGTTACTTAAAAAAATAACGATTGTGATTGAATTTCAGTTCGACTGTGGAGGCAGACATCCCAAGGCAGACATCCCAACTAAAACAAATGAAGAAGCATCAGAGGATTTTTTAAAGTTTTATTAACGACGATGAAGAGCATCAAGTCTATAAGAATCGAATCCAAAGGCGAATTATATTCTAATTCCTACAATAATAGAGCGATCCCGAATAGATATCTCGATGAATCAATTCAATCCTCACTTCCAGGAATTGTATTCTACGTTACACTGCACGTTATGAATATTCAACAATCTCTAGCCGGATAAACTCCTTATAGTAATTTCCAAGGATTCACTGACAGATTCCATCTGGATCCTTCCTTTATAATCCGTATCAAATATTAAGAGTTTTCTAATTACCCTCCATGTAACCTGCTCATTCAGTTCATATCTTGAGAAAGACGAAACTGAAAGAGAAGAATTATCTAACAGCAATCATCCTTATTCCAGATTATTACGTTTAACTACTCTCTTTTATGAATCTCTCGAGATAACGAAGAAGGAAAGTACATCCCAGTGAAATCTTTTTCGTGTAATTTGAACAACGAACATTGAAATATGATTTTCACTACAGAAGTTTGAATTCACTGAATTCGGGGATGAAGACGATTTGAATTCATAAATACAGAATACAGAATACAAAGATTCATTCACCCGGTCGTCCCCACCATATGAAGTGTAGGCCGAATGGATATGAAAAATAATGATGTAAGAATCTTATTTTTATTTTGCACTCAAATTCCGAGTTGGAACTTGGATTATTATTCTGAGTCGGAAGTCTAGATCTAATATATATATATACCATATTGATGAATTCCGAGTTACAACTCGAAATTTCACCAAATTCCTGGACGGATTTTTTCCTCAAATTCTCTCCAGCAAACAGAGTATCTATGCTAATTCGCTTCGGAATCATGGACAATGAGGGTTTCCCACAAGTGAATATCGGTTTCAATAAATGAAGTATCATGTTCATTTGTGAATGATAGAAATTGAACCTGTGAAAAGTAAAATAAGAAGTCGATTCACGAAAACGGATTCATGGCGCTCTCTAATATCATGAAAAGCCGATTCCCTATCTCGAGGGTAGATACCGCCCGACCAGTGAATGAGCAATGGACGAACGGATTTTTTTCCACCCCAGTTTTAATTCTTCTTTTGTGAATAGATACTTTTGTGACTTCGTGGGAATGGTGGAAGGTGGAAGGTGGGAAAGGCGCTGTGGAGGGAAATGTTCGTTCGCAAGTGAAGAAAGACGTAGTCATAGGAAGTCACAGAACGAATCATCACCTATTCACCTGATTGATATCACATGAAATAAATAACCAGAAGATAATGAATACCCTAGATGAGAATCTCCATGTGCAAATGGAACTATCATCATCAAGTTCAAGTAAACTTACAATAACTTAGCATCCTTCGTGTTATTTTGTCTCAAGGACTTTGATATGATACGAAAACAGAAAAAGCTATTTTGTCCATATTTTATTCATATGCAATATGATATTCATCATCTAATATCTCCATGAATATCAGGGTATTGAACCACAATATCCTACAATGTGTGAAAAACTGATTTTTTCTAGATCAATCAGGACACTTCCTAGATACGAGGAGGAACTGGGATATTCGCAAACCATGAGTATGAAATATGAAGTTCATATTACATACAGTTCATTCGTAGTGATTATTCAGGGACTATTGGGATTCATCCTTCTTTAATTTTTGTGAGAATTTCTCTTCGCATTTCTGAGAAATATGAAGAAAAAAAAATAATTATCACTGCGCTTGGAGTTCAACCTTCAGATATCCAAAAGAGAAATTCTCCATTTGTCAGTGATACCTTGTTCACAAAAAAAATGTTATGTTACAAAATATACAAGGAGACAATTAGCCTGAATCACTTACAAATTGAAAATGCTTATAATGATTTGTCAATGTATAGCATTGTTTCACATATGGATTCTGTTCACAGCTGTCAGATGACGTTCCCAACAAGAATCGAACTAATGAAGCGTACACAGGCAGTGGGCGTGCATTGCCTAATAGATATTAAAAGGTATTTTCATTGCATTTATGTCATTTTTTTTCTTCAATTCCACTTGGTTCACCCTTCGTTCGGTGAGGACACTCCACTGAATGAATCTCTGCATTCTTATGTGAATCACCCTGTTGGTATATCCATTCATTGAACAGTGGATTCTTTTGATTTTTCTTGTCTGATTGCACTCCCTCGTTGTTTTAACCAGCAGCCTGTGAGTCGAAACTTGTGCGGGGTCAAGGAGGCAGGCAGAATTAGGAAAGTCAGACTGAAAATTGCCAAAAGGTTCATTCAAAATTTTAATTTCCGAAGAAGTTTCTACTGACGTAAATTTTGAATTGGTACAGTCGTTCAACTAGCACTAGCAACGATGAGGTATCAGAAAATCTACGGAGTAATATAAAAGGATCAACGTATTCCAATTTTGGTGATTCAAATGTTCCTTCTCAATGTAGCAAGCCTGACAACAATACGCACGCAGAGAGAGATTACCAGAAATGTTGGGATCAACTTGTCCATCAAGTGGACGGACTCTCGCCAGACTGGCTTTTGTTTTCGGGGGTTGTCACCAGTGATACGGAGTATACAGAAGGGACATATTCAATTCGTATTTCGGTCTATCTTGATACAAAGATTGAATACAGAATGTGTTGCTCGTAGTCCTCGGCAAATTTCATTTTTCATCAAAAAAATTATAAAGGCAAGTTAGAGCAGAAGTTGCGACTGGGTTGCAACTGTTTTTCACTGACAAAATTACTTCTTGAAAGAAGCCGGGAAACACTCCATAACCATATATATTCCTCACTGATTAGATACAAGAATTCCTGACCAAAAATACATCAACCATTTCACTGACAGATCAAGGAACTGACATTAGAATAAATAACTCTTTATGTAATGTTGGAAAGGCCAGGATTTGAAGAAAAACACATGAGGCACTTCTCAGATGAACATCGTCCTAACTACAAAATGAGAATTAGTGATGAGAGGGAAAAAAGCGTTACTTTCCATCACTAGCTGATTATTTTCATAAACGTGTTTCCTCTAGAACTACTGGGTTCTAGTGAGTTTTGCAGCTTGTTATTATCAAATGCGAATCAGGCAAATATCATCTATCATGAAAGAGTGAGTAAATCGAGACTGTGGTTTCCTACCTTGAAAATCCTTGTTGGTGTGGCGATCTATGCGGTTGAGAGTTGGCTAGCCAGCGTGAACCAAAACGATCAAAATCACGAACCGAATTAGCATGTCGTTCTTGAATCTGCTCGGGAACCCACCAGCTTCCTTCTTCGAAGTATCGGTAGGAGTTTTCAATTCATCGATACGAGGGGCGATCGATATTGTCGCGATATCAGAAACCACAGCAATTACGCGCGTTTATAAATTATTTCAAATTAACAAATAATCAGACAAGCACAAATTAATAGGTGAAGACGAAACAGGTTGGAGCTCACCCCTTCCAGGGGATTGAAGTGAAAAAGTTGAAAACATGCACATTTCAAATATGAAATATAAATCGACCGGTTTGCGCGTTTTTTTTTCTGATAACGATAACTATGTCAAATATGTTCCGTTTTCATTGGGCCCCCCTGTATGTCGAATCAAAGTATACCTGAATATGAATATCATTCTCATCAGATGAATTATAATAATGACAAAACGCCGTGAATAACCTGTGAGAAAAGGAATCATAAAATGCGAGGCAGAGCCGCGACTCTGCGATTCCATGCAATTGGCTCTCAAGCGTTTTTATTTCTATTGAAACAAAATTATTCATAGGCCAAACTTCTGGGAATAATACATGCACTTCATGAATCAATATTTCACTCTGCATCATATGATAATTAACAATACTGATGATAGTTCTATTAAATATTTCATCCCTCTCTCACGTGAGAGAGTTTGATAGCTTTACAACAACGTTCCTCAGCGTTGTTTCGAATGCATCTATGAAGACATCCTTTTTGCAGTTAGTAGATCCAACAAATCAACAGGATCTAGTACCCATTGTGCTGAGATTTTGTTCGCATGAATATACATAGAGGTTGTTAATTAAGTATGTATAATAAAGTCAACAAATGATTCTTCGAGTGATTTGGAGACAAAAAGTTCATATCAACATGTGTCCTAACTAGATTCGTTTTCAAGATACAAGGTGTTGAACTTGAAAAAATTGTTTATATCCTCCAACCAGTTCTGTTGAAATTCAGAATTACTTATTTGTCGTGCTATGGGGCTAATTTATCTCACACTCGATTGAATTCATTGACTCCAGTGGCGTCCCGCGCGTCACGTTGACATTCATTTTCGACAAAAAAGTTTACATCTAGAGTATACGTGTACTGAATTCTTTGTAATGTTCATGTTCATGTTCATGCTTCCATCTTGAATAGTGAAAAGGAAATGAGGAATTGTAAATGCACTCAAAAGTGTTTTTCTTCTCAAAAACCAAGCAAGATACGAAAAATCTTCAAGAGACAGAGAAGTTACCGCGCTGGTCGCCACTGGACTTGATGAATTCGATCAAGTTTGAGGTGAATTGACTTCTCAACACGACAAATATTTCCGAATAGAAACAAAACTGTGTGAGGAATACATTTACGGAAAATCATTAATTATTGATTTAACACCTTGTTTCTGAAAACGAAGCGAGTCACGATACATGTATGTTTCCATGAACTTTTCATTTTGAAAAATAACTGAAGAAATCGGCTCTGAAATTCATTTTACATATTTAATTACCGCCTTGTATATAGATATTTTGGTAGGCTATGTAGGAAAAATGTACCATCAGATTCTGACACATGCTGATAATAGAAAATTGAAACTTTTCACTATCTCTGAACTGAGATTATCCGACAGTGGATGGTGCTAAAATAGCATTCCAGATAATGCAATGAAATGGTTGCATAGGCACAAGGTGTCATAATGGTGTTCCAATTCCCTATATCTAGCCACCAGAAAAAGTGGCTTTCAAGTAGACTTTCGCCTACTTGATTATGTTGAAATTTTAATACCTTACTAGGGCTTCCCAAGATTTGAAGATTTGAAGATTTGTTTCATCATCCTTTATCCACTTTGCCTAGACATAAAGGAGTAGCAGACAACGAAAGGCTAGACTTGAATTTGTAGCAGAATGATCCAACGAGAGCATTTCTAAATTAATGCTTCCGGCATAGCAGAGGTTATAATGGTCCAGAAATATTCGTACAATCTCATATAAATCGAGATGATAAGTTGCAAATAATCGTATGGCTGAGATTCTAGAGTTGAATCAAGTTAAACTCAAGTTGACAACTTGATCCATAACCGAGTATCACCTCTCGGAAGCTATCGAATTGGTGTTTCTTTCACATGATACCATCACTCACGATATAATCCAGGAGAATGATGCCTTCATGCCCTAGGATTCTCCGCATAGATGTGAAGACCTAGCTCATAGCCTGTTCAGGCAAGAGTGAATTAGAGCTTATACAAATCGCATCTTTCGTGATGATAAGATATATAAACCGTCAACATTCTGAATTTCAATCATATTGTTACAAGTTACCGACGTCACTGGGAGGTGGGACGCCGCTGGAGTTGCCAGCATGCCAGCCGTTCGGGAGTTCTGGGAATTGCCGTCAGCGACAAAGGCCGTTCTAGAATAAACATCGATGTGAACATACCGTCAAAAGGGCCGCGCTGAATCTGGAACGTCGAATTCTCTCGAATGAATTTTTCAGAATTGAAGACTTCTATATAAGCATCGCGGCAACCCATGAACCCATGAGAGACAGAAATTAGTAGAAGAGAGTATCAGAGAGTATTAGAGAGTTATATCGATAGCAATAGTGTGCAGTTACAAAGTTATTCATTGTCAAGTGAGAAATTGTGAGTAATAAACAGACATTGGAATTGTTCGAGTATTGTTTTGTTTGAATGAAACGAAACCCAGTTGGCGTCAGAAATGAGGATTTTAGTGACTAATTCGAACAATTGATGATTATTACAAGGAGTACATGGTACGACGCAATGGAGGATATTGTGAAATTCATGAAGAATAAATGTGCGGAATTAGAACAAAGCCGCCAAGATGAAAGAATACAAGAAGCAAAGCGTCGTGAAGAAGGAGAAAAGCGCCGTCTTGAAGGAAAATTAGAAGAAGAGAAGCGTCGTCAAAATGAGAAATCACGAGAAGAAGAGCGTCGACAGAAAGATGAGGAACGACGACAAAAAGAAAAAGAAGAGGAGAAAGAACGACTAAAACAGAAGTTATTTCTCGAACAGATCTTCCAGAAAACCGAAATAACACTATTATTCCTATAATTATCATCATCTCCTTCACAGAATGTATGACTTAATCAGCCCAGCCAGTTCTTATACAATCCTATGATTCATACGGAGTGTCTGCTGGTCTCCACAAATTGTATACCTGGAAGAAGAAATCAGTGCGGTGCGGGAAGAAGCAAAGAAATAAGTCAACACGATAGGGTCATCCACGTCAATAGGATAGGAAGAACCATCGATAGTTTGATCTTCAGAGGGAAGGTGAACCAAAGAGATGCACTGTAGACACTGGTGCGTCAGTTTCCCTGGTACGCAGTGATATCCTTGAACCAAGCAGTGTAAGATCACTCACATCCAATTCAGTTCTACGAACGGTCACGGGAGAGAATGCACCGATACGAGGGGAGGCTGGCATCACATTGAGCCTCGGAAGACTACACATTATGGAGACAGTTCTCGTAACAGATATAGAAGATGAATTCATTCTCGGGATGGACCTGATAAGCGACTATCGATTTTCTTTCGATGATGAGCAGCAAACCATGGAATTTGGAGGTGAGGAATCTATTTTGACAAAACCATCTGAAAGAGGGCGTTCTGTGAAACTGCGAATTGCTAAAACTGCAAGAATACCTGGTTCATCTGAGGAGTTCGTTGAAGCTAGACTAGAAGAGGACTCTGGGTGCTGCGTTGGAATACTACAGCTATGTGAAGAATCCTTCACCAAATTATTACTTGCTCGAGCTTCAATAGGGACAGAAGAGGACACTCCTGTAAGAATTGCCAATGTATATCCTGATGAAATTATATACAGTCCATGAAGGAGACATCATAGGAGTATGTGAGCCAGTAGAATGGGTAGCAGACTGCAAAAGTAGCAGAGATCCAGGTCGAATGGTCACTACTGATGACATAGTCGGAACAATCTGAATATCTCTAACTCATCTATCACCAGAAGAGTACAAAGCCGTCATGAGATTCATTGTAGAGGAATGTGTTTGAGTCCGTAGGGTCACCAACAGGACTAACTCATTTGGTCCAGCACAGGATAGCTACTGGTCAAGCCCATCTAATTCGACAGCCACCAAGAAGATCGCCATTTGCTAAACAACAAGAAGTGGAAAAGCTCGTCCAGAAAATGACCGAAGATGGCGTTATCGGAGAATCATCGAGTCCATGGTCCGTCCCCATGGTGTTGGTTTCCAAAAAAGATGGTTCTACAAGATTTTGTGTAGAAAACTAAACGACATCACCAAGAAGGACAGCTACCCATTACCCAGAATTGACGACATACTCACCACGCTGGCAGGGTCATAATGGTTTACAACGCTGGACTTGAAGAGTGGATATTGGCAAGTGGGCATATATGAAAACGACAAGTCCGCATTCACAACTGGTAGCGGACTATATCAGTTCACCGTTATGCCTTTCGGGCTCTGTAATGAGCCGGCGACTTTCGGAAGATTGATGGAGCTGATATTGCGTGGGATCACTTGGAAAACTTGCCTGGTGTATTTGGATGACGTCATGGTCATGGGGAGGAATTTCGAAGAACACCTGGCTAACCTACGTGAGGTTTTTTGACGGTTAAGGAGTGCCAACCTCAAGCTGAATTCTTGGGCCATACAGTCTCCGCAGAAGGAATTCAATCTAAAATACAGGCTACTCGAGACTGGCCGAAACCTGAAGATAAACACGAAGTGAGGAGCTTCCTAGGCCTATGTACCTATTACCGCCGCTTTTTTGAAGGATTTGCAAACATCGCAGCTCCCCTTCATAAGTTGACAGGAGATCGAGTCAACTTCCATTGGTCCACTGGATGTGAAGAAGCTTTCCGCAAGTTGGGGGCATCTCTTCGTTCAAGCTCAATCTTGGCATACCCGCAGCAAAAAGGGCTGTTCATACTGGACACAGATGCGAGCAATACCGGGCTTGGAGCTGTATTGCCACAGGTACCAGATGGCCAAGAAAAAGTCATTGAATACTTCAATCAAAGGGGAGGCAGTGTTACAAATTACCGACGTCACTGGGAGGTGGGACGCCGCTGGATTTGCTAGCATGCCAGCCTTTCGGGAGTTCTGAGAATTGCCGACAGCGTCAAAAGGGCTGCGCTGAATCTGGAACGTCGAATTCTCTCGAATGGAATTTTTCAGAATTGAAGACTACTATATAAGCATCGCGGCAACCCATGAGAGACGGAGATTATTAGATAGAGTATCAGAGAGTATTAGAGAGTTATATCGAGAGCAATAGTGTGCAGTTACAAAGTTATTTATTGTCAAGTGAGAAATTGTGTTATGTAATAAAAAGACATTTTTCGAGTATTGTTTTGTTTGAATAATACGATCCCCAGTTTCGTAACAATATGTAATCATTATTAGTATAGGCTCTTGATACATTATTATTAATGATGAATTATAGATACAAGGGAGGAAGAGTACGACGGGTAGGTGTTTATTGCACTACTAAGGAGAAAGGTCCTGAATGTTTGTTGTATAAATTTTGCAATATTCACGAAATTAATTTTGTTTCATTTGTTCTCACCGATTAGTCCTTATCACCCCGTAGATCGGTAAACAAATCATCGGAGTGAGGTTGACTGGGGTGGTTATATTTTATGGATTTCTCATACCCATTAATTACAGACACGAAAAACAGAAGGAACTGACATCAATAATAGACGTTTTCCTTGCCGCGATGGTTCACTCCTGTGCGAGCAGTGTTGCCATATGGAAGTCATATAATCAACACAGGATCTGATGACTTCGCTAATTGTATTTCAAAGCCATGTACTACATTATAATTTTTTATTAGTTGTTATTGGTTAGGGCTCCGAAATTGATATGAGAGAGAAGAAAAATTCATCTGAACGATCAAATGTATTGGATACTAAAATGCGTAGGTAACTTTGAGGATTTCAAACTGCTGAGTACGAAAGCGTCGAAGGGCCACAGGAATTCAATTTTTAATCTCAAACAACTTTCCGACTGAGATCCCGGGATTCCGACACACCAACATATATTTCGACTCCTACAGTAGGGAATAATAATAATAATAATGATAGATTGTCTTCATTCTTCCTATATATATATATATATATATATATATATATATATCGTGAAAGAATATAGATGGCTATATATATATATATATATATATATATATATATATATTAAGAATATTAAGAAATGCAGCAAAGTGAAAAGCGTATTCTTTCAAGTTATTCTAAGCTTTCGTAATCGTTCATTCCATCATCAGGGACGACTACAAAATTATAAAAAATATATGGTGAAGTTTTGCTCAGTACAAAAATTATATAGGAAAAAACTCATACCTCAGTTGAGAATGTTCACATTCATGTGGAATAAGTATCAAATTATTGTAAAAAACGTCGTGGCATAACAGAAATTGACGAAATTATGTGAAATGAAAATATTGGAAAATCATGTTCTGAAAAAAAATGTTTTTTTGCCCTTAGTCTCTACATCTCTTTAGGAGATTAGGTACCAAACTATCCATCTGTTGAAATGAATTCCTATGATTATTTTCTATAGAATGACTGAAGTTTGCTGCTTGGAGAGCTCAGAATGAAAAAGTTTGTTCCAAAACATATCTATGTTATTTCAATAAATAACATCTAGTCGACATGTGAAATAAATCAAATTCACAGAGTGTTCGAAATTTATGGGTTGAAGTCAGCAACTGAAGTTCGCTCAGTTTTTCAAAACTTAGCCATCTGGATTCCCTAAACTTTGCGCTGATGTGATCATATTTTCGAATACCAAAAGAGAGAGCTAGGTATACAGGGTGATGTTAGGTGAGGTTGGGTCAGGGGCGATTTTTATGAAATTCAGTGCCCGTGAGCTACTCAATCTAGCAGATTTTGAGAAAATAGCATTGACGACTTCAACAGATCTTCCATTCTTCTTTTCGTAAGTATGTTTTCCTTCTGAAAATATTTGGAATCGAAATTTTCCACTCTGGGGTTCTACCAAATGGAGCACCAACGATCGAATGAAGTAGTATTGTACGAGATTATTGAAAAAAAATTGTCTCACGCATAGAATAATGAGGAGATCTGGCAACATCGTCGATGAAATTTCTGAAATTGCCAGGTTGAACAACCCCTTCGTACAATATTTCACTCAAATCACATGAGCCATTTTGGAGATAATCAGTGATTTCTATACTGTTTCCCAAAGGGCTGGTTTACCAGATCTTGAAAAAATATTTTGAATTGCAATTCATTATACAAGACTTCCACTATATGGAGCACCAGCAATCGAATTCAGTGAAAATAAACGGGGTGATATATTTGAAAAAGAAAGTAAAAACAAAGAATGGGAATATCTGGCAACATCGTCGATGCTATTATGGGATTCATCAGGTTGAACAAACACTCGGTAGTGAATAGAAATCACATGTCGTTTCGGAGATATCCATGGGTTTCCTTACTTTTTCCTTACCCTGTATATACAAACTGATTCACGATGAATGGCACAATAGGCGTTTCCGGTGAAACCATATCCGGACATTCTCTACCCAATCAAAATATTTTCGACAATGTGGTGTTGCCGCTTCTCTTCAGTCAGTACTAGCTTTGATATTTCGAAGAGATAACAGATTCTGGATTTCGAAATCCAATTTTTCCTCTTCGAATATCATCACCTTTAAAAATGCTGATATCTTCGAATTCAGAAATACAATTATGGTATCCAAATTAGGTTTGGAGTTAGGGGATATTTGAGGGCTTCCAACACTCAAGCCTTATCTTAGTCACTTGAATACAAGGTTGTTCAAAAATATGGTTATTTCGTTTGCTCGAAAAAGTGTTTGAAAGCTGATTATTTTGAAATAAGATACTCTCATTTTCAGAATTGCAATTCTCACTGAGAGTACACCTTTTTTGTCGGCTTCTCATAGAAATTTCATTGAGGTCCATGAAATTTAATGATTCAATCAATAAGCTCAATTTCTCTATGAATGGATTGTTATGGTGCAGATAATCAATCAATCTTTCACGAATCCAAAAGGTTTCATAATCCAATAATGAATAATCTGCGAAAATCAACATTTTTTTGAGGAATTATCTTCCAGTTATATTGTATCTTTGAAGATGTATCGTCGATTGTATCTCCGAAATATGAACCAAACCAAATATCATATTTCATCTTCTTTGGAATTTTTTCATCACATGTAATCAACGGATGAAATTTGTAATCAATTTTTGTATCGAAAAGTGAAAAATAATCATTATTACAATCATACATTGGTTGTTCAAATACTTATTTCATTAGCGAGGATGGATAATCTTATAATATGATTCTTCTATTCTGGTCGTTTTTCGTTATATCGAACGATTTTCAAATAACGCGAACGCAGATACAACGATGTTCAGTTTGCTGAAGAGTTCATGAGTGTATTGGCAACATTGCATGAGTGAAGTAATTAGAAGCCGTCCACCTTCAGAGACGGCTCCTGGTCTTGTTAACCCCCCGTCTCTTCTAATTTTCCATTTGCTGAAAAATATCAGAGAAAACAGCATGACTCGCAGTTGGTGTCGGCAGCAGAGGCAATATTCTGATAAGGGCGAACGGGCGAAGAGGGGAAAAGGGAACTAAACAGACGGATCTCTCGACTAAATTTCAGGAAATATCCAATACGCAGCAAAAATGTACTCTAGCATGATTTCTCGAATGATTGCGCGAATACTTTCTCTACAAGACAAGGAGGAAGCTTTGTTAACCTCCTGCAAGAATTTTCACTCAAGTTTTGCTTGGACGACTGGACACTTGGAACGAAGGCAATACCATTCTGCCAGAGATGAGGTCTGAGTTTCATTAAGACAGGGGTTGCCTAGACATTGTTTTCACTTTGTCCTCCGTGATACAATTACACCTGAGGTTGAAGAAGAGAAGAGTTTTTGCAGTATTTGTTGACTATAAAAGAGCGTATGACTCTGTCAACCACTCATTACTCTGGTCAAAACTCTTCTCTATGGGAATTAGTTGTTAGTATTAGTATTAGTATTAGTTAGAGAATAATTTCTATATACTCAGAAACATCTACAACAACGCACAGATGAGAGTCAAGGCTACCGAAAGAGTTACCAAATCCTACAACGTTACGAGTGGTGTTTGGTTTGGTTCAATTCTCTCTTTCATGCAGACGGTGCTAACGGAATCAACATCGGTAAGAAAAAAAGATCTCCTAATGCTTTCCTACGCGGACGACCTCGTAATTTTAGCCGATTCGGAAGTGGATCTTGGTCGAAAACTCAACATACTTGAGCGCCACAGTGAAAATAACTTTTCAACCGTCAATGAGCAGAAAACTGAAATTATGTGTTTCTCGAGGGGCAATCACCAATCTGATAACCTCGGATTTCCATATAGGAATGATCTATTGAGATACTGAGGAAGTTTGTTCAACTGGGAGTAACATTCTCTTCTTCGTCTTTTTTCCCGATATGGCGTACACATCAGCTGATAAGGGAAAGCAAGCTGTAGGTACTGTTTTTTTCTGTCATGGCGAAAACTGAAATGAATTCCTGGAGGGCTAGAGAAAAATACTGGAAACCTTTGTTCTTAACGTTATGACACAATGTGTGTCAAATAAATCCTGTCCATATCGGTGAACACTCCTGGCTATGTCATAAGGGTTGAAGTTGGTAGAGTAAAGATTGTATACAACATTTTCAAGCTAGTTCTGAATTGCCTTATTGATCGCCTTCCCAAAATATGTTTCAAGCAGCTGGAATATGTGACCTTCAATTTACCCTTGGATGAAATCACAGGTACTCAACTTAGACAAAAAAAAGAAGTCGATGCTCTCTAGATGAATGTCGGAATTGGAAGATGAAGACCGATTATTAATATTTCGATCTACAATCCTCCCTTTCAGCCAGTGCTTCACACTTTCGAATCAAACACAATACTACCTGCATATGAAGGTTCCGCTTCAAGTCATCAAATCTATTGCACAAGTCAGGCTTTGCAGTACCTTCGCAATAACATTTACGCATCGTGGTTCAGCTTATAACATCAATCCAAGAGAACTATCATCGGTGTGCAATCAGAACTAGCAAGAAACAATTGAACACATCCTTATCGAGTGTCCTATTCACACTACCATGCGACCTCCTAATACACCATCCTTAGATAACATCAATAACTTGATTTAATAATATTATGACCTCCTCTGCTGAAACTCTGTCGACACATATATGTAATATATGAATGTTTCGCTCATTCATTTTGAATGAGTGAATAGGTCTTTCCTCTTTCATATGATAATTGAGTGTTGTAAAACTGTGCACTCTATCACGGTAAACCAGAATTTATATTTTTGTTGAATATTTCATTTCATCTTGAGCTTGGTATATTTAATTTGTTTGCTAGGATATGTATTATATTATATATCTTGAGTTCGACCCTCGCCTTGTTTATAAAACATATATTTTGAGGAAACAATAAATTTATTGATTGATTGATTGAATGAGTTTCAAATCAGATCACTCATGATGCAAACCTATACAGCAGATAATTAGATACCATTGATCACATTTTCCCACAGTTCAAGGAATATATAATCTGTATACTTTTTGCCTCACCTCACCGTACCAGAACATATCCCAAGAAAGTCTACATAAAATGGAATGCACAGAAGAAGAAACTAATTATAAAAAATTTATGACAAGCATACAAGTGAAAGAATCCTGAAATAGACTTATAGATGGAATAGAGTTGTACAGTGCATCCCAATTTGATTGAGAATGCCAGGTTTCTCGGTTGGTATGGAATATGGAGCCTTCCGGTTTTTACGTTCCAATCCTAATTTTCCCTGAAACTCAAGATGTTCCAATCAGATTATACATAACTGTTTGAGATAGCTATGAATAATCACAGAATATCTGTAGAATTCGCTGATATTTTGAAAGAAATGTCGTAAATGGTGGAAGTATCTCCTGCATCCATCGATATTTCAGGAATAATACGTGGAGAATTCAGGCGCTGTCCCTTAAAATTTATCAAATGTTCATATATATGAAGGTTTATTTCACAAAAAAATTTGAGCATCTTTCAAAATTACTGAACTTTCCGCTATATCGTGCCAAATTTGTGTCATCTATCAGAAATGAATCATTTCTGCCAGTCTCATTATTTTGCCGAAATTTCCCTAAATAATTATTGGATTATGTTGTGTTCAATATCAACGAAACCGTATGATACAGCCGGAACAGAGAAAATAGTTTAAAACATTCATTACAGAAGGCGATTCAAGCACTCTTCCGTTCGGAAATTCGATACTACGCAGCTCATTTCCGAACTCCAGACTCCTGACAGAATATGTTGCACTCTGTAAGTCACGTTATAATTTACCATGCAATAACAGGAATGAGAATGACTGGATCATCTAGCGATAGATACCTGAGAGACAAATGATACCAATGAAGCGTAGACCAATGAAGCGTTTCAGAAAATCCATATTTGTGGTTGAAAATTACATAATCAAAATTCCAAATGGATTTCAGTCTCATGGATTTGAAAAATATAGTAGTCTGAATTTGAGTACTCCTTCAGTAAAACCTAAACTCATTACCTACATTGATTCGAAGAAATTTTTATATTCGCCAACTGAAATTTCAAATGCATTTCTGATAGCCACCTCTAGTTTATAGCTCAATGAATGATTATTGTAGCCCAGTATATTGATGGAATTGTCTGTAAGTATTAGCGTGTGATTGTGGGAATTCAAGAAGGAATTCAGGAACAATTACTCGGTAACCCACATATGCTGTTTGTCATAACATGGAAAAGTGGCATTGATAAGTGTCAGAAGAGAAAAAATATTCCAAAAGGAACATTTTCCAATTTTGCGTTGAAGACAAAAACTGATTTGTTTCCGAAACATCGCCAACGATACATGAAAAATTGATATTCATGATAATAAGTGGAGGTTGACTTCCTTCAAGGAATTCCTTACTTGAGTATAATAATAATATTCATTATCATTATAATAATTCATCGATTGAATCACCTGAATATCATAATCTCTACGAAATGAATGAATATGAGAATGCTTGAATGAAATTGTGTTTCCTGTACTGATTGAGGGT
This sequence comes from Gastrophysa polygoni, assembly GCA_963576655.1. Classification (NCBI taxonomy): domain Eukaryota; kingdom Metazoa; phylum Arthropoda; class Insecta; order Coleoptera; family Chrysomelidae; genus Gastrophysa; species Gastrophysa polygoni. The sequence continues at coordinate 13,412,239 of OY755083.1, read as the reverse complement.
CTCTCTGAATGAAATCTGACTGTTGACAGATTTGTCTGTCTATCTATAGCGAAGTGAACTCATTTCAATCAATTGTAGACTCGAATAGGCACTAGATGAGAAATGAATTGATGGTATAAAACAAATTCAGAAAATATAGGGAGAATATCAAGGTGCTCAATAATTTTCTTCCGCATGTTGCTCTTCTTGGACTTGAGGTTTCATTTCTCTTCTTGTTCTCCTCTTTTGCCTCTTGAATTTTGTTTCTTGAATTTGTGGTTCCGTCTTCAATGTCAGAGATGTTTCGATTATCTTTGATTTCTTCGTATTCTTCTGATTTCTCATTAGTTCTTCCAAAGACACCCGCCTCCCTATTATCATCCCCTATTTCCAGTCCTCCTCCTTTGAAATCCTGTGCATTAAACCACTCTCAGTTTATTTCAATTTCACTACTTTTCATCGCAGCCTGTTCATTTTGGAGTTTCTTCTCAGAATTTCTATTCCTCTATCTTCCTCTATCTTCTTTGCGAAGATCGCAATTGCTATTTTGATAACATTTCAATCTCCTAGTGCCAAGTCCCACGACAAAGTCATACACAAAGATTCGATGCAATTTCATACAAGCTTAGCACTCATATCGGTGGAGCTCCGTGCTTCAAGAGCAGCCTGGATGTCGGAAGTGATACTGATATTTTTGTTCACCCATAGGTCTGATTTCATCTCTCTTGCATACAATTCGATAGTGAAGATTTCTGCCTGAAAGACTGTAACATAACTATACCAAGACTGATTGATATTCTTCGGTTTTCTGCTGAAAACACTGGCTCCCACTCGTAATTCTTTCAGACGACAGAGAGAGTGTTCTTCTTCGATTTCAATGGTTGAAATGAAGATGATTCATTGGATTAAGGATTGAAATGATGGAACACATCAATACTACAACTACAGATCTCATAAGAGGAATACAACAGAACTATCGCGAACTCTACAGAATACACGAACAGTGTCGGGTTAGTGTAAGTTTACCATCACACGGCCGAAGAGCATTGAAGATCTCGATCTTTTCGTCCACAGTCAACCAGAATGATATGAGGTAATCCCACAGGGTGAGAAATCATCACGTTTCTTGTTAGTCTTCTATTTTCGATACACAAACTTCTCAAACCGCGACTAACACTTCACATTGTTGATTTCGTATCGTTATGACTTCCGATTCAACAGCCTTCTATCGCGCTGTTCACGCCGACTGCATCGGCCAAGGAGAATAAGGTGGTGAAACAACTCTTCAATTGTTCCTATCCAAACTATGCAGACCTGTCAAACAACCTCACTAAGGTCGCACCGCTTTAGCATAGATGGGCATCGATCCTGTTAAGTCAAATCGGATTTAACTGATAATGACGGATATCTGACACTGATAAAGAGCTACAGTTCAATTTTTGCATTCGTGTTGAATTGAAAATCGAAATGTGTTTTCCAGAGTTCCCAAGGTCGAGATCCGAAGAGGAGACGCCATCTAGTTCCGATCTTGGGAATACTTTAATAAGGTATTATAAATCGACATAATCAAGTAGGCAGAAGTCTACAACTTTTTCTAGTGGCTGGGGATAGGAAGTTGAAACATCAGTTCATTTTCACCATGATCGAGACGAGCCTCGTACCAGACATAATAGAATATTATAGAACAAAGATAATAGTATATCATCTTTGGTCGTACCTTACTCTCCTCCACCATTAACATCTATAACCACACTTGCGTTCGAACCTGTGTACTGCACAGCAGTAACTATTCATTAATGGAGGAAAACTATCGATAGTCTTGCACTATCGAAACAATTGATACTTCCCCGATACTATCGATAAGCTATGGGCTCAAAATTCCGTACAGAAATCGAGATGTTTCGACTCCCAAAAGTCGTCAGTCACCGAAAAAGATTGAACAAACGATTGCTCTGAAATGCTCCAGTAAATCTGATTAGCGCAGTACGATGTATATCATGAAGTTCTACATAGAACTAACCCAAATTTCATAGTGGTTTGGATTCCACTTGTATAAACTGGAGATCCTCGTGTCCTTCATCCGTACAAGCCCTTCGAGGCTTCTGAGGAGATGATAATAATGAGTAATTATAACAATACCCCATAACTTGCTTTGCTTTTCGTCTTCTCCAGGTGGTCCTTCCAGCTGAGTCTTCCATCCCGAATAACACCCATAAACTTCACCTCCGCCACAAATCTGCCCTCTCCTCATAGGACTGGCTGCCAAATCTCATCTAGCTTTTTTCTTTCAGTTCCGGTTTTTTGAAGATTCACAGACAATTGTTCCCACACGCGACATCTTTGAACTGAAGCTTCTCGAACATTTGTACGAAGCCATAGAAACATCCAAAATAAAATTGAATCTTTTTCGGAAATTCAGACTCATACCTCAGAATTTTGAAATTCAGAGTAATAACTTGGTATTTTGAACATCTCAGATATAAGTCAGAATATTCACCTGAACTCTCGAGTTATCACTCGGAGTTTCAGAAAAATGTTATTCCTTATTTTGGATATCTCTTCTAGGGCTTCGTACATTAGAGATTGTCAAATTGAAATTTTCCTCTGGAAACTATTCTAAGTCGTCTACGTACCGTTGAAAATCTAACCACTGCATGGAAACATCGCTCAGTGGAGTCGACTGGGAGTGACCACATTAGAGGGAGTACCCCACCGTGTGGGCACCCTTCCACCGCCATCAACCTGATCGATTCTCCATGCAGTGATGATACAACATATCGGTTTCCAATCATGCTATAATCCAGTTGCAGATTTCGCTGCTGATTCCTCTATCTCTAATTGACGTATCAAGTAACTGTGGTAGGGCATTATTGGACGCTCCTTATATATAGAGAAAAGTTGCCAGCGCGATTTCCTTGTGCTAAAGGGAATGGCTGATCTTTCCTACTAAGTTGTTGAGTGCTAACTCCGTAGATTTGTCTGTTACTCTTTGGTGAGCATATTGGATTCATGGGATGTTAAACTCTCAGATGTCCCTCTCTGATATCTATCAAGAAATATTTCCTGAGATTTCATCAAAAGAGAGGGAGGCTGGATCAGCCGGAACGGATTATGCAGGGAGTGGTTCACCTTACCTGTTTCAGGTATGTATACAACTCTCGCCTTCGACCAGCCCAGTGGAATATAATTCCGATCTAGAATCGCCTGAAATAGTTGAACCAGAAAAGGTATTGGAATCTCGCTGTCTTTTTGCATGAGACCATGGAATATACCATCCTCTCCTGGAGTCTTGCACAAGGGAAATAATTCACCACCCACTTCAGAGTCAGTATTGCTATTAGAGAAGATACGAAAGATCACTTTATGTGATTCCTCAAAAGTATTCCATTATTTCCTGCTGAATATACTAGATTCCTAGAAGTTTATAAAATGCAGAGCTATTCAGTTTTTATGGGACAGTAATAAGAGAAACTTCATGAACGTGGATGTTTCATGTGGTGAATAAATTTTAATAATTAGCAACCGCTAGGGAAACAACTTGAATAATAAATATCACTCTCTGTTGTTCTGCATTGAATTAGATGAGTCTGCGTCTGTGACTCTGTATGCATATACATCAGCAAGTTCAAAATATTATTTCAATAACAATTTCTTCTTGTTCCTGTTCAATGTCACATACAAAGGATCTCTACCAACAGCTTCGCATTCTGAATAGACGAACATGATGAACATTATGGTTCACATGCAATGGTGTTTCTTGGAGGAGAAAATATATTATGGGCAGTTACAAAATCCAGAACAAAGTGCAAAATGCATATTCTCAGGTATAGGTAGGATTTCTTCTCTTGAATGTGTCCTCAAATATATCCCTTCTCCCGATCAAGAGTCATCATGAGAGAAAATCTATGAGACGCAATACACACTTTCAACTGAACCAAGTATCAACGGTGGACAAACGCTCTGCCATTATTTATCAGGAAACTTCAAAAATATCAGAAATGGAATCAAAATGCAGCCACAGCCCAATCATTGTGATTGTCGCCTGTATATGTAGTTTATGAGGAAAGAAGATTATTCTTATTATCCTAATGTTCTGAGAATTCCTTCTATTCACCACCGATCTTCTCTGAAACCTCATGAGTTATCGAAAAATATTGAAAGTTGATTGATAATGCTGCCATAGCCATAGCCACCCTCATGTACACATTTTCGAAGTGTGAATGGGTAATTTTCTTTCATGGCAGTTAGTCACATTTCATGAACTACTAGTTTATGAACAAATAGTCACCTACTATTATCTACCTAATAACCTCACCTAAATTCACATGTCTCACGTTTCCCCATTCGAGGTGCTAAAAATCATCTACGTAGGAATTCACCGCGTTTCAGTTGATGTGATATTTCAATTTTAAAACACGACTTTCTAGATAGCTGATCATAACCATTTTTCCTTGTATAGTTGGAGATTTTGTGAAATTCTGTTATTTCAGATGGATGTATGAAAAAATGTATTCAACAATAATAATAATGAATGGACTTTATTAGGCGAAAGTTTAGTTTTCAAGCTATTCTCATTCACTGAGTATTTACTGAGAAATACTGTACATGACGATCAAAATTGCCAGTTCGAACTGGCAACTAGCACTAATTGTCAGTTTAAACTGACAATTAGGTCTAATTGTCGAATTGTCAGTTTGAACTGGAAATTATGGCTACTTGCCAATTAGAACTGGTAATTATAAAAAAAAAGTCATCATCCCCGTTCAGCGCTTTCGTACTCTACAGTTCTATTCGAGTTCAACAGATTATCTTTTTCTTGTACTACAAATATCAAATGAATTTGTCCCAAGATCTCCAAAGATATGATGGAAGGACATATTGTAATGACGATAAATCATAGCACAAAAGATAGAATTATTGAGAGTTCGGAAATGGAAGAGAGGATTTGTTTTCCTTTTGGTATGCTGCTCCAAAGAGAATCTACTAGTGAATTATACTTTGTAAATTGATAGAATCAAGAATATGCTGGGCCAAAATGAGAAATGATTATGCAGAATTTGTTGTTGAAAAAACTGCACGTAGGTTTCAGACTAAACCTAGAAAATGTATGTCACGATCCTGCCACAATGCCTAGACAACATTTCCGCCCTCTGATAGCATTCAAATTCATACTTTTGATCCTTCGAAAATAAACTGAATGACGGAGAATAATAATGAGGTAGGTGGTTTGTAGGAAGAACGATGTCAATGGTGGCTTTATAAAAAAATTTATCACCTAAGATTTACCACTTAACATTCGAGACAGATGGAATATGGAAATATAATTGTTCATGTTATAAAACAATTTGAGACATACCATTTAACATTCATCATTTAAGAAGATGCCAAACTTCCAACTCAAGAAATTATTGTTGAATAGCCATAAATGAAAATAAGATGTGCGCATGTTCGCCTATGATGTTGTTCGGGAGTGTCAACAAGTGACACCTCTGCTTCCCGCTTTTGTTCAAAACTGTATTGAGGTCATCTCTTACTGTATGAGAATATTGTCAGTGTTTTCAGGATTTTTGCGGATGTTTGTCATGGGTATTATTACTCTAATCAGTTTTTTAATGCTTTCGGCGTTTGGAATTTATTATTCAATTAATAAAGAGAAACGTCAGTATTTACAAAGCTTAAATGATTTCAAATGTTAAATATCTTTATAACCTGAGTCATTATGATGTCTTGAATCTTAAAGTGATGAATGATAAATGTTAAAATGTTAACGTTAATGTTAATGTCAAATGTTGAAAGTTTTTATAAAGCCGCCATATTTCTTTCATCTCTTCATGAGTCGTCTATGGCTAAAAAATCAAAACAATCAGTGGTTGCGCACGCAGACGGTTCGTAATATATCTTTATTGAGTGATCTGCTAGAGAGAATTGTAGAAATGGCACTCCAATATGGTACTAACAGTAGGCCGACTCTGGTCACATATTGGGAGATATTATACATTCGAGTTGTAATGTTATCATCTGCCATACATCAGTCATCGCGCGATCTGCTATTGTACCCTATATCCACCCGCATTTGTGAATATTGTGAATTGTGTTTCAATAAATATGTCGAACGGTTTTTTTTCTTTCATTGTGATCAAAAATAATTCCGCCGAAAATACCAAGAATAATAGTTTCGCATCACTCCGATGATGGAAATCTATTTCTGGTGGAAATAATTCAATATAGGTACACCATAATTCCTTAGGATGTGCCGGAATTCTGATTACTCATTCGAAATGTAACGGGTTATTGAATGAGACTGGCGAGATACTGTATCTTAGGAACTTATAGTCGTAGAAGTTTGAGGAAAAAATCCTTCCGAGCAAATCGACCAAGAAAAATGGCTGTGAATATTATTTAAACTCATACGTCCACCGCTAGGAGGCATAATAGCTTCGATCGTATGAGAAATGAATGTATAAATTTGAAGTATTTATACATTCATTTATAAATTTGAGTATTTTCTGCAATCTCTTTTGATCGATTATCCGTGAAGGATCTCTTCCCAAACTTCAACGACTATTAGTTCCTGAGATACAGTACCTCATCACCTTCATTGAATCACCCAGTCCAACCCAAACCATACACTTATTTTCACAATTTGTCCTCACATCACTTGTGTTTGGCATTACAATGCAGCAGACTGGGATGGTCTTTGCATGTTTCTTGGAGCAGAATCAGAATATGTTTTGAATCAGAATATCGTACGCATTGTGCTCAGGACATTTCGGAGTTTCTCATGCTGGGAATGTAAACCTACATACCTTGTACCACCAAATCACCAACCACTGGTGTATGATGGTTCGATAAAATCTCATCTAGATTCTTCGCTTTGAAGCGAGCAGCCTATCGTCGTTGTTGCAGAAACCCTCGCCCGGAAACAACATCTGAATATATGTTAAATCTAGGAATACATGCGAACAAACGATTGATGTGTCTGAACAAGCATACAACATCAAGATACTAGCAAAGCTCAGCGATTGCCCAAATGGTTGTCGTTCGTCTTAGGCTTTTGCCAAGATACTTAGTGAAAATTTCATTTCCAGCTCACTTCCTTCTCTCACAACTGTCTGCGTGAATGTAAGTCTAGATTTCTGGATGCTTACGACTTCTGAAAACTCAAGAAATTCCAATACCTTCGGCTCGACCCAGCTTGTCTACATCTCAGGACTCTTATTTGAATGAAGCAATGTTTCATTCTACACACAAAAGTTCACAGTAGTGTGAAACTCGTATGCAATGTTCATCCATCATTCATATGAAAGTTTGCAGCACTTCGAGAGCTTATCCTGCATTACCACTGCTTGCAAAAAATCAGTATATACCATAAGTGCTCAATGTATATTATAATATTTCGTGGTATCAAGTTCACACGTACATTCCAATTGCCAGTTATGAATTACACAGTAACGATAGATGCGTCTGAAGAAACATATAACACCAACATAATATCAAAGCTGGTTGCCGTTCGCTTGGGACCGTTGCCAAGGCATTTGGAAGTTATTTCACTTTCAGCTCATCCTCACAAAGGATGATAGTGCATTGATTATAACACTAGAGAAAGCCAAAATATTCGTGAAAAATTCTACTTTGGATCCACGAAAGCAAATCCTTCCCAATATCGCTACAATCTAATCCCACCATAACCATATAACCGTGGAAACCATATGCCAGAAATTGTCTTCCGTCAGAGCGCAATTGGACGCATTCTGCTTGGACTCAATATGAAGAAGTCTATCGGTCCAGTCTACTCGCTTATTGTTTCCAAGAAGAGTGCACAGAACTAGTTCTTTCTAGTTTGTACACCCTTATATACAAACTTGGTGCATTTCCATTCAACTGGAAGATTGCTCAAGAGTTCAACCGATTCCGAAATGGGGAAGGAAGGAAACCCATGCCTTACAACCATAGACCGATTGTACACTGATATCTCAAGTTGTGAATCTCGAAATATCAGTCATATCAAAATATTCTACGCTAGATCCGAAAGAACACAACTTCATAAATGTGGTTGTCTAACGACACTTATCTAGCTCGTCATCATGATTTTCGCGACAGAAATAGTGCCAAGAACTAATTCTCAATTGTCCCAATATGTTTCCATAAATTCCATATCAAAGATTTCATTCGAAAGATTCCTTATAACCTATCGATCAGTTCGTTGAAGATAGGTGTACTATTGGTCCAGATAAAATTCCAGGAATCTTGCGGGAATTCATTGCGATGTAAGACAGAAATTCAATGTAAATCGAATTATAATTATTAGTAGTGCCACGCAAGTTATGAAATATCCATGCACGACCTGACAATTTCTAATGGGATTTCTGTTCATCTACGTACATAATTATTCATTTTTGCACTATTGTAAACATAATATTCTGGTAAGTTTCATTTGTAAATAAATGATCTCCATTATCATTATTGTTATTCGAGACAAATTGTAGAAATCACAGTGATTACCCGTTGCATGAATATGCTGCATGAATTAACGTTATCGAATTAACTATTTGAATATTATAACGGATCAACTGAACCAGGCGCGTATAGAAGGGGAAAGGGGTTGTTACCCCCTCCCAGAAGAGGTTGTTATCAAAGTTAATTGAGTTATCTTATCGAAATGATATAAAGATGTACAAAAACATATCTTGCCGTTCCTATAATGTTTTTTTCCAAAGAGCGCTATATTTCCAGCATTCTCCAATCTGTACCTCCGCTCTTTACTGGTTACAATCATACTCTCAAGTTGCCATATTCTTAGAGGAATATAGCTAGATTGGATTTCAATCCAAAAATGTTGTTGGGATCTCATAAAATCGTTGTTAGATGAGTACTGTAGTGAGCTGATGTGTGTTATTCGTTTCGATTTGGTTTTATGATGTACGATGTATCTACTTGATTTTTTCCACTCTTGGTTTGATTCAGAAATTCATAAAGCAAAGTAGATTAGAGTAGGAAAACTCAAAGTCATCTCCACAATATTTAATGCTGTGGTTGGATTAATTGTAAATAGTGAAAATGGTGGGACATGTTTCTGACATATATATGTCCATCTTCAGTCTTAACAATCGGCGTAAATCTACAAGACATTAAGTAAGGTATGGTAATGAACCAATAGGTTATGTTAAACTCACATGGTTAGAGATGAAAGTCAATACATTAAAGTTAAAATTTTGAAATTATATAATGAAATGGGATTCAAACCCATCTATACGAGAGCCCCATTAGGGGGGTTGGAAATTGAAAGTCTGAAACAATCAACATCGAGAATTGAGAGAAATCTTCATTTCGAATCAAAGTGGTATAAGGAGGCTATTTCTTTTTATATAAAATCAATGTTTCAATTAATTGAATTCCATAACGACTACTGTGAAGAATTTATGACAATATCGCTTATATATTGTCACCTATGGTTCTGATTGGTGAAAGCATGTGACGAAAAACACAATCAATACCTTCATAATTAACATTGTGATATTCATATAGTAATTGAGACTATATTTACATTTCAGAGTACATATTCATCATATATTCAATATGGTAATCAAGGTAGGTATAGATTAATACACTCCTATACCGAAAGCCAACATAGACTCATTAATTTCGTGAGCAAATGTTATTTTTGTGTGATATGGAAGCAGTGACACACGAGTACACTATTATACAGAGCGGGTCTGAAATCCTCTCCACTGATTTCTACCAAACCAGAAAGAGATGAAAATTTTGAAGAATCCATGAGTGAATCACTGCTTCGGACACTTCCCAGCTATCATTTCGATTCAAAGTATGATAGATGTGATCTATTTCAGAATTCTAGTCGAAGAGCAGTAATTCGTCTCGTTCACTTGTTCTAATACATTCATGGAGCCCTACGCTCCATAGTTTTTGGAGCTCCTGCTCTCTTTTCTTCGTGTTAACTTCCTCTCACCAAATTCGAAAAAAATAATACCAAAACTAGGTAATATATTGTTCTCTAATAGACAATCATGAACTAAACTGAACATCAATTGCTGAAAATAAAATATGTTTACGTATATTAACGAACATTCATCAATGAAAATCAGGATGAGAAAATCACTTCTAAAAGAGAATTCTGGAATTCAAAAATTCGGAACTCTTGAAATGAATAATGTATTCAACATCCTTGTAGAAGGAGGAATTAAAGTAATATGGCAGTGTGGCGGCAGTTTGATAGAAGAAATTTCTTATAGGAATTCAAGAAATCTCATTCGGCACCATCTTCAGTGTAGAAAGGGTCTAAGATATTTCATACTTGATGAACTCTAATTCGATCAGATGATTTCATCTCATGAAACGATCTCCAGAAAAAAACAAAGTGGCGTGACGCCATTTTGGTAAGAAGTTCAAATGGCACATAGAGTCATGCGATAGTTCTCTCGACCGAATTTTTCATGTAGAAAACACGTGTCATTTTGTTACCTTCTGAAAGTCAAACCGATGGCACTTCTTGAATTGAGATCTAACAATGAACCTCCATACGTTAAACGAGTACTCTTTAGTTCTCTGAGTGTCAAATTCTGATTGACGAAAATAAATTTTACAATCACCAACCGATCATCATTGAAATTTCAATACGCGCTTTTTCACTCAATTGAAGCATTCTGAATTGTACAACCCATGAATTGTACGTGAGATTGATTGAAGAGCTATATTCCTCGTTTTTACAAATTTTCCCACAGTATGTATGAATTCAAAATAACAAGCTCTTTCAAAATCTGTAAAAATATATAGGGTTTCCCATTTAAATTAAAGAAGTTGATTGCATTTCCGGTTAAACCGGATGTATATTATTGACAAAAAAATGTATATCAGATGCATTTTGGTCCATTGCAGATACCTGCGAATTTTCATGGATATCGTTCTTCTCGTTCAAAAGATATTCACTTGGATTCATACTTCACATCAACCCTGTATATTCACTTTGTGGATACATGCATTAATAAAAATTGATGCAATGATGGATTGATGTTCTACAAAAACCTCGACTACATCTCCAGAATACTGAATGATAATACCTAACAAAATAGAAAAAATGTACTCTTTCTGCTGCTGTCTAGGTAGTTACTTCAGTTATTTCCATATCAAGAAAACAACAGCTGTTATCCACACATATAGCCTCTCACCATTAATTCAGCTTCGATCGACATCGATCAAACCTAGTTTTTCAGCATGTAGTAGCTCCATAGAAACAAGCTTATATTTTCTGTATACCATATCGTTTTCAGTGTGTCAAAGGAAACGCCGCACCGTGTGAGAAAGTTCAAAGAAGATTTAATCACGAGAGGAGTTTAACCCGAAAATAATATATTCCCGCATTCGTCTGCATTGCTTGAATTTACATTTCTGCGGAAAGGTTAGCACGTGGGAGGCTCCCGCGGGGTCTCAATTTTGCTTTGCATGCTCCCAAAATTTCATACATATCACAAAGAGGTCGACATAGGCGTCGGGAAGAACAGAGAACTTGCTCCCAGATATTAATTTATAAATGATCTGTCTGACAAACACAACTCAATCCTGCTAAATGCCATGTCATGTTCTTCGGAAACAAAAACCAAAGACAATATGTTAAAGATCATGTGAAACTCAACATAGGTGACCATATACTCAAATCGGTTGTCTATGCAAAAAACTTAGGCATAATTTTTGATGAAGATCTCAAATTCTGTGCACATATAAAACAGCTTGTGATTAAATCCTATGCCACTCTGAAAGTTCTTTATCCACATAGACAAAGCTTGACCACTAGTACAAAAAAGCTTCTTTCCCAATCGCTCATACTTTCAATCTCCCATTATGGAGATCCAGTCTATGGTCCCTTCTTGGATCGGGCTAATCAATCCGAAATACAACGCGTGCAAAATTCTTGTGTTTGTTTCATCTCAGGGATACGTAAATTCGAACACATTTCCCAAGCTCGTTCCAACCTTGGTTGGGTACAAATGTCTGTTCTTAGGGAATACAACTATTGCAACATCACTTATTCGGTATTGAAATCGAAAATTCCCGTTCCCCTCTTCAATAAATTGTCTAAGAGATTAGAACTCCATTTTTTAAACCTTCGAACTAAGCAAAACCGTCATATCCCTCGTCATTCGTCAGCTTTGTTCAGGAAATCATTTTCATACTTACCTGTTTTTTGTCACAATACGATTATCAAAGACCTGATTCAATTCTCTAAATCCACATTCAAAAGAAAACTGAAAGCAAAACTCAATATGTGATCAGACTAACTCAATCTTAATTTCTACTTGTCAATACATGTATACTTAAGTAATGTATTCCATCACACAATCTTTAATTTATTGTACAGTTACTTTTTTTTCTCTTATATTGCATGATAGGTTAAGTGTAAGAGTAGCTTTAGCTAAACTTCGCCTGGTGTAATATTGAAATACTAAATGAAGTCGATCATTATTATTATTATTATTTTTTCGGGTGTCTAACTGAACTATGAGACTGTCTGTCAGTTTTGAGAAAAATGACATATTCACATGAAGCTTCCATTATGTTCTTCACGGAAGGGTTGCTAATGCGAATCTGTATGTGTGACAATCAACAGTTTTTTTCCGACATCCCAAAGTATCAAATACGAAGAAGAGCTAAAGTTTCGGGTGAGAAAATTCACTAATGCTTCGTCAACATCTGAGTCACTTTTGTTCTCTAGTTCGATTCATTAAGTGCTATGACATACAGTACAACCTGATTCAAGGTGAACAGTGTACGAGAAATTTCTGAAGAACGGGATGAAAGACATCCTGGAAATTGGTACATCCGTATATTGTTTATACGCCTAAAATATTTCCATCAATACAGTGTTGTCGATTGCATCAGAAAATAGAAGCTACTTTGTTATTCTAAACGACCACACCCTGTGAATTATTTCATTCAATAATCAAGATTTCGCATCAAGATATTTTGATATTTTGCTCTACGTATCTAGAGCTATTTCAGGAATAACACTTTTCAAGAGGACAAGTCCTCGGGCTCTTAAGCGTCCAACCAAATCTCAATTATATACAGGGTGGCCCAATAAGAATTGAATAAGGTATGCATTTTACTGAGAGATCAAGAAACTGACATGAAAATAAATGATTATTCATGTATTGTTGGATAGGACAGGATTTGAAGAAAAAACATAAAGCACTCCTTAGATGAACATCTTTCTAACTACCAAATGAGAAATAGTGATGAAAGGGAAGAAAGCGTTACTTTCCATCACTAGCCGATCATTTGCATAAACGTGTTTCCTCAAGAACTACTACAATGAATTCCAAAAACAAGGAAGCGTTGGTAAGAAATTTCGATTACCTTCAAAATGATGTATCACTTGACCTCACATCCCATTTGAGATTCAAGGGTTGGAGCTCACCACTCCGAGGGGTTCGAAGTGAAGAAGTTGAAAACATGCCCAAAATATTTCCACCTCGGAATAAAAATCGACAGCTTCGAGCGGTTTTATTTTCTGAGAACGATAACTATGTGAAATCGGCCTTGTTTCGTTTTCATCGGTCCACACAGTATAACAAACAGGATGGTTCAACGATCATGCTTTTTTGTTGATCAGGTAAAGTAGTTTTCTATATCTACATTGATTACTCATCAACTGCTGTTGTCAATTCTTTTTACCTACCCGAAACCATGAAAAAATAGTTCGAAACGGAATTGAACCAGAACTAGTATATTACTTTTCATGATTGACAACATGACTTCAATCTGTTTGAGAATACCGTTTTGGAATATCATGTCAACAAAAATGCTAGGTATTATTCTCGATAACCATGCAACAAAAAACACAAGCATATGATTTAAGCAGCAGGCTGATCTTCTCCAATGATTATAGCAGAGAAATTCTATTAACCATATTTCTATAACCACGAACGGAGTGTACAAGCAGCTATGGACCGAGTATTTATTATTCAGAAGTATTAGGATCCTAGCAGAGTTGGAAGTTAATATTTAAAGATTCTCGTTGAAAATCGTACTAGAACCTGAAAATTTTTCGTTCGCAGGAAGTTTGCACATACATCCACAGTGTGCCCAAGATAAGGGTGCATACACAGCATAGAGTTCTCGAAAAATCGAAAACGGTGAGAGATCCAAACTGGGAGCAAAAAAATTGCGTGTTCAGAGGGCTATTCTAACATATTCGAAAATTGAATTCCATTTTTTAGCGTTATTATTGGAATTAGAGATGAACTGGAAATACTAGTGATATTTTCTTCCACAGATGTTACGTATTAGTGAAACTATCATCAACTCGTTCACACCCATGTATCACCCATATCTATGTTCATCAATACATAATGGTCCAAAAGTGTTTCGACCCAGTTTAGACATTTCCATTTCATTCCAAAACTCTGAACCAAAATTATCATCAAATGCACTTGTTCTGAAGAAAAATGAGTCAGCTGAACTGAACAGTCAAAGTCATACTGAATAGTCATTATTCCACGTATTATTCCTATCAATCAACGAACAAAATGTAGCATGCATGTCAAGTTATCATATTTTTCTCCATTCGTGAAATCTCCCATTACTCAGAATTTAAACATTCTAAACATGACTATGACTAGATAGGACAGATCCCGAAATATTCAAACATTTTTCAACGAGCCTACTTTTTACACTCCAGAATATAGACCGATTTCACCGAAAAATATAAAATAGACACAAAGTTAACGTATTCATGGGGGGCTGAGTAATCATATACTAGAAAACCGCCACAAATCCGTTCGTCGGAAAATGCGGATAAATCGAGTCATCTTGAAATTTTGTGTTTTCCTATGAATAACAATAATAACTCAGAAACGTACCTTCAATCGAAAAACACCACGAATGAAAATGGTTATAGAGTGAAACGATACTCCTAATTCTGATATTCAACCAACCATACAGTATACTGAGCGCTGATAAGTGCTTATCACCACCAAACTTTCAAGAGCAAAATACTCCTGATTTTCATATTCATTCAGCCATTTGGTATACGGCCAAGTGAATTCTCCCAATATAAATCACTATTGATGATTCATTTCATCAATAAATTCGTGAATTTGAAGAAATGTCGGAAAATCCTTTGGCGTCCCCACTGGTGAAATTACCTTGAGTTCGCAAAATATCTGAGTATATGTTGAAGTATACCTATACATATCATTGTAATTATTCTTATTGTGATTATTCATTCTTCAGTCAACAAGAATATACCAGTTTTATTGATTTTCACCCTGACTTGATAAAATTCATGTTGGCGCCGACTACATCAACGTACCTGTTATTTTCATCATTTTATTCAACACATGACAGTTATATGACTGTCATTATTGGTGTCATCTTTGACAAGTAAACTATCGAATAACACACTTGTGTGTCACTAGTGAGTTATGGATCATACTCACGTTCATATTTGAAGTAGTATTCATTTATTTTACTATTACTATCACAAGCATTGATATTGAAATCAAAGGAGAACGCTAGTGGTTCATCCGAATTTAAAGTCATTGTTGAATTCGTTGGTTCATTGGAACCAGACACTTCCGTGTCGGTACAGCTGCTGATAATACAGGAAGACGCCGACACATGAGAAACTTTTATTTTGTCTGCAATTTGTAGTAAAGAGTCGCCGAAGACCTTCTCAAGCAGTGATGGGCGTAGAGCGCTGGTTCTTCTAATTTCAAAAATATTGCAATTCTTGAAGGTATCTTCGACAACGTATTCATTCCCACACACTGGCTGGCACACCTCCCATATCTGTGAAGAACAAAAAAGCGGCTATAACTAGTATTCTTTGGTCTCAAAGACATGTCCTTTTCACGCAAATAGATCGGGTTGACTGAAAATCCTTCTTCAAGTATGATGAAACTACTCGATTCCTTGGTTTTAGTGTCTTGCAAAACTTCGTGAGAATATTTTCCATTGCCTTGAATATTTCCTAAATTTCAAATTAACCATCGCATCTATACAAGCACCGCTAATCTCCATTATCACTTTCATCAACAACTACTCGTCGTCGGAAGCTTCGTTCAAAAACTTCTCATTTCAGGTCGGTCTAATGTCTTGGACTTCTTCAGTTGATATCTCTGTGATTTGCTTTCCAAAAAGCTCGTTGGTTCGCCAAATTCTGAAATGTCGATTTTTTTTATAACAGTGAATAGTCGAGCGGATCATCATGTATTTGGTCCATAACGACGATGGAGATAATTTTTTTTGCAAATTCAGAAGATAAATCGATAGAATATTTTCATCGATACCTTTCATCTTCCGTGACTTCATCTAAGACTCAAACATTTCGAACTCCTTGTAAGCATCTCGGTACTATTCTGGCAAAATCTGCATAGCTGCTTCTTCCGCTTCCGTGAGGATATCCTCAGGAACGTAATTTTCATCGGTTTCCTCCATTTTCTATACGTTTTCCCTTCAAAAAAGCTCCATTCGTCTGCAGGGAAAACTGACAAATGTCAAAATTCATTTAAACATTTGCAACTAAACAAACGTGCACCCTACTTTGACCAAGATATAAAAAAGGCACTTTCAATTCGTTCTGATATTTATAGGGTACTGAGATCACGAAACTCATCACTTATTTTCTTCACATATTCCTTCCACTTATTGGATAGAACATTTTATGCCATTCGTGTGTCATGTTTCCTAAGTCACTTGAGAATTTACATATCCATTTTTTTTATGAGGAATTTTATATTCAAACATACAAATCTTTCTCGCGTGACTTATTTTCAACATGACACACTAGTATACCATGAATAACTATTATTCGTACTTTGACTGTCTCGCCGCGTCATCTTCAATGTTTCAAGTATTTCTCTTCATGGAAGCTGTTAACATATTACTCAATGGTATCTGTATGTTATGCGATTATATGATATTCGAATAGGGTCATTGAGGATTTTGTTGAACTAATAGTAGCATACTGATCAACATGTTCAATCAACAAATAAGAGACAAGAAATGAAATGGATATTGACGATTTGACAAAGAAGCATGATTGGTTGATCCAGCACTATCTTTTCGAGGATGGTGATTTGATTTGCTCATCATTCAGTAGGAACTTCTTCTATCAACTGCGACGAGGTACCAGATATCGATATGATATAGTATCAAAATTTTGTTGGTGAATGAATTGATCGGATCTTCAATAAAAATAGACCAAGCCTTTCTCAGCTCACCTAACATCATATAAGGATCAGGTCATATAATTTTTGAGTATCACTGGAAAAAATTGAGTTGTTGTTTTTGACGAGAAAAAAAAATCATCAGGTTTGATCTTCAGAACATCGGAGGCGAATTTTTTGTGAAACATCAACTGTAGTTGACTTCAAGAAAAACATGATGGCTTCAACAAATCAGTAAGATTTGGAGTGGAGACTCTTCTTTGATAAAAATCGTTTCATCAATGGTTTGTTTGTTGATCGAGGAGGATTTGGAATTCAAATAAGTTGAAGAAGGATGTAGATCTACTGATAGTTTCGACGGCAAAATATCATATTGCTACCAATGTATCAGTAACCGGTGTCGGATATACTGATACAGATCTATTTGTTTCACTATTACATGATACGAAACGAAAATGTTAATTCTTAGACCCGGAACTTCATTGACACCTCCAGAAGTTGATGACATATCCAGTACACAATATTCACATACAATACTTCAGAAATCATTTTATTTTTAGACGCTTTCACTGGATGTGACAGTACCTCAAGTTCTTTAGAAGAAGAAATGAATTTCATTGAATGAATTATAATTGCCACGGAAGATTGACTCAAGTTTCTGAATTGATTGTCTAGTATAGAATAACTTTTCAATAATTCACTCTGCACCTCCAATATAGAATATTGTCATATTGTCAAATCGACTAGTAATTCATTCTCAAAGGACATCGATACTGATAGATATGGATAAGTGGAAGAAATATGAATGAAAATGAAAAATTACCCATGAATAAATAACAACAGTCAGTTCAGAGGCTGATGGTGAATTTCACACGGCTGGTAGCGAAAGATGAACTCTTACTGACCAAACCAAGGATATAATATTACTTGCCTACGATTATTCAAACTACCAAATACCTAGAGTTTCGTTTATGAATGAACGGAAATAATGTTGGTGAAAATGATTTTGTGAAAACATTCTGAAAATATGTATTTCCTTCTGATAAATCAATTTTCCAACAGAAAAGAGATATATTATAGTTTCCATTCATGACCTATCAATCAATATAGAAAAAGAACATACATTCGATTTCCATGAAAAAATAATGACTGGGTTTGCAGGTTCTTATGTCAACCATGAAGTCTAGGTAACCGTTTTCCATGGAGGGCAAGATTTTCCAAGATATTCCTTCATGGTTCTGAATGCTTGGGCAATATCAGAGAGGCATCGAAATATTGCAGGGACACATCAACTGGAATGTCTGTCCGAACATAATTCAGATATATTTCTCTCATGGTGAAATATAATAGAAAGAGAGCTCACATCGATAAGAAATTCACTTTCTGATTATCATACATACCTACACATTCGTTCATTCATTAAATTTCTGATTATTACAAATATGAATATTTCGATATCGCAATGCCTTTCTTTCATTTGTTTTCTTCGAATTCCTGAAATATTTCACAAACACATGAAAAGTTCACTTTGAATTTGTCACGATTAAATTTTGGTCTGCTAATAGAAAAATGTGCATGCGAAATTTCAGAGCAATCCGACTTCATGGAATTCATGGAATGATTTGAAGTGGAACCTGCAAAGAAAAGTGTAACAAGTCTCTTTTTACAATGAATATAACTTCTCCGTTTGCTCGTTTATTCAAATATTCAGGGGGTACAGGTGTAGTTTTTAGAGCTAGGAGAGAATCTACGTGTCAAAACCTCTCCACCTGACATCTCTCTCCATGCTCATCTCAAACCTCCCGTTACATGACAACCTGACACCTAGATACCAAAATAACTCAACCTTCTATCATACAGGATGTATATCAACTATGCTACAAAAGCCACTGAATATCAAACCACATACCCCTTTCGGCATACTGATTCACGTACCTCCTCCCACAGTGTTGCATCAAAAACAACTCTTTCACAATTTTCCCCAAACCAAGTTAATCACGCAATGATTGAGAAGGACGAGTTTGTCTTGGGAGTTCAATAGAGTCTATTACTCAATCCAATGTCCTATAATTATTCTCGTATATTACGCATATTTTCAAATGTAACACGTTTTTCGAATGGAACAAAAACAATCCCTGCTTGTTCTCAATGAGATCCACTCGAGGGCATGCTTAAGACGATTGACCTAGTTCCATTTCCAGATTCAAGCTGTCTGTTCTAGGTGTCAAATTGATATGAGGCAGTGAACTGCTTGTGAATATAATTCATGATATCCGGTTGCATTCCAAGGGAAGATTGAAAAACTTAAGTCAGGAGTGCCGATCCGCGCATTCACCAATTTTTAGAATTACGATAGACAGGCTATGAAATATGAATTTATGCATATTTTCACTTGGCATAGTAGTTCACAGATATTATTAGGATTGAATGAATCAAGTCCATACTGATCACTGAATTAGTATTGATAGAGCTATGATGTACCTATGTGATAGTCTTAATATCTTCAGATTGGCGCAAGCGCAATCGTAGTGTCAGTATTACGTGAACAATGGCGAAGGAACCTAAGTTATCACCATCATCATATTAATTTCATGTAGTCGACACAATAATTTGCGAATATATTTATAACCCCAAAGAATCGCTGCTCATTGATAACACATCGATAAGAAAGTCTGAAAAGCGTGTCAGTATTGTTCTGAATTCAGAAATTCAGTAGAAAATAACCCCACTCTTCTCAAAGGTCATTGCTTTTTCATAGACCAGTGAGTATGAGTCATTATTTTCATGCAAATAGGACATAAATATATGGTGTTTCAGAATGGATGGACGAAATAACATATTTTCAATTATATCCAATATCCAATAGTTCACAATTTCTCGACAGTACGTTCGTTCATCATCTGGATATTGAACGATTGGAATATTGCTGTCTGTGAGTTTTTCGATGAGGTGGTACATTAATTTTTCAGCTTTTCGTGGGATTTTCTCTCCTCATTTCCGGTAAAATCTCACTAAAAGCTAAGAAATGGATTGAAATATCATTTGACATCGACTACAATAGTTGAAACCTATTTTTTTTTTAAACCGAGGTTTCTACACTTGACCCACATTATATTTACTTTCGTTGTGAATTTAGGAATATTCGAATGAGATTCACTTGTGATCGTATTTTTTGTGTCAAGAACCTCCATTTTCGAAATTTCTATCTTTATGATGATTCTGGTGATCTGGTGATCTGGTGATCCATTCCTCCTTCTTACAATCATCATCCATTCTTGTTGATTGGAACTTAATGAAGAGGGATTTTATTCATTCATTATGTTGAAAACGGGAGCAGAATTATTCCCGAAATGTTCACAAAATTGAGATAATTAAAAATTTTGATATTTGTTAAATACTTATTCTCTCATGATAATACTTGTCTTCCAAACTCTTTCCATGAATAAGGTGACTCTCTTAGGTATCTGATGGTCTCATTCAAGTATCTGAATTCCAAGCGGAGTGACTTTCGGAGGCAGATCAAGAATCTGCCCCCACTACAAATATATTGAGATAATTATTATGATTTCCATTTCAGTTTCAGAAACGACAAGAGAAAATCCAAGGAAAACTAGAAAAATGAATGACTATAACTATAACTATAACTATAACTATAACTATAACTATAACTATAACTATAACTATAACTATAACTATAACTATAACTATAACTATAACTATAACTATAACTATAACTATAACTATAACTATAACTATAACTATAACTATAACTATAACTATAACTATAACTATAACTATAACTATAACTATAACTATAACTATAACTATAACTATAACTATAACTATAACTATAACTATAACTATAACTATAACTATAACTATAACTATAACTATAACTATAACTATAACTATAACTATAACTATAACTATAACTATAACTATAACTATAACTATAACTATAACTATAACTATAACTATAACTATAACTATAACTATAACTATAACTATAACTATATATATAACACGTATAGTAGCTATTACCAGACTAACCTGCGCCTCAGTCTGGAATTTTCAAAAAATATACTTTGAGCACGGAGAGAAATCTGGAGAACATATTTCATTTTAGAGAAATCATACTAACTGCCGACATGGAATATGTTATTCATGAAATTCTTTCTGATCTGCGATCTATGCTCGCATTGACGGTATTCAATATTTTCCATTCAGTTTATTCCGAATGTCAACAATTTAAATAATATTCCATTGTCAATCATTGAATCTATGATCGATGGACATTCACCTGTTGGACTGAAATAACGTTCTGTCTCGAGAGCAAATTTTTAGGATTTGTTTTCACATAAACATATTGAACATTATCTGCGTACCCTTGAATAGGTATTGCAGTTTCTCACAAGTTTTTCATCAATAACGATTTTGAACAGTCAGTGATCCCAGTACAATTTCCGTGATTTATTAATATATTCGAAATATTGTACCTATCCTCAGTTTGGGAATTATTTCAAGCGAATGTTTTTGATTTGGTGATATCAATTGGTGATGAATTGTTCAAGAAGCCACGATCTATTGTTGATATTATTACAGTTTGTATATAAGATGATGTATGTTTTTTTTTATAGACTGATGTGATATTTCCTGTGGAATATCTACTTCGAACAAGATTCCTTCGTTACGAAATGCATGGCAGAAAATGTATATGTATATATGTATGTATTGATACGGTATGACAATAACATTCATAACGTTCTTGTGGGGTCTTATTTGCCAGGCGCCACCCAGTTTTTCACTCAGTAGAAAACCAAGAAAATATTTGAAGTTGAATAAACAAATGTACTATCTGATTAATGAAACACCATAAAACTGTACCAGGTTCATTTCTCGCTATGAAGATGTTGAAAAAATTTAGTTCAATTTGGGTGAATTCTCAGTAGATACTTGAACAACCCAGCAAAATCCAAGCTAACGTTCGACCAACAAACATAAAAACACCAAGTGGTAGTTGAAGGATTTGTTAGAAATTCCAAGTGTTGAATGCAAATTATGCAGTACAAGAAATATGGGTTCTGAATGACTTTCGATTCCCCTTCCATATACTGGTGCACATAAACGGTCCCCTATCAGATGTACAAGAAAAAGTTGAATGGTATCTTAAGTGTTTCAAACACAGATCATGTATTTACGAGTGGTAGAGTTTAACTGAAATTCTCGACGATAAATCACTTGAACTCTATAAGGCTCCAAAGGATCAGGAGACAAATTCAAGGGACGCCATCACTCAGGTGGTTTCTGACAAAAAAACTGCCAAACTGCATATACTTTGGTATGTAGGTATATTATGTACCTAACTGGCCAGCTGATCTAAATGGAAATAAACATCTACCTGAAGAATCTACCTATTGAATGATCAGAAACTCTTACCATCCAAGAGGAATGGCCAATTATCAACACGAAAACAAAATGAGTGTGTGTACCCCACAGCAGAAAAATGTGTTCCAAGGAGGTGCAGCACGTTTTTCCCAACAAGAGGCAGGATATGACATTTTACAACCTTTATTTCCTCTGCGACAGAAAAATGAAACCGTTCATAAAAACGCATCTTCACTTAATGAATCAAAAATTTATTATATTTCGAGTAGGGTTTCTATCCCAGGAATCCTGAAAAAAACCGGAATGTCCTGGACACGCGGGGATAAAAATAAGTTTTGAAAATATTGAATTTCGTGTTCTCATCACGGAAATCGACTTCACTCTTTCAGAGAGGAGAGTTTTTATTTTGTTCTGTGTTCTGTTATTGCATATCCTATTTTCTGTAAGACTTCAAGTGATTTTTATGCTTGGGAGTAATTTACTATACCATCTTTGAAATTATATTCCTGCTAGAAGAGTTGACAGATGATCACGAGATTTTGCACATCATTGATCGATGTCACCATCAAGAGGAAGGTTTAGGAGAAATAATATCCAAAATCGGAAATACCATTGTGGAATAAAAAGATTAGGAGTGCATTTTTGATTCCTAGGAATTTTTATCCAATATTATTGCGTATTTGTGGTATTGTGTTATTTTGTTATCTATTTTCTATAGTATTGTGCATTTCAATTAACAATGGAAATGGCGAAATCATTTTTGGACCACAGGAGGAAACAAAAAAGCACCAAAATGAATATCCAACACGTCTGATTTTCACCAGGAAAATTCATCATGATTCTGAGGAACGGAAATTTTATTTCCACACTCACGGAAATGACAAAAAAACAGGAAATTAGTAACCCTAGTTTTGACATGACAACACAACGTAGTTGATCACTTAGATCATAAACAGATATAGTGAAATTGCATCTATCGATCCTAAACTCCAGTGTGTTGCCCTCTAATCGAGACGCCTGATTATTCTGTGTAATATAATTATAGGGGCGCGCCTATGCACTGTACGGCGACTGAATTTTGTTTAGTATTTATTTTATAACGTGGCACAGAGTATGCGAAGAAGAATGAATAATAATAGAGTTCGCTCATCTCGTTAACGGTTCATTAAGATACGCATTCTTTATTAAGGGCACTTTATAATGATCAGATAAAGTTCATCGGCCCCTAGAGATGCAATGTGGGTGTTTATTCACTTCGTAAAATTAATCACGGGGAATGAATCTATATACATATACACGATGATAGAAAATATTTATTTTCTCGAGTGGTTGGCTAGCGAAGATAAAACAAGATGTGTATTACTGGCTGATATACATTGAAGTCGATGGAACAATTTCATTCCATTTCAGTCATATCTTACAATAAGCGAGGTTTACAAAATAATTGGAATTCAGTATTTCTGCTTTGGAGTAGTCATCAACTTTGGATTATAAATTTGTAACTGTCGATGATACCAATTAGTGAATAACTTTCATGCCTCATCCTTATTCACTATTATTACTCTCTGTAGGTCAATCGAGGGGGTGATATATCAATTTTCTCGAGATTTCTGGGACTTTCTCTTCTCGGTTCTGAAAACAAAAATAGAAATTATGATAATTATCTCAATATATTGTAATTTCAATATAAAAGAGAAAACATTTTCCATCGTGTTGAAAACTGGAGCAGATTCGTTCTCGAATCGTCCACCACTAAAATGAGTAAAAATTTTGATATTTGTTGAACATACAGGGTCTCTCAAATGTGCTTGCTGGATGCAATAGAGCTACCACGTGTAATAGATGATTCGCAAACACACTCTTTTGATATTTGACTTGACATCTTCTCTGGGTTGATGATACGGCTCTCAATTTTCTAAGCGAGAAAAGTAATTGGCTATCTCATTTTGGTTACTCCTGTAAATGTTCCGTATTCCGCATAGATGTGAAAGAGAAAAATGTTTTCTTGGATAATTCTAATAGATATTCCTAGTAGAAGTTCAATAAAATTGTAACACAAAATTCATTTGACAGTGAGTGAAAAAGAAAGCAAAACTTTTTTTCAAATAAATGTTCAATATGACGGCTACCTGCATGAATACAAAAATCAATTCGACTTGAGCGTAAAAAATTTTAATGCACCTTTCTTAGGGCATCGTCGTTTTCTCGTAGTGCGTTTACGGCATTTTGGATTTTGTTCCACAATTGTTCGGAAGTATCGATTTGAACCTTGTACACTTTTGCTTCTCATGCTCTTCAGATAAGAAGTTGCACGTATTTAAATCTGGAGATCGCAGAGGCAATTGAATTGGTACTTCTTGTCCCCTACCAATCCATCTACCAGGAAATTGTTCGTTCAAAATCTATATATTCTCTTGATGCACGTGCAAAATAAGGTGGGGCGCAACAAAAAAAAAACGAACTTAAATGATTATGAGTTTCACCAAGTGAAAAAAAAGAAGCGTATGAAAACATTTATTATAATAATTCATTTTCAGGAGAATTTATTTGAAGAAAAAAAGGAGTACTCATAAGTGTTAGAAGCATTATTATCGCTTTTTCGAAATATTTGATTAAAAAATTATTATTTGTTTCCTAACAGCGTTTCGAACCACTTGGTGAAGTGTATGTAATTATCATTGAAATAATACATACTGTTCGCGCATATATAGAATTTCGAATTTTATTTCATGTTATAGCAGATTTTTCTGAAACTGTGGATGATTTTTGTGGCCAAATGACCCCTGACCATGACCCCTATGACCACCTCCTCGGACCGCGCATGGGTCTGAACGTCAGGCGAGTTCACATTACATAACATTATGATATAGAATCGATGCTGCCCATAAAGAAATTGCAATAATTGAAGCCAAAGTTCAGGTGAATGACCACCAATATGTTTCATGACTAAGAAGAATTATAAATTATATCATAAAACAACATCATCATCCCCAGATATTTCATTTGCTGGGTTTGCAGTGGCGGTTTGCAGAAATTAGAGGTGGATTGGCACAGGCTCATGAGGACAGGGCAACTATTTCGCAACAGCAAAATGATTTTTTCTCAAAATTGTTATAACCAAAAATATCACATTCGATCACAACAAGATAATTCAACTTCATCATCGAAGTGGCAGAAAAACATCCAGGAGTAATTATTGCTCTACGTCAATCAGTATAATTTTTATACAGCATAATTGATACAGATACTGTATAACAAGAAGCAACTAGAGGTGGACTTGCCAAGAAGAGGAGAGGAATGGGAAATGGGATTCAGAAGGCATAACCAAAAGAGATTCTGGATAGTGAAAATAAGAAAATATTAAATTATATCGTTAGTAATAACATATTAACCAAAAATCCAATGCCATTCAACATTCAACTTCCACAGTGGGTAAACATGCAAATTCTCATTACATATTCTCAGATGAACGTAATATTTCAGTGAATATATTAAAGAAGACACTGAAAAATTTATCACACCATTACTTGGTGATCAATTAGTCACTCTGGAACAATGCACTCCAAACTAAATGCGGCAAGCTGACCCACTAACCCGCTATAAGGCTCTTTGTCGAGGGATTCACGGGAATTGAAAATCAAAAATACCAATCTGATTCGTTGATCTCTCTCACTCTCTATGCGTAAAAAGTATCGGATTAGTCTTTCAATTCAATCATTCATAACTATTCTTTGAAATTCACGAGGTTCGTCGCAATAGATGGCAAAAATGATAGGAACGAAATGATATGATCACAGGAAAAATTCGTGATGGTGTGTAGTGATAGTCGTGTAGAAAAGACATGGCGATCAGTTCATAGACAATAATAAAAAAAAATATTTGATACACTGGCGGATCTAGAGAGTGAAATTCATTATATTTTTGAGAGGGATGCAAGATACTGAAATATCACTGTTTGTGTCAGACATATTTGCTGAAAATAGATTTCAAAGGTTTAGTTGCATTGTAGACTGTGGTTGTTGAGCCAATATAAGCTATTCCTATCAAGATCTCATTATACGAATGTTATGAACAATGCATTTGGATGGTCACGTAATTATTTCATAGTGGAAGGATTTTTCATATGAAAGTGGGTAGAACATGAGATGCTTCATGTTCAGCGCCATCTAACGGCAAAGGATCTGAGGTAGGTTTCTTAGAAACTATCAAAAACCCATGGTTTCTCTAAGAAACCTATCTCAGATGATTCGTTTAATGAAATCTTGATTGGGCCAGCTCATAATGGTTCAACAACTGTCAGGAAGTGTTTCCAAGTTGTCAGCAAACCAAGGGCGACTGATGAGGCCTCTGGTGGGCCGAAACAATATATTATGGCCGTTTTCACTTCATTTCGATATTTGGGAGGCTAGAGATCTAGTTTGTCCTCTACACACTATCATCTGAATAATCTCAATCCATTAGCACTACAGGAGCGAGGAGACGAAACTAATAATTCTCCAGAATATAGTATTCATCGCCTTGTCATGCAATCATATCATATTCCATCACCGAAATCATTTGATAACTCTGCGATGCATAAACACACAGATAGCGTGATATCATATCTGTCTGCGAAGCCACAAACGGTATTCGTATAATGTTGAAGTTCCACATCTGTTCAGTTCGGTTCTATTTATTTCATCGCCATCTGTCATGCTGATTGGGGTGAACCCTCTTGAATCCAATATCGGTTCTTCTTGCGGTATACGTTCCAATTTTCTGAATCGAGTCGAATGAATCGGTCCCTTTTTTTACAGCTTCAACCTGAATATAAGGTGTGCATCTAAGAATCTATTGACCAATGCTCATCTCTCGTTGACTAATGATCAGTTCTCATTCAATCATGTTCAAAGTTGAAATTGCTCTGTCAATTACTGATATCTGTTTCCGGAACAATAAAGAGAAGAATCATGAAGCAATTTTACAATTTACGATGAATATTATCTTTCTTTCTTTCTTTCTCCATTTCCTTTCACCTTCTTGGGCTTCGGATTTGGACTAATTGTCTGGTGAGTCGTTTATCCATTGCTTCCACGATTTCCTATTCTCCTATTTGTTGCATCCATTCCTTCCGTAGTCTTCCCTTTCTTTTTGCTTCATGTATCTTCTTTATTATGCGTGGATCCATTCAATTGTCTCTTCGTTATTTTGTTGGTTATGGTTTCCAATTGTAGTTCGAAAAGCATTATGTTGATTTCAAAAAGTATCAATTGTATTTCAGATTATTCAATCAGTCAAATTTCAGAAAATATCTCGTGATTTTCAAGATTATCAATTCAATTCCTAAATTCCTCATATTATATTCAGGAAATTTCATTTTGATCTCGGAAATCATCATTTCAATATCAGGACTCATCATTTCCATTCCATAAGCGATCTACAGTATTCTAAATACCACGACAATCTGTCCATGAAGTAACTACAGGGTGAATGAATGAATAACACCTCAGTCACATATTACACATATAATACTTTACAAACCGTTGATAGCATTTTTTCTAAACACATTTGACACTTTATGAAAAACGACGTCGCATGCTTTGTGTATCGATGTTATCGATATAATTGATGTGATCGATATCATCGATAGTATTGATATTACCGAAATTATCGATTGAACCGATTACATCGATAAATTTTGATAATCGATAATCGATATTTTAAAACTGTTATCACCCACCACTATGATTTGATGAATGAAATATATAAAATAAATGGAATGAAAAACATAAATAGAATAAATGAAATAGATCAAATGAAAAAAATTAATGGCATCAGATGAGACTGTCATCGAGATATTCAATTGTCAATTGTCATGTATATATCCGCAGTTGCCTTGCATAATGTGGTGGATTCATTTTTCGGAAGATTTGGATGCGAAATCGATCTAATATGTGAAAAGTACCATATGTGGTGATACCAGCAGTAAAATTTCATGATGAAATATCATTACTGCAAGCGTGGGTTCTTTCGAATATTTCCACAATAATGCGTTTTACTGTCCTGTTGCCGCATAGTGAAATGGACTACTTCCTAAAAAAACAAAACGATGATGAAAGCGATGATTTCATGGGTTGTTTTAGGAAAAAACTTTTTTATTATTACCTTAGCAGAAAATTCAAATATAGAACTTGATATATCATCATCGTGAAGATTTTGAATGCAACAGCCAGCAAAACAGTATGAGATAACTGAGAATACTCAGGATGGCCTCTTTGTATTTCAGCATCTCATTAAGCGATAAATTGAACCCTCTTTTGTAGATGCTGAGAGAATGATCACAAAGCGATGAAATGTTGAGTTTATTTCATTTAATTTGTGCCTTGCAAAGAAAATTCTTGCTATGAATCAGAATATCTAATATAATAAAAATAGATCGCCGTGTATTATTCTGGAAAAAACTCGAGAATGGAAAATTTCAAATTCCTCATTACTTATTCAACATCGTATTCAATCCATTTTTCGCTTGAATTTGTGGTTTATTATAACTCTGGAACTGAGAGAGCAAGCACAGATTTTTCTGGCTTATTCAGTGAAAAAACGTTAATTTGTCCCCATTCAACCAGCTATGTATTTCTTACTCGGAATTCGAATAGCCCCGTTTATAGAACCTGATGTACCTGTGCAAATATTCATATGTATTACATATTTTCTGATAATCTCCGAATTATCGGTAATAATAAAATAGTACAATGAATCCACAACAGATCGAGTGACGATTGAGTGAAACGTATCGCTCAGTCAAACTTTCCACACTACATCCCACTTGCTCGCCCACTTGTGAATATCATCTGCCTGCAATATCTGGAAGATGATTGATTTCAGAGCTCTGACAAGAAACATTGAGCGAGAAATATCTTCAATGTTCGATTGGAACTATTCCGGAATATATACGCAAACAGAAAAAAACTGAGTTTCTTCCATTTCTTAGTTCATCAGGGACCTTGCAATAGCACAAAGTGGCTGAATTCTCCACATCGTGATCGGCAGGTATATGTATACAGTGTCATCAAACATATATGTTTATCCTTAAATGATCGGTGATCAAGTGTGTCGATGTCAATAATTTGGATATTTATGTTCCATGAATACCTCTTCGAAAATTGCACTGGTGCTTGATATTTCTCGTCCAATTTTGAATTGTTTGGCGTAATTATAGTATCCGTTTTTAATGGATCAAGGAATGAAATATTATGCATCCTATTCATGGAGAGAAATGTAAGAACTCATAGCAGACATAGCATAATAGAAAACGAGATGGGAATCTGTTAAAACGAATCAATAACGATCCAACAAAAATGCACACACTTTAATGGAATTGCGAATCGTTCCATTCCTACCTGATAAGTATGCATTTACATTTTAGGTTTCTTTATTAGTTTCTTTTCTGCTTTAGGACAACTTGGATTCTAACAATGTTGAGGAATGATACAAGAGAAACCAGAACTAAATACCGGATGATGGATTCCCAACCTACCTAAACTGTTCGAATAGAGTTATTGCGATCACATGCAACTGTAGGTGCGAGTAGATCTCTTCGAATGATCTCAAATACGAAACCTATTCATCTTTATATCATCATACCCACTGATATGCAACCTTCTCAAATAACTATAAACATGTTCTTACTAGATTGAGGCATCGACTACCTATAGGTCATTAGATTTCAAAAAATTGAATTTCCATCCCTATTGGGAATCAAGTGCCTATATTATGTGATTGCGAATGTTTGATCTATCTTGTATCTTGTATTATTCTTGCCAGGACAGCATGAGACAGATTAGTGAGCAATTATCTAAACTCAAATTTCACTTCTTGAATCCTTCGGGAACTCCATCGCGATGATGGATATCAATTTTGGGATTGTCTCATCCCTCGAATTGACTGAGTTATCATCCCATTCTCTCGATTGCAGTGTCCTCTATTATAGCAAAACATTCCATCGGTACAAAGCACATCCAGTTGTGAATGATCTGTATAGCCCAAATTTCTGCTGAACTGAAATATCGATCAATCTCTAATCTGTCTCCAAAATTAATATTGTGTCTGCCATGATAGATTATCACAAAGCGTTATCATCAGTCCTATGGTTATATGTATGTATAATATGGATGAGGTACCGTGATGAAAACAAGATTGAAGCTATACGACGTCAACACAAAGTCAGTACGAAGTTGCCTTTGAACACATCAATTATGCAAAAACTATTCCCATCATCATCGAAGTAATAATATCATGATTTCACCAAGAATATAAGTCAGAATAGTCGTTGTCGATAACAATAATTGAACATGATTCTTCCGACAATGAAGTAGATATTGTTTGAAGTGCATCCCCTTGCAGTCTCCAAACTGCCACCCATGCAGTTCGTTGCAAGAAGAAAACCTATTAGAATCAAAATACTAAATAATGATAAAGAAATAGATTTGTGAACATTTTGTTTTCGTCTCGTCTTGGGAATGAATTGACCTCAAAACAAGAAATTAACCAACAATAATCAAGATAAGACAGGTTAATGTCTTTAAATACACATCCCTTATTGAAGAACCCTTTTATTCGGTTCCATTTGAGTGCCCACTCATTCTACTTGAATTGGTATATTTCTGAAGTACAAATTCCTAGAGGATGCCTTTTCAACCATTTATTTGCTTGTCAATTTGGTCTAGTTACGTTTTGAATTACATGATGTACAGTCCATTGGTTGCTCTTTTGATTAGATCCGAACATGTTTTCACTCACTTTCCGCAGTTTATTCTGATGATCGTTATTACGATTATTTGTGTCACGTTTGATCAGCAGAGAGATTATCGAATGTTTTGTAGTGAGAAAATTATCGACAGATAATGTATCAATGTCTGGAATCATTCATAACTTATTTCATAACTTTTTTGAAATTATATTCTGTAGAATAATTCTGAAATGAAAATCTTATAGAGTTTGAGCAACAAAAACTCAAGCTTGTATGGGTACCATGATGTCGGGTACCACTATTCCTATGAGGTCGTTAATATCCATACTTCTTGGGACGATCATGTGAGGTCCATTGCAAGAACTGCCTCACAAAAACTTTCCAGCAGCTGCCCATGATATATGAGCACAAATTCGACCTGTCATGGAATATTGTTCACATGATTGGAGCTCAGCTCCCAAACATACGCTAAAACTATCAGATTCCATCAAATCATAATCACCTCTCTAGAACATCGTAGAAAGGTGGGCGATCTCTCTCCTTTTCATTGATTCTTCCACGGTCGGTGCTCAACGGAAATATCGTCTATTATGCCACCACGAGCGATTCCTAGTATACGAGCATACGAGCTCAGGCTGGTCACCCAGGCTCGAGACCTGTCGAACATCGGTATACCAAGCATCATTTATCGATAGAACCGCAAAGTTGTGGAATTCTTTGCATAATGAAGATATTCCTTGAACATTATAGGTTTTCCTTTCGTGTTGTCAACAAATAAGCAGCTGATTTATCACACTAACTTAGCTAATACATAAATATCCACAACACAAATATGTCGGTATCGGAGCATTGTCGTTCTGAATGAAAATAACTAGACTATCACTCTTTTACAATGACAGCCTACTAGTATTTTTTTTTTTTAGGACGATAATGGTCCCAACTACATGCCAGTCAAACTGATTACGACTCGAATAATAAATTTCAATACCAATATCAATACTTCAACTTTCAAAAACTTTATAAACTAGATTTCTCCATGCACCTATTGAAAAGTATCTTACTTTGTGGTCTGGGCAGTTTTCGACTTGGTATTCCTCAGATCCTTCATGAAATGTCAGAAGATGATTTCAATTGGAATACAAAGTCGATAATTGATTGATTTCTGAAAATAATTGTTCACAATCCAGTTTTTTGAAATGTCTTTAGGATGTCGCACAACCAGATATTCCAGAGGAGTTTTGTCCTGCAGAAAAGGGCTCTGAGATATATGTGTGGGGCAACAGCTAGATCCTCCTGTAGACAATTATTTAAAGAATGCAATATATTAACAGTAGTTTGTATATACATTTTAGAAACAGTCTCACTCATTCACAAAAACATAAATACCTTCCAGGTAGTCTCGACAAACTACAATACAAGGCAGAGTGGCCAGGTCAAATTGATAATACCCCATTCCACTCTGATCAAGAACTCAATTATTTATAATGGAATAAAACTATACAATCACTAAGGTGAAAGCATTACTTATCGCCAATCCTTTATATAACCTGGGTGAATACTTTTTCAGGAATTCTAAAATGAAAAAAAGAAATTATCCTCCTTCCTTATATTTACTTTTGAAGCTCTTTCAATGGTTTTAATCCCCTACTCGAATTCGACCTGAACCTATTAGTGTTTTAATTATCCCAACGATGGCTTTATACAAGCTCATTTTTACAATTTCTGATTGTTTTGTAGTGAAAAATCTTTTGATGCTCTCAAAGTTTCAATCCTCTACTCAATTTTGTCCTGAACCTATCAGTGTTTCAAATATTTCAACGATGGCTTTATATCAACCTATTTTTTACAATTTCTGTTGGTTTTGTAGTAAAAATATTTGTATTATCTGTTTTATCACTTACTTATGTATGCATATTTGAATTATATTTATTATATTACAAGCTTTGTCAACAAGTGTGTATGTACTTACGGCAAAAAAGCATATTTTGAATTGAATTGAATTGAATGGCATACTTTTCTGGCTCGTTTTGTGCCTAACTTTAAGCACTGATGATGACGAGCCTCGAAACATTCACACCCAGTTTGTAATAAACTCATCAACTGTCCTTGGCCTTTGTTCGATAGATTAATCGTAATGAGACTATTTATGCTTCATGCCGAAAGTTAAATGAATATACCGAGTAGTAATCGTAATGAACAATTGATTTTATTATCATCTTGAAGACGTTACGAACTGAATGAATTGTAATGCATCAGTGTATGGTGAACAGCTATTGAAAAAGGGGTTTGTTATCTGGGATGGTAACATGAAGCTGGAAACACGATTGCTCTCACTGAACTACTGATGATGATATTATAGTTGAAATAGGGAATAATGATTTCACTGCATCTTATACTAACAGATCCAAAGATGAGTTCAATACTACCTGAGATCCACACTAGTGAATGAATAGTAATGGTAACTAGGAACCAAATTGCTGAACCCCACCATGTGGCTCAGTGTCTGGATACCGTGAATCAGTTGAAGGCAAAGATATTTTATTCACTCTACTAGATGCACCCTCGCCCCATCGACTAATGAGGATCATTGAAAAGAACATAAGAAAAAAAATTCTATCGATCCGTCAGGATGTGCAATAGAGGAAGATGCAATTTTGCTAACACTGATCACTGCTGGTTGCGTCTCTCTTGTTTGCTGTTTTCATTGGTTGGATTCCTCCGCCTTTCTCTAGGCGCAAACTAGGGTCTATTTGATATTTGGTCAAAATTTTTCAATTACTTACTCATGAAATGATATATTCAGATTCTTCTGGATCTATTAGTACAGTCATAAGCTGAACAGGAGAAAAACATCCTTTCTTGACTTGATGAGCTGGACCGGCTGAACCAACCAAGATTATTTACCAATTTTTCAAGTAAAACTGAAGTAAAACTGAGTCTCTTCATTTTAAATCACTCATGGACCAAAAAACTGCGCTAAACAAAATAGATTTGAGTGAATAATCTCACACTAGTAACTTAATTCGAATGAGAATAACTGATAATGTCATTCTATTTCTAATATTCTAATATCTTGCTTGCTAGCCGATATCACGTCGTTTCACTAAAGTGTCTCCAATTTAAATTTATAAAAACATATGCTAATACGTTACACTAAATTGTGAAAAAGTGCAAGACTGTTGTGTATAGTTGGTTGAATAAACCAGAAGAATCCATGTACGAAAATACTGGATTAAAGTGCATTTGAAGAATAAATAAGTAAATCAACCTTAAACCGCATGTGAGTAAAGTCCATTATTCTTTAAATCGGAGAGAGAGGCGTTTGGAATTCCGAACACCTGATTTTTCTACCACCGATGTAAAAACCGATATAAACAAACGAACTAAAGCGCGTCCTACACTTGTAGTAAAGCTGAAAATGTCAATAACTGGAGAATTGATACTAGAAGAAATCAGAACAAGTAAACAGGAATTGAAGTCACTCATAGAAGCAGTAGAGGCTAGGTTAGCCCTAAAAATCGAAGATTTGTACAGAAAACTAAATAAAGTTGAAGCAGAAAACTTGCATATTTTGAATAAGATTGAAAACATAGAGAGAAAAACGAAAGAAAATAATATAGTGATTTTTGGACTTGACAAGAAACCCGAGGAAATAACACCTGAATACATCTGTCACGAATTAGGAAGACTAGTAAATGTCACAATAAATGAGTGCGACCTCTATAACACTTACTCTTTGGGTAAGAAGGAAGGATCCCCTATCAAAGTGGAATTTGTTTCATATTTGAAAAAGTCAGCAGTACTCAAAAACGCAAAAAGGCTCAAAGGTACGCACATAAGCATTGCTCATGACCTAACACTCATCCAGCGAGAGGAAAACAAAATATTAAGAAAACATCTGAGTCTAGCAAAAGCTAATAACCATATGAACTGCTACATAAAAAGAAATAAGTTATTCGTAGATGGAAAAGTATATTCATCACAAGACTTGGAAGGAACAGAAAGTACTGGAATCAACACAACAAAATCAAATATCGAACCTTCTACACCTACCCCAAATGAAGCACTTCCCAAAAACATACCAACCGTAGCATCCGTTCCAGTTTCACTTAATTTAGAAAAAAAAAGGGAAAAATCAATTGCAAAAGAAAAAATAAAAACTAGAGCCCGCGCAGGTTCTACTCAAAGCATCAAATAATTCATGTATTATATTTTATGCAGAAAAACAAGCCCAATTATGATATCAATATAGTTTGTATGATTGTACAATTTCTATGGTTTTTATGATTTATATAATTTGTATTATCTGTATAATCTGTAGAAACCATAAAATTATTGTTAAGGCTGTCGAATGATTTAATGATTAGTTTCACATGGATGAATATATAAGAGACTTTGTAGTAGAAAAAATAACAACATACCCCTTATGAAATTCAAACGAAGTAAAAGAAATTTTATCAGTGAACAACAAATGGAATAATTTCAAAATTCTCAATACTAATATTTGTAGTGTTTCAAAAAATATAGATGAATTTAAAATCTATCTTGAGGAACTTGGGAATTGTTTCGATTGCATAGTTTTAACGGAAACGTGGCAGATTCCTGATACCTCCTTCCTCAATATGGCCGATTACATAACTCTTTATAATGAAGGTAGCTATAACCAAAATGATGGAGTTATTGTCTTTGTTAAAACAAACTCATACCATTCCCATGAACAAATTGAGATAAATGGAGGTATATTACTAAAAATAAAAATGATTGTAGATAAGCTAACTTTTTGCATATATGCATTTTATAGATCTCCAGCAAGTCGAATCGACGATTTCCTTGACCAGCTCAATAATTTACTAGATGAAGATAAAGATAAACATAATTACAGTCTATTTGCGGGTGACATAAACATCGACTTACTGAGAGAAACTGAAGACTCAAGAAATTATCTCGACATCATGAGCGAGTACGGCTTCCATTCAACAATTAATACTACAACAAGAGCGAGAAATGGATCTGAATCTTGTCTCGATCATATATTTATTAAAACAAACCAACAAAACTTCAATAACATTTTACCACTCACTATATCATCAACAATTACAGATCACTACATAACTCTATTACAAGTTGTACTGAACAAAACAAAAACTAATCCAATGAATAATAATAAAAAATATTTTCAAAAAATAGACGAACAATTATTACAAAAAGCAGTTGGTACCATAAATTGGAAAAATGAATTATACTCAATGCATGATATCGAATCAACAACAGAAAAATTCATAAACACCATAAACACATGTGTTCAAAAAGCAAATAAATACTTCAGAATAAAAAATAGTGAACGTAAAAGGAAAAATTGGA
This sequence comes from Gastrophysa polygoni, assembly GCA_963576655.1. Taxonomy (NCBI): domain Eukaryota; kingdom Metazoa; phylum Arthropoda; class Insecta; order Coleoptera; family Chrysomelidae; genus Gastrophysa; species Gastrophysa polygoni. Next base: position 13,375,603 of record OY755083.1, on the reverse strand, counting down.
TAACAAAGTCATTGATAAAGCACATCAACCAGAAAAATCATTCCTATCTCCTATGGAAACAAAATCCAGAAAATGAAAACTTAAAAAATGATTATTTAACCGTAAAGAAAGAAATTGAGACGAAAATAAAGACTGCAAAAGATAATTATTATTAAAAATTAATGGAAAAAGAACAAAATGCAAGTAAAAAACTCTGGAATACCGTTAATGAAATCTTGAATATCAAAACGGAAAAAATCATTAATAATATTAAAAATGAAAAAAATGAGAACGTCACCGATCCAAAAGATGCTGCCGATATATTCAATAACTTCTTCGCGAATGTGGGAGAAAATTTGGCAAAGAACATAAGACCAAATCCCAATTACAAAAGTAAAAAATTTATCAATGAAAATTCTCTTTTTCTCACACCAACGAATACTGCTGAGGTTGAAAATACAATAAATAATTTGAAAAATAAAAAGACCCCTGGGCTTGATGGAATTAAAGCTGAAACCCTAAAGATTATGTCAAAATTAATATGCAAACCCTTGACAGATATTATAAATAAATCTTTTGAATTGGGCATTTTTCCTTCCACTCTCAAAAAATCACTCATAACTCCAATTTTCAAAAATGGCAATACTGACAATGTTTCAAATTATAGACCTATTTCTCTCCTATCATCAATTAGCAAAGTTTTTGAAAAAATCTTAAAAACAAGACTTACCGCCTTTCTATCAAAGTATAACCTGCTGTCGACATCCCAATTTGGCTTCAGAGAAAAAAAATCTACCAACGATGCAATCCATTCCTTGACAAAACCTATATATGAATCCTTAGATTCAAGTACTCCTTCTATTGGTGTTTTCATAGATCTGAAAAAGGCCTTCGATACTGTCGATCACTCCATACTTTTAGATACTCTGGAAGATATGGGTGTAAGGGGTCTAGCACACAATCTTTTCAGAAGTTATTTGACAAATAGAACACAAAAAGTTAAATTCAAAAATCATGTGAGTGAAGAGATAAACATTAAATGTGGTGTACCTCAAGGAACCGTATTGGGTCCGGTATTATTCGTAATTTATTTGAACAATCTATTTCAACAAGAAACAATTGGTAAAATAATCAGTTTTGCGGACGACACTGTGATTTATTACAAAAATGATGACTGGTACAATCTCAAATTAAACATTGAAAATGATCTTGCAAAACTCAAAGACTGGTTCGACAGCAGATTACTCTCAATAAATTTCGATAAAACCGTATACCTACCCTTCAGTAGCCATGAAGCATCGTTGCCAGAATATAGTCTGAATATTCAACGAGAATTTTTAATTAAACCTGCAAAAAAAATAAAATACTTGGGCATTTACATCGACGATCACTTACGATGGAACCATCATATGGAATATTTAACAAAAAAACTTCGTAGTATTCTATTTCGATTCAAACAAGTTGGGCCATTTTTGAGCTTCAGATATAAAAAGATACTGTACCACAGTTTGGTTGAGTCACACCTAAATTATGGTATTATTGGCTGGGGAGGAGTATCAGGAAATTACCTACATGCCCTCGAAATCTCTCAAAAACGATTCCTCCGAATGATGCTCAACAAACCTGCAAGGTATGCAAGCTCTCTACTCTATACTGAAACACAAATATTAGATATCAGACAATTGTATTTTATTCAGATAGGATGCCAGCAATATAAAAATAAAAGCGAACTTACCACTCAAAACCACAGATACGCAACCAGATCAAAAAATCAATATTGCATACCGACAGTTTCTAAAACAGTAGGCCAAAAAAGTTACAACTATTTGGCACCTAAACTGTTCAGTCAATTACCACAAAAAATCATCAATGAAACTTCTTTAAAAGGCTTTAAAACACAACTTTTATTATTTGTTAATGGGACAGACAGAATAAAAATACACAAAATGATAGAGAGCTGATTGAGTGATAAAAAGAAAATTATTAGCAAAATTAAAACCTAGACAGTAACTGTACATATTTGTATATAAATAATATTGAAATATTTTTATTTATAGTCCTTCCGTTATTATTATTATTATACTCATATGTTATATTTTAAAGTGTCGTGCATTGTATTTTAAAATGTCGTGTTGTTCAAATCTTTTGATTTTATACTTGATATTTTACAATCAACGTTTCCATATTTGAATTTTCATTCTCGTATGATGTATTTTAAGATGTGTGTTCATGATTATATCTCATATTGATTGACCTGTATGTTTTGTTATCACACACAAGCTACTACAGCTTCAGTGATTATTTTTGTTTATTCTTACTATATATTGTCCTTTCTTATGCAAGTTATATTTGGTGAATAAACATATTATTATATATTATTATTATTATAATACAATGGGATAACACATCAAATTTTTCTAACAAACGCCAATAGTCAGCTGATTTTTGATAGCTGCGTCTCTTTCTTATGGTCGTTTCGATTCCTCTCTCTCTAAGCTCGATCTAGTGGAGAATATAAAATATAAAATATTCAGTAGAAGGGCGTGTTTCGGGAAGACTAGGTTTAGTGTGGTCAACATCATCCAGCTATCCAGATAGCTATCAAATCCGATTGAAATTATTGTAATAATAACAAAAGTATACGGATTGATCCATATAAACTAAAAACTACACTGAATAAACTTCAAATGTATAGGAACGTCTGAATCAGGAAGAGGAATGCCTACTAAATATTCCTGCGATGCATTCCTGCATCCTTATAGATGTTATATGAAAGATAGAGAAAACGAGCTACCGATACCTGGAATGTAGTGAATGTATCAGGAATTCATTGGAATTTGATCTCTTCTTATTAGTGATCTTGATATCAAAAAGATTTCATTGACGAAGTGACCTTTATCATCAGCTGGGTAAGGAATTTCGGATCCTATCACAAAACTAATTTCAAAAAATAATTTCACTCGATGCATGCGATGCTGAGATGCTAGCACAGATAACAGACAAATTCGAAGGTTGATTGAAACAAATACATGTATTGTAATTTCTCCATATCCCTCGAAATGTTCATGATAATTCTCTGTGATGGAGATACTTTTCTTCATATTTTTTGTGATGAAAATGAATTGGCATATTCAGCTTGTATTTTTATAAGATTCGAGAAGAGAAAAACGGTTTCACATTCATTTTTTTGCAGCAATGTTCCGAAATACACCGATTATATCAATAACTTTCCCACCATTTCTATAGTTGACGAAATGATACGATGTAGAATGTTCCAGGAATTAGAAATCCAACATTCTGAGGAACTGAAGAAAATTGCGGCCCCATATACTTTCCTTATCCTATAATAAGAACGTTTCAACCGAATGATTGAATTAATTTTTCTTCAGATTCGAAAATTTTGAGAATGATGAGTTTTATGAAAGGACACACAGAAGAATCGAAAGGGGCGAAAAAGATTCAATCGGCAAGGAGATCAACATTTCTGATAGTTCAGTTATGTTTATCATACAAGAAGTTTCTCATAGAAGGTTTCGATGACCAGTAAGAATAATAGCATCTCATAAGATTAATTTCTGTGACCCTGTTTGGTTCATTGACATTCCATGTGGAACCCAGAACTCAGATTTCAGTAATAAGGTTATTCCTAAATAACTTGAGAATCTTTTTGAAATGAGTTAATATTCATATCACCCACAAATAGTCACAATTGTTTTGATCTAGGATCTAGGATCTGGGTAGTCCAAACTTATTTCTGGTCATTTATTGAGTCTCGAACATATGTCGCTAGTGACATTGACTTTATCTAGTGATCTTTAGTACCTATAATGCTGTGATTACTGATTCCTACCGATACATGAAAATCAATGAGAATTTATGTAATATTCATCCTGTTAGGCTCTGTCTTGGCGCCAACTTTGTTTTTGCTCCACATCAATGATTTGTTGAATGTGACCTCTAGCCCAGTTCATAGCTTTGCGGATGATAGTACACTTCATTCCGCCTTTTCCTCTAGAGCCCCTATATCATCCAATGAGGCCAGAGGTGCAAGGCGAAGACAGGTTGATGCTTTAAATGAGGATCTGACAAGAATTCTGAAATGGGGATCTGAGAATCTAGTACAGTTCAATGCAACTAGAACTCAAGCTTGTATGTTCACCAAGAAGGCTGATCACACAATGCCCAATTTGATGATGTCGGGTACCACTGTTCCTATGAGGTCGTCAATATCCATGCTGGGTGTCACCACCAATAGTGCTCTCTCATGGGACGATCATGTGAGGTCCATTGCGGAAACTGCTTCACAAAAACTCGGTTTTCTTTTCCGTGCGAAGAGATACTTCACATCCCAGCAACTGCTTATGATCTACAAAGCACAAATTCGAACTGTCCTGGAGTACTGTTCACATGTTTGGAGCTCAGCCCCCAAACATACGCTCAAGCTCTTAGATTCAATTCAGAAGAGAGCTATTCGCCTAGTCGATGACACAACACTCACCAAATCATTGACCTCTCTAGATCATCGTAGAAAGGTCGGCGATCTTTGCCTTTTTTATAGGTACTTTCACGGTCGGTGCTCAACGGAAATATCATCTAGTATGCCACCACGCGCGAATCCTAGTAGACAAACCAGACGAGCTCAAGCTGGTCACCCCTACACTGTCAGGCTCGAGACCTGTCGAACATCGCTATACCAATCATCATTCATCAATAGAACGGCAAAGTTGTGGAATTCTTTGCCTAGTGAAGTCTTTCCTGATGCTTACAACCTCCAAACATTCAAGGAAAATTCCAACACCTTCCTTCTTTCCCAAAATTCCACCGCTGGCTAACACGATATTCCTCGAACATCATAGGTTTCCCTTTCGTGTTGTCCACAGATAAAAAAAAATCAATCTACGGTAGCGCTGAACGGACATGGCGAATTTTTTTTTCATAATTGCCAGTATGCCAGTCAGTTTAAACTGGCAATTAGCATTTAGTGCTAGTCGCCAGTTCAAACTGGCAATTAGGGATAAATGCCAGTTCAAACTGATAATTAGGACTAATTGCCAGTTTAAACTGGCAATTAGGGATAAATGCCAGTTTAAACTGGCAATTAGAGATGAATGCCAGTTTGAACTGGCAATCAGGGATAAATGACAATTTGAAGTGGCAATCAGCCATAATTGCCAGTTCGAACTGACAATTAGACCTAGTCTAGACCTGTCAGTTTAAACTGACAATTAGTGCTAATTGTCAGTTCAAACTGGCAATTATGAAAAAAGTCATCATGTCCGTTCAGCGCTTTCGTATCAATCCGATAATACAACTTTGGAGAGATTTGATCCAGAATACTGCTGGGAAGGTTACAATCTTGTGTATGATCCATTACATGCCAATGAAAACTTCTGGTTCGTGTGTGGCAAAAATGTATTCTACATTGATAAATAATAACGAAAATAAAATATTAACATTCTTTAGGTATGGAGATGATTGTGTCTTCAAAAGATACCTTCATTGAAAAGCTCTCATACGAACCATTCATGACCGTGCGTATATCTCTATCAAGAATGTTCGGAACTCAACAAGAAATAATGAACAAAATAGTTTTGTTCAATTATATTTTAGATATTTCTACATATCTCTTGAGATTTTCTCTCCTGCTTTTTTATAATAAAAACAGAAATTATTATAAAAATTTCAATATATTTGCAGTAAGGATAGATTAATGATCTGCCCCATAATGTCATTGCGATTGAAATTCAACCTTCAGATACCTAAAAGATATATTCTCTATTTATCAGTGACATCGTTCGAAAAAATTGGAAGACAAATATGATTTGAAAAATATCAAAATTTCTACTTATCTTGTGGTGGACGTTTCGGGAACGAATCTGCTATACCGTTTTCAACAAATGTTTATCAGTTGAGTCGTGTCAGCTGCTTCGTCTTTTACACTAAACAGTGACCACCAAAAGAAGTAGAGAGTTTGATATTTGCTAAAAATCCGAATATCCGAATTTTTTCAAAAACAAGATGTCAAATGCTGACAAAAAACTGACAAATAGATAATTTCCCTTTTGGGTATCTGAAAGTTAACTTTCAAGAGCACTGACATTTTGAGGCAGATCATGAAGTATCTACTGAAAATATATTGAGATATCTTTTATAGTTTCTTTCTCATTTTTACAAACGAGGAGGGAAAATCACAGAAAAAATCTGTAAATCGATTGTGATTTGGGTCTTGTATTGTAAATCGTACATAAACATTTTGAGGGCATATAATAGGTAAATACATGTATGTATCGTGAAGTAGTGTATCGTGTGTGAGTTCGTGAAGATGAGCCAGTTTGGGTGGATGAAAAAGGTTTCATGCAGTTGCAATTGCATTTACTCATAACAGTGCGAAAGCAACGATAAATCCCTCGACTGACGGCGGAACAGTTCTCCTCCCTCGTAGGACACAGTCCACTGGTTATAGTTATAAGTAGTGCAGTAGTTTCTAAGTATTATGTACATATAATCTACGATTCTACTGCATCGATTTTCCCCGGATTGCCTCGATCACCATTAAGACAGACTAGTTTGTTTAACAGCGTCAAGTATTTACCTTCAGGTACTCAGGTATATACCTATTTACCAACTGAAATTCGATAGAGAATTATTGTTTGTAGTGATTCACGTCTGCATATGCAACCAAGTGAAAACGATGTTGTCTCGATGATAGAAAACTTTTTGGTGATATCCCCCTCGGTACTTGAATGATTGCCAGAAATACGTGATTCAAAACGAAAAAAATTCAAGCAAATCGAGTTTACATATTCTGGGATTCAGCTGGATGTGTTGATTTCCTTGGCGAAATTCAGTTTCAGTTGTGTCTCCTTCATGCACTTCCTTTCTGGTCGTATATTATTACAGTTTCTGGTGCACCATGGAAAGAGGCAGTATACAAGATCACTTGAGTATTTCGCTATAGACCTGAAAAGTGAAAACGATCAGCGACTCCTTAGTATCTTTCAAGATATTCTCCAGAAATTACCATCGAGAGTGTTACACTTCTCGGGTCTACTGAGGATGGCAACTCAGTTGCCGAAATACGTATCAAGACTTTCCTAATCATTATTGTGGTTTTTTGGGTATATATTCATTTTGCATTTGTGTATTTAACCACAGATTCGGAATTGTGACTTTAACATAAATTTGCGAATGAATCGTTTGAAAACTGAATATGACGTTTGCCTAAACATGGCGTATTTTGGCCCGTTTTCGCCTTTGTGGTTTATAGAGTCACTGTATCGCTGATGTAGAATAATGGAAAATTCGTGACACCTACATCAGCTGGCGTATAGCGGATTGGTTGGAACGAAAGAGCATCATAGCCTTCACCATTCTTATCCAATGGTGTATCGGACAAGAAGTAAAATGTGCGTGTTCCGATTTTCTTGGACTACAAGAAAAACTTGAAATTCCTCCATTATCTCGACTAGGTATCGAAATTTACATCTCTAGAGATCAGTGACGCAAAATACCAACACTACATTTTTTGTTGTGCTTAGTGGATGTTGTGCAGGTGAGGGATGTTATTTTCCTCAGCACGATATGATTTCAAAAGCTGAATTACATCGAGAAGGAGTGAACCCTTAGAAGAAGGTCAAACTAAATCTTAGGTTTAACGATGGAAGAAAAAACTCTCATGGAACGGAGGCGAAGCCCGATAATGAAGAAAATCGACTAGTGTCTCATTCCTACTCATAGTAACGTAAAATATTTAACATTTATAGTAAATGCAGAGTAAGCTTGAGGAGGCTTCTTCGGCCGTCGTTTTCAAAAATTCGATTAGCCCATCTACAACTTCTATTGGTTTCATCTCCTGAGCTAAAATCTTCTGAACAACTTCTGTGTTACTTTTTATGAATTAATTCACTATTCATTCAACCATTATCCATATAAAAGCACATATTTGTATGAGGGCGCTCGTATCAGTGAGGAAATATGCTCCAAAATTGCGTCTGCAGAGGTCCACCAAAAATTACTTTTCACAGTGATATTTTTAAGGGATTTTGGCAATTTTTTTTGAGAATAAAGACAAATGTATGAGTGAGGCATCTTTCGGAGTGGTCTTTCGACAAAAAAAATACCTAGTGAGAAAAAAAAATAGTGAATCTGGTGAAATTACAGGAATTTTTTTCCACAATCAGAAAGTGAAAAAAAATCTCGTATTTATTCAGCGAGCTCCCAGTAAGTATTTTGATTTCTGCTGTGCCTTGTTTCACCAATAATCGCTCATAAGGTTAAAACTCTTAAATAACAAGTTCAGTACAGAAGACCCAATAAACTAATATATCTTACCTGCCAATGGTGGTACGTGCCTATACCCCGAAATCGACAGATGGTTGAACTTTTACCTGACCCCCACTATTTACTGGAAAACTGAACAATAGAACACAGACGGTAGCGTTGTTTGGAATTGGAATACACTTTTTATCAGAGACGGCCTTGCCATTTGCTGAGAGTCTAACAATAAGTAAAGAGTACATAATGAAGGTGAATATTTTAATTCAACTGTTGAAAATTCAATTTTCAGTAAGTGGACAGTATTAGAAAATGTATCGAATACTAAATTTCATCAGAAAATAAGGCGGATGACTTGTTCGGTTTACTGAATAAGCAAAGGCATATTTTTCACGATATGATCTGAATCCAGAATGTTTCATGAAACATGTATCATTCAACAAAAATATGAAATATGAAAAAATAAGAAAAAATATTTCACAAACTTCAAATATAGAAAAGTGAGAAATATTTTGTATTTCACTGTGATTGAAAGCCCAAACAATCATGACCCAAGTTTGATATACTTTATTCTTGCTTAGATCTGAAACTATAGATTTTGCAATAGGTACTGAATCTAATAGCGACTGATCTGGAAACTTTCCTCTGAATTAACCAACATAATCAATTTTATATTTGTATATACTTGAATTGCATGTTTTTTTCACCTGCCTTACTGATATTTCATTCGTGTGATTTTATATTATCCTTTAGTGATTTTAATTTTATATATCACATGTATTACTCTGAGTATTATTTTGTGATCTGAATCTGAATAAATCTCATTAATATTATTATTATTATTGAATCCAAGATCGAAGAGATGCGTCCAGATCACGACAAGAAAGTGATTCTTGATGTCCGAATTCACTCATCCAAACAGAGTGGTAATATCTCATGTCCGTTAAACTGACACAGCCGTTTCGGCACAATCAAATGAAAATCATGTAATATTTAATAACTATTTATCAACTATTTTTCAACACAAAACTCAATTTTATAACTCCAACGGTTCGCGAGAAAATGGTGTTGTGCCAGCTTAAGTTGAGCTGGCACAACCATTTCATAACTTTTCACCCGAAAAAGTTTTAGGAACGATTCTAATGCTCAAATTTATAACTTTTTATTAACTTTCGAATGGTATATGAATGATTCGAAACCGAGCGGTATTGAAGGTTTTACAGGAGTTAAATCCAAATGCATTCATGTATTCCATGCAAATTTTCTACTTGCCATATCATGAGTTTTTATCTGAACTATTACAGTTGTGCTAGCAGTTTTTTCGAGTGAAATATTGATAGTCAGAAAATGGCAGAATGATGATCAATAATAATAATAATCATTGATGAATTAATGATTGATGACTCCGGTACAATCACAAGAAATCTAATTTCATCGGTCTACAATTCATTAACTCCGGAACAATCACATGAAATGAAAAGAACATGGTTCCTTGATGTACAATTCACAATATTAGTATAGTTATGCCAGAAATCTTTGATAAAGGAAGTGTAACAGTCTGAAAATGACAGAATAATAAATCAAAGTGCCTTTTCGTTGATCTACTATTTAATAACTCCAGCACAATCACATGAAATCGAAAGAATATGGTTCCTCGATATATATTCCACACATATATTCCACACATATTAGTGAGGTTGTGCCAGTAAATTTTTGATAGAAAAAGTTTAGCAGTCAGAAAATGACAGAATTATTATCAAAAGTGAACTTTCGTTTCTCTATTATTTAATAACTCCAGCACAATCACATAAAATCGAAAGCATATGGTTCCTTGATATACATATCACAATATTTGTACAGTTGTGCCAGAAATTTTCTATGAGAAAAGTGTAACAGTCTGAAAATGACAGAATAATAAATCAAAGTACCTTTTCGTTGATCTACTATTTAATAACTCCAGCACAATCACATGAAACAGAAAGAATATGGTTCCTCGGAGGTTCCCTGATATATATTCCACAAGATTAGTAGAAATTAAATTAAATGTAATTTGAATTAAATGTAATTAAGATGAATGAAATTACTATTCATTTAACAACAAAGTTCATAATTATTTGAGCGAGGACGCTCGAATCATCGATGGAAAATGCTGCAAAATTCTGTAAAAACTCTAAAGTTTGAAGGCGTTATTTTGAATTGATCTTGACTATATTGTTCATCTTTCAAGACGAAGGTGAGAATGATGCATCTCAGTTTTTTGAAAAATTGTACATCAAGGAACCATGTTCATTTCATTTCATGTGATTGTTCCGGAGTTAATGAATTGTAGATCGATGCAATTAGATTTCTTGTGATTGTACCGGAGTCATCAATCATTAATTCATCAATGATTATTATTATTATTGATCATCATTCTGCCATTTTCTGACTATCAATATTTCACTCGAAAAAACTGCTAGCACAACTGTAATAGTTCAGATAAAAACTCATGATATGGCAAGTAGAAAATTTGCATGGAATACATGAATGCATTTGGATTTAACTCCCGTAAAACCTTCAATTTCGCTCGGTTTCGAATCATTCATATACCATTCGAAAGTTAATAAAAAGTTATAAATTTGAGCATGAGAATCGTTCCTAAAACTTTTTCGGGTGAAAAGTTATGAAATGAAACACCATTTTCTCGTGAACCGTTGGAGTTATAAAATTGAGTTTTGTGTTAAAAAATAGTTAATAAATAGTTATTAAATACTACATGATTTTCATTTGATTGTGCCGAAACGGCTGTGTCAGTTTTACGGACATTAATATCTCAAAGGCAGGCCCCGACTTGGAGACATAAGGACCCCGAGGCACTTGACTTTCGGGCCCCCGCCATCTCGAAGCTATTTCGAAAATTTATAAAATTAAATGCACTAGTACAGAATATATAATGTTCAATGAACTTTGATTGACTTTAATAAACATCAGAATAATACAGTTCATGTTAGTATAAGTTCCGTTATTCATGAAATTCATAGAATCATACCACGAACTTTCTTCTGTGCAAAAGAACGAATGACGTCAACATAGTCAATTAACTGCATTATATCTGACTCTTATATTTACTTTACAGAGAGTGAATTGAGCCTGTTCTCTTCTATGTTATTTCTGAAGTAAGTAATTTTTCACTCTCTTCAGCACTGAAAACGACTGTTCTGCTCAGCAGTTTGTCGCTGGTGTAACACAACAGCAATTGTAGCGCAATTCTTACGTTTGGGTGAATGTCGAAAAAGCGTTTTTTCGATTAGTATTTGTATAGCTTCAGTGACGATAATTCCAAAACTTGATCAATCGACGACAAATGAGATTACAGGTGCAGACACTCGTTTTAAATCCTCCAATATCAAATACTCGTTATCCAAATCCCTCGGTTAAAAAAATCATACGATTTTGGGCTCCTTCACTAATGTCTTTAGATTCCAAATGATCTAGTTTCGTAAGAAAGTCAAATTTTTCACTTAAATTCTCATCAGCAGATCCCGCGTCTCCGTATAGTTGTGTGATTAGTCTTATCTATAATATATATGATAGGCTGTAAGTTATATTATCAGCGCCCTGCTTTAGGCAAAATATATAGTAAAAATATTCATTATGTTATGAATCTCGATGAAGCTTTTTGTCCGTAGGCTCGCTGGGCCCCACGGGGCCTTGTAGGCCTAGGCAGATATCTGACACTGCTGAAAGGGTGCGAAATTTGGAAAGTTTTGCGTTTTTTTGTTCACAAGTGCAACTTTGACAGAAGGCAAGTTTGCTATTATTAGTGAAGGTATCCTAATCTGTGGTGAAGGCCTGACAGAGACAGTCCATCAGCAAAAACGTATACGATACGAAGCCCGAAGAATAGAGAATGAGAGAGAATACGCATATTCGTGTAATTTTCGTACGAGCGCGCTGTTGTAGATCGTAGGGAAGCGAACCGAGCGACTCATTTCTCGCTTCCACTTTAGTCAGACCCTCGGGTTCAGTCAGATTCGATAGCGGACGGTATGTTTGGAACTGTCGAGTACGAACTCGGATACACGATTTCGTCGGTCTGTGTAAAAAAAATAAAAAAAGAGACTGTTATCCGGTGATGTGGACGTGTTGCTTTGTGAGTTCTGAGCAGTTTTGTGACTTTGTTATAGTTACTTGTTGTCGGATACTCATTGTTACCTGAGCAAAACGAGCTATCTACCTCTGCGGAGGATGCAGTGAAGAGGTGGGTTTCTTGATTCGGTTGTTAACCTCACGAAGTTGTTTAGGACGTCTGTTTGATTTTATGCGTTCTTTTTGAGCGCCTACAGGTCTTAGGTAGTCGCCCAACTCTTGTTATTCTAGTTTCTTTGTCCAGTTGAATCATTCGATGACTAATCCGTACAATCTAATCTAATGAAACGAAAACATCTTTTGAATCATATTATTATAGATGTATTAATATAGGTATGTATATGTGAGCTTTGGTATATAAAAAATTGTATGTGTCGTAATTAGTATGCAAGTGTATTGGCAAAGTCCACGTACCTAGGTGATAATATATATTACCAACTTGAAAACTCGGATAAAAATGAGTTGTACAAACGTATAATCGATCGTAGGTATCATTTTGTTGTCTCTATAAGTAAAAATGGTATATTTACATGTTACTATGTTACCTATTCATATCATACTCTTCAAACAACAACTAGCTTTGATTACATACTTTAAATTTCTACAGGATAATCACCTTTAGTTCATCTTATCACTTGTTACGCCAGTGGCGTTGGTTAAACAGGAATATAGACAGGATTGAGGCAGGCAGAAATGACACCTCGGTTCTTCGGTTGACGCACTACTTGACGTATAATTGTTTGTATATTTGAATGTCCACCCCCCTTCTTACAATTCATGTCTCTGTTACCCCTCCCCTTCACCTACAATCATCCGTTTCATAATCGTATCGATCTAGTGGGACTTATCTAGTACTTCCTCGAGTATATCCTTGGGTAGTCCCAAGGCAAAGTTTACAGAATGCTTCAAACATTGGGCTATGGTTGAATACCCAGGTCTAGGTATGACTTCTTCTGGGAGGTGATTTTTCCTAATATCCGTTGATTAATATTTGAAACATTAGTATTCCGCTTCACGTTAAATGGCACGGATATTGCCCAAACGTACCTGTATCTATGTCCGTGCCATTTATCGTGTATTGTACTATACTGCGAACTCGATTTCGTTGTAGATTCTATAGGTAGTAGACTAAAACTTCAGACAAAATATTTTACGGGATGTCATGAACCCGAACCAGAGACAGAACAGAGCTAGTTCGTGTTTCGTTTCTTAATTCGCACTTTGGCTCCTAGCGCAGTGAACGGGAGGAAAAGTCGAATTGAGAGTAAAATATGTGGTAGTTGAAAAATGATCGAAGTCATCAAGTATTAGCCAATTTCAATGATTTAGACGTCTTATGTCATAAGTATCAGGATTCTTCGCCGTTCTATCAGGAAATAACATGACCCATAATCGGGAGTGCAACAAGGATTTGAAGTACAGTGGTGGATGATCCAAGGAGAGCGCAGTGGGTGCGCCCCCGCTGGAAATCTGGGAAATCCAAAAAATGCTTGTGTAAATATGAACTCTGCAACCTGCAGAGAAGGACTGCACAACCGACTCCATTACATTGAAAATATTACCTGATTTTTAAGAATATTTTTTTTTATATTTCATTTTACATTTCAATGAGTTTTCAGAAGAGTTATTCAGTTCTCATTGTTATTATATGAATGCAATCATAATACTTATGTTTTTTCCTGAAAGTTCTTTACAGAAACCTACCACATATTTTTTCAGGCCAAACCAGCTCGATACAAGCAAACTCACCACAGTACGAAGTTGCTTAGTTCGGGCGCTAGACGGCTCTGAAGTTACAATTTTCGAATCGTTTTTGCTTTATAACTTCCGAACGGCCCATTAGATCTCACTCGCACTTGGTGAGTTGGCATAGCTTTATGTGACGATCAAGCCCATACCATAAATATGATGAATATCATTCCTTGGGCGTAAAACTTTATTTGCTCGTTAATTTTTTCAATATTTAAATACTTTGAGTCACTTAAATTAATGTTGTCGAAACCACGAGAGTAATCAATTCATCAAGAGTACTTTTTTTGTAGTGAATGAGATGCGTAAAGCGGATTTCATACTCAAACTGACTAGAAGTCTCGGTAGAAGTTTTAGATGTTTGATTACTGAAAAAATCAAGTTCTATGCTCATGGAATGATTTTCGTTATCTGATACTCACATTCATGATATTGGTTCAATTGTCGCATGAAGCTGAGTGAAATCTCATGGCCATTCAAAATTTATGAAGCAAAATAAAATCGATAATTGTAACTTCAGGGCCGTCTATCGCCCAAACTCAGCAGCTTCGTATTGTTGTATGTTTGCTTTTATCGAGTTGTTTTGGCCTGAAGAATATGTGTTATACGATTTTGTAACGATCTTTCAGGGACACCTGAAAGAGATTCTTAGACCTCCACTGTTGCTGTAGGTATACCATTTTTACTAACTTTGATAATTACCTAAGTAGCTAGGTATAAGTAGCTTCAGTTCGTAATTCGTGAGCACAAGACATGTCGTGATGTACGGTGTAAACCTCGGTGTAAACACTCATGTTATGTGGCAGCAGTATAGAAAGATGGCATCGGAACAGTGACGGCTCGTGCCATCGGGACAGTGGCGGCTCGTGCCCTCAGAACCTGGGTTGGCCAGGGTAGATTTCGCTCTAGTTAGACAACTTAGTTTTTTGTTTTTGTTCAACATGATAAAATCAACAGTTCCTGCTTCAATAAAATGATTCTTGAGCAAAAACTATTCATGTCGATTAAAAAAAACAAGATTCTTGAAGAAAAAATCTCGAAATCATAACGTTGAATCAAAAATCTATTTTGTGTCAATACCATTCAAATATTCCATCACCACTAAACTCCTGAAATGCAACACTGACTAATAACCCATTCACTCGTTTTTCTAAACAAACATATGCAAAAAAATCGTCGTGGACGATGCCTTAGATTCGCGGGTCAACTACAGCTGGCCGTCTCTTGTCCGTTTCCATGCATTATATGCGAGATAATAATCACTATCATCGCGTCGTTGCATGAAATAGATCGAGATAGTTCTACATTTTCATCACCAGAGCCTTCTATGATGTTTTCTAACACTCGACTCTCGGACTGTTGAAATTCGTTTTGCAGCAATACAATATTCAATGCATAGAAAATTATTGTCGCTCTCAACAGAGAATTGAAGGTAAGTAAATCAACACGGATTTCAAAGTTGTATGAACGTTTGATTATGAATAACTAGAGAAATAAAAATTCGAACAAACTAATATCGGCTGGCCGGCCCTGGTGTCATGAGAGTTTCAACTGAACGTGGCGTTCTGACGATAGGAAAACCCTCGGGAAAACCAGATGTCGTATAGGTCCTGAATCAGTAAGATATTTTGGCTGACCCAAAAACGTTACATTTCATGAAATTTCAAGTAAATGCGCCCTTTCAATTTCATCCACTGGCATTTCATTCATACATGATGTGTTGAAAAATATTGGGATGATACTAGTTCATAATGAACGATGAATATTGTAATCAGTTTTGAAAAATGTTCATTTCATTAAATAGTTCAGCTTTTTTCCCATCTGATCTGGTACGGCCCTGGTCGACCCTGCTGTCCCTGACGAGCCGTCACTGCATCGGAGTGTACCACCTCTCGTATCTCCGACAATATACTTGTTTTGTTACTACGACTGTACCTCGGGTTATACTTACTTCTATTCCTTCCATTATGCCGCTTTGGCCATCCTCATATGCTGTATTTCATTCTATTAATTATGTTCCGAAAAATTACTATCATCATACGTTTCAACTCTCTGCCATCGAAAAATTAGCTATTAGCTAATTAGAATTGTTCGGTGGTTTAGGCAAATTCAGCGAACCTATCTATCCAAGCCAGAACTCGACCCAGAATGTACTGATTTCAAAAACAAAAAACAAGTAATGGCTGAGCGAGTGGCTGAGTCGTCAGTTTGCAGTGGTAATAAATCTTCACTGCAAATTCGATACAAAATTCACGTGGGTATGGTAGGTAAGGTATCAACTTCGTACTAAATTGGAGTCTCGACTAAAGTGGCGTAGCCGATTTATTTTTATGTTACATTCAGGAGGGTCCGCGGAAATTATCCTGGATTACACAGCTACTACAGTCTGTTAACAACTTGTCTGGATCGATGTCTGGATTAAAAGTCGCGTTCAAAATACTCACTCACAAAATACAAGGTGGCCCATCGAAAAAGTATCGCAAGGCATTACAGGCTGGGAAAGAACTTTTCGATAAAATCTGAAAACAGATCAAGTTTGTTTGTGAGGTGGACAAATTTTGACGTAACGTAGTAAAACCTTCAACCCTAACATTTTTTTCAAATGGGAAGGGGGGTTAAGCGATACCTCTTTAGAAGGGGCTGGTCATTTCCTATACTTCGATTTTTCAAATCGATCTACCCTTTCAGAAAATATGGAGCGTTGAAACTCGAACCATCATGTGTGACGAAAAATACAAAGATCGGCTCAATTGTACTTCAAAACTCATTTAGTAGTCAAGTAAATGTTCGAATCGCTGTCCGTCAACCTGCATACAGTGGTATAAGTTATTTTCAAACCTTTGTCGTACATTCTGGAGCATTTGGGGTGTCACTTCGCGGCATACGTTAATGATTCTTCGTTGCAACTGTTCTAATGTGTCTGGTGGTGTTTTGTAAACAACGCTTTTGATGCGTCCCCACAAAAAAAAATCTAAAGGACTTGAGTCGCTGGAAAAGGCCTATATACCGAAAAACTGGACAACGACGATTGTTCTGCTGGCATGACGAGCGAGATGACATGACGTATCGAAACATCGATCGAATGAGGAATCACGTGATGAGGTGACTTATTCGCGTAGCTGTCGCTCGAGATGCCTAAAGTTTTGAGTAGTTCACTCTAAGCCACGCATATATATATTGAAGTTGTCGAAATCAAAGTTTATAGTGCATATTGATGTATATCTCGACTCTGATACACAATATTATATTATATTGATGTGTAATTTTGGTCACAATCCTTTCTACATTCCTATTCATAAAATTGGTAATGTTGAAAATACTCCCCTTCTCTTCATTTGCACTGATACAGGCGAACCCAAAATCGAACCCGTTCACATAGGTTTGCCTCGGTCTCGGCTCACACAATTTTGTAAGAACGCTTGTAAGAACGCTTTGAACGATTGGATGATCTTGAATGGAAAATGTTGAAAATATTATTGGCAAAAAAATTTACACCTTGATCAGAATATAAAGAAAAGATATGGTCAAGTACGTATCGAGCTGGGTATCTAAGGAAAGTCTTCAACTATATTGTGTTGATTCCAAACATTTTCATTCTCTATACAGGTATTATAAATTATAAACTAGGTCTTGTACACCCAAGCTCAGACTGATGCGTGTACGGCACTGTAAAGTGCATTCCCTCGTTGTGGTCAGATCCTCAGACTATTAGTTCATTGTGGCGTTACGGCTATGGAGAACAGGTCTACTTCGAACTTAGAAGTGCCCTTGAGCACACAGTGATCGGCGACGTTGTCATTTTGTCTCTAGATTGAACAGGTGAATTGATTCATTGTGCTTCTCAGTCGTCATCTATTTATTTGATGTAAGTAATTTCTTCGCAATTCACCG
The DNA here is from genome assembly GCA_963576655.1 of Gastrophysa polygoni. Lineage (NCBI taxonomy): Eukaryota > Metazoa > Arthropoda > Insecta > Coleoptera > Chrysomelidae > Gastrophysa > Gastrophysa polygoni. The sequence continues at coordinate 13,357,582 of OY755083.1, read as the reverse complement.
AGGAACTCAATGCATTGAAAGTGCGATCGATGATGATAACTCGAGAACTACCTATCTGATCAATGTATCATAATCTAGCATGGACTGTACCGTATTCACACAATTTTGTATTTCGCCTCACCTTCCTTCGTTCCCACATCGGTTCTCACATAGTTATCGATCGGTTTTCGACGAGGATATTGCTGTCATTGTTATCAGATTGTATCAAGAAAGAAACATCTTTTATTTATAGGAATATGAATAGGAATTTATAGGAATTCGAAATGTTCAAGTATATAGTATTTCAATTACATCACATTTCTTTATTTCATTTTATCTCTAGACCGTGTTAGTCTCGGTTTCAGTAAATAAGTATCGGATCAGTACATAAGTACTGGGAATAAAGTATTTAATCACCAGATACCTACATATGGTGTACAATACTTAATGCAATACTATCATCAATTCACATGTTTGGGAGTTCAGCCCCAAAGACTCGCGAGCTAGAAAAATAGACATATGGACAAACTAGACGAGTTCAGGCTGGTAATTCATACATTGTCAAGCTCGAAACATGCCGAACTTCTCATTACCAAGCATCATTCATAAATAAAACGGAAAGTTATGAAATTCCTGATGCTTCTTACAACCTCCAAACATCGCTCCAAGCTTTCTTAACTTCCTGACTGTGCTAAATACTACATTTGAAAATGGCTGAGAATAACAATAAATATCGTTTTTGTTAATAGGTCATCAAAAGGATATCATTTCCAAAACACATTCCGAGACACATTCCTACCTGCATATCCATGTTTACTTTGTCAACTGTATTCTGCAATCCAAGCTGCAACTCGAGTTGCAATTACTTTAAAATTACACTTTGGGTGTACGTGTACCGTATTATCGAATATTCACTAATTGAATAATCTCTCAGGCGAATAAATAATAATATGACGACGAATATGATAAGTTAATAAAAATGTTTAGGTGATGTATCCATGTGATGAATTTCATTACAGGAATTCGACTGGTGTAAGGAATACCTAATCGCATGGAACCTCTCGAAACGGAACTCTTTCAATCATGAAAATCGATTTTCGGCAGTGTGGAACAGTGTAATAAATTCCAAATTGCACAAGAATATCGAAATCAATCGTTTCCATGATATGTATCGATAATTATTCGAGTGGGCTGTTGAAAGAAATTCATGATCGCATAAAACCTGTTGAAATGTAGAAATATTGTATTCGAATTTTATCTTTAACAGATAATAATCATTTGGATGTTGATTTTTTGGTCGATTTCCTGCTGAAATAGTTGTAATAAATAGGTAAGAAATTATTGCTTGTGTTGAATTTTTCCATAGTTTGGGAATTTTGAAAATATAGATGATGTGGTGCAGACAACCTCTTTTCTGCGGAACTACCACTGTAATGAAATTCGAGTGAGTTGTTTCAAATTGTAATTGATGTGTTAAAAATAGTGGACAGTGATTTTTTCGAGGATTTTTTGAAGTGGGCTATAAAGGCTGGTGCAGCATTAGGTTCATGTATCTGATGCCAAATGAACCACTAACCAACAATATATGAAGAACATCGTCGTGCGTCATTAATCAATCACTATAAGTATAACTCAAGATTTTCCGTGTCTCGCGTGCCAAAAACAGCACATGTATCAGTCGCAGAATCCAACACCTCAATATCCACTGACTTCAATTTCCTTTTTTTATAGAGCTCTATTTCAACAATAATTATTGAAATTCAAGATTTTTGGCCCTGTTCGCTCCTCTGCATATCAGAAGAAAAGAAAAATGGGGTGAAGGTGTGCATCTACACCTTCATAGGCGCCTGTCCAATTTCCTTCGCACATGCAAATTTAATCCACAAAAACAACCGGGATATCCTCCTTCCACCAGGCACAAAGACAACCGTGAACACAATGTGATGCAATAATGGCGAAGGCGGGTTAATTAAAAACGGCAGAATGAAAATAGGAAACATGAAAAAGTGGAATCAAGGAGAAAGGATCTGTCCGAGAGAACGAAAAAGGTCGGAATCTCTGTAAAGTGACTACAAGCGGTGATGTTAATCTGCTATTAAATTCGAGTCGGTGATAAAGCAGTGTACTGAAATTGTACTTAATCGCAGACATCAAGTATCCACTTCTTTACGTGGATAATATAACCACGTTTCGTTTGTAGATTATCGCATTGAGTTTGTAGATTTATGTTTGAATAAAACCAAAAAGCTTCATTGTCTTGAGAACTTCAAAAGTTGATTTCGGCACGTGAGGGAGATGATCATATATTATATCACGAGAGCTATTAATTCAATAATTTAAAATATCAAAATATCTTGGACATGATTTTGCTTGGAAAACGGTTGAATACCCAATAATATTAATACGAAATACAAAAACCAATATGGAGGACGAAACTTCAACTGCGGAATTCATCGGGAAGAGAAATAATCCTCAAATAAATATCCATTTCAAGATTTTGATTACGAACATCTCCAAATTTTGTTGCCATTCAGTGGATGGATCCTCGTATCGATCATACCTCACAATTTTGTTTCGACTAAGGTTGTGTTCTATAACAGTGGAAACATCGGAAATGCCACCTCCAAGATGATAGAACACTTCTTACCGCCTTCTTCTCTTTATAGCCCCTATATTATCATCCAATGATGCCAGAAGTACAAGATGATGACAGGTTGATACTATAAATAATGATCTGGGTAAGAATTCCGAACTGGGGATCAAAAAATCTAGTTAGTTTGATGCAACAAAAACCCAAGCTTGTATGTTCACCAGGTCATGGATCAAACAATATGATGACGACAGGACCGCTGTTCCCATGAAGCCATTAATATCCATGCTGAGTGTCACATGGGACGTTCATGTGAGGTCCATTGCCACAACTACATCTAAAACACTTCTTTCGAAGAAGCACTTCATATCCCCAGCAGCTCCACATCTTCAAATCTCAAATTCGAACTGTTCTGCGGTCAAATGTTTGCAATTCAGCTCCCAAACATTACGGTGAAGCTCTTAGATTATATTCAGAAGAAAGCTATTCGCCTAGTCGGTTATACTACACTGATGGGGTTGGCAATCTCTCAATTTTTATAGCTATTTCCTTGGTCTGTGCTTATCGGAAATCTCCACTATTATTCCATCACGAGAGATTTCAGATAGACAAAGTCGACGAGCTCGGGCTGTTCACTCCTGCCATGTCTGGCTCAAGACCTGTTATCATGCTTCAATTTCTCTATACGATACCACAATTTCAGACTAAAATAGTTAGCCAAATCAAAATGGCGTTTGATAATGTAAGCAACTCCATAGCAGAATTCCTCTGAATTCCTCCGATTAGATGACTATTCTAGTTAGAGTCTATCCTCGAGTCTATACAATAATTTTTGGTCGCCATTGAGATGAAAATTATATCAGATACTATAAATTGCAATTTTGATTTCCTCAAGATAGCGGTCATCTGCCGATTTGACTGGTGGAGAACTTTCGCAGTGACCAAAAAATAGTTCGTGATTTTACTTGAACTTGGCAATAGCCGAAGGGTTCTTGCCATGAATTATCTAACATTGTCAACCGCCATCTTGTTTTCAGTGGTTAATGAGATATCACAAATGCAAAAGTCATTGGTCCCTCTTCATCTCAGTGTACTATATAGAATATTGGAAGATGTTTGAAATGAGCTATCACTCGATATATTTCATTTGATTTGATAAAATATCAAAAAAAAAAAGATTCCGAACCGTTCAAAAGTGAACCTGGGGTGGGGTTACTTTATGAACACAGTGTATTTTTCTTGAATACATATCAGAGAGTTCCAGCAACAGGAGTACTGTGTTTGATATCCTTATAGTCCAAAGGCAAGGGCAAATGTCGGTGAGATCTATTCTATATGAAACAGCACTCAACCAAAAACATATTTTACGTTTAGCAGTATAATTATAGAGGAACCTTTCCAAATTCTCAAGAATTCAATCGATATTCTGACCGTGGTAACTTTGGTAGTTGAATATTGTTAAAAATTATGATGATTCATTGAATTACCCTCAGAATTATCATAGAGGTTATCAGTGAATGCTTTTAAATTTACCCACGAATTCTGTCAAACGCCCAGGTATATCGGGTGACGACGGATATAGAGTACATGCATCAACATTCAAATTCCTTGAAACTCGCCTTCAAAGGATACTGAGTGCCCCCAGGAGCGCACTCTATTTCCCGAATCGATCACTCCAAAATATTCGGAAATATTGCCAATGATGATATATGATATATTTTGTTATATATCCCTATTTGCCAGTTCAATACCTTGTCCCAATTTTCCAAGTTCATTCTATTATGTCATTCTAGATCAGATGATCTCTCCAATGACCTAAGTTGATGAATGTATTCAAAATAGCTGAAAATTCTCGTGAAAATTTGACGCTTTTCTTGAAAAGTCAGACTCACTATAGAATTGTTCAGTTATCTAATGAAATATCCAATTCTCATAATCGTATCTTAATTATCCACCGCGACCTGGGTTCGAATCCCAGCGTAGACATGGATGTTTGTGTATGTATGCCTCCCTAACCCCGCTCAAGTTCCGACTTTTGGGGCGCTGGTTCCACCTAACGAGGGAGTGCAATTGTAAAAAAAAATCAAGAATATCCTATTGAATGGCGGCGTGTCTCCTATCTCAATGTTCATCTGGTTTAGAGATATTTTTTTTGAAATTTTTCTACACAAAATACCAAGTATATGTGTAAATATAGAACAATTATTCCGATTTGTTATAACAGAGAAATAAAATTTCTTCGTATATTCTCATTATGCTGTGAGTATACAAAATACCTAGACCGAAACCTAAGACCAACCTTTCGTCATTCAATAAAATTAGCTTTGAAGAATATTTTTGATTGCCCCGGATTATTTGAATGAAGTTTTTAGTTTCGATAGGTATGTTTTCACATTGAGCTCAAATGACATCTTTCGAGCATTCCTGCTTATTCTGATTTTTTTCCATTGTTTCCTGTTGTTGCGGCTATGATCTCGTTCTCTTTTTTTTTTTTTTTTTTAGAAACCATTTAGATAATTTCATGGTAATGTTTCATTTATGAAACCATTCTAGCTGGAACCGCGACCTCCGTAATTCATGTAATGATGATCCGCAAAATAGTAGCATTGTTATAGGGACACCCTATTTCTTGCTTCCTTCGAGAAGCCCGATCCAATTGTTTGTCTCGTCCCTCGCCTGCTTTGTTACTCGACCATTTCCGTTACTCGAATCTTCCATCAGATTCTCGACGGTGACTCAGTCGATATGAATAATTATTGTATAATGAGTACGGTCTGCGTCCGGATGGGCCTCTCCGATTTTCTTTGAGACCTCGACGATGTCGGAGATCTTGTCGCGGGTCTTCCCCTCGAGACATAACAGCTTTATGAACTGAAATCGAGCTCATTTCGTAAGCCAACGACGGGCCTCAGTACTGTACCAAGATAACATTCAATCAGAGTAGAATTTGGATGATAGGTCCTTCTAATCGGCAACTGCTTCGAATTTTTATAAGGTCACTGTTCGCGACCGATAACCAAAAATCCGTATATCTTCAACTCATATCATTAGGTGGCGTATGCTTATCATTATTAATGATTATTTCATCATCTCAATCGCACCTGTCGAAGACGCAGTAGTTAAACAGGCATTGAGTCGTTGCGTATATTGTAATTGCTTGCCAAACGGAGTTGAGACAGTGAGTTACTTCTTCTGTGCTTGGGTAACAAGTGTCGTCAGTTCTGGTATAAGGTGAGCCTCAGTTACAATAATTCACTAATAGAAATCATTCAAACAAAAGTCGTGTGAATCAGTAATGGCGGCGTTGCGAAATGGTTGATTCTTAATATTATCATCTAGTGGTTGCATTTCCTGTAATTATTTTCAGGATTTTCAACCTCAACCTCCGATTCGTTGTATCTACCTACCTCCAAATATTTGGGCGATCAATTATGAGTCCGATTCAACCGATTTCCTTTTTTCTTGCCGGACAGTCTGGTCTTCGAAAACCCCCAACCCCCTGAGATTTCAAGACGTTCCGGTGCAGTTCATAGTGCCGAGTGCAATAACCTTTCAATTCGAATAATCTCGTCCAGAAATAATTATAATTATATTCGTAATTATCTCGTAAATATCTGAGAATGGGTGGCTCGTGATATATGTGGGGTGATTGAGCGTCTAAAAAAAATTACAAAAGTTCTTATAAAAACATGTCCAAAACTGTGTTAAAATTACAAGATTTGTCAGCTATAATATTGATTCAATGAAATAAAGTGGAAATATAGAGTGTTACAAACATTAACATTGAATTATTGATTATTTCATTTCACAAATTAGCTACATTACACTAAAAAACTAATAAGTAATACTGATTGTTCCTTATATAATAATGTAAAAAAAACATCAATGTCAATGTTGCGAATGTTCAAAATGCTCGCCGTGAACATCTTGGCAACATCCTACATTCATACATACATATATATATATATATATATATATAGTATATATATATAAGTGTCACATATGCACGAAAAAATATAATATTGAAACGATTAACATTAGTAACATTTGATCTTGTTCCAAGAGCGAATTCAAGGTTTCAGTCAACTGAATATTTTTTGGATGAACAATATCTCCAAGCCTCTGAATGAGCTCGGCTGGCTGAACATTAAAAATAGAAGAATTCTCCATTCGTGCACATTATTTCACAAAATCATAATAACACAGAAACTGCCTTACCTATATAAAAAAATCACATTTCGTACAGACGTTCACTACCTGAATACCCGTTTCAAATCTCTACTTACTCCACCCCTACATAATACCACACAATACCAATCGTCATTTTCATTTATGATAACTCGGCTTTACAATCGGCTTCCCGAAGAACTCAAAATAACTAATGTGGATAATTTCAGTCACAAACTCAAGAAATTACTCCTTTCAGGTAATATCCGCCTTTGAGTGAATTCTTTTTCTCCTCTCTCTGACATATGGTATACTGACTCATGCTATCACTGATCGTATGCTCATATCTGCGGCTACAGTGAACATCATATAAATATAATGACAATTTCATAAATATATTATTTCACTACATGATATACTAATCTCCACATATATGATAACATATTATGTGTATATAATTTAATAATTGTTAACATTGTAGAACGTGCGTATGACAACACCCTTGTATCATTTACGTTCATTAATTTCAAGCTCATTTTTAGTTTTTCTCGGTTGAGTGGAAGAAAGCACTTTCTCGTTACTCTCTGGAACGTTCAAGAGCTAACTCTGCCGTTTGATAGATTCACATTTTTGTACAAAACATTATCTCTATTTTCTGCCTTATTCCTATGTATCTATCAATAAAAGCGTTTATTATTATCATTATTATTATTATTATTATTATTATTATTATTATTATTATTATTATTATTATATATCATGTCCAACCAACTACATTATGTTTTATTTCAACGCAGAAATTGATTCGATCCAATTCATTATTTTGTTGATCGGAATGTGGAAAATGTTTGAATCGACCAAATTCTATGTCACATCAACAACATGTATCTATCGCTTTGATGCAATAATTCATCTATCCAAGTGATTATTTGGTTGATCCGAATGTGAAAAATGTTTGAATCAAACGGATATATGATCATATCAAGACAATCTTTTGTTTGGATTCATACACACTTTCGAATCAGGAGAAGTGAATATTTTGTTGAATTAATTCTGCTCAACGGTTGGATGAAATTTACTCATCATTGGATTGACAAAATGTGTTATTCGATCGGAGCATTATTCCGATTCAGTGTAATTACCTCTCTTGGTCTACTGTCTCCTGAACATAAAAATCCATTGAACGAATTAACATTGTCATCGAAGTAAGATATCATTTCGCTTGTTAATGGTGATTCCATCCAATATTCAATATCTTGGCACCGTTCTCCAATTGGTATTTGTAAACAGAGCCATCTATTGACTAGTATCATGATGGTAATATAAGTATTTCAATCCAATGTACTAAATTCACGTTTGATTTCCTCATTCCTTTCTGAATTGTTGTAATAGTGATATAAGAAATGATCGAAATTTCATATAGATCTAATGAGCTGGGTACTTTCAGGTATTCCATTAGGGTATTGAATTCGTTATGTAATAATATATTTTGGCTCATTCACCCTAATGATTGACCCAAATGCCAATAATTTTCACAGTGATGGAGTAATATTCTTGTAGCTATACTCAATATATTCACTATCCAAAAAAAATATCATGCTGAAATATGATGTTCAATTATATAAGTACCAAAATGAATGAAATAATTCACTCGATACACTCAGGATATGGAAGTTGTTGAATTTTGAAGAACAAATAATGTATAATGTATAATGTGTAATGTATAATGTAAAGTAGAATCTAGTAGTTATTCACAAATGTAGCTCAGAATCGGTTTTCAAAGTCATCCGAAATTTCTGATACTGATCGAACATAATCCACATATTTCATTCCATTCACGCATTATAATTCAGTTCATCATGATTATCAGCTGGAAGTGAGAAAGAACGTATTCAATTTGATAACTATATGTTCTTGAATTAAGCAAAATCAGTTGTTTGAATCGATCCTGTATTGGAGTTGAATTGATATTACCATATGTTTAAAGTGAATCGATAAATGATCCGTTCGATACTTATAGTTTTGGAAAGATAGATTTGAATTACTCAATTCAAAGAGATATGTTATTGGTTCGACATTATCATTTATTCAATTTGAATTGGAGATGATTCCGTTTGATCAACATATTTTCGAATCAAGCATATATGAGGATTGTATCAAGAATCCCATTTCGTCTATGCAATAGTATGGTGTCATTAGATGAATATAACTGATGATTGAAATGAATGATATTCAATTCGTTCAAACGAATAATTTCAACCAAATAAATTTGGTTGAATTAACAAATCCTTTTTTTCGTGTACTGAGCATTTGCTTGAAAACTTTTAGCCAATAAATGTTATTTCAACTATAGTAATCTGAAACTCTGTTTTCGAGCTTACTTGCTAAAAAACCGAAATTGTATAGGTAGTTGTAAGATATGAATATTTCTTTAATATTTTCGTAACCAGTATATAACCAGTACTCCGAATTTGAAATTTAGAACTGGAAATAACTGAAAGAATCTTGAAATACCAACACTCAGTAACTCAGAAACATATGTTTATATGAACTTTTATCATTTTCTTGAGACGCTCTATCACCCCTAAGAGTACGTCCTACATATTACGAAACACCTTGTATATAAGTTTGAACTTCAGGGTCTTTGCTTCGGTCTTTGCTTATATCGCTCACATAAATATAATATAACATCATATTATCGAAGTCTTGAGACGAGACGAGGGATGAGATTAAGATTAGGATTGAGTTGAATGAACGAAAATATCATCGAAAACATATAGAATCTGCCGAGGAGACTATACAGGATGCACCAGCATATGATCTTTCTCGATGGGGTAGAAGCTCGGGTAGAAGGCAGCAATAATTTTAGTTGATGTGGTCTTTCACAAAACTTGTCCCATATGAACACTGATTTCTCAATCTCTTATTTATAATGAGTTGATCCAAAACAAACAAAGGGGGTGCAATTTTAAAAACAAAAGTTAAGGGTGTTTCTCGGGGGTTGTTTGGTTTTTGCTATGCTGCATGAACGAGCTTATAGTATCCTACGACACGTATTTTTTTTCTAATTTTCTTTTCTGCAAATAAATGAAATATCTGCTGGCCTAAAAGCTCTGGGACACCCGGTATATACACGTCTGCTGAAACAAATCTTCATATTCAAATCCTATTTTATGAAGTAAATAAGCCATGAATTCATTCGTGGTAAATAAAGAAAGAGGGATTCGGGGAAAGGTGGATTTGTGCCGTTCACGATAGGGCCGCTTTGGTAAGGCAAAGCCTTTTATCTGTTTCTCTATACAGTATCACTACCAACAAATTTAATGGCATATTCGCTTCATAAAATGAGATTTGTTTGCTATACGCGGCTATACGTGTGTATACAGGGTTTCCACGTAACATGGGCCATACCCTCATCTAGAAAACTGATAGAAATGCAAAAAAATATCAAATGAAAAAGTTGTTCACAGTCATGTGAACTTTTTTATTCTGATATCATCGACTACACATGGTTATCCATTCTTCGGTGACACACCAAACATACGTTTTTTCAAATGACACACCCTGTATTCTGTCACATGTATCGATAGAGCTCAATAAGATCAGTCACTGATATATAACAACGGGTTCGATCCCCCGTTTCGGACTCATTTGGGAATTTGTTTTTTTTTGCTATAGTGTTTTCACACATTCGCAGAGATGAATTAAGTTTGCATGCCTTATTGAGAGTTCGAAAAGAAATTGTGTTGCGAACTAGTGAACTTATTTTACTGAATCGCTGGAAAACGAGAAGCACATTCTGTCTTGCCACCAATAAATCAAGGTACAATTAGTTCAATATAGGCACAATAGTTTGATATAGGCACAATATCGAGAGATGGGTCATGGCAGGGAAGTACCGAGAGACCGAGGGAAGTACCGAGAGACAACGAAGTTGAATTTGTTGCTTGCTCTAGAAGAAAATCCAGTCATTCCAGCCCGCCAACTGGCCCGTGATAGAAATCTCAATCACAAAACAGATTTGAAATTACTCAAACATGAGAAAAAACGCCCTTATGAAATGCAAACTGTTCAAGAGCTACTTGAAGATGATCCAGATCGACGACTGGAATTTTAAGATGTATTATGATGACCAGTATTGAACAAAACCATTCATCCGAGCATTTATGATTAGGTATGGATACTTTTCTCAAACGAGGCTACTTTTACATTAAATGAGTATGTAAATCGCCAAAACTGTCGTTATTGGGCTGTAGAGAATCCTCATTGGATGAGGGAATATATTTATCTAGTGTGATATGTCATATGTCATAATTTTTTTTTGTATAATAAAAACTGAATAATACTTTGACTCGAAGAATTATAATTGATGATATATAATCTTCGTGTTTTCCGAACGCTTTGGACTGACCATAGATTGAGGCTGGTTAATGATCATAATATGTGGTAATCCAACGATGAGGTTGTGTCTTCTGGTGGCGTTTTATTCTGAATTCCATAACCCATTCCAATATCATATTTTGTATCAAAGGTATTGAGACGATAATTTGTAGAATAAATAGAAAAAGTAGGTTCAAAGTAAATACCCAAAACACTAAATCAATATTTAAAAAAGCGCAAATACATACTTAGGCAACGTTAGGCAACTAAGTTGCCGTCTTCAGTGCAGCTGAAGAGTAAAAATGATCACAGCAACTCCATAGTATTTTTCAAGATACTCTTCAGAATTAAAATCGACATTGATTGTCAATAAACATGACAGCTTATTTATCGAGCTTTATACATGAAATTGGGTCATTGATCAATGAACCGTCGCAACCCAGTGAACCAACCTTGACAGTTCAATGATCGTCTCGTCTAAGTCAATCGATTAATCGAGAATATAGAATAGGACGGAAGGAGAATAAGAATTATTTGGTTCTTATCACGATGAATGTAAATACTCTCCAAACTCCTCCAAAATCCTCGATTGCCCGTTGTTCAAGAAGTTACATATTATATATTGCAGTTGACTTGAAGATTGGATGACTAGTCGAAAGAATATGTTGGGCAACGAATGATTTGTCGAACCAATTATACCTGAATTGGCTGGTATGTTGATTGAATCTTCGACTACTTTGTCTGATATATCTCATGTTAGTCATCTCAATGTATTCCGTAATATTCCTGTTCTCTCCTCGGTTTTCTCATCAACATTGATTTGGTCTTCAGGGTTACTCAATAATCTGTGAATTGTATTCTTGAAATCAACACTGAGCCCTTTGGTTTCGAAAATTCAGTTCAAATTCCTTGTGACTTTAGAACCAAAATGAAATTTCCTAGAAATTTTCACGAATTTTCACAAATTGGGTAATGTGATGTAATGGTGGTTACACGAATACTATTTCTATACTTAGTTTTTCTTACCATATTTTCTTTTTCATCAGTCCATTATGAATCGCAACCTTTTTCATGAAGTCTAACTCAGTGGATCTGCCAAATGAACCATGGTACAATGAACAATGAAAAGATTGAATTCGAGAATTCAATATACAACCTCCAAACTTTCAAGAAAAATTCCACCGTTGGCTAACACGATGTTCCTCAAACATTACATGTTTTCCTTTCGTGTTGTCAACAGATAAAAAAGAAAAGTCTTTGTATAAAAGAAGGAAAGATTTTCCTCGGGAAATATTGAACCTCAATCCTAACATCATCTTCAAATCAACGTCACTCTAATAAATAGATATTTCAACTTTCCGGCAGTGACCGTTGAGGTGTGATATAATTTTTCCCTCGATTTTTCCCAATATCATAACATTTCTCAAGCTACTGCAAATCTTTGTTATTCTTTGACCAACCGTAAATTATTATAAAGCGAAATCAGTTTCAGAAGTCATTTGAATGTAGCGAAACTTTTCCACCCCGAATGTTGACACTTCTTTCATCTCATTTTTCCATCAAAATTAACAAAAATATTACGTGCCCTTTTTCCCTACATTAATAACGACTGGCAACGGCAATTTACTGTTTCGGATGACGCACATTCTGTATCGAATAGTCGAACCCGGCTAGTGTCAAATATCAAATTTCTTGTGAAATTATTAATAAGCCGTGAAGAAAATATTCTGGCAGAATTTATCGCTTTCAGCGATATTGAATAAGAGCTAAAATCGAGGATGAAATGCAATCTTCCACGTTAACAGGGATCAGATTTTTTCACTTTTTTTCTTCTTATACACGGTGAGGATTCAATAGCAGCAAGAATAATATGGAATTTGGAATTCTCATTATCCTCTATACAATGAATGCTTTGAATAAGAAAATTCAATGAATGTTTTGCATTCTCAACAATAGTTAGGATAGAATATCAAATGGTATCCAGATCAAGTTCAGGGTTGCTGAGATTCGAGCCTCATCATTGGGATCTAGTTAACCATATGAGAGATACAGGGTTGAAAAAGAAAAATTCGGAATATCCTCGGAGACTTTTAGGAAAACCTAAACAAATGTTTCAGAAAATGGAGTTTTCAAATTTCAAATCCCACGTTCCATGTTCCAGAAAGCATGACCATCTTATTCAATCTTTCAAATAGACCTGTATCTTTTTCGAATTCTTTTCTCATCTTTGAGCATCATCAATCTCGATTTAAACATTTCGGTGACAAAAATCGCCAGTTTCTCAATTTTTTTAAATGCGAAAAACGAAAAGTCAGACTCTTACATCAAAAATGGTGTTTTACAAATCAGAAACATGCAATATGGTTCGGATTCATTACAGTTTCGATGTCGTGTGAAACACATACGTATTTCATTACGGTATACAGAGATTTGAACCCGAGTTTTAATTTTTTTGGTAGCTTGAATAAACCCCGAAATACGACCTGAGATGAGTTTGATGGAAGAGTTGTTATCACAGAAGTTCAGTTCATAATAATTTAGAATAAGAGTGGTTAGGGGTTTTGAATGTTGAAATTTGTTATAAAGCCACCTTTAGTATCTGAGTTCCGGTAGAATTCGGATAGTATCGCATGAACAGTAATTAAAATAATGTTCCCTCCTGTTTCTGAACTCGTTCAATAATCAATGATTAAGCATGATAAACACGGAATCATTTATTGATGAAGTGTTGGTATAGTTGAAATTTTGTTAGAGTTCGTTTGACATTTCTGAATTATGTAAACGACATGCTAATTGGAATGAAGTGAAATCGAAACATTGAGCCGCAAGTATCAAAAAATCAATAGGGTGTACTGATTACCAAATGTTTGGCATAGCCCATACTACCTATATCAATAAATATAATGCTATCAATCATGCAATTGAAAATCACGTATTCATAAAGGATTATAAAGGAACTCGAAAACTCTTGGAGATAGCTATAGAAAATCCTTTAGAGAATTTTGACCTCACTTCAACTTTCGATAACTCGGATGGAAATCTGGCGACGAGGAAAGTGCTCAAAACTCCAAAACATAGAAATTCCCCAACTTTTTTCCCGTATATATTTCTTCCAACAGTTATCTGATTCATTTTGAAACGTTCCTCAATATTCATCCACATATCTTATAAGAATAAGACCCCCTAATATTTATGAATATCTGTCATAATACATTTTATTCTCCAACTGTCTAAGGTTTCTTGTCAAACTTTTTCCGTTTTTCCTCATAAATAAAAAGTGGTCCCTTCTTCAGGATAAGTCGCAGTGAACTAATTTTAAATATACCTATTTCGAGTAAACTAAAACGGGATAATGCATCTGCTCCGAGCCCTTTCGTCAATTTCCTCCGGAACAAGAGGCGACAACTCGACGTGCGCATTGAAATGTCTCGTGTGCCCGTACGAAATCCTCTCTGAATCCCCATGGAAGAAAGGGGAAGAAAATAAATCCACGCCAACTAAGATTGACATAGCAAGACCAGTAAAGCTTCATGGAGGTTCGACGAATAAAGAATATCCCGAACAAAAACTCCAACAATTAATGAACTCTCTGATAAAATTATTTTACTAAGAGTTTTTGGATTATCCCGCCGAGGATTTCAACATCGGTACAAGTTCCTTTCGGTCTGAAGATAAAGCTGAAGTGGGAGAACAAGAGGGAGATCTATAGCTATCGATAAAACAGTATCTACATTATGTGTGACTTTTCTGTCTAATACGAGTACATCTTGCTTCAATTTTCAATTTATTTGTTTCAGGAGTGGAATTTCTTTCATGCTATAAAAAGGCCCTTGGAACTGAAAATATTCTTTCGATTCGATTTCAAAAGAAGAATCGAAATTCAATTCAATGCACGTGTATTGTTACTGTTATTGTTGATGAAAAATCGTAGTATCAATATAGTAATCTTTTAGTAACAATCTGTTTCAGTTCCTATCTGTTGTGAGAAGAGGAATGTGCCGCATTTAAATAGGGCAAACTTTTAATGGGACTGAAACAATCTGTCATCTTTTGTCACCAGTCATTCGGCACAAATGGTCCGTTTTCTGAAAACGGCACACTGATGAAGTGTAGTGTGTCAAAGGAACAAATCATTCAGTGTTTTCCTCGGTACAAACACAAAAAGAAAAAGCTTCAACAGAAGAAACCGACGTTCAGGTCGTGAATGGCGTGGATGGAAAATAAATTTTCCAAAACAGATTATAAAAGCGATTGAGACAGTGAAAGCTACAGAATAGAGAGATTCAGTGATCGATTTCCCTCGAGATTTCCGAATAGTCTGAAGCGTATACAGATGGCGGCAAAGTGAGAAATTTCAGTAGTAATAAAAAATGCATTTCTCCATATATATGTTTCGAATGGGATGTTCGAATAATACAGAATGTAATAGGAACATCGGATAATTATGATCTTTGATGTTGATCTTTAATCTGACGAACTAATTTGAAATTCTATGGGATTCTCAATATCAAAGAGAATGAAAACGAAGAAAGACGAACTTTCGTTATATGATTATAGGAAGCGTCAGGCTTTTTGCATCCTGAAATGATTTCTCCATTATTCAAGATCGCGACATCTGCGAATATCTTCTAGGCTTTTCCTTTCAGCTTTGAGTTTTGTTCGTATCTCGGTTGAATACGTGTGCTATGTCTGTCAAGTTTTTGTCTTTTTCGAGACATCAATATAGTATTTAGTGTCAAAATTAATTACCTGAAAATGTTTCTGAATACCTCGACCGAATGATCTCTTTGGCCTCACGAGAATATTGAAAAGCGTCGGTTGCGCCGCGGCAGCAACTTCATAATTCGCCCAAAAAATAATAACTTAACTGCCTTGATACACGAAGAACTATTCCAATGTCTTGTCAATACTATAGATTCACCTTGAATAATTAATCGAAATCTACGTGTAAAGTATTTTTGTCGTAACCCTGTATAAGTATAACGTCCATATATCCATTGAATGTCTCATGAGATAAGTATTTCCACAACGCGCGAAAAGTGGAATGAATAATAGGTGAGAGATACTTCATGAGCCACGCACGAATTTCGATACGAAACATGTATTTTGAACTTGCTTACTAGAGACTAGGTAATTTATTACCCTATTCCTGAATTTTTTGCTCTTGTCATAGAAAAATAAATCTGTACCTCTGTCTTGATGCCAGCATTTCATTCGTTATAGCGGAATTTGTTATTTGTTATTGGATGGCGACTCAGAAATAACAAATAAAATTAGTATTATTGATAATTGCACAATCAGTGTTGAAACGTTGATTCAAAAGTAGTAATTTGGGTTACTTTCCAATTAATGATCAAACTACATAAATACAATCTCAAAACATCAACTATGTGCAAAAATCTGCAAAAATGTCGCCATCTTCTGGGGAGTTCCATAACTTGAATGCTATTATAGCAAAATACCATTAGAGATTTTGGCGAAACAAAACACTATTCAGTGATTGCGCCAGTCTTCCTTACATCGTTGTTTCATGCCAAAAAAGTTGGTTGAGCCAAAAAAAGGGAATACCGAGATCTTTTCAAAGTTGCTGGAACTGATAATTTGAGATTTGTCAACATTTTACCAACCTGAAAATTTTTGATACTAGTGACATCTGAGTTCCAATCGAGGATTAGGGTGAAAAAACAATTGAAAAAAGTGTTATATCTCGCTCCCGATATTATTATCAAAGAAATAAAGAAAATGGTGGAATCTCTGATTGTGTTCTGCTCGAAACTTCAAAACTTTTCCGCCATATTATAGTTATCGATTTCCTGAAAGTTTTTATGATCTATGATTCACTCAGGGGCAAAGAAATTGATTCTGTATCTCGGTGTAATTCTTGTACTGCCATTTTACGACTAATATGTGATCACTTTATTCAATAATAGGATAGAATTCGTAATTGGTATATCTGTGCGTGGAATAAAAGTCTTCCAGGCAAAAAAAATCAATCAAGAAACCAAAAATGAAAAAAAGTTTTAGGTATCTGCAAAACAATTCAGTTACCGCAAACAGACTTCTCTTGGGAACCATCAGCATCGTCCGAACACAGCAACCTGACAATAATTTGCACTGTGGATAAATACAACTTCGCTTTTACTCAGCTGAGTTTTCTCCGATTTCATAATGTCATTGAATACTAATGTTCATTTTACTTCCAGGTACCAACTCGAGTAACTTCATTGTCCAGTCACAGAACTTCTTATGAATAAAGTGTTGTGTAGTTCATGTAAAGTTCTAATAAATAGACAAACATGTGAGTGATGAGTTTCTCAATTCTGTTTATCATCGGAAAAGAAATGAAAAACCACTCTTCTTCAACTATCTCACTTCGCCGAGTATACGGCTATATTAATATGTCGTCTCACCTCAGAAGATTTTGGGAAACTGCGTACATCACGAACAATCTATCAACACCATTGCAATCTCCCGAGTTTTATAATTGACAAGTAAGGTGTGTTCGCAAGACTAAACCGTAAGAAAAATTGGTAGATAAATCAACGTCAACCGAGATCGACTCAGCTAGCTGGCACGCATTTGCACATGGTGAACCGTCGAAAGAGGGATCACCAAATGAAGAGACATGAAAGGGATCGTTTGTGATAAGTTTGGTCGGCTGTACTGTTGCATGAAATAGTGATCTATAACTTGATCAGATGGAAGACTACTGACAGATACTACATATAACTCATCATCACTAATTGGAGTGTTGTTATATGATCGTCACTTCTGTAACATCCAATTAATATATTTCCTATTTCCGTAATGAAATTCTACTCCAGTTTATTACGTGCTTTCAGTTCGTTCCAGAAATAATCTTCGCCTTCAGCTTTCCAGGAAAAAATAAACCAGTTGACTGGGGATCAGTTCCTTCAAGACGATATATTATATCCGACGAAATTGTTGGTTCTCGATATCGGTAGCAAGAAAAACTTATATCAAAGAGACGCAAGATATAAACCAGATAGCGTTCCACAAACAAAGTTAATTCACTTCATGTTTATTATCTTTCCTTGGGGATGTTTTTTTATCTGGTAGAAATAACGATCGCTAAGCCGAGATAAAAGTTTGCCAAGGAACTCTGTGGCACGTAGGTAGTGGGCTCGATATTGGGTCATTATTGTAGAATAACCACGGTATAAACATAAGCCATAAAAATTCAAAGAAGCTCAATGAATTACAAGTTTATGCCACTGTGGCGATATCGGAAATAACAAGATAGGTATACAGATTTGCATGGATAAGAAGGGAAAAAAGTTTTATAATTGAAAGACAAACAAAATTAGAGAAGTCTCCCACCTTCCTTCTATTCATACAAATGTCTGACACTTTCCCCTGAAACAACAAATCTGAATATTTCACGTTTTGATTGCAAATCCACTGTTCCATGTTTCCTTTTGGATATTGTTGAGAAAATCAAGATCAATAAACATCTTCCAGTGCACTTGTACTTAAATGATATAAAACAGGTTGTTTCGGAGGTTCGAAACTTAGCTCGGATTTAATTAGATTATAGAGATACACAAGGATCAGGTACATGAGGATCGTAACTAAAGATACCAGGTTTTGTTGGAAATCATCGAGTTCACAAATTGTTAGGTAACAATCCCTTGTTAATTGAGATTAATTGGGTCAATACGTGAATATCTTCTACCTTTTGGACCCGAAAGGCTGTTGCTACATCATTAACCCCTCATGGATATATTCAAAATTGCCGACACACGTGGGTCAGGCCGAGGTTATACTAATCTACCCCCTAACACTTTCTACAATTATGTGATAATCGTTTCTGACAACGGCCTGGTGTACCTAACGAAAACAGTCACCAAAACGAGGGATCAACCATTCATTAGAGACTATCGACGAAGTAAATTCGGAAGCTTATTGGTATGAATCTGAAATAATAATTCAACCGCCCAAACAGGTCTCGTCTGATATTGTACCTACTAAATTATCCAGAGATATTTCGGAGTAATAGAGACCGTTGTCAATAGTGAAATCGTTCATATTATAATGGAGGGTTAGATACTGTATTTATGGTATACGAGGTCGGAGAATGTTCTTTGCTGATAGTTTTTTTGTTTCTGAGTTCACTTTTTTCCAAATAGCATCTTGCATGACTCGTAAATCAACAGTTTGGTCTTGATTTGATATTATTAAAACATGTTCATATCTTTGTAATTCTTGAACATGTAATACTCATTCACTGATGCATCTAATCACCTGCTTGATTCCTGATTTTCATTTTGCAGCTAGTTTTTGGTACAATGAGCTTGAAGCACATTAGTAAGAACTAATCATGCGAATTATTCCCTCCAAAAGATACAAATCTCGTAGATAATAGAAGTACCTGGGTTGTGTACACTAAAAACCATTTTCACTTTTTTAATGATTTCAGGCATATCTTTAGAATGTAGTCGCTTAGATCTCTGTTACTGGTGAATATCTGATTTTCACTGGGGTTTCCATGTTTTATCAAACTTGAAGATACAAGTGTTTCCGCCTCGGTTTCCGCAGTACCTCTATTAAACAGTTTCCACTAATACCCTATTTAAAAAAAAAACATTATGTGAAGTGCCTCATTCGAATGAAACAGTTTTCATTTTCATTATTTAACATTCGAACACAGTTTCAGTGCGCTAATTAACTGACTCCTGTCGGTAATATAGCACTTAAGTGAGTTTCTTGCAATCTAGAATGATCTGCACTGATCTTTTTTTGGAAAAATCGGAGTCTTGTTTATTCTCAAGAAGATTCCATGCCTGTTCCAGCCTGGATTTAATTGTTCGAAAATAATAATTGCTTATTAGCTCGATGTAATGAAGTCATATATCTCTGGAAAAGTTATTATTCGCCATTGAAACACGATTGTCGAATCATTAAAAAAATATAACATAATATTTTTGATCGATACTGTCGTCTGAAGTGAACTCTTCATTTGAGATATTACTATTGAATTTCAGAAGTGACGCCGCTGAATGAATGGTCTCGACAACCAATTAATTCAATTCATGACGTCAGAGGGTAGTAGAACAATGCCAGCCTACTTGTCCAAACGGCACAATATAACCACCAATTAGAATACAATCTTGCGACGGAATCCTTTGATGCATTTCTGTTGCCAAGATTCTGTCATTATGGAACACACAGTGTGGATTTTCGGTTGTTTTCAATACCGATACTGTTCAGACGTAACAAACTATATACCAATACAAAAACAGTGTAACCTAGTTAATATACTTTGTGAATTCAAGGGATACAAAAAATTATTTGTTTTGTAGATGTTGCTGTAATCCAGTTTGTTCTCTGAAGTAATTCAATGATCTGAACAAAATTGAAAACATAGACATTACTTCCGGCCAAACCGGATGCCGGAAGTTCTAATAACGAAAAGGTACAATTCAAAAATTCATCTACAATTCAATTACAATTTCAGGTACAATTCAATACTATTTTATATATCTCACTCTAGTACTAAAATATCAGATTCATATAATAATACTTTTATAACAACTATAGATAAATTTTAGTATGTTCAACTATTTTTAAAAGTTCAAGTATTTTTGAGTTTCAAATTTTATTCGTTAAGTATCTCTCGAGGTATCATCTAGTAACGGTTTTAGTACTTACATCTATTCAGTACATGAGTACTTGAAATTTATTATTCAATCATCATCATTATTAGTTCGAAGTGTTTTGAGTACTTTGTTACATCATTTGAGTACCAGATATTCGAATATGGTGCACAAATTTTGGGTCAGTTGTTTTCCCCTTCATAATAAAAGAGGATCAGTGGCGCTTCTTCACAGGTTTCACTTTCTGTAATGGCCAGTCTCGACTCCAGTTTATCTACATTCTTAGGCGACTGCATGGACGTGTGGAACATCTACTCGAAATATCTTCCGCAGTTTATGCACTAGTTATGTAATATACTATTACCAACCCCTGTTACATTGATATTCTGTGGTTAACCTATCGCTCTCTCTCTCTCTCGCTCTCTCTCTCTCTCGCTCTCTCTCTCTCTCTCTTTCTTTCTCTCTCTCTCTCTTTCTCACTCTTGAGTAGCTCAATTGGTACTCCGTATCTTCGAGATTGCTTTTTTAACTTAAACTCCCGTTATTCAATCCTTGAACGCAGGTGTGTCTCTTCCCGTTTTCCATCCCATTAGGCAAGTTTAATTTAGTTGAGTGAGTAATCCCTTTCTCTGGATTCCGATACCCCAAGCAGTAAACAGCTTTAAGAGTGAATCACTCGTTCGAGGTCCATAAATTCCAGCGAACAATTTTGAGGACTGCATCGCCATCTGAATGCGTCATTGGTTAGGGGAGGAAGTGTGAAATGATTGGTTGAGTGAGTCGGCCTGGTTTTATTGGTGATACAATTTTCAACTTGAAGAAAAATTCAGAATTCGTTGGCCGCTCGGGATTGAAAGGAGACATAAACAATTATCCAGCTCTTCTATAGGTGAAAACAATCACGGTGTTGTAGTGATTATCAATGAGTTCTAAAATCCTAATAGGAGTGTAGTGGTGTGTGGTGTGCCTACATGAATTTGAAATTCATTTTGAAAGTCTTTGAGATTCGGTCAAAAATGAACATGCGGTAGTTACTCACCAGTCGTTGCATGTTGTGAATATAAAAACGTCGGTAGTGTAGACAAAATGCAATTCATTTTTCGCCCAACAAAGTCTATCAGAATTTTTCTCGTTAGTCGAACGCAGCCAATGGAAAATCCACTTTCGCAGGCAAACAACATTATGGCAAGAATACAAGGAAACGTGTTTGCTATGGATGAATATTTTAATAACGGCTGAATAGTTTCGTTTCCCCCAACTTTATCGTCGTCACGTTGTACACACCATACAAAGCAACATAGGCATCGAGTGGTTTTATAAGAAGAGTTCGAGGATTTCCGAGGGCTCAAAAGGTGTTGCCATTGGTACATAATAATTTCAAGGCGTGTACGGGTGGAAATTGATTCAGTCTTCCACAGGGTATCCCAGAACGTTTCATAAAAATCATGCTTATTCAGTAATGAAAATTATGATTCGAACCTTTGGTTGTCTGCATCACGCATCGGATAGAGTATATAGATAGGTAGAGAATGTAAGGCAAAATGAGAAGTAAGTACACTTAATGGAACATTAATATTATCCGAGTTCTGTCATGTTTATGCCGACAATTCGGCCTTGAAAGGACATTGAACACCAAAATCAACAACAGTCCATTAAGCATTTAGGCAAGCTGCAGTGTCTGACAATAAGTTTTTCTACGACCGAAAACGATCGCAGGAAGCTGGTGCTTCCAACAGTTTGTTAAAAGGACAAGTATTATGTGAAGTGATTGAACGCACGGATTTCAAAGATATGTTTATTTTTCCTGAGATATGTTAATTTTTCCTGCATTTTGAATGATCATGCAATATGGGTACTCATACATGGAGACCTCAACGAAGACACACCGAGGTTTGATCGTTCTAATTTCTGCTTGCAACCTTTCGCGCTCTCTCATCAACCCTTTCTTTAAGGAAAATATCTCCGTGTATATCTTCGTATATATATATATATTCAGGTTGATAGAAGGTTAGGTATAATAGGTTGAACTATCATCAGCATACGTTTACCTTATATTCCGACAAAAATTTCGGTCAGAACTGTTACATTATAGTACGTCGAACCAAATGGGGTTGCAATTTGAAGAAGAAATGTTAGATGGGCGTTGTTTGCCCAGGGGGTGGATTTTGCTGAGCTGCATGAACGAGCTTATGGTCTCCTACGAGACGTATTTTTCTTCAATTTTCTTCTCTGCAAATAACTGAAATATCTGCTGGTCTGAAAGCTCTGGGACACATAAAGTACCCAACTTTTATACATTGGTTATCCATCGTTCCCAACTCATATCTCAGAAACGGTAAAAGATATCGACAAACGGACTACATATTCGTTGAGGAGAGTTGATGAAGGGGTAAATGGGATGGTCTCGAGGTTATGGGTCAAGTCAGTGTGTCTTGTATGACCAAATGTAGCATTTCAGTGGGTTACGTAATAAACTAGTAATATACTATTTCCGGTACTATTACTGATCAGTATCATTATTATTGTGATTGGATCATAAAATTACAAAGCGTTTTCGGCTATAAGACCATCATCAGTGCAGATACCTTCCAGTGATATTCGCTGAAATGGAAAGGAATATGAAAACATAATTAATCACTTGTCAAGAGTTCTCAGTATGAAAGCATTCAACGAAACCATTTATGGTCGAAATATTGATAATGCGAACATATGATACATCGTTGAACATACAATCAACATATATGTTGTTTGTAGGCCTATTACATTTGGAAAGTATATATTTTTGACTTCGATCATCTTCAATGATTTCCAATCCAAGAAGACATATGGGAAAATAATGGCTGGATGGTATTGAACAGAAAGCATCAAATAATATATGTGCTTGCTTTTCAACTCTTTAATGTAGTCACGTGGTTCTCCTATCGGAGGTTTGTTTACTCACCTAGTGTTTATATCACGGTTCTGGCATATGTATTTTTGATTCCTCGAAGGTGAATACTAAATATACATGTATTGTACATCGAGGTGATCTCTCACGATTCATGCAGCGTACATAATATTCAGTAGATATTATTTCTCATGATAAATCATCTTGTCTCGGAATTCTTCATCGATAAAAAATTTAAATGTGTATTGAATAATATGATATCCATTGATCACGTTGATTATACAGAGAATTGTCACTATTACGTGAATGAATTAGTATATAGCTCAGTATTAGTCAATATAATTCCAAAGTCAAGCTACATATTATCGCTCACTCTATCTACGAGTGTCAAATGAATGAAGGCCTCACTCTCAGTTGTGGAGTACCGCAAGGTTCGATATTAGGACCAACACTTTTTCTGCTTTATATAAATGACTTTTTGTCTAACTTTCCATATTTACATTTTTTTCTATTTGCAGACGATACCAGTATTTTGAATTGTGGTTCAGATAGAAACCAACTTAGAACCGGAGCCGAATTGAACCTGAATAATATAATAGATTGGTTTAGAGCAAATGAACTACTGATAAACCTAGACAAAACATTAAATATGATTATACACCCCAATAGACAAGTCGAACAATTACAAATTCCAACTATTAACGGAAACATAAACCCAGTTCCATACACAAAATTTTTAGGCTTCATTATTGATGAGAAATTAGACTGGAAATCCCACATATCTTATATCAAAAATAAATTAGCTAGCGCAGTCTACGTAATACGGGCTAATATCGGTACAGATGCTGCTATTAAAACTGTCTATTTTGCATACTTTCATAGTATTCTGAACTACGGGGTTGAATTCTAGGGAAATTCTGTGAATTCAAATTCCACATTCATACTTCAAAAAAGAGCTATTCGAGCCTTGATAGGTTTGAACAAAAGAGTGTCATGTCGTGAGCACTTTCTAAACCTGAAGCTTTTCACACTAACTAATCTCTATATTTACCGAGTAGTAATTGAGGCTCATAAAAGAAAACAAAATTTTCAGACACTAGCTGATATACACATCTATAATACTCGTAATAACAGACAATTTTTAACTCCTATATATGGGAATCAAAATTTCAAATCACCTACCGAATGCACTTACTGATATCTGTTCATTTATTCTCTTCAAGAAATCACTCAAGCAATATCTACTTTCAAACATACATTACAACTTGGAAGAATTTTTTTCCTCCAATATTAATTCCAATATTAATTTCCCACATTTTCGAAAAACTTTCGCAAAAATTATATTAATTTTTCACACGTTTATAAATTTAGTCTATATTATCCAATTCCAAATTACCTATTAATTATATATTATTGTCATCTGTCTTGTCGTCTCAAATGTTTTCAGGAACTTACTTTGAATTGTGAAAATGTATTTTTTTTCTATGTTCATCTTAATGAGAAATATATCTATCTATCTATCTATCTATCTATCTATCTATTCTATAATATCGTCGGATGTGTGTTGAATAGTCGCTCAAACTTCTAGTCAAAGTATTGCCTCGTGTTCTGTCTCTCTTTCGTCCCACATGCCCAATGGGGCGAATCAGAAGAATGTCGCTCATGGAAATCCTCATTCGGAAAACATCAGCACACATGCTCGTGTCGAGGCAATAAACGCGACACTATCGTAAAATCCCTGCTGGCATTACTGGAACATAAAAGAACTATTACGATGAAGACTATAGCATCGTATTTGTTTTCATCCGAAGGTGAGGTCAACAATGACGTTTACCAGCCCGTCTGTAGTTTAACGGCTGAAAGTACATTAGAGGAATTGCATTTGTCCAGACACTTGAACTGTAATAGGAGGGATTTTTGTGAGGTCTTCACGGCGCTGCCTGGACGTTAGACAATGAACTAGAAGTGCATAGTTTGAAGATTTCTTAACTTTTTTTTCTGTTCTCCCATTATCTGGGAAAGTGTTGGAAGTGAACTAAAACTGCGCACGTTGTTCGAACTGTTTCCACTATCACTATCATTTCTCCTATTTTGGTGTTCTTTCCTTTTTCTGGAATTGTTAGGTGTGGACAATGAAACTGTTATAATTTCTTTTTGGTGTACTGAAATCGTTATTGTTTTTTAGCTAATATTTCTTACATCCCTACTTTTTCTTGGAATTGAATCCAGGGATACGTTGGATTTCTCAATCATTTAAATATTTCAATATGGATGTCCCTGAATCTCCTGAATGTATCATTTTTCCAAATTTCTATTTCCTCTCTAGTCAAAATTTTAGTTAATTTTCAATTTATTTACTTACAGGTACGGACAGATGACGACTTAAGAGTCCAAAGTGCTTTGCTTGTGGCATATATTTGAGGCCCTACAGAAGATATCATTTAGTAGCCCCAAAATATGTCAAAGTAGCCCTGAAAGTCAAAGCAGCCTTGATTTATGGTACGGTACTAGAACTACACCCAGAAATACACCTAGTCACACAATACAATAATAATAATATCGATTTTCTGGTTACCATTCGCATGTGTATTATCTTGTATATTTCATTTCTTGACAATTGATAATCATATGTTGTTCTTCGATACATCGAAGAATCTCTCGTGAAGCCTGTAGAACAGTTTCCTGAGATTTTGTTTGTTTTTTTTTTCAAATCTCTGCATAGATTGCGTTTGAGTTTCATGATGACTTTTTGATTCGATACTTTTCTCTCGCTTTTCTCTCATAAGATGGCGCCTCGACTGTTGTGCTAAACGTTCGTTCTTTCCATGAAATTGACAGAAATCATCGTGGTTTTTTTCAAAATAAACGTCTACTATCATAATAAAAGTTCAAGTTTGGGCATTGAATTGGCCATGGTCATTGAATGAATCATGAAAAAGTTGAATAATAATCAGTAAATTAATTGTTCTACATCAATGATTCTCACTCACAATTCAATGATCTGAGTGGACATATTGAGTTCCGTTTAGTGATTTTCTCTATCGTCCAGTATACAATGAATACAAAGATATAGATAGTTATTCCTTTCCGAATGTTAAATAATATACACAGGTTCAACCATTGAAAAACTACCTATCCCATTCCAACTCTATTGAACAAACTCCAATCATAATAATAGTGATGAAAATGAAGGAAGTTTGTAGAACTGTTTTTACTCTGTATGTTATAGTCATATAGACTGATGTAGAATGAATTTCTTTTTCAGTCAACGACTATTCTATCCTCTATAGAACCCATATTATTCGAGATATAATTCGATATCAAACTCCTGTATGCAGTAATATTGTACCTCAAAACAAAAGTGACACACATCTTAACGAACCTATGGAGGACTCCAGGAATAGTATTCATCGAATCGGTCGATTTTCGGGATTTCTGGCAATCATCATGGTTTTGAACTAATAAATATCTTGATTGATATAAATCAGACTACAACCAGACTATATGTATGTTGTGATATGGAAAGTATTTGAATTTGACAATAGAACAAGCAATACGCAATACAACGAACTACCTATATCTATTTATCGCTTCAAACATATTAATAAGTTTAATTGTTATTATGAGTATGATATCTACATTAGTTCATTTCAGAACATCATCGTCGAACATAGTTGAACCATAGTTCATGAAATTTATAGGGTGATTTTTCAAAAAGGAGCGACGTACTTTGTATATATTTGTATGTATTTTCTGGCTGGATTCTGGCGGAATTAACTCTCGTACTTTTCTGTCTAGTAAAACATATAATTTTTTCTCCGAATTCGTTCAAATTCCACGCAAAATTCACACAATATTGAAATAATTAAATTATTTCAACAAAGGTATCTGGCTGTCCGTTATTCTGTTTACCGCTGATGACTGATGACTCGGAATTTATTATTCATTTCAATCAAAGTAAAAAGAATAAAAAACGGAAACAAAAAAAATCAGAATAAACTGACAAGAAGTGAACAGATAAGAAATAAACACACATTAATACCTTACGAATGGCGTACCAAAAAAAATTAGTAACATGAAGAGAATAATTCAAAATGGATAAAAGTGAGTGTTCAGAATGTAAACAAACATTTCAACCAACTAAAGAAGTGCGATATCCGTGCACTCCCTGTGACTCTTGTAAAAGCCTAATATGCAATAGCTGTTCTGGATGTTCGGCATCAGAAATAAAATGTTTGCCTCTGAAAACGAGAATATTAAAATTTAATTGCACAAAATGCCGGAACTACGAATATGCTTATATTCTCATGAACACAATAAAAGACAAAGATCAAATAATTGATGATAAAAATGAAATCATTACGATGCTTGAAGAAAAATTAAAAGAAATGGAAAATAATAGCACAAAACAAATTCAACAGAAATAACTTCATTGTTAATGTAATAATCTATTTTGGAATCATTAATATTTTTGGTGAATGAAATTGCTCTACATTCTTAATTATTAATAAACAAGCAGTAAGTATCACAATAAGCCATCAGATTATTCAGGTCTTGCTGGATCTTTTCACCATCTACAGTTTCTTGAATCACAGTAAATAATTTCAAGTCATCAGCATAGAGCAAGAATTTACATTGGTTGAAGCACTGTTTTATGTCGTTGATGTAGATTGAGAATAATAGTGGTCCCAAATGGGAGCCTTGAGGAATGCCATATGTTACATAAGATGGTGAAGACTTCCACCCAAGAACCGAAACTATTTGTGACCTATTGCTTTGTTTATTTCAAAATCATCGTCAATTCAAAAAATTTGTGAACTGCTCGAAATGGATTTAATCGAAAGTGAGGATGAGCCATTAACACCACCTGAGATAAGAGACCTGGCGCGAGATGTGGAAAATCTATTACCGGATAAGTCAAGAAAAAGTCCACCTTTTCTGACTAGGTAGTAAAAATACACCTTTCGTGCGTGTCAAGTATTATTAACGTCATTTGGAGAAAACATATTTTCGTTAAGATGCGTAGCTATCATCCTCTCACACCTACACGCTTCCCTCAGATTACTTGAATGGAATTAGATTCCTAATTTTTTGATACCTAGTGCGGATAGATAATTTCATCAGCTATGTGATTCTCGGACCTATTTTTTTGATTTTTCGAGAAAGGAGGGCCCCGAAATCTGTTTTACGAGGTTCAGTATCAGAAGCTCAAACATATCTACACTTACAAACAAAATGAAACCCGAGATGAAACCCCAGTGTATTAAAATTTTTTTGTTGAAGGACGTCGAAAGTACATGAAATGTTCAAAGTGGCTATACTGTTATGCCGCATGCTTGGTGAAATTAGTCAAAATTATGTAGCTGAATTCCAAAAATTATCTATCACAAAACGGGTCATCATTTTCGTGTTACATTTCTGAGGAGTGGAGCGTAGGGGTGAGGTGAATGCTGCGCATATCAACGATAGGCCAAAATATATCACCCTTTCAAAAAAAGGTAATTTGTTTCAAAAAAATCACCGTAAACCGTATTCCGCAAAAGGTGGTTGAACTATTCGTAATAAATATCAAGAAGCATAACGTGTTGTAAAAGAGAAAGAATAATAATAGAGCAAGCGTGTTTTCCGGGGCATCAAAGGGCCCGGATCGAAAGGTTATTTTTAGGTAACCGGAACTAATTAATACGCGAGGGAAAACATTCTAATCGAGTTTTCAGTACCTGGATTCACTACATTACTTTCCCGACGTGAAATGTATTCCCACTTTGATTTATGGCGGAAAAAGCGTTTCGATTTACCGACATCATTCGTCATCCAGGATTCTTCAAATGGAAGGGTTCAAAATCATTTTATAATCGTGTTTGTTCTCTTCTGCGTAGAAGTTTATTCTAGAATGTATCCATGTTAGGTGCTTCTGAAACAATGTCATTATTTCAACTCAATTTCAACGTCATGGCGAAGATTTCTCTGAATGAATTTTCATGAAATGAGCCTTTCATGAGTTCATTCGAGGAGATATTTTGAAATAAATTTCACTTCACTTCATCATTGTCACTTTCGATCCTCTACAAAATGGGATGAATTATTGATTTGGAAATCAATTAACCGGAAAGGTCCACCAGGGATCGGATGAATCTATTGCTGATCTCTTTTTTCTCTCTTTTTTCGGTCCCTTCACTTGCAATGATTCTGCAAATCTGAAGAAAACAGCAGGTATTCTTTTTGTTACTATGAAAACGATGTTGTGTTTATATCTGAATGCCACATAATAATAATAATACTTCCACGAATGCCTCATAGTTTTCTTGAGTATTCAGAATGTAGATTCATCATACTTGAATTGTTTGAAACGGAAAGAGAAATTTCGGAAGATAATTCTATAGCGACCATAAAGAGAGCAAAGTGAATGATATTTTACAAGAAAAAATGAATCCGATACTCGAAGGTACACAACGCGTAAGTGAACTGGAGCCCAGAGAATACATTGAAAATGAGTTTTATTTTGGTGATGTCGATCCTAAAAAAATATTATATATGTCATGATCCGTGTTCTGCTAGTTATAACGTTTTAGGTAAAATTTCGACTAATGATTCGGAATTAGAACAATTTTCAATGTCCCCGGAGCTGCTTTAGAAACAGTATTGTGAAAAAGAAATATAGAAACAATAAGTAGATCTTGCTGGGTTGGATTCATCATCCTCCCACGCAATAAAATACTTGCTTGTGCCCACCTGTTTTGACTGTTTGAAAACAAACATGGAGTAAACCATTTCTGAAGGTCATTCCATTGACATGATTAGTCAGTGAATAATGTATAAAGTGAGTAATTTGATCATCCACGTGTTGCGTGTATCAATGATGCAAGATGTAGATGCAATTGGACAAAATTATGTGAGGAATGCTATTGTTGAATTCGTTTGGATCACTGAACGATCAGTAGCATTCCATAATGTCATTCAAGTTCCTGTGGATTTATGCGAGTAACATATATCAATTAACAATTAGCAAGTAACAAGTAGCGGAAACATTACCGTTCATGCAGATCAAATTTACGAGTAGAAATAAATGATACCTATAGACGTCCAAGTCAGTCCCAAGCCTTCGAATTCCTTATTTTCTTTAACGTAAATCGAACGAGATCGACTCAGCATAGTCTCATCCAGATATGTTTAATAAAATGATTTTCTACCCTAAAATGATCTAACCTATGTACAGTAAGGTTATATTCATCATCTCTCAGTTGAGAAAGTTGGCCATCTTATTACTTGTTACTTGTTAATTGATAATTGTTTATTGTCTGCATGAACACAGCCATTGAAAACAAAAAGTTCAACTTATAATTGTTAATTCTTAATTCATTAATTTTACTTGATGATTGTTGAATGTGGTTGCATAAATTCACACTTCATTTACGCACATTACAAATCAGTGTGGTGAACATAAAAATGTTCGTTAGAAAGTCGGCTGAATTGGGATGGATTGTCACTATAAGAGGATTTCTCGGAAAATATTTCAAATTAACGTTCTCTAGAAAAAGGCAAGAAATTAATGAAAACGAAGACCGTGAAAATCAGAAGGTACTTATAAAGGTATGCACGGTTTAATGGTTGAAGACAATGTTCGGAGTCTGAAGTCTGCAATATTCTCCGAAACTAATTATCGTTACTATTCCTGATGTTTTTATGCTACCATTTCTTATATACGACTTTTATTTTAGAATTCGTCCATTAATCATAGTCTCCTTAGATCAATATCATTGGAGGCAGTATTTAAGACCACTACTGAAGGTATATATTACGATATGAAAATACGATGTTGACGTTATGTGGCAACCATTTTCCCTGTACACATGCAAAGCTTGATTTTTTTCGTTTTTTTTTTTTGAATCTTTGCACACAATCCTATCCTAGAATGAGTACGTAAAAGTCATTGAAAAAAATCCCACCATCATTTTAATTCATTGTTTTTGCGAAATATATGATTGTTGCATAATATATGAAACACTAGCATGCATAATATGGAGAACATGATTGAAAAATTCTAAAAATATTTCGATATTATCCATCGATGGAAATTGACAAAATAATTTTTGGCACATCAAATGGCTAATCGGTGCTATCTAGATTCTCAATACCATGAATTTTGGAGCAGCATATTCTGCGGTATTCACGATATCATAATTGAAATCGACTTCCTCAAATTATAGATCATTATATATATATATATATATATATATATATATATATATTGAATTACGTATTTATTGAACACAAATAGCATTATTCTAGTGCTAAAGTTATTATTTGAACTAATAATCACAAGAAGCAAATTAAAGTAAGTTCGACTGGAACATGAAATATTGAACATGAGATGATGATGGTCCTGAAAACGAAACGTCGGAAATCCAAATCAATCACCAATTGAATCATATCAGAATTTGCTACGAAGATTTATTTTCGATTTACTTCTATCTTCAAAAATAATGGTAATTAAATATAAAATAGATATTTAAAAAATTCACTTTTCTCGATATTACTAAAAAACTATAAATAATTTGGAAAATGTTCGGATACTATTGGAATGGCCCTCTGAATGCGCAACTTGTATCTCTCTCACGGTTTCCGAGATCCTCATGCTTGTTCATCATTTATGGCCGTTTATATCGTTACTGATGAATCTCGCCATGAATTGATCTGCTGACATCAGGTGAATACAAAAACTTGAATATTTCGAAAACGGTTAAAATGTTTGTGCTTGGATAAAAGTCACTTTTTCATGTAATTTTTTTCGCTTCATCGAATGCTTCAATTTTTTTACCAAAACACACAGGGAAACACAAGGAAATAAGTTGTTCGAAAAAAAATCATGATTCACCCTCTAAAAACACCATTCATTACAATATCAGCCATGTAGAAGTGGAATTGAAAAATGCATTTTGACAACATATATTTATTCAGAAAACTTCAATCTGGTGACGGCTATCACCGTTTTGAAGTTATGCGAAGAAATCATTTCAATTTCATCAACTTCGGAAGAATATAATCTCCCTTAATATCTCATCTCATTTGTTAGTGTACTATCACCCTCAGAAAGCTCGGTTTACATTTTTCACTCACTCTGTATATGTTTTTTTTGTGTTTCGTAATAAATGAACTTCTTAGCTTCACTGCATGAGATAATTCTTATTGGTGACCATATTGAAAATTGATATTAGATTGTATAGATATCAAGTGGAATTGCATATTTCTTATTATTCCATTCAGAGTGTTCGGTATTCATTCATGTATGATAAGTCACTATGTTTTTTTCATATTTTTTTGTTTTCTTCGTATGTTTGTGATATGTGAGAGTAAATGATATATAACCTATAATTACTTCAAGTCGTTGGCAGATGAATTGATTAAGTATACCATTACGAATCCGAATATTCATGCAATTTCATAGTATTTAATATTCCTTGTATTATGATTGTACTTTCAACTGGAAATCAGAAAAATTCGAGCGAACGTAACAGACGAGAGACAGCCAGACATAAAACGAATATTCAAGCGTATATTCAATTGTAGAAACATCCGAAAACCGACTACCGCCATCTTTGCATTTTGCTTCGTTTGGTGAATTGAATTTCGTATTAGCCAACTCGAGTATTCATCAGTTACAAAGCGCGCTTCTGTTTGAAAGGATTATCCCCTCAACCTCCTGCACCCGTTGTAACGGAATCCAGCTTCCAAGAATTCGATGGATTCCCAAGCGAGCCATTCGAAATCTCTATAAGAACTGATTTAATGCGATCCTAACACAGTATCTACATATCCCTGATAGGATCAGATGCGAAAAACTGACGCTCTGTATGTGGAACTCGCGATTCTTCCCTTCTTTCTGTTTTCGTTCTTCTGAAATAAATGTTCACTAGTTTTTCAGTTTTTGATGGGATTTTCTCTCCTCGTTTCTAAAAAATAGAGTAGAAGTTATTAAAAATTATTGCAATATATTTGTAGTAAGGACAGATTTAGGATCTGTCCCAAAATGCCACTGCGCTTGAAATTAAACCTTTAGATACCTAAAAGAGAAATTCTCTATTGGTCAGTGACACCTTGTTTTTGAAAAAATTTGGAAATACAAATATATTTAATAATAATAAAACCTCTACTTATCTTGGTGGACGTTTCGGGAACGAATCTGCTCCCGTTCTCAACACAATTGAATTGAATTGAATTGAATTGAATTGTGTTGAGAACGGGAGCAGATTCGTTCCCGAAACGTCCACCAAGATAAGTAGAGGTTTTATTATTATTAAATATATTTGTATTTCCAAATTTTTTCAAAAACAAGGTGTCACTGACCAATAGAGAATTTCTCTTTTAGGTATCTAAAGGTTTAATTTCAAGCGCAGTGGCATTTTGGGACAGATCCTAAATCTGTCCTTACTACAAATATATTGCAATAATTTTTAATAACTTCTACTCTATTTTTTAGAAACGAGGAGAGAAAATCCCATCAAAAACTGAAAAATGAATGTACCACCTCCTCGAAGAACTTACAGACAGTATTTAAATGTTCACTAGGTTTAACTTTTCATCTATCCTTTTCCACTCGTGGGAAAATAGCGTTATTGATCATATAGACGAGTTTATTTTCTATAACTAACTCTCTAGTGGTTAAATATATATAGTAGTTATTGCATATGCATAAGCTTAGCATAGCATAAGTTGGCTAATAGTAAATTATGAAAGAGGAAAAATAAGGTGACTATCTTACTTCAACAGAACAAGTGATATGATCATGATACAAAAGTTATGTCTTATTTCTACTCAAACTAACGAATGAGTTTTGAATACAATGAAAGGAATAAGGAAAGTATTACAAACAGTTAACAGCTAACTCATTGTGCGTATCATGAAATTGAAATCCGTTATTTCTGAATGGAATGTTGAACTAGTGAGTTTAGTGTATGAACAGAAAATTGTTGATGGAATGTAATCTGATGTGAGGTTGACAGTTGAGTTATACCAAGTGTCAATATAATGAAATAACAATATCGTAATGGAGGATATTTAGATTAGCATTTGGATGTCATGATGTATAGCGGAAAAAGTGTTTATCGAACGAGTATTAGAGGAGTCTATATACTTTTCCTGTGACATCGAGAGACTCTATATATATTCAACACTCAGTTGTTGTCAATGACGAGGTTTATAACTGATGAACCCTCGAAAAGACCATAAATCTTATGATAAGGAAGTGAGATGCCAATACAAACCTGTCTGAAACTGTGTTTGCAAGGTGATGTTTCTGATATTCGAGAAAAAATTACAGACTGTGACTTTGTATTTCAACAATGATGTATTATAATTTAAGATTATTCAAAATATTCCAGTAAGCTTTCTTCGGACCTTTTTTAGTCACTATAGCAAAATTCAGAGACAATTGCTTGTGTAATTCTAATGTTCCAATGTAATATCACCATGATGAAATCCCATGCTTCAATAGAAATTTGCAACTCTAGTTTCTATTCGTAAAGGAGCGGGACTGAATGAACGGATGGGTGATCTATTAGATTTTCAACAATGGTCGGCAAGAAGTCTCACATTTGGGGTTGTCAAGTCACAAATTAACTTGCAAATTGAAATGCTGTGAGGAATAAGTGGAAAGTCGGGTTGAAAGGAAATCACACTCAGGAAATGGAAAACTTTCGCAGCCACAATGAAGAAAAGTCACTTCAAGTGTCAGGCTCTTCCAAAAGTTCATTAGGTACAATTATTGCTCTGTCGAAGAAGATATAGTAGTAGTAGTTGCCTGATATGATATCGACGTTGATTTCTACACATCCTGAATCCGTATGTTTTTGGTACAGAAGCTATAAAAAGGGCGACAAAATTCCAGGTTCGGCCCTGTTTGGTATTTATATATCTATTGACAACGAATTTTCTTCTCCACGCGAAATTCGATCCTTTCGATTCAAAAATCGAAAATCGGGAAAAAGTATCAGGAAAAGTATGATAGCTCATCGAAACTTATAATTGTCATGAGAAACCAATTGAATATTTCATCCGGATGAATAGATCACAATATACGAATCTCAATTGGATCATTTTTCTTCACACAGTGGAATAGATTTCAAAATTCCCCATGAAATGACGAATCCTCATTATTTCAGGATTCAGTGTGGTTGTCGCCAATGCCTATGTCATTTGGCATATTAGCATTAAAGTTATTGGATTTCCTGAGAAATACAGGTAGCCGTATTTTTTTGAATTTCTAATCATATAATTCGCCACCACTTACTCCACAATTACCGAATCGTCAGTAAAATTCATTGGAAGAAATATTGGTAAATGCATAAAGATTCATGTCTTGTGATTGGAGCTTTATTTGGAGTTCCTTCGCATTAGAGAGTTCATATTGAATAATTGATACATTACATAGGCAATATCAGATAGCAAAAATAATATCACTAGCTCGTTCACCTCAGATTTACATGTGAGTATGCTGTCGATGATTTTGAGGTTCGATCCTTCCATACGACCACTATATCATGTCATATGACACTACTCGTGTCATATCCTGCCGACCTGACAGGAGCCGAATTCAGATCGAAATGAAATTCCTCCGGTGACCTACACACCTCCCAATTTCCAGACTCCGTTTCGATAAAAGCAATAAAATGGCTTCGAAATACTTTATACCGTGGGCACGTATTGGAGTTAATGCATCGATGAGAGCGAACTCGCATAGACAGGGTGTTGCGATGCAAGCTGATGAGATAATAATGTGAAATAAATTTTGGTAAAGTTCAATCCAACTCACAATCCAGCATTTTCACTCTTTTTACAATCAGGCTATCATCACATGTATATGTAAATTCAATTTCATCAACGATTCCCCAAAGAATTTGTATTACATTTATCATTATATGGCTAAACATTTTTTTTTAAGAATGCACACGAACTTGAATTGCGCGATAATGTTGATTACAGCAATAAGGTGAATCGATGAAACGTATATAACTAGGTTTGTAACGGAGATATCATGATCTGAAGAATAATAATATGCGTAATGCACAGACGTAGGTATAGAATTTCAAGGAATGCCAAGAAAAGTCATTTGTCTATATCCTGAAATTTTATGCCTTCAAAAATCGATATTTCTTGTTGAATCCAGAACAAACATCCTGAGAATAGCACATTAATTTTAACCGTTCTATTAGCGTTCTCGGTGAATATTGGTAAACTGAACGAAATACGTTTATTATAGTAAAGTATAGTATAGTAAAGATTATAGGTGTTGTTCAATAACGACTCACCGGTGAAGTAAAAAAGTTACCTAATTTAATTTTCAAAGCCGTAAAATTTATCTTTGTCGGCCAAATTAGAAACATGTAACCGAAGTAAGTATGCATAAATTTTTTAAGAAAGTCATTCAGGGAGTAAGTACTGAATTTGGGTATTGGAAAGGACGAAAGGACGAAAGTACGATACGAAACCGACGATACAAACAAATCACAAAATTCATTACGGTCAACGTGTAAATCCCATTTGGTCAACTTGAAAATTCTCACAGTACTTTCTACAATCAGTTACTTTGGTCAAAAAGCACTATAATATTTTTACAACACATTGTATTTCATACTCAAACCAAATGTTAATCAATACCAGATATGTTATAGAAATGAACTCAGGATACCCCAACACAAGTCATCATTTTTCGAAAAAGCAACCCAGTTCAGAGCAATTAAAGCCTATCAATTCTGCCTATTGAAATTAGAAATATTGCTCACACGAAAAAATTCAAACATTCAGTCACAGACTCGGTCACAGATTACTTAACAAAAAAAAAACTATTACAATATTAACAGCTGGTAAGAGATATATCTCAATATATATGTACTATTATTACTTTTATTTTTATTATATGTATTATTATTAACTTTATTCAGAATATCATGTTTCATGTATATAAATTGTTTAGGTCATCATGTTTGATAAGAAATCTTCTCTGCAACACAAACCTAGAGATGGTATGGCAATAAAGGATATTATTATTATTTCATCTCGTGTAGTAAAAGTGGCCGTGAAGTGAATGCGGCTGTGAAGTAGCTAAATTTGGCATCGAAGTGAGTTAGAAAATAACTAATCGTCAATTTTCATGTCAGTAGCTTAAAAAATAATTCTCATTGGTGTTTGGCTGCCAAAAAACAATATTTTGGAGAGATTTTCAGGGCAACATTTCTGGTAGATAATATATTATCCTCCTCAATTCACTTGATTTGATTTACCACACGCGGTACTGAAAATCTTTTAAATCTCACTTGGAATGTAAACAACGAGTCCGACAAGAGACAAATAATATGAAAACCGATCTCGAATTTACCGTTCCTATCTTACATTCCTTGTTCAAACAGAATATACAATGTAAACAACGTTCGGCGGGACATACAGCTGGAGATATTTCAATTTCCGATTGTTCGATCAAATCAACCGTTCCAGCGTTCTACAATTCCACGAAGAAAAAAATGAATCGGCAATATGGAGCATGCCTATAAAATGGCAATGTGACCCTCAGCTTGATCGAAGAAACATAAAACATAAAAATTTTGATATCTTGCTTGATGTAAACTGAAGAGTCTGAAATTTTATGATGAACTTCTAGACAATATCTGTAGACTCGTATAGTGAGTGTTCCGATGTGAAACGGAAATACGTCAACGGTGGGTAGAGGCCACCAAGGTTGTTCTGAATATACCACATTTGTTGGGTCTCACAAGTTATATAATCGAGATATTTCGAGAGTTTTATCAATTTTGCTCATTACTTTGTGAGACGAGCGAATACCCTGTATTTCATAATATCCAAATTCGAGACATATTTCCATATTTTATTATCATTATTGTTTTGATGTTCCAATTCGTGAAAAGAATTGCAACAAATCGGGTGTTCCATTCGGTCATGGAAAGGCGTCATCGGAGAGGTGCCAAGGAGGTTTTATATAAATTTTCCATATTTATTGAGTTCATAAGCGGAATGTAGGATGTTTTACCAAATCCAGGTCTGAATTGATAAAAATTCAATATAGTCTGGAGTCCTTCAGAAAACATCCAGTATTTTCGAATTTGTAAAATCGTTTATATATTTGGAAGCAGCATAGAAAGCTGCTTGGACTGTGTACTTTTCATTCTCCCGCATGCCATTTCACTACTGTTGAAATATCATATATAGTTTTTTCGATATGAAATTATCGACCAATTCACTAGTTAACGAAGCATTAACGAAGCCTTGAGGAACTAGAAATAATACTGATAAGTTTCACAGTTTGAGGATGTTGTTTACTTTATGAAACTGTGTCCCACTGAGCTGGTCAGTGTTTGATTTCTACAGGATATAAACAGGCACTTTGAATATTAATTTTAATAACAAAAACCTTTCTCATTCCTAATCTAAATCTCGACTGAGGGCAACTTCTGATGCCAAGTATAAAAATACGATTTTGAATTTTGAGACGAGTATCCCTTTCCCTCTTATACTTTTATCGAATCATTGGGGAAATTCAGATAATATTATGTCCAAATCGAGAAACATCTTGTATAATAGTGACAATTCTTCAATTGTTCAACTTTTCTTGCATTGGTGTTGTTTTCGATTGTGTGAATGCAGACGTTCTTGGAGAAAATGTATCTATTCACTTACATTTGATCTCATGACCTGCCAAGATTAATCCAAACATGTGTTTCTATACACAGTCTTCTTGGAAATCTCGTTTTATGGTCTATTTTCCTTCAAACTACCAGTTTGAAAAATCTGACTTTGGCACAACATGATTGGGACTGACATTTCGCAATATTAGGTAACTTTATCTATGTAGTAGATTTTTTCTTTCTGTTGACACTGATATGCGATTGAAACATCTGAAACTCTCTTCGTCTGAATACTGAAAATATGCTCTTTCTGATGGATTCATTTTGTGAAATACTATTTCAGGATCCTATAATCACTGCCGAGGTATCGACTCACTCGCTACATCAACCTGTGCCCTAACATGATTAATTCAGTCATATATTTATTGTCGATAATTTTGTCACACATCAATAATTATTATTTTGTAATTCAGAGAAAGATTGAAAAGTGCAATTAAACTGATGGAAATTAAACTAGGAATCAATATATTCGAACAATAACAGTTAATCATGTTGTTCCAATAAATTGCATGCTAATTGTATAATAATTACTGGAAAGTATTTGGGATTCATAATGATTATTCTACGGGGTTTACAACATTTTCCCTACTCTTTGAAGATTGACAGCTCTGTTTCTTGGAATGAGTAATCATGCCTACTTTCTTTTCAATAAATCATGAAGAAAAAACATATTCCTCACAAATATT
Source organism: Gastrophysa polygoni (assembly GCA_963576655.1). Classification (NCBI taxonomy): domain Eukaryota; kingdom Metazoa; phylum Arthropoda; class Insecta; order Coleoptera; family Chrysomelidae; genus Gastrophysa; species Gastrophysa polygoni. Next base: position 13,317,584 of record OY755083.1, on the reverse strand, counting down.
TGCTCTAATTGAAAATTTTTTTCTTCCATTGGGTTCTGTTGGCCTTGAATAATTTGAAGGAATGATTGAACATTCTTCCAGACATGTTTTTCATTCTCTAATACATCTGCAGTCTGCATTCATCTGACTGAGCCTCAGCTGATCACTATTAACTCTTATATTTATATTGAGTTGATTCTTTCCACCATCATAACACCGAATATCACTATTGTCGACCAAAAATGTTCTTCCTTCAAAGTATATTCATCCATTATTACTATTTGTCACCGAAGTATATGAAGGACATCGATTGGCAAGTGCAATGAGGGTTTGATCCACTTTATTTTTCTCATTTTTCAATGGGAGTAATGGGATATGGATGTTGCTGGTGCTAAAAATTAATGTGCTCATCTCGCATTTATTACGAAGTTAGCCCGGTCTTTTATATTCGTTATGAAACAGTAGAAGGTATTAAAAAAGATGATAACTGGAATGGACCATTTGGCATCGAAAAGAGTCGAGTGAATAGAGAAAATGGAATTCTGTCTTCATATATATCTCGTGATGAGAGATATTATATAGTGTCATGTGTTGTGTTATACTTCATCAGGTTTTTTTTTCAGGTTCATCTTGCTACAACGGTGAACTGATTGCAGAAACTAAATGTGAGGTGAGTTCACAGTGAAAAAGTGTTTGTTGGACCCAACGATACATATTTTGTTGGATCATTTTTGATAATCCAATTTTCGCTAAGGTAACCACATAAATAATTGTTCCTTTTTTCGAAACAACATTTTCAGCACAAATGAACAAATTTCCATTTCACCCAACCAAACTCCAATTGCTTATAGGTTGATCAATTACGGTTTCTTAGAATATATTTTTATTCTGAATTGATGGCAGGCATTTTGTTCATTTGACATACATATAAAATTTGTGATCTTCGGGCGACAAAATTAAGTATTATTTGCTCAAAAAAGCCACTCATTCAAATCCACAAAATATTTTAATGAAAGTTTCAGTGCAAATAAAAATGGGAAATATTTCACCCGAAAGAATTCATGAATGACAAATAACATTATTGATTAACAAAATATGTGTGTTCATTCAATCTGCCATTGTGCTGGAATGAAGTGATGAAGGCCTTACTTTAACAATATATTCGACTAAACAGAAATATATTTCACTATTCAACTTCTGAGTGATTTCAACTCGGATTTCAATGGATGCAATGTGTTGATTATATCTGTTATCTCTTCAGATTGAAAAGTAACTTTTAAAAAAAATATTTATTTTATTAAACCGACATATTTGGTGTTCAGAATGAGCTTTATTTCAAGACTAACTCAAAATATAATTCTTCATGAATTTATAGAAAATAATGGTTGATGTCAGCATCAGCAGATATTACAATCAGTTTCTGCGTATGCTGATTACAAGGTCAGGATCATATTCTGAGGAATTGTTATCGCAGTAATATAAAACTACTGATAAGATGTGTTGTCGTTATTTTAGCATATAACAACTCCCCATCATAATAAAAAGTTGGTGCTGATTGCGGCAACTTTTATCCAAGGTCCTTCGGGGTGGATGATGTCAGCTCGAGGTCCCTTGATGTGGATGTTAACTCGTGTTCTTCATCGACTCTCTCTCGGATGTTGACACTTGGGCGTCTTCTAGGAATGAATCTGCTGAGGGCTGATCTCTGAGATATTCTCGACGTTCTCGGTGGAGCTGGAGGTGGACTATCAGAACCCCCGATGCTCATCATGACTGGTCTTCTGCGTCTGCACTTACAGTAGATGTATAGTACGACTAGAAGAATGATCAGAGCAATCGTTAAATACGTGAACCAAGAAATGTGTTTGGTCACGTAGGGTTGATTTATCAGCTTGTCTAAATCATCGGAATACTGACTCAATTTGTGCTGGGCAATACTCAAATCTTCAGTATCTAGTTTACTGAGTTTTAGTGGCTTCAGATCTGGAATTTTATGTTTCTCTGGTAGATGTTTGCAGCATTCGTATGGTATGATGACTGGTTGATGTTTATAGGTTACATTCTTGTATGAATTCACCAAGTATTTCGAATGTACTCTCGTACTTCCTATGAATGCGTTGCATTCTGGCTGCAAGGTGAGGATCGAATTGGTATTGGCTATTTTAGTGATAGTGTCTCTGTTGGAGCACTTAATTGTTATTGGCAATGGGTCTGATAGAGCGATCAACCACGTATTGAAAGCAATTTCTTGAACGTTGTAGTCTCTTGCGAATATGACGGAGGATTGGCATGTCTTCGGCATTCCGAATTGTTGTCGAAGGAGTTGAGCTTCGCAGATAGCATTGCTGTCGATCGGGTATGGCAGAACATCGGAACAGATCCGTATTCGACTATCTAAGTCTTTGCATCTGTTCAAATTTTTGAATGATGCGTACAACATTGAATCGTCATCTTTCGCGATGTATTTTTGATTTGTGAGTAAAATATGATGAAAACCTGTTCTATTATCCAATATTGGAATTGGGAATAGACGGAATAAGGTATAGGTTTCTGGTTCGACTAATGGGATTTTTAGTAAGAAAACGAGTTTAGTATCGGATTGATATGCTTTGAGTTCCATAATTTCCAAGTATTGAGCTATTGTTGATAGATAGATTGGTATTGGTAGATTATTTCTTGATAATGATTGGGAAATGTCTTGAAGAGAGTTGACCAAATCATTCGGTGTAATTATCGAAGTGTGAATTATTCTTAATCGAGAAAACGTGATTGCATTCAAAATATCATCTAATGTTGCTTCAAGGAACATATAGCTTTCCATTAGTGATTCGCAAAGTTCTAAAGTTTCTAATTGGGCTTCAATATACGATATGTCATTAGAAATATCGTAGATTGATTTTTCTATGTTTTTTATATTGTCATTGAATGTGGCTTCATCTATTTGCAATTTTTGGATTGTGTTATTGAAACTTTTTATAACAGAAGTAGTAACGGATATCTGATTTTTCATCAAATTTTCAATTTGATACTCATCTTTCACTATTTTATCGATACAGTCATTAAAATATTCTCCATCGGAAGCATCTAGGTTTCCAGTGATGGCCTTCCAAAAGGAGCCTGCGCCATTGAAAATTCCTCTTTTTGTTCTATAAAAGCTTTGTTTTGTATCTGCAAATATTTCACGATACTTCAGGCCTAGTGAACTAGAGATTTGAGAGAGAAGACTTGTATGGGTTTTGATTTGGGCTTTGAAGGATATCATACGAGGATTGGGAGTGTCGAATAAACTGAGCATTGATTCAAGGATTTTGTCATTTTTGTCTAAAGCACTCTTGATTGGTTCGAGATCTTTATAAACAATCAACGTCCATTTGTCATTAGACAATTTCACTGTGCATTCTTCGTGATAGTATATTCCAATTGTGTTGTTTATGGGCTTGAGTGAGTGTTGAGATTCAGCTGCTGAGAATAGCAGGAAGAACCTGTAAAGAAATCTAGATGTCAAAATACGGTTTGAGTCTGTCGAAATTTACTTTAGTTTTTTGTCTAGTTTTCCAATTTACAAGTATTGCTGAATTTTGGAATACTTCAAGTATTTCGAATGGGCCATTAAATTTATTTTGGAGTTTATCTTTTATCTGGGATTCTCTAACATATACCTTATCTCCTACTTTATAATCGTGTAAGTTTTCATTTACTCTTTTGTCATATCGAATTTTAGCTTTTTCCTTCGCTTGTTGAGTCTTTTCACGGGCGATATTGTAATAGTGAGAAATTCTGTTATTCAGGTCGCGAACGTATTTTGAAATCAATTGTTTTTCGTTGTAGAGTGTATCGGGCATTCTAGAAGCTGTGTGTCCAAATACTAATTCGTATGGAGTAAAACCGTGTGTTTTATTTCTATTTGTATTATAGCACATGACAGCGTAGGGAAGTATATTGAAGGGATGTTCGTTCGGATTTTCAGCCAAATTGACTCTAATCATTTCGATTAGTGTCGCATGGAATCTTTCAAGTGAGCCATTGGATTGTGGGTGATTGACACTGGAAAATGTTAATTTGATATCGTATAAAAGACAGAGGTCTTTCAATAGCCTATTATCGAATTCTCGTCCGTAGTCACAATGAATTCTCAGTGGCGTACCATAATGTTGAAAATACAACAGAAGGGTATTGACTACTGATTTAGCCGATTTGTCCTCTAGAGCATATGCTTGCGTGAATTTAGTTAATTCGTCTCTAATGGTCAAAGCGTAGTTTTTGGTTGGTACTTCGAAAAGATCGATATTGACTCTTTCGAAAGGTGATTTTGGGGTTTCTGTAATAACGAATGGGGTACTTAAATTTTTGCGGCATATCTTTGTCTTTTGACAGATGTCACAATTTTTTATAAAATTCTCAACGTCTTTAGTTATTCCTTGCCAAGTATATTTTTCTTTGATTCGTCTAACGGTTTCGTTAATTCCGCGATGGAGATTGTTTTTGCCTGTATGGTATTGATCTAGAATTATTGGAATTTGATCGGGATCTGGGTGTCTTATGATATTTTGACAGATTTTAATTTTGATGTCTTTATCGTGGAAAATGAAGCAAAACATTTCTAGAATAGGTAATTCTAAGTTATTTTCGACGAAGTATGTTTTTGATAAGTCTAAATGGTTTCTGTTTTTGTACAGTACATGGAATAATCTTTCTATTACTATTTCCGGATCATAAGGAATGACGATGATATAGTATTTTCGGTTTTTAACTGATTTACTATTGAATATGTTTATAGTATTACTATCGAAATCATCATCTTCGAGTAGATCTTCGTTGATAGTAAGGTGAAAGTCTTGTAATTTGTTTTGCCATAGGAAAGTTATTATATTTTTGTTTGATTTATCGAGGAGTTGAGAATTTATATATTCGATTTTCGAATAGTCTATAATCGATTTTGTCATATAAAGGTGAGTGAATCTTTCGAATTCTTCCTGAATTCGTTCGGGTTCATTAGTCTGTTCGATTGGTACGGGATTGTCTGTGATATCTGGCTTTTCTTCAGAGTCGGAGATTGTGATAGGGTCGTCAAGGTGATGTATTTTCGTTTGTAGTTTTGCGCATTGATGAAAATGATTGATTTTGATACGGGAGAGTGCGTCTGCGTTTTTGTTAGATTTTCCAGGTTTGAAAACAATTTCGTAGTCGTATTCTTCTAGTTTCAAGCGCCATCGAGCTAGCCTACTACCAGGGTCTTTTATTGAAAAGAGCCAAGTTAGGGGTCGATGATCGGTAACCAATTTAAATTTGTGTCCGAAAAGATATGGGCGGAAGTGTTTCACTGCCCACACTATTGCCAAAAGTTCTCTCTCTATTGTAGAGTACTTAGTTTCGGCTACACACAATGTTCTCGATGCATAAGCAATCGGAAGGTCTTTACCAATTGGTCCTTGAGATAGAACTGCGCCTATCGCAAATGCACTGGCGTCCGTAGTTAAAAGAAATGGTTCGTCGAAATTTGGATATATCAGAATGGGAGATGTAGTTAGTGCTTGTTTAAGTGTTTCAAATGATTCTTTACAGTCTGCATTGAAATTGAAAGGAATGTCTTTTTGTAAAAGTCTTGTCAGAGGTTTCGATGTTTTTGCAAAATTTGGAATAAATCGCCGATAATATCCAGAAAGACCAAGGAATGATTTTATGTCTTTCGGATTCTTGGGTTGAGGAAAATTTTGAATACACTCGACTTTAGAGGGGTTTGGTTTCACGCCATCTTGAGTGATGAGGTGTCCTAAGTATGCGACTTCTTTGCGGAGGAATTCGCATTTGTCGGGTTGTATTTTTAGATTTGCTTTCCGTAGGCGTTTGAAAACTTCTGAAAGGCGAGCGATGTGCTCATGAATGGTTGGAGAATAAACAATAATATCATCCATATAAACGAGGCAACGTTCGTTCTGGATTCCCATCAGTATATTGTCCATAACGCGTTGAAAGGTCGACGGGGCGTTTTTTAAGCCAAATGGCATACGAACAAATTCGTAGTGACCATTTTCTACAGAAAATGCCGTTTTCTGAACGTCTTCAGGGTCGATTTCTATTTGGTGAAAACCAGAAGCCAAATCGAGGGTGGTAAAATATTGGCATTTGCCTAACTGGTCTAGGAGATCGGAAATATTCGGGAGGGGGTATTTATCGTCAATAGTCACTTCGTTAAGTTTTCGGTAGTCGATGACTACTCGCCACTTCTGTTTGCCAGAAGCGTCTAGCTTCTTGGGTACTACCCAAACAGGAGATGACCATGGTGAAACTGATGGACGAATAATATTTTGATCAAGCATTTTCGATATTTGTGTTTTAACTTCCTCTTTATGCACCTGAGGATATCGGTACGATTTGGTGAATGTAGGTCTATTATCTTTTGTATCAATCGAGTGTTTAATTTCGTTCGTGAAGGTGAGTTTGTCACCTTCCAGATAAAAAATATCTGAGAAGTCTAAACAGAGTTCTGTAACAAGATCGTGTTCTTCCTCATTGAGGTGTTCAAGACGCAATTGATTTTTTATTTCGTATTCTCGATCGATGATTATGTCAGTGTTCAAATTTTGTATACCAAAGTTGTTCACTGGTAGGTTTTGGAGTGGTTCTAATGTTAATTTGGAAAAATCTACTGTTTTTGGTACAGCATTGATATTTAGAACAGAGGTTAAAAATTCGCCTTTTCTATCAATTCTCACAATTGAATTCGGAAGTCTTACTTTTTCGATTTCCTGGGCTATCAATATAGCGTCAGTATTTGAAAGATTGCATTTTAATTTGAAGATTCTCTCGGTTCGTGGTTCGATGTTTACTATATTGCGATACTGCGTGAAATTGGATACATCATCGGTTGTCGGTGTAGTATCGTTTTCATCAGTTACCTTAAAAAGTGGGACGGTTTTGAAGTCGGTTATCAACTGTTTATTTTTCAGATCCACTATGCAATTATAATGTTCTAAAAAATCTGAACCAAGGAGGCCGTCAAATTCTATATCTATATTATGGATATAAACTTTGTGTGGGTCTTCTTGTTTGAAAGGGATCAGAGTGGATTCATTAATGATGATTTTCTGGTCGGTTATGCCTTGAATTGAAATATTCTCGGGAGAACGTCTTTGATATTTCTCGCACGTTTTTGGTTTGAATATCGAAAGTCCTGCACCTGTGTCTATGAGAATTCTAAAAGTGTTAGTGATGTCTTTGATATAATAGAGGTTTTTCGAATTCACGGGTAAAAGTGATTTTATATGAATTTCTGTTCTGGGAAGTTCACATTCGGATCGTAACTGTCCAAGTTCAGAGTCTGGACTTGTGCTTGGAGATTGTCCATAACATTCGGTTGTGATTTGTTCGGTGGGTCTCCAGGGTTGCGTCCGCATTGAAAATCCTGAACATCTGAATTTGGTGCACTGTCATAGTCCGGGTCATGAGTCGAAAATTGATTATATGGAGATTGATAATCAACAGTTTGGTCATAATAGAATTGTTGGTTTTGACTATCAACAGTATAATAGTCTTGATCATAATTTTGAGAATTGTTAGTTGTATAGTTATCTTCTTGGTGGTAATCTTCATAATATTGATCAAATTGTTGGTAATTTAAATGATGAGCTTGTTGGTTATTCGATCTGTTGAAATTTGGATTCGGATGTATTGTTGATGGTCTCTGATTATTATAATTTGGATTTTGTCTTATGATTGATGGTCGATTTTGTTGGGACTGATTTTGTGATTGGTATTGATTTACGTGTTGCGGAGGTCTTTGTGTTGGATTGATGAACTGAGGTGGTCTTTGTGTTGGTCCAGCTTGATTGAAATTTGGCTGATTAGATCGAGGCGGGTACTGAGGTCGATTTTGGGAATTTTGTCTCGCACGACATTCTTGGAATGAATGTCCAATGCGTCCACAATAGGAACATTGTTTTGTTTGCTGATGAGACATTGGTTTCCGTGTAGGGATTGGGTTTCGATTACTTTGCGAGTTTGGAAACTTTTGATGTTCGAAATAGCTCAGTTGCATTTCTCGTCTGATACGACATATTGCTGTCAGCATATCAGCGGGATTACCTGCTCGAATTATTTGACCTAATTTTGGATCTAGTCCAGTCAACAGGGTATTCAAGCTCATAGTTTCTATGAGTCTTGATTGAGAGGCTTTTTGATCAGGTGGCATGATTTGTTTGTTCACAGCGGCGTGCATTTTTGCATTATGGGTTTGTAAGCGTTGAACAAATGTCATCGCATTTTCGCCGGGAAGTTGACGTATTCTTTGGAGGTCTTGAATTAATGAAGTCAAGTCTCTCGAATCGCCAAAATGTACATCTAGAAGATGTCTAATTTCGTCCCAAGTGGCTGGGTTTCTCGAATTCACTAGCTCTGCAGCTCGTCCACGTAGTTTATTTTTTATGTGAAGAACGACTAGGATTCGTTGTTCGTCTACTGCCATTCTGTAAGCGGTATTACAGGATTGCAAGAAAGTTGTTAAGAAAATTGGATTGCCATCATACTCTGGTATGATGGAAAATACTTCGCTGAGTCTGTATGGTTCCAATTCAACTGGTGGTTCTGGTGCGATAGGTGGATTTTGTTCTTCCATTGTGATGGGTTGTTAGGGTTGTAATTGGGGTTGATTGGATAATTGAACGGTATGTGCAATTGAAATTGATGGTTTTTGATTCGAACGATTCAATAATGTACTCACAGGATCGTGATCATTGGTGAGCTCGTCGTGTTCTCGTCGATTCTGCCAGGGGCTTCACCAGGTGTTCCTTCCACAGCTCTTCGAGTGATGACTCCCTCGGGTTGTTGTTTGTTTCTTCTTGTTGTTTCTTGTTTGTTTCTTGTTTCTTGTTTGTTTCTTGGGTTGTTGGTTCTTCTTGATTTCGGCAAAGGATTGGGATCCACCGTCACTAGTTAGGTTGCTTCCGTGTTCTAGCAACGTCACGAAATCCGTACGACTGCGCCAATTTGTTATCTCTTCAGATTGAAAAGTAACTTTTAAAAAAAATATTTATTTTATTAAACCGACATATTTGGTGTTCAGAATGAGCTTTATTTCAAGACTAACTCAAAATATAATTCTTCATGAATTTATAGAAAATAATGGTTGATGTCAGCATCAGCAGATATTACAATCAGTTTCTGCGTATGCTGATTACAAGGTCAGGATCATATTCTGAGGAATTGTTATCGCAGTAATATAAAACTACTGATAAGATGTGTTGTCGTTATTTTAGCATATAACATATCTGATTATGTGTTACCCTCGGTGTTACCGTAACAAAATATATAAGTTCCATGAATTGTTCTCAGATGAAATTATCTATTGGTGAGGTGAAATTATCTCAATATGAATCATTGCGTTGAGGTGAAATTATGAGTGCTTGTTTCCACAAAATATTCATGGTTGAAGAATAGCAAGAACAAAATGCTGCAACAACAAAATATCCTGTCGTGCATATAATATGTAACACTTGGATTTTGTGGAATTCACAAATTTTTTCTTGGCTGAACAATTTTTTTCTGCGTGCGATGCTGGTTATAGATATTTACGTTACTAGTCCGGTAAGTACACTTTTACAGTACGAGTGAGATGTTTACGAATTTCGAAACGAGTACTGTAAAAGTTTACCGGACGTGTGACGTATAACATTTTATTTCATACTGTTAAGAAACAAAAATGAACAGTGAAAAATGGAGCTCCTGGTATCCATATTAATGGGAACGAAAATTTAACGGTTGATATTAATATTAGCAATAAGTAATTTCTGTGTATTGTTTTGCTGTTGAATTTTTAATAAATGTATTCATGCTTTTGACGCATAACTGAGTTTTCAATATTTACAATCCGGTAAAATTTCATTACGGGATAGTAGCACGTATTGAAATATTACGTGCGCCTATCCTGTAAGAGTCTATTTTCCGGATTGAAATCAGGTACGTAAAGGTATGTTCTATGATGCAGTATGAAATGAAATATATGATTGATATTGTCTTGTACAATTTGGGAAGGTTAATGTCAAATTGAATTCTCGTTGGCAATATTACTAGAAACCGCCCATGTCGAGGTGAAACCAACTCTTCAAATATATATGTAGTCCATGGAATTATGAATATCAAAGTACTGATTTGAATACATTAGATACGATTCAAAACGATTTCTAGTACTTCAGTACTGAAAAATAAAATTATGTTATATATTTTTATTAACGACTGAATCAATTTGAGTACATTCAAGTATTTTCAGTACTCAAGATTTTTAGCACATGAGCACTGGAAATGTGGTATCTAATCACCAGAGACCCGTACTAGTTTTGAGTTCTTCAAGTACTTTATTACTTTCATTACTATCACAGATAATAATTTATGTTGTACAAATTCAGGGTAGTCATTACCCTCTCGGCCTAAGTTCATCAAAGTTGCAGAGTTACGAAGATCGAAAGCATGAAAATGTAATATGTATTGAAATAGTCGTGGTACTGTCAAGTCATGTTCCAAGTTCTCACTGTTCGTATGGTATATAACGCACAGAGTAGCAATGAATTACTACATAGAACGTGAATACTTATATATAGACAACGAAATGAAGCCGCTTGTGAAGTTGTTGATAGACACCTTGTATAAAACCTTGCATGGATGGATGATTTATTTCTTCACAGATTTTTTCACGTTTATAGAAAATGCCGCTGCGGCAAAAGCATTCCAACGAATTTATTACTTTCATATATATCGTTGAATACTAAAGAGGTATCAACCCCAGTAATACTTTGTAGGCTTCAATTTGTCATAGAAGAATTTGACATTTATGAATATTCGATCAAGAGCGCTGATTTTGGGCTAATTTATTAGTCCACTCCTATAACTCTAATTCATCTCTTTCATTTCTGTGAGACTGAGACTGAGAGAGTGAGACTGTTGAACTAATTTTCGGCTAATTAATTTCCCCACTTTCGAATTTTTGCCCCAAGTATGAAGGTAGGAATCCGTACAAAAAAATTTGGGAGATATTCGCGAAATCGATGAAATCCTACGGCGAATTCGTTGTTTCAATATTTTTGCTCCACTTCATGAGATGAAATTCATCATTTGTTCAACAAGACCTGTCATAAATCGAAAGCGAGAAATATGTGTGTAATAGTGGTTCTTGAATATCATTTTCCATGTTGATGTTTTTTTTCAGTAGGTATTCACAAAGAGATTACGAGATATTCAGTCCGTCCGACATTTCGACAAATTTAGTCCAATTGACATTTCCATCAGTCCAATTGATTTGCACCAACTGGTCACAATCGTCAGTCATAATCGAAAAAAATATATTTCCATGAATACACATACATCGTGGCAGTCATACAATTATTGGAACATATTATCTATGTACTAAATCATCATTTCTGTTTAGAGATATCTGACACAAAATATCTCAATAGTTGCCTATAATAACATCCCAATAAAGGCTCACGAACTCTATGATATGAGAGTCTACCTATTTGAAAGACAATCACAATTATCAATCTTGTCATGTCCTGTATGTAGTTATGGATCTCGGTAATGGGCAAGTTGCATATGTTCATCATCTTATAATAAATTCTTCCTGTGACCTCGTCCGTGTAGAATTTTATATTGCTTGAGTTAATTGCAATTTCTTTACTAATATATACTCTTGGAACCAAAAATAAAATTTCATTTTCGATTTAACTTCAAGTCCTTGGGTCATTACATATGAAAATATCTTGCCCATACCACATTTATCAATTGAATTAGATCATAAGGCTCTAAAAAGTTTTGGACTCATGCAATGCATTCATGCTGTCTGCTAGGAAATCTTCATTCAGATCATCAATGATTATAATTTTATTACACTCAGGAGTAGTTTGGAAACAGAATTGTCAAGATTGTCAAAGCAGTCTGAAATGCTACTTCTTGGTGCTCTGTACAGCACACTATAATGATAAAACATAATACAGGTGCTCGTACCTTCGTCCATAATTGTTCTATTTTCTGTGATACCTCTCACCTCATAAACCCTAACACTTCATATCGGATAATGTTTTTGACGTAAAATAGAACTCCACCAACTTTCCCGTCTCTGTCACCACATGTCTGTTCATGTAAGTGTTATTGCTCGATAGTGAAATAGGGAGAGTCATTACAATTACCGAATACATCTATATTTTTCGAGTCAATATAATTCTGAAATCAATATAATTTCTGAATGTGATTATTGATCTCAAATTGAGATGTGCAAACAACATCGCATCTAAACTATATGAATTCGTATATCATTTATGCACAATATAAATTTGAAACTGATCAACCCTCATTCAGTTATATATACAATATAAATTTTAGAAATGAACAACAAAAATTTCAACTTCCGAATATCGTTGGGTGGTACTAACAGTAGTAATTTTGCGTTCTACGAAGAATCAAAGTGTTTATAGCTCGCTTCAGAGGCGTGGGCTCAGGAAGAACTGTGAATTGAAACTGAAATTGAATTCAATCGCTCTTTTCGTTCAGAAATTTTTAATATTTTGGAATATGAGTAATAAATGAGAATGCCTATGAGATATCCAAGGTGATTGATTTTATTGAGATTTCCAGAGTGGATCTGTTCTTGTTACGTATTGTGTGGTCAGCTATCCCTTTATTATTATGTTTCGTCAGAACTTTGTTCAATTTGTTCATTCAATAACTCACTTATGAAATAATATATTCTGATTTTTTTAATCTATAAGTACAGTCATAGGCTGAACAGGACAACGCCAATTCGAACAAAGTTTTAAAATCCTTCCTTGACTTTATTGGCTGAACCGGCTGAACCAATTTTTAAAATTCAAACAACAAGTAAAACTTAGTCTCTTTGTTGTTGGATGAATGAACTTCGATGAATAATAGATTCGAGTGAATAATTTTACTCTATTAACTCGATTCGAATGAAAATAACTGAGACTGTCGTCTTTCTCAATACAATGGCATGACATCAAAATGTTTTGACGATGCCGACAGTCATGTATTTTTTCTCCGCTGCATCTCTTTCTTATGGTCGTTTCAACTCTTCTCCCTCCAAGCTAGATCTAGTAGAGAATATGCAGGGTGATTGATTGAAACGGTTCATTCCTGTCGAACCAGCTGAGAGATCGTTTTAAAAGTTGGATTGATCGCATAAACAATCCCGCTCTATCTTTCTAAAATAATATCAATAATGTCATGTTGTTTATTATTATAAATTATAATCCTCCATGAAATCAAATGAGATCTCACTATAGGACAATGAGCCTCCTGGTATTCCTTGACTCCATACCAAATTTCATTGTCTCAGTAAGTCACAGCTGGAAAATATCGACATTTTCAAATTATTCGCTCAAAAACGCTTACAAATGGGTCTATTATAAATAAAGTGTTCCGTTTGAAATATCGAAATTGCTAAGTCTTCTTGGTAGACGCGGCAACACCGCATTATTGAAATCATTTCAGAAAGATAGAACGGGTTCTTTCATGCGATCACCCCAACTGTCAAAACGATTCTTTGGCTGGTTCGCCAGAAACGTCTAATAAATCTTTTCAATCAATCGCCCTGTATAATATCACATCTTTGGTCTATATAGGATATAATGTGCTTTCGTTTTCAAATAAATGCCATAAATTCACTTGGATTGCTTTGAAGTTTTGCATGATGCACTTTCTCTAGTAGTAATAGACTATAATACAACAAATTTTTTCCGTATATTTGAGAATCAATTTGGTTTATCATATTTGAAAATATAATAGATTTTCCTCGAGATTTTCGTACAGAGATGGCAGTTGCCAACCTGTTACATCTAATGTAATATTCTTCCTAGACGAAAAGCCAAACTGGCATGGCAGTTTCGACGGATATTTGTTTTCGGAGGATCCCTCGTCTCGACGCTACGGATAGCCGTTTCGGCGCCATCATTATCGCCATTACGGTATTAGTGCACGTGCCAGGGTGTCCCTTTTCGCTTCTCTGCGGGATTTATTGACACTCGCGAGGCCTGTCGCGCGGAAAACTGAACTCCGTTTGTTTGAGCCAGCCAGTTCCGGACAATGTTTGATGGCGATTTGTGGGAAACATCCCGAGAACAAATACAGCAATCAGCATCATTGTGGATTGTGAGCTAGGGTAGGTACGGCTGTCAAGAGCTTCTTCTTATCAAGGGTGCGTTCCGTAAGTAATTGGGCATGCTTTTTCCCGTATATTCTTGTACCCTATCAACAGGGACTCTTTGAATTGGTAATTATCAAAAAATTGTGAATCCATCGAAAGTTACATTCAACAGGGGAACAACAAAAATGGCGCCAGAATCTTTCATTTCCCATTGCTTCTTCAAAAACATGTATACATTTTTGAAATGAGAGAAGATGGCTCTTTTCATACATAATATACAGGGTGTTCCATTGGAAAAAAGTGACCAGAAATTTTTGTTCTTTCTACTGTCAAAATACTGTCAAAATAATTTACAAAATGAACATGAAATATTACTTTTTGGAGGATTAACTATTAACAAGAATCAATTAATGATTGATCATTCATCATGAAACATTTCCAATTATTGGAATAATAATTGATAGTAGTTACTTCCAACATAAATTCCCGAAAATGTTCCGTGGTATTTCTTGAAGGTTTCATTCCATTTTATTATTCAAACTAATTCTATATATATGCTTCTGCTACGGTGGCAGATTTCCAGCCACCGTGACGTTTATGGATGTAATTGCATTGGCCAGAAGAGTCATAGAGCTTCTCCTAGAACAGTGACCTGAGTATAGCTCTTATACATATGTCTTTATTCATCCCCACATGTTGGTTAATATATTTTCCTTTCCAATGTTTCTAAAATGATCTGTTACTTTTTGTATGAGGCGGCCGTAATGTGCTCTTGCTACTTGCATATAATCAGAATTTGAAACGGTATATAAACGGTCTTGCGCAATAGGTCTTAGTATAATATATTTCAACAATCAATATAGATCCAGCATATTCAATGGCATCAATAGTTGTGTGTAATAATTCTTCACGGCGACAAGCACCGCTAATACCCAAAATTTGGACGACCTACAAATGAAAAATATTGAAATAACTACTTATCTCACAAAATTATTAATAAACCTGTTCCTTATGAAGTAAATTTGTTTCTTCGTCAGCATCTTGAACAAATTAATTGATATCATCCCATGATGGAGATTTCTCTCCTCTGTATCCGACGCGTTTGTTCTCAATGAGCGGGGCCAATTTCGAAAACTTCCTTATACTGATGTTTACCTTAACATTCAAATATTTTTCTCTTCGCAAAATTTTGACACTGAAAAGTGTCAAAACCGAAAACATTGAAAATTTCGACACTGAAAAGTGTCAAAACCGAAAACATTGAAAAATTTTGCGAAGAGAAAAATATTTCAATTTGTGTTGAGAACGGGAGCAGATTTGTTTCCGAAACGTCCACCAAGATAAAAACGAGAGAGAATATCCCACGAAAAGCTGAAAAATGAATGTACCAGCTACTCGAAGAACTTACAGACAGAAGTATTATTTACTCAGACTTATTATTTTCAGACAGGAATAAATTTTGAATACGATTTTACTGAAAACATTGAATAATATCTTCAAGGCAACAGTCGTTTAAAACCTTATCGGGAAAAAAACCACGTCAAGATGTATTGGAAGTATTCATTTTTAATATATTTCAGACGATGTAGATTCACATTCACATCAGGCGTACAAAAAATGTTTGTTTTTCATGTATAAAATTCGTATTTTCATGACACACTCGAGTGAATGTTATTGACACTGTCATGTGCTATGTCACGCGCAAAAAATAACTATTATAATTGATTCGAATTTTCACACTCTATATTTTTCTCATTACCATAAAATCAATAAGAAGTCATGCCTATCATGCTCACTCAAAATTGTAGCAATTGCAATATTATATATATATATATACCATATTATATAAATATTTTTCTGTGTGCCCGGTGAAATCACCATCAGCTAGACGTCTACGACGTTGATATTTCTCGTACTGAAATTATGCAGCTGATTCCTTAAATGCGATCATCTCAAAAACTGTTTTTGGTGTGATTAGCATGATTTTGTTGGAATGACATATGATATTCTTCAGTGAGAAGAGCGATAACTTACCAAATACCAAAACAGTTTAGCAGCTCTATGTGGCTATATATGACGCCCACTGAGAAAAGCATCGACTTGGATATGAAATTATGATTATTCATATCCAAAAACCCATCGTTTGAAAATTTTGACTATGACACCTTGTATCACTTATCGATAGCAAGTTGGCTCGAATCTTATTATTCATTCGGTATGTTGGGAAGTGAATTCAATGTTGAAGCATCAAATTAAAAAATATTTGGCTCAAATATCTCAGAGTGGAATACCGAATCATTTGAATACAAGTGTGCACAAGTGCCGCTGTCCACTCAACAGATTCTGCGTGGGAAATGGAAGATATCGTAAGCAATAAACGCTGCCTGTGGCAGAAGTTAAATTAGAACCATCAAAGCGTCCGGTAGGTAGTGAGGAATTGGAGAACAAATTTAATATAATTTCAATTCATCAATTGATAATTAAATTGATGAAATATACTTATCCATCCATTTACATATCGATATTTTTCTTTCGATATATCGTACATATCGATATAGAAGTTTGTATCATATGATGATGAGTATATTGATGTATTATATATCAACTATTAACATCCCTAAAACTACAGTTTGAGAAATGAATGGCTATTTTGCCCGTAGTTGAACCTGCATCTCATTGTCTCCTGATTTATTCTTTGCTCTCGAAATACCCTTTTTATATGGAATTAATCTAGTGGAAAACTATGACGGTTCATGTGGAAATCATTACCGATTGAACTACTGCCTACGGTGCTAAGTTCCACAGATGAAGGTCTAAGGAAGACTAGATGTACGACTCCGAAGTGCACCAGGACACCGGAGAGAGTAGTCGACTTTCCTCGTGATGGAAAACGAATGGACGGTTTTCGCGGAGGGATTTATGTGGGAACGGCGAGGGAGCGGTAAATTTCCCCTGGAGATTTATGTCCGCATGTCGTTTGTGCGGAATTGGACGAGGAGAGCGTGCTATCGTTGACGATCTACACAAATGGATACAATACGTCATGTATGCAATTAACGAATAGCACAATGATGTTGCACTATTCAACATTTACATGATCGGTCACTGATAATATCTTTTTTCCACGTAAAGGTATAAAATATTCATTATGCAAGTGATTATTCCAGTTCAAAAGTGAACACCGTAATTCATTCGACTAGCAGTTCGATTTTGTTCAATTTTCCTTCAAACCTCGGATACTTGTACTCAAAAGACCAACACAGTTTGCTAAATATTCACTTGTCCTTCAAAGTAATCCCATGTGGTTAACTTTTGAATGGTTCGGAATCTTCTTTGCTTCCATGGGGTTACAGGATAAATATTTTGACACCACTAAAAAATATGAATATTGTTTTTGTTATGGAATCCAGTGGAGGTCGTTCAGTTCTCTATACGATACCAGAATTTCAGACGGAAATATTCATCCAAAACAAAATAGAATAATATAGAATAACGAATTCAACCAGATAACGAAATACAATTACAAATACTAATAAAAAATACATATAAGTTTGTTTTATCTCAAAAACCATACTTTTTTGTTCATTCGTGGACAACATGAAAGGAAAACCTATAATGTTCGAGAAACATTTTGTTCGCCAGCGGTGGAATTTTGGAAAGAAAGAAAGGTATTGGAATCTTTCTTGAAGGTTTGGAGGTTGTAAGCATCGGGAAAGACTTCACTAGGCAAAGAATTCCACAACTATGCCGTTCTATTGATAAATGATGCTTGGTATAGCGATGTTCGACAGGTCTCGCACCTGACAGTTTAGGGGTGACCAGTCTGAGCTCGTCTGGTTTGTCTACTTGGAATCGCGCGTGGTGGCATAATAGATGATATTTCCGTTGAGCACCGACCGTGAAAGTACCTATGAAAAAAGGCAAAGATCGCCGACCTTTCTACGATGATCTAGAGAGGTCAATGATTTGGTGAGTGTTGAGTCATCGATAAGGCAAATAGCTCTTTTCTGAATAGAATCTAAGAATTTCAGCGTATGCTTGGTGGCTGAGCTCCAAATGAACAGTATTCCAGGACAGGTCGAATTTGTGGTTTGTAGATCAAGAGAAGTGGCTGGGAAGTGAAGTACTTCTTCGCACCGAACAGAAAGCCAAGTCTTTAAGTGCCATTTGGTGGTGACACCAAGCATGGATATTGACGACCTCGTAGGAACAGTGGTACTCGACATCATCATATCGGGCATTGTATGTGGTCTGCCTTCCTGGTACAAGTTCATACAAGCTTGAGCTTTTGTTGCATTGAACTGTACTAGATTTCCAGATCCCCATTTCAGAATTCTTGTCAGATCCTCATTCGAAGCATCGACCTGTCTTCGTCTTGCACCTCTGGCCTCGTTGGTTGATATAGGGACTCTAGAGGAAAAGGCGGAATTGAGTGTACTATATCATCCGCAGAGCTATGAACTGGGCTGGAGATCACATCCAACGAATCATTGATGTGGAGCAAGGACAAAGTTGGTGTCAAGACAGAGCCTTGTGAAACACCAGCATTGATCGTCATTGTATCAGACGAGACCCCGTCTACCACCACGTAGAGTGATCTATCTGCAAGAAAACTCGATAGTGAAAGACACAGTTGGGGCGGCAAACCATATGACGGAAGTTCCGCTAGGAGGCCTTGGTGCCAAACTTGGTCAAATGCTTTGGAGATATCCAAGGCTACAGCCAGAGACACCCCATGTTTCTCGATTGACACCTGCCACTTATGTGTCACATAGGCAAGCAGGTCTCCAGTTGACTTCTGGTAATGGAAGCCATATTGCCGGTCTTTCACGATTCTTGAGGTCTAGATATCGGATGAGCTCCAGATATCGGATGAGCTCGATGTTGATTACTTTTTCCATTACTTCAGAGATCACAGATAGTAGTGCAATAGGTCTCTAGTTGCTAGGGAGGGTTTTCTAGTCCTTCTTTGGAATCGGTTGGACTCTAGCTTTTTCCCAGTTAGAAGGAAATATATACCGAGTTTGTACGAAAGGATGAACAATCTGCAAAGAACTGGTGTTAGTTCTGGGGCACATTTCTTGAAAACAATAGGCGGTATTCCGCCTCATGGCTCCATATCTTTCTTGACGCTGAGGCCAATCAGAAATGTGTCTGATTGTGCGAGGACGGAAGACATCAATGTGTCGTTTATGAAAATGGAAGGTACATCATTGCACCTCCCAGCTTGCAGGTAGTGCAGCTTTGTCGATCTGGTATTTTCTCCTGTTGCAGAACCCCACACCTAACTATCTTTCACTTCGTAAATACTTGGAACTATTTGTATGGGACCGCTCGGAATTCTGCCTTACCGCGATACATTATTAGGCCGAAACTAAGAAGATTCGCTTGATAAAACGTCTGAAAATTTCAATTGGAAAAATATATTTCCATATGGTTGAATTTTCGAATGGTGTTTGTTGGGAAATCTAATCTTGGTAGAGAATTTCTGAGTTGAAAAATCTTGAGAAAGACATATTGTAACAAGTCAGGGATTCTCTAAATTATTCTTTTTTTTTTGGGAATTCTGATTTCTGGATTTCTAACAAACCTCACTTCAGCCTTCTTCCATGAGCTACTATTCACAGAAAATCTGAATCCTAGTTTCCTCTAACGAATCTATTAGTTTAAGTACTGTAGGGCGAGCTATAGGGCGAATTATTGTTTGCTCCTTTTGTAATATCATTCTGTAAATCACTGAAAATGATGCTGTCTTTAACCAATTTAATTTCAGATTGACCTGTTCCTGTTTGATGAATAACAGCTTCAAATTTATGGCCGCCAGGAAGGTTAATAAATCGGGTATTCAAGGTGCTTCACTCGTATTTTTTTTTAATCGTAATCTTCTACTCAGATATTATACGCTCATTGGTAGAAGTGAACCGATCATCTGAAGAGCCCTTGAACTCCTCAATCTAGCAAATTGCCTTCATCGGCCGTCGACAAACATCAATTCGAGTGTTTCATATCCGGTGCGGCCAAGTCACATGATCAAAGTATCGTATAGTGGTTAGCTACGATTGCATTTACCATATCGTAAATACAGCGAGTATGGCTGGAGATTGGAAACGACGAGTAAGCTTTGCTCTATTATTAACAAGAATCCGTTTATTCCATATGCATTGAATTAATATTTCAATTACAGCTGGCTACACAGAATATCACCGAAAGGAAATACGTAACCAGCAAATACAGCTATGGGCAGATTTGCGGAATCAAGATATAGAATATATGATACCGGGTATACTTATATGTATAACAGTAAATTTTCAATTCGTTTTGAATATTTTTCATGCATTGGATATATCTATTCAGACCAGAAGTCGTAGGGTACACTGTATATTTCAATAATTTTGAATATAATATACGACTGAAGAGTTTATCATCTTTCATTCCATATATATCAGAGGTATCTACCACAAAAATAATTTTTGGAAAGAACGTCAATGAAATCTGGTATCTGTAAGACAAAAGAAACAAGTATAGAAGGAACCAAAGTGAAATTCAATGTGATTATCGAACAGGTAATTTGCTTTTTGAACTGAATTTCGTGATTGAAAAAAAATTCAGCATAATATATCAAACATGAGCAAACATATTATGTTACTCTATCTGTTACAAATTTTAGTAGTTATACTAGAGAAGAATCATATTCTCGGAGAGTTATTATATACATTTACAGGGTATCCGGGAAAATGTGGGAAATTTCTTATATTGAGATGAATTCCTGAAAAAATAAAATGACAAGTTTCTATATTTTTCTCCTATAGATAGGCCCTCTTCACAGAGACATCCTTTATGATACTAATATATAACATCATATATGAAGAGGGCTCGAAAAATGAACTCCGGTTGCTTGAACTCTTGTTAATTGTCGATAAAATAAACAGTTTCCGAGAAAAAGAATTAAATTAAAACATCAATTTGTTTATTATGGTTTTCCTCGAAAACGGTTCATTCTATCGATAATGAACAAGAAAACATTTTTTTTAGTAAGTTCAAGCTATCCAAATTTATTTCTTCTTAGGCCGTTCATCCAGCCTATCATATAGGGTGTTGAAAAATTGAGTATCAAAGATAAATCTTATTCGATCTCTGATAAACTGAGAAAGCTAAATATTTTTCAAGGACACCATTTTGAGGGGCCCTTGCTATTATCCCACATAATAAATTTCCATTGAATTTCCAGCGGCGTCCTCTAGGAGCTCATGTCTACGTAAGGAATGCCTATAGGAAAAAAAATTATAGGGACCCGCATTCTTATTTTTCCGACTTTTATCTGAATCCGATTTTTGTATACACCCTGTGTATAGATCTATATTGGTTTGTGATTCACTTCGCAAATTCTCTATTCTTGTATAATTTCCACCGCTTTGGATTCCATTATCGAATCGACCCCAACTTTGGAACACCTTGTATATTATCCATGATATGTTGAACAACATCATATATAAATCCAATGATGCCTAGTTGGATGATTATCTTCATCTATTTCACGTTCCAAGATACGCCAGAAGATAAACTGAAAAAAATTTATTTTGAGCATTTGGAGAATAAAAAGAGCCAAATTTCCAAAGTGATTTCAAATAATACCATAATCACCAGGTATCATTATTTATTTGATTCGTAATGATAATCTTCAGCCGATTGTGGGATAAAATAGATACGGTATATTTGATTCGAAATTCCGAATTCGGGATTGTGGTGTGTTAGGAAATACGAAATATTGAAATTATCCAGATCAAATAATAATTTCTGAGTTTGAATCTCATGCCAAATATCTCTGGCAACTATAGTTGCTCTATAAAGTATACGTTATCACCTGGGTGTAGCTAGGATAATCAGTGTGCGAACTGAGACATTGCGAACATTTATAAAAATATATCATAATATTATACAGATGATTTCAGTTCACCTCTATTTTCAGCTTCAGTGAGAATTTTAATCATTCAAATCAAGAACATTGTGTCCAAGTGTGGACCTAGTAACAATTCAATTATCTTTTTGTCACTACACTGAACAGAAATTGAAACTATAACAAGAGCCAACATTCAGTTGAATCAGTATAGAGGCAATGAGCCCCTTCATTCTCCCGTGGGACGACCGACAGGAAAGTTTCAACATTGTATCCAATTTTTTTGTAATGCTATTTTGAAGTTGATTCACACATTGGAGGAACGTTGTTTGCGCTAACTTAAGAACCAATACCTGGAGCCGGATTCAAGAAGATAAATATTGTTGTTACAAGAAAAATGAGCTTTTTCAAATTTTATTCATTTTGATTACGTCTCTTTATGTTTTCATCTCATCCTGAGTAAGGTTCCACATGATGAATTATCTACCGGAGTGACCTTTCTGATTGCTGCGTATACTGTAACCGTTGTATTTCTAGTGGACTGACGCAAATGCCCAAGTGCATTGTGGTACCAACGGATGTTCGTTTGCACATCATGTTTTTTAAATGGTAATGCAGCCGAATATTATCACCGCATCCGTATTAGCTAACGCCATATGGATGATTCTTTTGATGATCAAACCAGTTGAAAATTCTTCTAGAGCGTTGATAGCGTGTGAATGGATAATGATATTCTAGATATAATCACATTGATTAGTAAAATGAGTATGCAGCTTAATGAAATCTAATTTTTGTAAATGATAATAAGTTTAAAACTCCAAGGATTGAAAAGTTTGTTTCAAAAGCAGTAAGTTTCATTGGAAATGAAAATAATGTTCCAAAGTGTTCTATCGAATTTTCTATCAAAATCTCATCGATTTGAAATCAACAGACAACAATAGTGAGAGTGAAGATAACGAGTGTAGTCTAGAACACCTCTTAGAAACCATAAACAGGCTGATCCACATTGGACGTTTCTAGTGAACCAGACAACGGAAATTTCGTGGAGACCATAGACTTATTATCCTGAGGAGACGGAACATCTCATTCATAAAACTGCTTTTGTTTTGAAGCAATGATTGAAAATGAACAGCACGTGTATGAGAAAGACTACCGATCGAACCTCTTTGTCTTCACCAACTTGTTGGCAACGCTGTTATGTTTATGTGTCTTGTTTCCCTGATTTCAGCAAGTGGCGTACCGTTCTAATGGTTCCATAACTTGGAAATATATTTTAACTATAACTATATTATTAAATATTGTTCTGTACGGAGTCGAAGCGTCGTGTTTGTTAGTTAGGAAGACAAACAAATTCCGTTTGATTATGAATATATCTACGAATGTACTCTCAATGAAAACATGTAATTTCTCTCTGTATTTGTCAATCAACATTCTGAAAAATGAAACATCATTGGAAATATAAAACCAGATTCTTGTCAGTACCTGTAATTCCCGATATTATGTTCAACTGAAACAAGTGCAATATCATATGCATTCAGACAGTTGTATAAAATTGAATTTCCTTATAATTTGCACACAAATTTCTCTGTTTTGATTAAAACAAAAAACACAGCTTCCATACTTTTAATATTCATATAATACAACAAATTTATTCGGATAATGATGAAATGATGACACATTTTGATTCATTACTGGAAAGAAGAATAATTTTTGGATTTTTATACAAAACAATATATCATTAAATACAATGACAATAATTCACAAAGAAAATAAATGATGTCGCTCGTGAACATAGTTTGTTGTTTTTTCTGTACTGTATTGGAAAAATGTGATGTTGAAACAATGGAGTATTAACTGCAAATTACCTATCAGATGCGAACTGAAACGCTGAATGGCATGGTAGTGGATTTGCATCTGGCCTCAAGTATTTGGAACCACTTTTCTTTGTTATGACATCCTTGAATCGAGATGATCAGAACATACATAAAGATATTTGCTCAGACGATTCTCCTGCCAGCCAAGAAGAGATGCCCAAATTTTTCTTTTTTCACTATCAGCGGGAAACCTGGAGTAATACAGAAATAGGTATACTAAATTGCTTAGAATTTTTGATGCAATGAACAAGAAAGTCTATGCCATGGAAACATGAACACTACCTAAATCATTAACAATCATGAATAAACAGTACCTAATCATCATATATTCACGCCACTGGAATAACAAACAAATTTGGAGGTTGGGTATTCCAACTTACTTGTGAAAAGAAACATCAGGGCTGGAATTGTCAACTTTTTTGCACACTTGGCAGTGACGAACCATATTGTCCAAAAATTCACTCTGAATTCCACAATATCTATTCAAAGTCACTAAAAACAACACTTCAAAACACAAGATCACTCGTCTACAACACCGCAATGAGAAATGGGCAGATCGTAGTTTCGTAGTAAAAATCATTCATACAATAGGCGTGGCCTGGACGCGCCGATGTCGCTTTGTGGGTAACAAATCCTATGATGCTACAATGTGATAGTTCACAAAATGAATATTCGGTAATTCCAACGTGTACATTTCAGGTTTTCATGATATATAAAATACCGTTCAGAAAAATGTTCCATTGAGACTGTATTACTTGCAATACAATGAAAAAATGCTATGAACGTGTCAATAATTATTGCGAATCTCGTTCTTAATCTGGAAATATGGCAACGACACTCTCCAATCGGTCACAATAGTATCCTACAGTGGACCAGATATTGGCAATGTCTGATCTTCTTTAAATGTAAATAGTTCCGTCTCTTCAGGATAATAAGTCTATGGTGGAGACCATATTCGGATAGTCACTACCCAACTAAAATATTGTTGCCGCTTCTAATGGAAATAGTATAGCAACTTTTATACATCAAATGAAACAATTTTAGAATATTCATCAATGTCCTAACAATTTCTCTCGATATTTCCCTGTTCCTATCTATACCTATCTGTGACTGTTAAATTTCTTCGAAAATCCTGATCTCTAAAAATGATGATATCTTCGAGTTCAGAAATACTATGGTATCGATATTTGATTTGGCTTTAGGTGATACTTGTGTACTTCCAACACTCAAGCCTAATCTCAGTTACTTCAATACAGGGTGGTGAAAGAACGGATATTCCGTTTGTTTGAAAGAGTAACTGAAAGTTGATTATTTCGAATTCCTCTCGATATTTCCCTGTACCTATCTGTGAATATCGATTGATCTGGTTCTCATCCGAAAATCATTACTACTAATAATAATGTTGATATCTTTGTGTTCAGAAATCGAAATGTCAGCCGGACAACTGCCGCCAAGCGTCACTGAATTCAATTTCAATACGTTCGGATTGAGCACGCAGAAACTTGCAAGTGCAAGTACAAATGAAAATTATGTGGAATTATGTGGAAGTTCGAAATGCGGGTATTGTCTGATGTTTTCACTCGGACTCAAATCGTCAAATGCCTCGTAACTGGTCTCTCGATCACACGTGTGTTTTATGAACGTTATAAACAGAAACTTACAAACAGAAAGGCTGACATTAGGAAACAGCTTTGAGACCTGGTCAATGGCGTACTAGAAAAAAAAATTCGGTCAATCGAAAAAATTCTAACGCGCTACTCGGAAGGCATCTTTGTAGGCAGATGAAATTAGTAATCACATACATGTTGTTGAGAAAACAATGGAAATGAGGCCAAAAATGGGTACAAATGCCTCTGTAATGTTACAACTTTGAGCCGCCTTTGTCTCTCATCGCTTCAGTACAATTCGTAACAGAAAAATGAAAATAGAGGTGGATATTCACATACGTCTTCCTAGTGCCGCTTCAACTTCAGCAGCTAAATGAATCATTTCGATAAAGAGATCAATTTACTCCAATCATGGTGTCTATAAAGAATGTATCATTTGTAAAGACATTCTATTGACACCCTGTATAGAGTATAAAGATATCAAAAATATTCGATATTATTAATGTGACAAATCATGAAACCTAGTATAGTTGTTATGTGATTTTTATCAATGTTTATCTCGTCCAAATATTCTTGAAACCGCTGTTTGCTATCATGAAATTACGTGCGCTAATGAAACCGAGATAAGATCTCATTACTGATGGAAAGTGTGGAAAGATGCTGAGTGTTGATGATGTGTCAGCATTCATAGTCATTCTATACCAAAATATCCTGTGTCTATCACAAAGTGATATTTCTATTGAATCAGAGTGTTACAACGGTAACAATTCTTTTATTGTCTTTTCTTCTGTTTGTATTTTGTTCTGTTCTTCACGATCATTTGGTTGTGTTTATATTTATTCCGTACGACTATAAAAATTATGCATTCCATCCAATCTTCCAAAAAATATATTCCTATTCATTCCATGCTGAACATGTACAAGGTGAATTTCTAGGCTATAACCTAGCTATAACCGAATTGGTTCGTTCATAGAAAGACCTAGCGGAGCAACCATATAACATGCGTATTCGGATTCGTAACAGTGCAATGATTTTTCAATAATTCATCATATTATATCATTTGAAAATATTTCACAAATCTCAAAGACACTCTGACTGATCTGACTTTCAATTGGTACAGACACTGATGAAAATTGAAGTTTTTTCATCACTAATTTTGTAACACAATAATTTTGTAGTTATGTGGTAATTGGTCGGAAATCATTTCTACAGATTCGATAATCATTTAGGGAAAGTAATGAAGTGAACCTGAAAATTTGAAATAAAAATGTTTCCGATTCGCATATCTGCCGAACACTTCAGAAAATTAGCCCTTTTCATCTTACTTCCTGCATGAAGCGATAGACTTCTCCCACGTGACTTGCGAAAAAGTTTCAATAAACATGGGTCAAAGAATAGGTCCTTGCGGAGTCACCTTGAGATGGTTTCACGAATACGTTGTGAACTTTCTCTACATCATATATGACGGAATAAATATATTATTTCCAAAATGTAACATACAAATAGGAGATTCAACATGAGCTGATCAGACAGGGTATAATTCGAATCAATTTTGCCTAAACTCCAGAATCGAACGTATCCTTGTTGGCAAGAATTATTTTTTTCGAAACCGCATTGGAATATGTCTTGAACAATCTTTGAACTTACTCCTTTTTTGCCTTGTCCACTTGGCAGCCTTGACAGTGGCTGGGGTCTGGGGTCAGTAGCTAGCGAGGTAGCTAGGGTCTAATATTTACTACAAACTGAATAAATAACGAAGTTTCGTACACACGGATCGCATTAATAACGAAAGATCGGAGTTGAAATCGTACCAACGATGGATTTAGAACATGTGCGGTTGGTCTGAAGTCTGAGATAGCGTTCATTGCAGTGAATACTCGAGTGAAAATTGTCTATTGTCTAAGCCCTAGGATGAAGTGGCGTATTGTAGGTGACTTCGCATTCAGTATTATTGCTCCCTCATAGAACTATTCCACATATTCATTTTGACATTGAGCCCTAGTTTTTCTAATACACTCTTCTACAGCTTATGTGAGCGATTTGTCAAAGCTGAATCCTATTGTATTTGGCTTTTGCCATTTGGTAAATCGGCAACCTCTACGTTACTCAGAACTGACAATTACAGTTCTGTTAGTAAGTTCCTCATGGTGAATGGGACCAGTTATCTTCTGTACGTGCTATAGACAATTGCTCTTTCACCAGTCGTCAACGCTATCCAGACTCCGATTGCTACAATATAATTCTTACAAATCGGTTTAACCTAGGAACTAAAAGCCTTATTCGGAGAGATCTTGCATTGGAACCTCGACTACTGTAGTATTGATTTGAAGTCTTCGCTAGAAAGCAATGAAAAATATATATCTATGAAAGCCTTGCGACTAGCTCGGAAGGAAGCTTCACGTTGGCGAAGCTTACTAATATTTATTTGAACCTTATTATAGTTTGACATGTTCTAGTTTTATTAATTATCTTTTCATCATATACACTGATGGATGAAATCTCCCAATTAATATCCGTATCTCAAAATCCTCATTCATTCCATTCCACCTTCTGCTAGCTGGAGTAGCCCCTTTGAAAGTGCAATCTGACTCTTGCCATTCCTTTTTTTTTCTTCAAAGGGTCGTCTTTCTGTTCATAATAATGACCCGGAGCCGTCTCCATTGTGATGAAGTAAACTTTCTGCTGCTTAAAGGGGATAGAGGGCGAGTGGAGTAGGGTCTAATGGCCACTTATTAGTTGCGGGGCAAGATAATTAGTGTTGCGAAATGATTATATTGAAAAATTTCTGAAAACATCGTGATGAAGTTCATTTTTTCCAGCTTTTGTGTGGAATTTTCTCTCCTCATTTCTTAAAATAAAAGATATCATAATAATTTCAATATATTTGTAATAAAGACAGATTTATGATCCGCTTCAAAATGTTACTCCGCTTGAAATTGAACCTAAAACAGAAATCCTCTATATTTGTCGGTGATACCACCGAACATACGTTTCAAAAATATTGGAAGACAAATATATAACATCGATAAAAATTTATAACAAATATCAAAATTTGTACTTATTTTAGTAGTGTACGACGTGTACGTTTCGGGAACGAAACGGGTCCCGTTAGCAACAAAATGGAAATTGTTTTTTTCTTCTGAATCATTTTGGCTGCTTCGTCCTTCGTCGTTATACAGTGTCAAGTTATCAGACAGAACTAATTTTGGTTATGGTTTGGTGTTTGTTTATTAATTGATGTTGAATTAACCATTATCAATTTCAGTTATAAGAAGTTAATGCCAAGTTCTTTCTATATATCATCCGAACAAGAAACAATGTTGAATACGAATACTGCTGGAGATATCCGCAAAAACCCTTTCATTCTCGTCATGCGTTATTTGAAAACAAACATGAATGACACTTCTTCTTGGCCATTTTCCTGCTCTTGTTTTTTTTTTTGTAATTCCATAACTGGAAATCATTACCAGCTTTTATTTTATCATTTCAATATGTTCAATTTCATATCAAGAGTGCCGTGAACGTATTCAAGTTATTCATGTTAGTTTTTTTGGTCTCCGGAGTATAGAAGAGAGAGTACTGTCAGAAGTACGTCAAATCTACACTTTTTGATTCTTTTTAGAGTGGTCGAGTTTTTTAGGACTGAGTGGAAAACCTTTTGGAGATGGATCTCGAAAAAATACTATGAGTTCTTCGTATTATTTTTTTTTTCCGAAAAGGATCATAACAATAATCCATAATCATAAATCCAAGATCAAATTGTACAAATACAGTCTTTGTCTGTCAGAAAATGCCATTTTATGTTTAGCGCAAATTCCTAATTATTTCACTTCACATGATCAGAAATGAAAAAAATCATATAGTGAGGCATCTGGTAGGGGTGTGGAAGGTAGATATATTCTACTATCCACATATAGATCTATTAACAAGATTTCCCAAAAGAACCGGAACGTCCGAAATTTCAGGAACGGCTTGACATAAAACTATGAAATTCAGTAGCCCGGGGTTATCAGTTGTGCCGGATCTGAAAATGATATCTGCAACGTTTCTAGATCTATAGTTTTTCTTATGGAGCCCTCTAATTCGCATTCGATTTGTTGTCTTGAAATTATTATGGCACTATGTTATCAAATTTTAAATACCTCAATTTTTGTCAATATGGCAAATCCGCATTTCGTTGAAAAAATATCACAAATGTTCAATATTTCGAGAACTCATTAGAAATTTTTTGTTAAGTCTGATCTGAAAATACCATTTATAATTGCCAAATTTACATGTTGTGAACTAAATCCTCCTATAAGTATTTATTTAAACTGCCTTATTGAATTTTCTTAGATACCATGAATTTTTTCAAAACTTGAAAAATAATCAAACCTCATTGATCATGAGAAGCTATCAAGAAGTTTGTGAATTATTTTCCAGGAAAACGAATAAAAAATCTACACTGGACTAGAAAAGGATTCCAACAGACAGGAAATGTAAAGACTATGCCAAAAATTATTGGAAAATAGATTTCGCTTCCGATTTTACTATAGCTTATCTCCTCATTACTAAATATACACTCTCGAAAAATTTCACCTAAACAGATTGTGTGATAAACTATCAAATTCAGTAGAGGTATTTCCTTGTATCTATCATCCTGTTTCAGTCAGATCGACATTAGAATCTTAAATTGACATTGGAAATGTAGCAATACTATAGGTACTGCTGAAAAATTGCATTCGTGGACTAATTCAATTATCATCTGAAAAGTGCAGAAATTAATATAGAGTAGGTTCGTTATCAATGCAATTTTTCTTTCATGCATGTATCGAGTGTTTCAAACTCAGCCACCTCCGACAGAATTCATAGTTTTTTGATTACCTCAAGTATAAACGTTTTCCTAATAGTTTTTTTGTACGGATGTGGAAAGTGGCTCAAAGGGTAGGACTTTATTTACTTCAGCTGTCCGCTCTGTAGGTCCGAGTGGCATGTCGTTGGAGAGCATTTTTGAAGATGAGGTTCATAACATCAAAATTTTCGCAATCGACCTCGGAGTGAAAAGTAGCGCCCTTTTGAAGTTTCCATATCAATCTAGAAAACGAGAATTATTACAAACAAACAACCAGAAACGTCCATGGACCTAACATGTGAAGAATAATATTAACTTGGCTTTCAGTTTAATATGCTGATTGACATTCTATAAGGACAAGGACACTATACCTAGTGGAAGGAAAATTCGGCTATCGCTGAATTTAACCCATGACACATGTGAATCTGAGAGTGGCGTAACTCTTTTACTGTTCGGGTTGTTCTAAATGAAATTATCATTTTTCAACTTGTCTCACCAAGGGGTCTCGAATGACACTATTCCTTTTCGGCTCTCACTTAAGTCTTGCCACTCAAAGTTTTCTATTGAATGCAAATTATTCTTCTCGTAGCACGAAATTCTAGAATCTGTATGAATCGAATTATTATTCCACGAATAGGTTCTTCAGTCTGTGGGAATCGAGGTGAGAATTCTGTATTCGTCGATAAATTGTGGATCCTGTGAATTGAAGTAGTATTAGCAAATATATTGCATTATCACTCTAATCGAATTGACCTACCTCTTCCAGGATGCATATTGTTGATTTGATGTTTTTGCAGGCATATAAATCGTCTCGTAATAGTAATTCAAATGTAACAAGTCCGGAAAATAGTGTTTTTTTTCCCGGCGTGTTGCGTACAATATTTTTTCGTGTAGAACTATCCTTCATTATACATTTCTATTCTTATTTGAACTAAACAGAACAAAACAGAAAATACTACATATTAACAGAAACATTCTTATTCTCATTTATATTAGTATTTATATTAAAAATCGAGCAGTTGCTAATATTGAAGGGATTCAATTTGTTTGAAATGCTTGGTATATTTGAATTCCTTTTGTTGAAGACAAGAAGGCAAAGTTTCCGTTTCACATTGATTGTTTTCTTCTGATAAGTTCCGAATGGTCTTGGCAATTTTAAATTTGTTTGTAAGTGAATTATCTATATATCCTTCAGCCACATTTCGGGGCCTTGTCCGGGAAGTACGTACTTCCCGGACTATACAGGCCTGGAAATGCTACTTTCTCAAAGAATAAGCGTCCAGAAAATGGGTACATCCCGGACGGTTATCCAAAAAAGGAATTTTCCTGATTTTCTAACTCTTTTCTAACTTTTCTGTCAGGGCTGTCCTAGCGCCATTAACAATGATTTGGATGTCTGTCGAGGTCGAACACAGATTTATAATCAGTCATCCTTCACATACAACTCATCAAAAAATCACGAACCAACTTGTTTGATGCGAGGTGGCATGTTTTTTCGACTTTTTAACGATAATCAAAATAATCTTCTTTTCGAAATCTGTAGTCGATTTCATTCGATTACTCGTGTACTTTAAATAATACGGAAAGATTGTGTGAAGCTTAAGAAAAATGGCTCTCCATAGACATCAATCAAGGATGCAGCTGTACCCTTTTTCGATATTTTTTTGACCTTGGTCTGGGTGTGATAGTTTCCGAGCATATATATCCGATAACTTTGGAATGTGCTGTTATAATTCTTCTTGGCCCACTCTGTATAACCATTATTTAGTCTCACGCTATATGGTAACTAAGAAATATAAACACATGCAGAACGTGTACAAGAAATTTGAAAATCTCAACAGACTGAAAAGGTTAACGCTTTTCCATAAACAAATTCAAAATTATCACCCTATTAACGAGCAGCCTGTTCCAAGATGCCAGTGCTTGAATAAATATTATGAATTTATGGAGGGTAATCAGTACGTTCGATGTTTATTGGTGTAATTATGGTATTTACTATTTACATTTTCTCACGAAGCATTAATATTGTAAACTTTGGTATCAATAACACCAAAACTGGAATGAGAAATGTAAATGGATTCTTCTTCGTATTCAAATCAGAACAAATAAACAAAATATCATGAAATGATACCAGAATTCGTTTATTCTATTGTGAAGTGAGGAATGCAGTAAGATTCAATTGATGGATGTTAATATATAAGTTGAGGGGGCAGGACCAAGAAAATGGAATAAATGGGCTTCCTTACTAATTGCCAAGTACGGTGGAGTCTTCAATATCTATTTCATTTTAGTTTGGTCTACTGTATTTTGTTACAGAAAATGCTACATATTCTTCTCGAATTCAGTGTCTATCGAAATCAAGTAATTCTCTGACTTTATGAACACCATCAGCAAATTCTTCTTCAACATCTTCATTTGTATCATCTGCGTAAGAGAACATAGATTCACCTATATCATGTCGCAATTCTTCCAATACATTCCTTTGAACCTCAGAGCGTTCCAATGACTCGATGAGTCTATTGTGAGAAATCTTTCAAATGTATCGATTAATATTGAGTATATTTCGTCATTGTCATCGTTACAATTACTCTATATGCGAGTATTTCGATTATTCGCATACTCGGTCGAATATGATGAAAAAATTGATAGGTAGAATAATATTCAGAATAGAATATTTATATTTCTAGAGCAATTCTGAATACAAGAATCTGCCATTAATAACTTTATCATCCATGGATAGAGTTTCGAAAATATGAAGTTTATTCTATATATATAATTATACCTTCCCGATACGTATGTTCTAATTCCTCAATAAAAGTTATTCATATTAAATTTGGGAGCGGGTAACGGATGGCTAAATTGATGAATGATAATTCCAGAATTTCTCAGGAAAATCAAATCGATTTTTTCCATATCTAGTGGTGTTTGCCAATTGTGATTCTATATAGATAACGCTATTTGTTCAAAGGCTCAATCAACAGTCATATGCCCTGTGTGACACATGATTTCTTATCTTCCGTGGATTAAGGTTGGTTAATCTGTTTACACGAGTTTTCGTTTCAAATAATGCACAATCGTGATGTGTTTCAAATAGGAACTGATATTATCAAAATACGAAGTGTGGCTATATATGTGTATATTCTGGCTCGTGAAATGGTCAGAAATATCCTACTATGGATGATACATATATACATTGACGACATTGAGTTCTCTGGAAGAGAGAGAAGGAAGCATTGCCAAAATAATATCTATCAATTGAGAGTCCATGAATTTAATTATTACTTGGTCAAAATTTTGTTTTGGTCTTAGCGATTTTGGATGCATGCTTGTAATTACTGTCTGTGAGTTTTTCGAGGAGGTAGTACATTCATTTTTCAGTTTTTCGTGGGATTTTCTCTCCTCGTTCACAAAATCTGTACTTACTACAAATATATTAAAATAATTTTATAACTGCTACTTCATTTTTTCAGAAATGAGGAGAGAAAATCCCACGAAAAACTGAATGAAAAATGAATGCTTGTTATTGTTTGTAATTGTCTATTCTTCATGATGGAGTATAATTCGGTAATGACAGCACTACATTTCACATATTCTCTAAATCGTCTGTATTGACTCACAACCTAAACTTGCCTGAACCTGCAAGTTGAGTTGCAAGTGCAAATTATATTTCGAGGCTGGAAAATAAGTACATCTTTACTAGTTTCTGATTATCTCACTGATAAGTTTCACTTCAATGAATATTCATCTGCAGAATGTAAGTATTCTTGCCTTATTATCACCCTACGGATAGTATCAGGCCCAAACACATTCTTATTTCTATTATTCATTATCATTTTATTTTCGAAGTTTGTTTCTTTTTTTTTCGACAGTCTTAGCTCGTAACAGATCCATCCTGTGCTCTCAATTCGAGCTTCATTCTCTGCTAACCCAAGGATTCCAGGAATTCTTGCACAAATCCTTTAGCTCGACAAGGAAATCCTATCCCTCTGTGCCTTCGCAGTTCTTATGTTCCTATATCCTATCCGCTTTATCGTTTTTTATCGATGTCCACGAATATCGAATATCCTCGGTATGGTTGCATCACCAGCAACAACAGATTTTCTGTTGACAACAACTAGTGAGTTGTGGTGGGTTCGAATTCTACGATAACCTCATAATCGGCAATGCATATTCCTATACATTTTTGTAGCCAATGGCAGACTGTATTTTGGCTGAGAGAATGAAGAAATGAATCTCCTCTTGAACCAATTTTGATGCATTAAACAAATGATAATTCGACCAATAATTGAACATCAACTTGAACATCAATGTTTACGAGTGTTACTGGGAACAAAACAGCTGACGACTTCTTCTGGGACTGTTGGATGCAGGTTGTTTTTGGAATGTGTGTCTGTACTTCTAGATCATATTTATCATATCAAAATTGAAATCGATTTCATCAACAGATGAAATCTATTGATATCCATTATCTAGGAGGGCATTCCGAATTTATCCATACTGATAAATGATCTGATAAATATGATTTAGACTAAAAAAATGATGACATCTCAGACATCACGAAAGGAAAACCTATAATGTTCGAAGAACATCTTGTGAGCCAGAGGTGGAATGTCGTTAGAAGAGTTTGAATGTTAGTATTGGAATTTTTTTTGAAAGTTTGGAGGTTGTGAGCATCAAGAAAGACTTCACTAAGCAAAGAATTCCACAACTTCACCGTTCTATTGACGATTGATGCTTGGTGGAGCAAAGTTCGACATGTCTCGACCTTCACGTGGGTGCACAACCTGAGCTCGTCTATAGTATCTATAAAAAAAGGAAATAGATAGAGAGAAAGGAGAAGACCTTTCGACGATTTCTAGAGAGGACAATCAGTAGTAGATCAGTATAGTATCACCGACAGGCCAATTTAAGCTTTATAGATCACGAGTAGCTGCTGGAGTGTGAAGTACCTACCTCTTTGCCAAGTTTTTGTGAAACATTCGCATGGTTGTTCCATGAGTTGTTCCATATCTTTTTCTCACATTTCCATCTTGATACCACGTCAATGTAACGTGACACCTTGGTTACTATTTTCTCCTCAATACTAGAGTTGGTATATGTTCAGTACATTGACTCACCAAACAGCCGAACTGACGTGAAAATAAATAAATGACATTTCCATATTGTAAAAAAATAGAAATAATAATAACGTTTGTAATTCGATTTTGATATAATATCATGGAAGACACGAATTTGTTACAGAAGTTGGAAAACTCATGAAAATATCTGGGGTTCATGACTTATGGAATGTGTAACACGTGTCATTTTGGCTGTTGGATGTGTCAATTTACTGAACAGATATACTGGTCTCACGTTCCATTGGCGGTGAAAGAAGAGATTTGTAAAAAAACACTATATTCTCGAATAACTTGAGAACGGTGAGACTTTGTACTGAGGTATATTTGGCCCAACGAATTCAAAATGACCTCCTCTCTCACCTCCGTGAAACTTTGCATCGACTTTTAGCACATGCACCATAAGATTTCCATTCGATTCAATTAGACTTTGAAAATTAAATTTGACTGAAATAAACAGAATGCAACGGGCAGATAATACACGATACCTACCTATGTACTCATCTCAGCTAGTCAGGCGCGTACCGGAGGGGAGTGATGCGGTAATACCCACCTCCCCCTCCCCAAATAAGACAAACTTATGATATAGAATATACAACGGAAGACTTATCTGTCTTATTTCTAGTCACAACAATGAAGCATAATATTATTCGCGATAGGGGTGGAGCGAGTGAACAAGTTTTTTCATTCGTTATTATTTGCCCGTTCGTTGCCAAAATTGTCGCTTTGGCAGAAAGTTTTGATACAAAGGCACTAAAAACGAAAAAAAAAAACATGTGAACAACAGATTCAAAAGGTTGCCGCGCAAGGTACTTTATTTTGTTTCCGCGGCAAACTCTTGAATCTGTTTCTCACAGAATAACCTAGATCAAACAATAAAAGAAATAATTTTCTCCTTGTTAGTGCATTTGTATGAAAGCTTGTCTTTATTCTTTTTCAATTTTCACTTCTTTCTTTTTCAGTGTTTTTTTGTTTATTCATATCCTAACTAAAATGTGACTGGAAACTGTCAAACTTCAAATCAACCGTACGAAAAAAGTCAAAGGGTCAAATTCAACTTGCAGGATTCAACGACAGACTGACAGACCCTAAGCTGAAATTAAATAAAAGCTTGTAATAAATTCGTTTCCGGTTTCGACCCAATCATTGATTCATCGGATTGCCTATGGCACGCCACTGCTGAACTGGCACCAATATTGGTACACTTCGACTCAATCATTCGTATATATCGAAAAAGAGCTCATTGTTCGATATTGATTCCAATCGATAAATCAATTAGGGTCTCGTCTATAAGGATCACTTTGTTTCAGAAACGAATATCCAACGGTATTTGGGTTATCTGATGTGTTATAACTTAATGAGGCCTAGAATAACGAGTATAATGGACATTCATGAAAACGTGAATCATAACCTTTAGGAAAAAATAAGAATTAACATGAAAGGAACTTGAACAGTCATTTAATTATCCAAAGAATGAGGAAATCGTCGTTTTTTCATCCTTTGTAAGATGACATTGAGCAAGGCAGACGTTGACGTCATCGTATTTCAACTACATGATGGCTCTTGCTTTTTCACTAAAAATGTTGAATGAAAGTTATTACTTTGCATATTCATACAAAAAATGTTAATAAGTTGTCGCAATCCTAATCAAATAGGATATGTTCTACCATATTTCCATTCTACTCGTGAATAGTCTTTCGTTGGGAAACGGAAATACGTCAACGGTCACCAAGGTGGTTCTGAATATACCATACTTGTTGGTTCATTTCTTTTGAGTCGTAACTTACGAACCATTCAGTAAATTTTTTGATATGTTTTCGTACTTCTACCCAAGCGACTAGCTTATCAGATCCAGATTGACCAGAATTCAACATATTTTTGTGTCGTCAAAAAGGCATCCTGTATTTTCAAATTCACAATATTCGTTCAAAATATTCGGAATGAGCACGCATCATGCCGTTTCACTACCAACCTTCTGAAAATGCATCCAAGGGTTTCTGAATTGAGAATTCGACTAAAAACGAAATATTTTGAGTTTCTCGTATTGAGTACATATTTCATATGTACCATATGTACCAATTCGTGGAAAGAATCGCAAATAATCTGAGCACATTTATCAGAGATGAAGATATTCCAATTACCAATCAATTGTGCCGTATTGTATTTTCAATATATTTTTACAGAATCGTTTTTTTTTCTTCACCTATGATAAATGTGATTCCATTGAATGAAATCATAACGACAAAAGAATAATTATATTAAGATATGTAGTTGGATTAGTGGTTCTTAAGTTCTTAAGGCACCACAAATAAATTAGCAACATTGATAAAACACCCTATATTCCGCTTAGACAACTCGTAAAACCCAATGAATATGCTTTATTCAGAATCACCTCAGGGACCTCTATCCACCCTTGACGTTTTTTCGTTCCCCAATGATAATTCCCGTTTCCAAATAGAATTCCCCGATTTGCTGCAATTTTTTTCACGAATTTGTAAATCTAATTACATCAAAACAACAATGATATTGAAATATGTGAATACAGGGCGCTTGGAAATATGTCTTCAATAAGATTCAATAATTCGACAACATCAAATGAAATTTCAATGATTTGTTGCATGCGAAATTTTCATAATTCAATCCGGAAAAGTCGAAAGATTTCGTTTTTATTCATTCACAAAACATTCAATGCAATTCAGAAGTTCGGTATGGACATGGCATGCAGGAGAATGAAAACTACGCAGTTCGTTTCGTTCGTTTTTACATTCTCTAGTAATCGTAGAACTTTTATTCAGTTCATTATTCATCTCAAGCCATCATTGCTATGTTTCCATTGGAATAATAACTTCTTTGAACTTCAGGGTTATTCAACATTATTTTCAATTTTCAAATATTTTGAAAGTTATAGCACTTCCGGTTCGGTCTCTCACAACTCGCTCATTTCAAATGGGACAGTATATTATTTAATTTTTTGATGCAACTTTTTCCCACTTTCGACGTGGCAAGCGCTTATGCAGTGAACGGAAGCACAGAAATGATGCTTGCTGACATAGTTGTAGATTATTCCGGGAATAATTCCAAATAATTTTTCTACATGACAACCAGTTTGGTTCGAACTAGAGAAGAATTATTCGGGAATTATTAAACCGTATTCTCTAAAATTTCTCAAAAGAAACAGCTAAAAATAGGTATAGGCAAAGTATACAGAATACTAAGAGGAGTAACCAAGTAACCCAAAATAGTTTTTACCGTGATTATCTCGGTTTCTATGGCTCCATTGATAGGTACTAACATTCACTTTGAAAGTTGTATTGTATAAAATTTGCAAAAATTTTGTTACAAACTTTCATCATACTCTCAACCGTTTCAAGAGTGCGTTGATGGCGCAGCCCTTACCCATACAACCGTGTATCTCTGTGAATTCACCTCTTATTACTTTATTAGAACATTTGAATGATTGACAATGAAAAATTGGTATTATTCATAAGTTAATACATTCAATTCAACAAAATTTCACATATATCTTATATTCATTCAATAATACTTATGTACTTCTCGTAATTAAAAACTCTTTACCTGAAAGACTCACAACTCTTTATGAATATGTTGCCACCGTGGTGCATTTCTTCACAGAACATCACCATCTGTATGTACTATAATTACGGAATGATTGAAGAGAATTCGATCGTTTTAATGATTTATAATGAATGCCCTTTTCTTCATAGGAACGGTGCAGCAGTGTCTTTTTCGTATTTCCCAAACGACAATGAGCCAATGAATCAAAAGATTGAAAACGAAAATGTGGTGAAAAGATCCGGAAATCTTTTGTCGGCGGGAAATCCAAAAACCCAAATTACCGACCCGAGAACGCAATATCTCGCGGAATATTATACCGTCATCCATTAAAAGTTATAATTATTCGCGTCCTTCCTTTATATACCATGCATCCCTGGCGTTCTCTAGAACATAATGGGCCCAGTCATTATTTTCGGCAATTGAGAATTCGAACAAAACCGAAGGAAAGTTTTCTATGAGGAGCCTTCAATATTCTTCGAAGTCAGAGACAACCCAATAACAAACCAGGATTTATGAATCTAACATGTCAGTTGATCCATAATAACAAACACAAATAATTTTCCTACGACCACCCGAGAAAACAGCGCTTTCAGATTCGTTTTTTCATTCACAAAGTAGCCCATTTCACTATGGCAAAAGGAGAGTAAAACTTACTAGTGTTGAAATAGTGGAAAAAGCACGCTTGCAGTGATTGATGAATGTGTTGATATTCTACCTGGATATTTTCCTGCTGGTATCATCACACATGGTACTAACATTTAGATTGATTTTGCATCAGGGCCTTACGGGAAATGATTCAATCCACTACCTTCCTTCGTTCTTCGAGATGCGTCTGGTAATGTGACTATCATCTCCTCCCTTTTATGATTTTTGATCTCAATGCTCAAGCTGATTGCACTCAATATTTTTCGAAAACTCAATATGTTTATGAGGGATTGTAGTCATACTGTTATAGATTCCATCAATGTGTTCGAAACTTCCTAAGAGGAAATAACACAATAGATATCAACAGAGGACATAACGTGGTATATATGAGAGATGCCAGCCATTTATTAACGTGTGTGCTATTGCATAATATGACCTTATTAAAATTGCTTGGTGAATCACTACGAAAATAGTTCAATATTTCATAATTGTCGAAACTGCAAGTTTGAACTCAACAAGTTTATTCGAGTAAATTCTGGATGTAATATGGACTGTACAGTTTTCAACTCCATCAACATGTAACTCCAGGGATTGGATTATAACTCTGTCCTCAGATACGCAGTTGGAAGTTAATCAACTTATTTTCCAACCATAGCGACAGATTTCCTAGGAGAAATAAGAAAACATTTCCGTTGAGTGAGATTGTATATTAGGCTACGTCTCAACTGAAATGAATTCACCGTAACCTTATAGCAGTTCATATAAATAACTGCTCAATAAAAATAAATGGAATATAATCGATGTTGTTCAGCCACCAAAATCAACATCATTGGAAGAATCTATTCAAACATTCTTCGAATATAAAATTCAGTTGTCCAATGAAAACTATTACAACGATGGGTTGGAAGCGATCAATAACTGAACTCAACGACATTGGAGTCGATATCTGAGTGCTCAAACTACAGTGCTCCTCAATACGATGAATACAGGGTCGCCGTTATGCATGGAAGTCATTCTGAGAGGTTGACGGTGATGCTGATGTTACTGAGTTTACCGTTTTCATATTCTGACTGTGATAAATAGTTCTTTTCTGTGAAATGTGCTGTAAAACGTCCATATTCCAAAACGGTTTCGTGAAAAGTCAGGAAAAATAATTTTAAACAGCTATTGGTGATGCCTGAATCAATGATTAGGCAACGATCATGCTGAAACCTCATTCATTTCTCAAGTTTATTCTAATGTTTTTCAAATATATTTCAAAATCTGCCCTGAGCATTTTCGAATATCGATGTCTGCTTGAATCACCCTCGAATATGATCGTCCCTATTTTTTGTTCTCCACAAATGCTGGATCCTCACAGCCGAAACAACTGCTGATTTCTTACCTCAACATTGAAACGTTCAAAATGAAGGGAAGATGTATTATTATTTGTTCTCAAATGACTTCTTCAGAACGGATGATCAACTATCATTGTAGTACATTATCTGAAAGAAAAAAAAAGTTTTTCTCTACTAAGTCATAGAAAGCTGACCTGTAATTGAAAGATGTGTGTTCTGAATGAATTATATAATTTCTAATGCAGAAGTGCATAACCATTTCACGCCGAATATGAATAATTTACACACAATTATAACAAATCATAATTACTTGATCTCGGACACGATGAATTCTTTGTATTCCAAAGGTTTCAACGAATACAACAACTTTTCTTCTTCGTTGTGATATAAGCTATTTGGCTATAGTATGACATTTGACTCCTATTGAATGGTGAATGCAACATTTTTCACACGAATTCTTTTCCTCACTAATTGTCATGGCAACCGGTGAGGAATTCGATAATAAGCTCACAGTGCAATTGTGGTACATAATAGAATAATAGAAAACAATCAGATATTGACGTTTCTTCGGAATTTTGAGTTAGGCAGTCGATCAAAAATGTTTGTCACTCGCCTGAAATATAAATAACGCAGGTAAAACGATAATAAGTAACCCACTGAGATCAATCAGATGTACCCTCTGAAATGAATTTACGCGCATTTATTTACTCACCAGAGGTCTCCTGTTAACGTCTGTCTATTCTGTCAGTCTAGTCAGTCAGTAAGAATAACATCAATAACTCCCTCCAAACATTTCTGAAATCAAATCTTGAGTTATCAATTGAGTTGAGTTATTAGAATATTTCTAAATCAAAACCATTTGACTTTTGAATATTATAGCAGTAGAGAAAGTACAGTCAATAACTAAATTAAGTATAACTATAAATACGTATTTCAAATATAAGTTTAATTTCGTGCTTGTTGTACAATATGCTAGTTTGTGACATTTCTTGTGTTCTTCAGTTGTCGTTAGTATCAACGGCGGTGAAGGCCACAGCATGGCACTTTTTCACATAGAGCCTGTTTGTTTTTCGAACCGATCATATTGTTTCGGATACGAGTACCATTTACATAGGGATTTTCACACGAACAAAACAGATTATCTGCTGCTGGAGTAGGGGCGATAAGCGCTGCGAATAGAATCAGAATGGCTGTGCTTATCCGGTGAACAGCGAGATTATCCAGAGGAATTGTGATCGCCTCACGTTACCACTCTTTCAACTCTTTATGGTATCGCCATTTTTGTATGTTCGTAGGGTGTAGGGTGGAAATTCAGAATTGGGAAAATGGCGGGCGAACTTTATTGCCGGTGCACTTTTTTGTTATCTCTACACACATTCGCCGGAATATACACATAAAGTTCACGAAATATCAACGAACATTTTTGAAGCTTTGCCCGGAAGATATACAAGATGTCCACAAAAAAAGTTACCAACTTGGTTTGAGAGTAGAGGACGACGTCAGGATATCTTAGGCTAGTCTAGAAAACCATCATGATTCTCCAAAAATTTTTTTTATCTTATCGATTCTGCTCAAATTTAGCTGATATAATTCATCATGAGGCTCAAAGAATTCACTTATTCGATATGAAAAAATTTAGGGTCTAACTAGGGAAATTTTTTCCTCTTTGTTTTGCTAATATCGTCCCGTATGTCGAAATCGATGATGTTATGAATATTTTGGCGCCGTCATACCAGCTGGATCATTAATTTCAATGATATTTGAATAATGAGTCGGGTAAGTTTATTATATTCATCAATACTAAAACCA
This sequence comes from Gastrophysa polygoni, assembly GCA_963576655.1. Classification (NCBI taxonomy): domain Eukaryota; kingdom Metazoa; phylum Arthropoda; class Insecta; order Coleoptera; family Chrysomelidae; genus Gastrophysa; species Gastrophysa polygoni. The sequence goes on along the minus strand of OY755083.1, from coordinate 13,274,778 downwards.
CGGTGAAACCTTCAAAGAAACCAAGCACTAAACAGCGAAAATACGTATATCCTCTTAAAATACAAACCTCCTTTCAAAACACCAATTCACATCAGTTGTCTACTCCATCAGAAACAGCAAGGTACTGGATATGGAAACAACGCTCCACGATTTTCCTCTTGACTTTCCTTAATATAATTATAAGAGGTATGGAATTTGCTCTTAGCTCAGTGTACAGTGCATCTCAATTTGGTTGAGACTTCCAGGTTTTTCGGTTGTTATTGAAGATGGAGCCTTCCGGGTTTCACGTTCCTCTCCTACTTTTCCTTGAAACTCAAGATGATCGCATCAGCTTTTGCATAACTGTTTCCGTTTACAAGATACAGGGTGATTTTGAAAATTATTACGAACAGAAATCCATCATAATGCAATGATTTAGTGTGAATCTGAGAATCAAATCTATAAAGTGTTATACAAATGAGATATAATAAAATACAGGGTGTTCCATTGAAGAAATATAAGTTTGTGTCGTATCTCCAAAATCATACCCCGACTACGCCACTGGATTCTCTGCAAAATTCTCTATCAGACGTAGTACAAATCGACAGTATTTCTGATGAATTTCTTAAAATCGCCTTCAAACAGAATTAGTTTTGCAAAATCTGATTGGACCATCTTGAGTTTCAAGAAAAAGTAATAGGACACGAACGTGAAAACTGGAAGGCTCCAATGAAAAATGCTAGTACGAAAGCATGGAAAAAAATATCAGAAATAGTAGATGAGGAAAAATTACTCCGATAATTTCACACCTCTGTTCAAACCATACTTGAATTTCGAAATATTACCATCCCAGCTAATCAAAATTTGAGAACGATAGGTATAGAAATCAGTCTGCTGGGAAGACATACAGTGTGGAACAGACAAATGGAATAAATTCGATAACTAATAAATGAGAGCGTGTTGGGAAAAACCCTTGGACACATCTATTTGTATTTTCAGATGCGCATTCTTTTGAAAAAAAAAATAATTTCATACCAACTTACTCATTCTAAAAACAACCCCCTGTATATTATTATTTCTTTGGATTCTTCAGAAAATTCTAGACATAATTCATGTACAATGTCCCATACCTATCTCCAACTGTCTCGGAAATATCAAGTGTTTTCAGATGTTTTACAAAAATTAACATTAAAAAAAGAAAATTATTTTATTTCTCGAATAATGTAAAGAAAACGAAAAAACATTAATTTCAATGTAAGAGATGTTCAAAATGTTCGCCGCGAACGTCTTGGCAACATGCTAATCTGGTATAGAAATGTCTTCTAGAAATGTCTAATGTCGCAGGCGTGACTGACTCTTTAGGTCATTTAAGGTGAGTGGTTTAGTTTGGTATACGATACTTTTGACATATCCCCACAAAAATAAGTCTAATGGCGTCAGATCAGGAGATCGTGCTGGCCATTCTATCGATCCGCGGCTCCCTATCCACCGATTTGAAAAATGTTGGTTCAGGTACTGCCGTACATTGATTTGGTAATGAGGCGGTGCTCCATCTTTCTTGAACCATAGTATGTTGGTAGGAAATTTGGCACGACATTATTTTGGAACAGTTCTAAATATTCATCTCCATTCAAGTTGCCATCAATGAAAAAGGGACCTACGATATGATTTCCAACAATTCCTGTCCAAACATTAACTTTTTCAGGATATTGCATATGTTCCTCTCTCATTCAGTGAGGATTCTCATTAGACCAAAAGCGGCAATTTTGACGAGCGAGAAACTTCCATTTGTGTCCGTGTGTTATCTCCAAAACCAATCATTTGTAGGAAGGTTATTTTGTGCATTTCTGTTAAATGAACCATTTTTCTGATATTATTACGTACAGTTAACGAAATTCAAACGACAATAGCTTTCACACTGATTACTCATTACTGTCATTACTCATTACTGTCATGCAGACAGACAACAAGTTGTTACGGCTATGAGTTTCATACGAAAATTAACAAAACTGTATTTTTTTTTCATATCAATAAAAAGGAACGCATTGATGGTTTTTGCTTATTTTCTCAATATTGAGAGCTGAATGGGAAAAAGGTATTCAGTGTAATGTAGCGTAATGTTAATTTTTGTAATACATCTGAAAACACTTGATATTTCCGAGACATTTGATACACCACTCGGCCATTCTTAAATGACACACCCTATATAATTATTCTTTTTTGAAAAAAAATGCGCATCTTAAAATACAAATCGACTTGTCCAAGCGTTTTTCCCAACACGCTCTCATTTATTCGTTATCGAATTAATTCCATTCGTCTGTTCCACACTGTATACATGTACACATGCTTGAAATGTATCTGAGACACAAATCCATTGACGTTTTCAAGGCTTGTATATGAGTCCGTCGGGGAATTAATTGAGTTCTACAGATACATGAATTCCAGAGCAAATTTACCTCTGCTTTGCATCTCGCACTAGAATAATATCCTCTTACTTTGGCGAATTGAAGTAAAACCGTGAAACGAGTTGGGCTAGACTGGAGGGGTTGCTGTGTTCCTTGAATTTAATCAAAATGAAGCAATCGGGATAGATTCTAGTAGACTGGCAGCATCCCTGTGGAGTGTGAATAACGAACTTCAAAGCGTTGCCTATTCTCTCATTCATCTAGAAAATGGCGATGTTGCTCTATAGCGCTTAGACACCTTGCGTAACGCTACGAAACCAAAGGTAGAGAATTTGGAATTTTATTAGAGTTTATATGTGTAACTACCAATTTTCATTCCCAAAGAAAACTGCTTCATTTGATGAAGATATGAGTACGTAAAACGATCGATTTCATCTTGTCCGTTGGCTGTCTGACTTCTGGGACTCTAAGTACGGTGAGTTAATCAGGTCATTTGATCGTTGAATTTTTGTGCGACTGTGACTAACTGTGAGACTAAACCCTATCCCAATATTGTATGTTCCTATATCACCTCCGTGGTAAGTCATATATGAATCGTTTACGATGGTATCTCATTCGGTTTGTTTGAATGATTTTGTCTCAAATGAAAAAGATTTTCGGTGAAGAAAATACAATATATTTTTACGCGAGCACGGAATGATTTATTGCAGCGCGAGTCTTGGCAAGTGCTGCAATATTTCAAATGGGTGAGAAATGAGCATTCGGTGCGAGATTTGCACTATACTTTTCTACGGCTATAATCAAATGATTTTACAACAGAAATAAATTGAACTTCAGAGCTGTCAGTAGGTCATTGATGTTGCTCTTCTTGATTTCCGTGAGCGGAGCAGTTGTTGTTATGGTGACATTGATGACGCGCTGCTTTGCCTTTTACGTCCAGATTACAGAATACAAGCTGTGAACAGGGGACCGACCTCTCGTAAGTAAAAATGCACTCAATCAATAGCAAGTGACAAACATTTTAAATCGAGTGCATGACTAAAGATTGCGACTTGCAGATCAATTTCTGATTGTTTTTGATTCTGTACCAATCGTGCTATGAACTCTCTGGTTGCCATGACAAGTAATGAGGAATCTTTATTTCAAGAACCAACGAATGGATCTCGTGATTTTATCGGGGAAACAAGGTGTCACTGATGAATAGAGAATTTCTCTTTAAGGTATTTGAAGGTTCAATTCAAAGCGCATTGGGTCAGATCATTAATCTGTCCCTTCTACAAATATATTAAAAAACATTGTTATGATTTCTATTCTTATTTTCATAAACGAAGTGGAGAAATCTCAGTGAATGTAGAAAAATGAAATATGACATTTTAAATTTTTTCAATATTCGACATTTGAGTGTAAATTTATGTACTTCATTCAGTCAATTGTTCAGTTGGGATTCAATGATCTATGAGTATGTAAGATTAGAAAGGGTATTCTTTAGATTCAATTCCAGTATTGAAAGCTTTGTTCAAAATGTTGATCAGCCTAGTGATGATGATGATAATGATGAATGAATGATGAAAACATTGTTTCATTGATACCAAGTGATCAAATGGTGGTGAGTGATAGTGAACATGTTGAAATTTCAAACCGAACTTAGATCGCGCCTAGAAAGATATAGAAGAAACCAATCAATGAGAACAACGAAGCAACGAAGAGCTGACTGTTGGTAAAATCACATTTGTTTTTGTACCACTCGTAGCCACATCTATGACGACTTCTCGTCCCTAGAGTCATTTCAATGCTCCGTACAGGACGATGGGGAGGGTGCATCTACTATACATATATTGTAAAATCGAAGCAAAACGCACGTCGCATAACGTTGCCATGAAAAGAAATCTTCAGTGAGTAACATGAACACAAGTGGTACCTAGTTTCATAGTTTGGTCGTTTCGCACGATGTCGAAGACTCGAGAACACATAAATCCACATGAATCCACATAAATCCCGCTCATTACGGCTTATCGCATCTTGCGATATACCATCAATTTCGCTTTGCCTGCAACGGGCACTGAGATTCCGCATCCAAATCGTGATTATAATAACGCCGAGGTTATCGCCAGCCCATTTTATGACTGACCTCTAAGGTTTTTGTTCTCCATATATACAAACATGCTATGCAGGGGCGTAACAACGGTAACCCAAGAAACTGCTCGATATCTATAGAAACGAGGAGAAAAAATCCCAGAAAAAAACTAGGAAATTGAAGCAAAACTCATCCACAGGTTTCCTTAGGGCTTAGGGAATATCTGTAACCAACGAAAATCTCTCAATATTGTTCTCTATCGATATTGTTTATAGATTCATATCTTCTTCATATGGTCTATCTACTCGATCATAAATATATCTGTCGTAACTACGGTGTGTCAAATTTTCATATACTTTTGCCGAGACCTTTGTTACATGTTATGCTGATAAATGTGAAACATATCCGATTTCATTTTTTCATATCATAATAATGATAATAATTGACATTTTATAATTTAGGAAATTCTAGAACAAATCATAATTTATTAGTTATATTCACCAATCTAAGATTAATAAAAAGATGCATGTTTGATTCTTCTATGTAGAATTGTTTTGGTATACGACTCTCATTATCTATATCATATATGACATTGAAAAAAGTTGATTACTTTGTTTCAATTTGAGTTCCAAACGGTGCTGTTTGAATTGACATTCCGCGTCAGTATTTCCAAATCGAAATCGAACGACTGCGAATCCTCTTCGATTCCCTCATTCAACTTTTACATTGTCAAGGTGAAGAGTGGTAGCTTATTTTCCCTGTCAATTTACATGACGAGACCGTTTCTCAAGTTTGTTTTGGACTTGTTCGATGTAGTTCAAAGGCTGCCACGAGAAAATTGGCTGTCACCATATAGCTTCTTCAATCTTTCACCTCGGTTCATCCTCCCCAGGTCGCTTGGACAAGGGCAGAGAAATGTTCGAAGAAATACAATTAGAAAATGTCCTTCTTGTCGCGATACCATTGCAACTGTTGAATTTTCAAAGGCATTTCATTTGGGTGAGTAATAAAAACGCGGAAAGTACCTAAATGAAATTCATATAATAAAGATAACTGACAGAAGTTGCTTCTCTTGAAGGCGCTCTAAGGGGTTCAAAAAATATTTCTCAATCAATTGCCAATCTAGAGATTGGAAAGAGAATTCGCACGTTTTCGATCGAATATAATATCTTATTATTATGAATAAATCGAAAAATGAACCATGCATTGTAATATGGTTATGATTAAAAAAGTATAACTTCAGTAACATTCCGTAACATCTTCAGTGAGTTCTAAGGATATGCACGTAAAATGGACCGATTTCAATTAGCATACCTCATTATTTCGATATTTTCCAAAAATATGACAATGTTACACAATTAATTCGAAACGTATTACTTCAGTATCTTTTCGCCAATAATACTGCAGAATTTGATGACATCCTATTGTTTCAGATGATTTATGAAATGGCAGTTCGGAACAATTCTAGGAATTACAAAACAAATGAATAACTTGGTAAGTGAAACATATATTGGGGTAACTCTGTTTTTTTGTGGTCTGTATTGATGAATAAGAGATCGAATTCACATGCTTAAAAGTTTCAGTGCATTGAGGTGATATTGGTAATGAAGGTAAATTCCCTATCAGGGTTACCAATTATCCAGGTCGAAAACTATGTACAGGCTGTATCTTCAGTACATCAAAATATTTTAGAGTGGTAATCCTCAGTCGATTTGAAGGGAAAGAGTTCGAACAAATATGTGTCCGCAAATGCTATCAGTTTCCGTCATATCTAGAAAATGATTTCGGTCATTTCAATGAAATTTTCAGGTAATGATCTACGTACGTTTTGTTTCAATAACAACAGTTACAGTTTTACAGCTTCGTACAATTACAGGATTCAATTATGCCTTGAGCATGCCCACGGGGTGAGTCGGTTAGTTTTTGTAGAGAAAATAATATTCTGTAGATTTTTCGATTATTTGGAAATATCTTTATAAATCACTGTGATTGCAGATGCGAATTTAAGTTCCAAACATTTGTTCGCTTCTATAATATCTTCCGTTGATTTTGTTACTCTACGATTTGAATGACACATTACTTTTCTTACCAATATCATTATTATAGACAATGCCAATAGTATCGTAGCGTTTATATTGCAAACAAACATCGTGCAATTATTGATGGTAGACTCTTTGCATTTTTTATTGAACCAAACCTAGTACATGATGTCAAAAAAAAGTCATCCAACCAATTTTTGAATAATTTTCAAAGTTTAAATGCAATATGAGGCAGTTCCATCATTTCTCCGCCGTGGATCATCTTTGCTGAATCTTAATCCAATGTTCTTCAACACTTTTCATAGTGTTGCTTTGCCACCATCAGAGAGTTCAGCAGGTCTACCTCTCGATGTATTCGAACTAATGTGTTCCTCTTGAATAAAATCCGATGATTCACCTCATAACCAGTGGTTACTAATGAGAATACTCACTATTTTTATATATTCCATAGATACAATTCCTGATCTCTGATTGTTGATGCCGATAAATATCGTCTGTAAGTTCTTCGAGGAGGTGGTCATTCATTTTCCAGCTTTTCGTGGGATTTTCTCTCCTCGTTCCTAAAAAATAGAGTAGAAGTTATCAAAAATTATTTCAATATATTTGTAGTGAGGACAGATTTCGTGATCTGCCCCAAAATGTCATTGCGCTTGAAATTGAACCTTTAGATACCTAAAAGAGAAATTCTCAATTGGCAGTGACACCTTGTTTTTGAAAAATTTGGAAATACAAATATATTTGATAAGAATAAAACCTCTACTTATCTTGGTGGACGTTTCGGGAACGAATCTGCTCCCGTTCTCAACACAATTAAAATATTTTTCTGAAAAGTCACAATTTGGTAGAAGGAGGAATTCTAGTTACAAGGTGTTTTCATCAATTGATATCGAATTTTCCATTTTCATTTTCAATTTATCTAACCATAAATATCTGTTTTGTTCCATTTTTTGGGTTTTCTTATCATCCACAAGATCATCTTGATATGCGAATTCTATGGATATTCTCGCTACAGTAGCCTCACTGACACTTCTTTCATAACATTCAATGCATGGAAGTAATCTCTCCCATTCCCGAAAGATTGTATCAATGATACAATCATTTTCTGGGCATCTCCTGATGCAACTTGTATTGGCATTTCGAATATAATTCAATAATACTCCAATAATAAATTCAAATTCACAAATATGTTCATAAAAAGCAGAGAATTCCAATTATTGATCGAGTTATGAACAATTCACATCGATCAGCTGATCACACATCAAAATTGTCGGAAATAATGAAATAAATCTGACAACCGTCGATCAAAGCTGCCAACTTAAACCAAAAGCGCGAAGGCTGTGTTTGAATGTCACTAGTATTTTTCGAAAGTTTATGTATGTATGTATGTTATTCACCAAGGATGACGTAATTCTCAACTGAGAGTGAACGCAAGGTATATAAGATTCAAATTAAGCCATAATTCATCATTCACGTACACCAAATTGATTGAAGTCTAATAACGCACTCTCCATATGCAAGAATAACAATGTCTCTGAAAAATTATGTGAACCTACCAATCAATTTGTCCGTCCGTTGGAACCAGAAAATTAAAAATATTCATTGAAAATTCCCAAGTTGGAGCATTTCCGGTGTAACCGGATTTCGATTCAAGATTACATTCCCTGTTGAGCCGCCCTATAACCAAATGCTCATGGATTGATTGTGGTACCTTGTTTTAATATTTCGATTCAATTCTGTCCAACTTATCAATTCAGCCCACAAAATTAGTTTCATGCACCTCGTCCGACGGTACGATCATCATACCGATATAGAAATTATATGAATAGTTTGATCATTCATTGAGCAGTAACTTGACATTAAAAGTAGTGGCATTTCTTACAGTTCATTGTACAGCCATCTATTTCAACGAACTTGTGATTTTTGTATTCTGTGTCGTCATTTAACGACTAACATATGAGTAAAATTCTGCTGATATTTAATAAAATGTGTCGAAATCAGATAGGCCTTACAAGGGAACTTCAGAACGAAAGCTGAACTGAGTACTTTGACAGTAATATCTTTGGTGCCATCATCTTTAATTTCAACACCATCATATTGCGATCTCTTTTCTCCAATTCCACATCCTTTCATGAAGTAAAAACTACTCACAAAATAGGCTTGTTCAAATATTAATGTGAAATCCTTGACTCAATTCTGTTTGTACTGCGATCAAGCAAGCCTCCTCCGTTTTGTGCATTGTTAATTAATATACTATTGACAAATCTCCTTGACTTTGATGGTCTGACATCGGAAGTACTCTCTGATTGCTCTGTTTTAGGAATAGTTAATGAACATTTCCGCTTATAATTCTCTCAACTATGCCATCGATAGCACAGTTCATTCAATAAATGAATATTCGAATATTCTGTAAACTTTGTCGATATAGGTACTTCTCCTAACCTCACTTTTGACAACTTCGTAGTGAGTTGCGAATCGAACGGAAGTGGGCTATAGATGTTTACCGAGCTTGACACTCGCCCTTCCTCGTAAACTTAGAAACTCCATCAAAAACTGGAACTCGCCGGAAGCTTGACTTGAGATTTGAGTCGTTTATCCGTTCTCAAAGTAGTGAAATCTTAACAAACCCAAACCAAACGAATTCATACACAAGCGATGTTAATAGGTATGCATCAACATTCGAGAAAAATGGTCACGTTGGTTGCAAGGAAGCCATTTTGATAAACGATTCATAATTTATATGGCTTATCATGTTACTATCAATGATTGTATTAATTTCATAGAGATTTCATAAGCTATTCAGAAAAATACAGGGCATCAAATACAAACGACCCATCGAGTACTAGATCTAGACTAGACTGTTCGAGTTGAATCGAACACATTATATTTCAGTCACAAAAGGAAATAATTAATCTTTATTTCTATAAACGCTTCACATAACCCCATCAATGCCGGTACTTCGGTACCTGGGTGTGTCTTATCTCTTACCTATCATGGCCTTCTTATTTTGAACTCCCTATATTTCTTATATAGGCTTTTGAAATCTTGATGAGAAAATACTTCCCATGATTTCTCAAAATCTTTATTAATTGAGAAATACCGATACAAATAGGTTTGTCTCTATGAATATAGCCATATGACCGATCTTAGAATGATCTTATATATCTTATATACAATGATCCATACTGGTGATATTCTTTTGTTCAGTATTTTTTGTTTCATTCTTTCTTTCTTTTTCTTTTTCTTTTTCTTTTTCTTTTTCTTTTTCTTTTTCTTTTTCTTTTTCTTTTTCTTTTTCTTTTTCTTTTTCTTTTTCTTTTTCTTTTTCTCTTTCTTTTTCTTTTTCTTTTTCTTTTTCTTTTTCTTTTTCTTTTTCTTTTTCTTTTTCTTTCTCTTTTTCTTTTTCTTTTTCTTTTTCTTTTTCTTTTTCTTTTTCTTTTTCTTTTTATTTTTCTTCTTCTTCTTCTCATTCGTCTCCTCTTTTTTATTCCTTCGTTTCATTAATGTTTTGCAAGAAATCAATATGGTCTTATTGAAAGACTGTCGTGAATCGGAGGAAATAGTCTGAAGATTTCTCCGATTGCATTAATCGAATACATAGGTAATGACACTGTATTTCCTTTCATTCCAGCTACTGGCATTGTCTTCGACATACTAAGGCACTGAAAATATTGTTGTTCATATAATTTCAATGATTATTAAAACTTGTCAAGTCATTTTCAATTTCGAGATTAGTAGCATCATTTGAACCATGAGAACTCGTGTACGATTTATTCAAACATCTAGAAATATAGAATGAAGGTTGATACTATGACTCGAAATTCTATTATTCCTCGCATTTTCAATTCCCGTTACCTGTATGGTGTTGCTTTGGCCACTTTAGGAAATGATGATGTAAATAATAAATACCATTAGCTACTGCAATATGGTCAATATTGTTCAGTTATGCATTGAAAGTCATAGCTTCATCCATTATGGTTCGGGCAATTCAATTTCTCATAATATCGTGGTATATACTCATTTTACCGGTGCATTCATTTTCAGTATAAGCTTGTACAGAACATGGACAATTATCGAACTACAGTATTCTCAACATTCGTATTTGTTGTGATTGTTCGCATATTTTTTCATGAAAAAAATATCCTCTGATTGGCTGGTTGGTCTTACTATTCATCAATAAACATGCATGTTTTATGTACCATATTTCAAAGCAGGAGTAATGAAATCTCAAATATAAATGACAATAAATGATAAAAACAGTTGAATCATTACAAAGCACAGATCATTAAAATAAACTATAAAAACGTCAAAAGTCTTGCTGACAGCGAACACTTTATATAAATTCCGAGCATGGGTGCAGGTAGGCAGAAATTTTTGAATTTAACTCCATTAGTGAACTGTATTCACAAAATGAAATTGTTCTAGCTGCGTTATGAAGGTGGAAACAAGTATTAAGGGTTGTCAGGCCATGCCGTCGTGCTCGAAAAATCGCACGTGTTTTAAAGACCTTAATATCCACTTATACTTCTATATACTATTTTTTAAACCAAATTTCTCATTGGAATCTACAAAAAATCGAAGAAGTTATGTGGGTTAGAGATTGATATTCGCTATTGATCGCAAGTGATCGCTTGGTCTGGATCGCTCGAAATAAATATAACTCCTGATCGCCACTGTGTGATTTTTTTTTATCTTTGTTTTCTTCTTCTCGTGTTCGAGGTCCATATTATGATGACCCCTTTCGAAGAAAGATTACCTCCATGAAAATCCCCCAAATGAACAACCAATCCAGAAAACCTAAATCGACAAGAAACAAATCGAATAACTGATCAACAGTCGGCAACGGATCCTTATTGGGATTCTTCGTGAGGAAAGCCCTAAATGGAGCAAGATATTCTGGCCAATGTAAATATTTGCCGCTGGTGGAGGAGTGACACAGGAGAAATACTTTCCGTGCTTCGAAAGGGTTTCGAGTAACCCGTTTCTATGACGACTGAATTCTCGATTGCTATTCTCTCGAAAACTTCGATGTAAGCAATACCAAAACTTGGACTCTCAGAGAACTCGGAAGTTTTCGATTGAATGAAGAAACTCACGATTATTATTATTTGAAATGAGGTGCACATCCGATATATCATCATATACAGGGTTGGGCAATAGTGCGTCAGAGTCTCATTGCTCGAAGCTAGACGCATGTTTCAAAAACGAACGTTAACTGGACAGAAGGGTCAATCATGAGAAATTGCCTTGTATACAACTTTCCAAAATTTTGAAAGTTCAATTACACGTAAGTGATTCGAAAAAGCCGAGGGAAAAGCTAATAGAACGTGCTTGCAGGAAATGTACTCATTCCAATTCTACCTGACGGTGGAAAAATATACAAGGTGTTCCATTTGAAAAACTCAATTCGAAATATTCCGAAAAATTCGAAAATTTGTTGCCGCCCTGTACAACTATGGAGCCCATCTATCACCCATCTATCCAGCAAATAGATTTAGCAATATTTCCTACTAATTTTTATAAATATGACAGGAAATTTTCAAGTATGCATTTGCGAATGGTATTATTTCAACTTGAAAAAATTATAACGTTCAAATGATGAAGAAGAAGTGCATTTTTAGAAATAGGTTTAGCCTAATTTAATCATTAGATGAATAAATTACGAATAATAACATATCCAAGATTGAATTTATTATCAAAAATCATATACCATTAATATAGAATAATATATCTATTCACAATTATATCAGTAAAAATATTATTATTATTATTATTATATTATTATTGAATCCGTAAAAGTTATGTCAACTGGCTTTAAACTCAAGAATGAAATAATGATCAAGATGATATTCAATATTTTCATCTAAAATAATACATTTGATCCCATTTGGAAGTTTTTTGAATTCGTTCAAACCCTTGAAAAACAATGAGGTTATTGCGTTTTGCCTGTTTGTTCTTCTGATGAATAAGTTTGTATTACTTCTTGTATTGTATTGATGTATCTCAGAATTGAATGTGATATACTCTCGGGAACAGGAGGGAGCAAAATCATTTAGTATTCTATATATTAATATCATGGTGAGATGAATTAGTCCTTGTCTTACGGAAAGAATGTTGAGACGTAGTCGATAATATTGGGGGAGTGGATGGAGGTCACTGGATTGGTGAAAAAATATGCTAATATAATGAATATTGAAAGAAATTCCATTGGCCCTTATCACAGCCCCTATTGTCTAGTTTATAATCGTTTTCATCTAGCTATCATAGGTCTCAAGGAGCAATCAGACTCTGACGCACTATTGCCCAAACCTGTATTTGCTTTGGAAAATCTGTGTCATACAATGTTTTATTTGACGAATGTTTTTCGAAACTCCCACATTCCATTATTATTTTCATTATTTCCTAGAAGTGGAATGATTCAGACGGTTTAGAATCAAAGAAATTGGTCATTCATAGGTTTTGGTGTGTATCGAATGATTTGGAGTGAAATCGCTTTAAAATACTTCGTAGGCACTAAACGACTATTGTATTGGTATTGTATAGGATTGCAACTTGGGTTCCAAAATACGTAATTTGATATGATATTCTATTGCAGGGTGATTTACGTAATGAATGCGTTAAAATGTGGTGTATTAGTCTGCTTCTAGAGAAAGTTTTTCTCGCTGGTTTTTTTCTTACCCCTCACCATCGCGTCAACTGTTAGAGATACTGGGCTGGTCAAATTAGAGAAATGTTTCATGTTTGATGCTTGATATGTGAAGAAATTCGATGAACAAAACTTTGCTTGCGAAAAATGACAAAAAAATTGAAGGCCAACTCTTTTTTTTTCTTTCGATTATAACTCCATTTGATGAACACATAATGAGGTGAATTTTGGTACGTTACCCAAGTAATAGACACATACATGGTGAAATATTTTATAGATACAGTTCCCAACTGTATAGTTCTCCTTATAGCGTCCATATCGGATTTTAGTGCCATAAAGAGCAAACGAAATAGTTGAAAATTATGTATCACTCATTATATTCATTTTATGGAATCTTCATAACGTATTACTCAAGTTAGGCTTCGCGAAACGTTGAATACAAAGTAAACTGTCAGATTTAAGTCATTAACAGAAGTGTCAAGTAATTCTGCAATGCAATTTTCCAACGATAAAAAAAAATTAGTACATAAAGTAATTTGATCATCATCAAATAACTATATTGATGATCCTTTGCTTTGTCGCATTTCTGTTACTTGAGATGAAAATCAAAAAGATTCTTGAACTCGTTCTTGAATGTTTCTGATATCTCGAATTATGAGTACGGTGATACATGATTTTCATCAATTTTTCCGCTCTTTTTTTAACTGAAGTTATAGTTATTGTACCTGGAAGCTCACTCACTCACTGAAATCTAATATGATATTCCTTGTGCATTCATTCCATTTATGTACTAAAATTTATCTTATATCTCTACTACTTCACGAGATCCCATTGGTATAGAGGTGAAAAAGTCGATTAGTATGTAGTTTGCAAACGCGTCTTGTAGAACACTGAGTTTGACAAACCCTGGTAAATAATGTAACTGATGAATCAGACATTGTTCAATCAATTTCCCTAGAAGAACTGTCACCATCTACAAATATCGCTAACAATATTGATAATTCGGAAACGATTTCTCAAAATCAAAACAGATATCATTATTCTGAAGATTCTGGATAATGTGTGGAGACACCCTGTATATATCAGCTTTCATCTAATAAGCCCAATCTGAAATTCTTTACTCTTCTGTGCTCGCTTTTGACAGCATATATTTTTGATGTTGCCATTTTGAATAGAATTATATAAATCATTTGGGTTACGTTGACAATAATTGATATGAAGAAATCAAGAATGAAGCTTATACTTGCCATGGGTATCTACTAATTCTTGAAAAGACAATTCAAATTAGAACCAGGACTATTCTGAGAGACTGAAGAAGAAACAGTATTGATAACATTCGCTGGAAAGGTAGATATTCCTAAATTCAATCACATGCCAAAAAACGCTGTACTCTTTCATGCCGCTATCTTTCTTGTGAATGGACACAACCATCATCTAATTTAGGTATTCCTGAATATGTTTTCTTATTGTCCCAGTACTCTTCAATGTTTGGAATATATTTGTAACGGTAACTGTCTCCAATGAAATAGTTTTGCTTTATCAATAACGAATAACCTTTAGTAATTGAAAGTCAAATAAAATAAATCGAATAGAAGATGATTATTTTTGCAAAGCTGAATTGTTGGATTGGACGTGAATTATCTATGCCGATTTTGACAAGTGAATGCGCTCAAAATGACAAGGCTATTATTCAGCATGCATTTATAAACGTTGCCGGGACGTGTTTTCCGAATACATCATCATGAAAAACGATAGATTCCTTTTTTCGGAACATTGCAGTTAGAATTGTTACAAATTGGAGCACGGTTAGTTGCGTCAAATATTAACTTCATGAAGCAAAATGATGCACTCTCGGATCACTAGCGGACCCAAGCAAGAGTTGGTAAAACATTCCAATATATCTTCAAGACTTAATTCACTTCTCTTAGCGTTTCTTGTCAAAGTAATTGCGCTATCAAATTCACAAATTTATATTTATCAACAATTTTATATAAAATATTCATAATTTTTCACTCCATTCAGTTCATTAAAAGAGCCCCAACAACCGGTATAGAGAGAGTGAAATATGGTAGAAAATACTGTTTTAACATCACAAAGATACATACATCCATGACCCTCCATTAAATATTAATTCAAAAAGTTGTCTCAATTATATACAAAGTAATTTTTCTCACTCGTTTGAAATATAAACATCGCAGATGATAATGATAATAATAATAATAATAATGATAATAATAATAATAATAATAATAATAATAATAATAATAATAATTTATTCACACATAAATACATATTATTACAGAAAGTGAATAAAATACAAATTGTGAATACAATAATTCCACCGAAGCAGTTAGTGCTACTTGTGTGTGGATATTAAACATACAATGTTGATGAATATAAGTTTCATGGTATATAGGTACATATAGATGAATAACAAATACAAAATACAAGATACAAAATACCACGGAAGTAGTGAAAACTACTTGTGTGTGGTGAATTGATTACATCATGATGCTCACAGTATAGTATCTAAGATCATATGAATATTGGAATCGACCAAAGTATTGAAACTTATAATAGTATAAAAATAGTAGAATAATATACATGGATGAAGTTGTAGTATAGATGAAGGATGCACAATGAAATTTATAAAAAACTGACTCAAATAATCATCATTCAAATGTATATAATTGAAAAATAGAAACATTGGTGCATGCAAGACAAATAACAATAGATTCGTTAAAAATAAGTTGTGTGAAAAGCAAACAATGCACGATAAAATGTATATAAAAGTCACTCAAAATAATCATCATTCAAATGTATATGAATGAAAATAAAATCAATGGTATATACAAGACGGAGATCAATACATGAACTAAAAAACATATGGAAAGTAATAGTACATACAGATTCAGATCGAATTTCTAAAAGATATGAATAAAAAATAAGATATGTAAATGTCACTCCCATCGGATAGAAATAAACATTTGTATAAGTAAAATGCAGAGCATAGAACAATAGATACACAACAATAACAATTAAAGTAGGTAGGGAAGTCCCTTGTTCACAGTTCTCTAGTTTGAAATAATATTTAAATTTTTCCACTTTTGGTCTTCGACAATTGACGTTCAATTGTCAATTTATCATAGTGACTCTGCTAACTTGATTAGGTTAGCAGAGCCGCCCGATATAAACAAATACAAAGAGCGCGACAATTTTTCTTCATTACACGACTGATTCTTGACATTATTTCACATGGTTTCATCGATTCTCTATTAAATGGTTCTGCTAACTTCATGAGTTTCTTCAAAATATTCAAATTTGAAACTAACAACCTAAATCCAAGTCTAGAAAATCGCACTGTCAGATGCCTGATGACTGCGAGTTATTGATATCTAGCAAATTTTGCATCATCGAATTTGAGAGATTTGATTTCAAAATGTATCTGTTTTTGTGATAAATTAAAAAAATTTCAAGTTATCGTTAGATTGTCATCAAGTTGATTCCGTGCGGAATCAGTTTCACTTGGGATATTTCACTGAGAATAAGGGTACTTATTAGAGCTACAACGGAAAGTTTTGGAATAATACTGGTTTCAATAAAAATATATTTACATGGGCATCTTCCCCGAATAACCTCAACCACCTCAGCCTGAGTTTCAGACTCATAAACTGATAGACAATCTGATGTTTTATTTTGAAATCGACAACTTTTCTCGTAAACACAATGATTCAGAGCACAACGTTCCAATAATTCTTGACTAGTTCAGTTCTGGAGATTCCACACGCTCTAATTACTTTCGAAATTACGAAGATTAACTATCGTCTGCTACTAGCTTGCAGCGTCTCTGCCAACATCATCTCAAGCATCCGCTCCAGACGTAGGTATGTATGCATAAATTGTCACTTAGGTTACCTAATTATTCGTACAATCTGAGCATATCATTGCTGAAATTGGTTACATAAATACTTATCTCGCTGATGTTATGAGAAACGCGAGGTGTCACAGCGAGGAATGTTCCCGAAGATTATATGGGCCAGAGAGGTTGAAAGTGACAGTAGAAATTTGCTTTCAAATCATGCTGGAACTACAATTTCATCCAAATATGCAGTTTTATTATCTTTAATATGCAGTTTAACTAGAAAAAACAACGTCTGCTGAGATTTTCAAACAAAACGCAGATTTTCTCTTCATTTTTTGTCTACTACAACTCTTCGAACCCAAATCTACAGTGTTGGTAAGCGTCATCATTACATGTTCAGTACTATCTATATTTTAAGTGTACAAAAAAGACATCGCTGTACTCTTTTCAAAATGTTGAGAAAGCAGGCACGCAGTGATTTTTGAATTCCTCAGTCACATTTCACCAGTTTCGTTCTAAGATTTTTACTAAAATTTTCTTGGATGACCTCAAAGCGTGGAACTGATTTTCTAATACTTGCTCAAAGATTATGATAATTTCCTGTCTATTTGCCTCAAACAAATTGTAACGTCGAAAAATCCTTTGTTCAAAAATATAAGATATATTTACGAGATCAAAGAATTTTGATTAGTTTGGAATAGGTATGTACGTATATTGATAACGGGAAATCGAGAAGTTGAAATATTGAAATTTACTGCACAATGCTTGTGCTATACACTATTCTCAAAATGAAGAATAATGGAGGAAAAGTTGAAGTTGTGGTCGAAACAATGGTTTCAAATATGTATAAGTGAATAATTCTCACATGATTTTCAATGATGATGTGGGAATGCTATGATTTGGTGATGATAATACAGGAAGATTCATGCATGCAGCTATCAGAAATATCTGAGGATGTTTCAACCGAAGTTTCAACCATATCTTGAATAACATTTAGCCATATATTGGAACACAGAATACAAATACCTCTGTGTGTGAATGTATACTTGCAAAAATGGGGTAATCAATAACTATCTACCTATTCTTGAAGATATTTATATTTTGGTCTAATTTCTACCGCATATGTTTTAAACAGGTACTGTATTAACGTGTTTTCAAAGTATCAGTTATGTAAATAAAATACAACAAAAATGTGATCATAACCTATTATTTTTTGGTGAAACCCGAAAAAAATGAGAACAGTCCTACAGTTCAGCTACACGGAAAAAAAGGATTTGTTAATTCAACCAAATATATTTGGTTGAAATTATTCGTTTGAACGAATTAAATATCATTCATTTCAATCATCAGTTATATTCATCGAATGACACCATACTATTGGATGGACGAAATGGGATTCTTGATACAATTCTCATATATGCTTGATTTAAAAATATGTTGACGGAATCATCTCCAATTCAAATTGAATGAATGATAATCTCGAATCAATTACATATCTCTTTGAACTGAGTGATTCAAATCTATCTTTCCAAGACTATAAGTATCGAACGAATCATTTATCGATTCACTTTGAACAAATGGTAATATCAATTCAACTCCAATACAGGATCGATCCAAACAACTGATTTTGCTCAATTCAAGAATATATAGTAATCGAATTAAATACCTTCTTTCTCACTTCCAGCTGATAATCATGATGAACTGAATTATAATACGCGAATGGAATAAAATATGTGGATTATGTTCGATCAGTATCAGAAATTATTGACCTGAGAATTTCGGATAAGTTTGATAACCGATTCTGAGCTACATTTGCGAATAACTACTAGATTCTACTTGGATATGGAGGACGAAGTAGCAGAAATAATACATTATTCGTTCTTCAAAATTCAACAACTTCCATATCCTGAGTGTATCGAGTGAATTATTTCATTCATTTAGGTACTTATATAACTAACAATCATATTTCAGCACAATAATTTTTTCGGATAGTGAATATTTTGAGTATACCTGAAAGAATATTACTTCATCACTGTCAAAGATTAATGGCATATGGGGCAATCATTAGGGTGGATGACCCAATATATATTATCACATAACAAATCCAATACCCTATGGAATACCTGAAAGTACCCACCTCATTAGATCTATATGGAATTTCGATCATTTCTTATATCAGTTATACAATAATTCAGAAAAGAATGAGGAAATCAAACGTAAATTTGGTACATTGGATTGAAATACTCATATTACCATCATGATACTAGTCAATAGATGGCTCTGTTTACCAATTGGAGGACGGTGCCAAGATATCAGATATTGGGATGGAATCACCATAAACAAGCGAAATGATATCTTACTTTGATGACAGTTTCAGTTTGTTCAATGGATTCCTATGTTCAGTAGACCAAGAGAGGTAATTACACTGAATCGGAATAATGCTCCGATCGAATGACACATTTTGTCAATCCAATTATGAGCAAATTTCATCCAACCGTTTACCAGAGTTGATTCAACAAAATATTTACTTCACTGATCCGAAAGTGTGTATGAATCCAAACAAAAGATAGTCTTGATATGGTCATGAATTCGGTTGTATCGAACATTTTTCACATTTGGATCAACGAAATAATCACTTGGATTGATGAATTATTGTATCTAATTGATAGATACATATTGTTGACGTGACATATAATTTGGTCGATTCAAACATTTTCCACATTCCGAAAACAAAATGATGAATTGGATCGAATCAATTTCTGCGTTGAAATAAAACAATAAAGTTGGTTGGACATGATCTATTTATTGTTCATCCAAAGAATATTTAGTTGACTGAAACCTTAAATTCGCTCTTGAAACAAGATCAAATGTTACTCGTTTCAACATTAAATTTTGTCGTGCATATATGACACTTTTATTTGGTTGATCGAAGTAAATATTGCTTCGATCAACAAATCCTTTTTTTCCGTGTATCGTTTAACGTGACGGTAATTTTTTTTCACCTTCTCGTCTTCAATATCCGTACAGAATTATTTAAACCTAAACAAAACTCTTTGAGCCCGTGAAGATAACCAATATCTTTGAACAAACTTCTTCAAAACGTGTGACAAAGATTTCTAGACGTTTCAATTTGTTCTGGACAAAAAGACAGGATTGACGTCATATCAAACAGATTTTTTGATCAAATTGTTTGACCGTTGGAAACTGGCTTAAGGGTAAAGGTTGGTCGATCATTTACAGGGCTATTGAAATTCGAGTTGATTACATAGGAATATCGGAAATGGAACGATATGTGAGTCGGTTATATCAGAGTAAAGTAGCGATTTTCATCCATATTCAAGAAATATTTTCATATGTCATAGTCCGCGATGATTTCCTGGGGCAAAATGAAAATAATTTTCGAAAATCTCGGAATAATAAAAAGCTCATGAAACAAATAAAGAATTCAGAATTTTTAGATATTTTTCTTCCAGATTGAACGCTACACACAGAACATAAACACATTTCTTTTCATATGTCCATTTTGGTTATTCTGTCTGAAGGAATGCAGTATTTCGTCAAGATTGGTTACAGTCTGTTCTTATGAAAAATGCCCTTCCATGATAGCGGCAGATAACAGATTTTGGTCTTTTTCTGTCTGTCCATAAATTCAGATAAGGAGATGGTCCTTATATCATTGGAACGGTGATCAATCTCTGGTCACCCTCATTTATATTCAGCACATGAACAGGAAAGTTGTAAGTGATTAAACAAACTTTGTCGGTGTGAAAAGTATGCGGCTAACGAAGCAGATCTTGCCGGATCGTTGATTTAACCACCGCGGAATGATCCCGAAGTGTCCGACGAACGTTACACCTCACCCCTAACCGGATTACGTTAATTAATAAGATTTTCTGGCTCCTGCGTTTCTCTCGATATCCGACAAAACGTATTTAGCTATCACACTGCGAACTTAATTTGGTACGGCAAAGCTCTAGGGCTCCACCTCCATGGGGCGGTAATTGAAAGCGGATTTCTTCGTCCGCCACATGCAGCGCACAAGGATGATGAGGAGGAAGCTGGGCATGTACTCAAGTACTTTACCCGGATCTCATAAACTCATCTACTAGGAATAAATATGAATTTCAAGTACTTTTTTCGAATTACTCGTAACTCTTATTGAACGAAATTAAGTAGTCTGATGAGATGATCGTGATATCTACGGATAACACCAATGCAGGATATATCACGTACTGCATTACGTATCGGACGAGAATCTTTCAAGAAAGAGAAAGATTTGTTTCGTTTGCTACAATAATTATCAATAATAGCTCAGAGAGACATTCCATTTCAGATGGTAATTTTGAGGATCAGATTTGAGGAGGAAGTTTTTTGATATTCTCAGAATTATATTTATTCTTTCTCTGATGGCCAAATCACAGATAGCCGAGGACCAAGATGTTCAGGAAATCTTCATTCAGTAGGTATCACGTATATACAGGCTGAAATTTCCATGGGCTGTACCTTATAGGAGCAGATGTCAAAAATGCAATGAGCCGATTCAAGTTGACGAACTGAATAGACACATGAAAGAATTAAACCGACAAGGTGCCAACAATCTCTACTATAATATTCTGAATGCAAATGCTTGTGATACATCATTCCGAATCTACTCAATGACATTTCAGTAATACACAGTGCGCTTGTAACTCTACCGAGCGTCTGTCTATGTCTATGTGCTAAGGTGCTCGCTTCGTAAATCGAATTCAATCGCGACCTAGGGTCGATTCCCGGCGTATAAGTGGATATTCTTGTGTCTGTGCCTCCCTAACACCTCCTAAGTTCGGACTTATTGGGTGTTAGTTCCACCCAGCGAGGTAGTGCAAGAAGTAATGAAAAATATTGAAGATATTCCTTTTTACTCTTTCGTGGCAGACTCAAATACAGGATAAATGAAGATGAACAATTCTAGCACACATTTTTGGATTAGTATCATCAATGGACTGATACGAAAAATCACGATTTGTTCAGTACAGATTTCATTATCGATAAGTTTAAGTATCAGCGACAATATACGAGAAAACAGCAGAATGAAATGCTTATGTGAGAATTTTCATTGTCCTGTATCTCAGTATCAATGCAATCCATTGCATTCAACATTAGAAATTATGAAACGATCTATTCAACTATATTCTCTGTATATGCGCATCCATTTATGTACTCATGGATCGCAAGAAACTATAAGTGATTCACACACGAATACCTACTATCTGTCTTTATGAATACTGAACAAAGCTATCTTTCAGTGGATTCAACTTCCCTTGTCTAACAAAACACGTTTTCTGTATGCACGAAATTAATCTCTCCATTCCATATTTATGTGAACATTTTATTTTGATAAAGTGTTTCTTTCTGAACTAAAATGCGTGCAAAAAAAACATTTTCGATATATTTATAGAAGAAAATATTGAGTTGAAGCAGCGCCTGCTCAAGCTCTATGCGGAACACGCGAGCATATGATTCGACCAAAAAAATATCTACACCCGACGGACATGAAGGAATTGTTTCAGTATTGGAATCGGAATCCCTGCTTTTGTTGATATTCAGTTCTTCGATTATTTGCAGTGATGTTTCATAAGATTGTGTATCGAATTGATCAAATATTCTTTCTCCATACGAATGTATATCGTATATGTTTGAAGATTCCATATCCACGTTGAAACAAATCACTGAAAAGTAATAATACCTCTACTTGAAGTATTGGCAAAATTTTGTAGTCCATACGTAATTAGTGCGAAGAGAGTTCACATGGGAGTAGACAAATTTGAAACCCACAAGTACGATGAAGACAGTCCAAAAATTATCAAAACCCGAACATCCGAAATAGTGAACTGTCAAGTAAAAGTGAGTTTCAACAGCCCATGAATGAAAATAGGAACTATAAGAAGAAACGAAATCAGAATGTTCGACACATTTTCATCGAACCATTTATACATCGAACAGGTTGATTATAGGAAATCAAAGTTGATATCTTTATACTTTTTAATTGTCTATTCGAAAATGATACAGCGCATATAACTTGAATCATTTTCATCAGTCAACTGACTCATTTTGACTCATCTTGTTTCGATTTTTCATCTATTTCAAATTTGTTTTTTGAAGTTTATCTCATTTGGTTAGTGGTTGGGTTAATGGTGGGTATTATTTCATTTTGCGTATTTGCACCAACACACTTGGTACTTTTCAATCATTTAAATCATTCATCTCATTCCTCATTCAATTTCAATTACTCACTCCACTCTTACATTCTTCTCTATTCTCGTAGTTCAGGGAGAAATGCAGCACATATAACTTAGTCTTGAGGACAGGAAGTAGATGAGTCATTCAACATAATCACTTGTTGAAATATTGCTTTGCGTTATTTCGAACACCCTATGCAGTATGTTTCACGTATAGCTGGAACTATAGGCACTAGGCACCGAAAATAAACTTCTCCCCAAGACACTCGCTATTTTTCAGCACGTACTTCTGTCTGCCTGAAATCATGAAGATTATTTCGAAGCAAAGGGAATGAGCAGGCAGTTAATCAGTCGGGATATCAGTGAACCGTCGTGTTGTCTCAAAAAATGACAGGTTTATTTCAGTGATTACGCCGATTTCTCTTTATGGGTTTGGAAACAGACGTGCTCTTGTGCCGAACGCTCATAAAATCGCGTTTTTAAATGAGGCCTCTTAACATGTACACGTATATCTGTGATTTATAACTTGGGGAACGAAAAATGGTTTCTAGGTTATCAAAGAGCTCTTTGAATAACAAAGAGCACATTTAATCATTGTATTTTTGGTTGATTGTACCGTGTTTTAGATGAAAGATAGATGTTCTGTAAGAACAAATAGCTCCAATGGAATACTCTGAACTGAAATACTACATTTGCTATACCGTAAAAGTGCAGGAGAGCCTACCAATCACCCGACCCAAGGTCACATGACCTCGACCTCGAGACCCCCATATTCAACCCCTTTATCGACCCTTTTGAACAAGAATCCATGTAATATTTCATGAAATAAAGTTCATGTAAACATGTGTCTTAACTTGCTTAGTTTCCGAGTAACGAGGTGTCTAAGTGTTGCTATAAAATAGGTTTTTTTATCAATATCTCAAAAGTCTAAACGCACTCGCAGTTTAATCAAAATCGGCTAAATGAATCTTGAGTAATTCATGAGAACCCGATTTTTCATTAAAGTGACTCGGAAACGAAGCAAGTTATGACACACGTTTATATGAGCTTTTTTTAAATATGAATCGCCATCTGAAATTATTGACATCATTCAAGTTATGCATGAACGTTGTATAGGAAGGAATTCGAAACCTTGCATAAAGAATACACAAAAAATACTGAGAAATTGAGAGCCAACAAAACTTTTGTTGCAAATCCAAAAAGTCTTCGTAAAGGGAGATCGCCTCATTGAGCACGACAATTGAAAATCACTAGAATAATATCTATGCTAAAATAAAGGCTATGATGAAACGTAGGAGGCGGAATCATTAGACCATATTTTTCATAGTATGAAACAAATCGACTCGAATTCAGTTGAAAAGCCATCACAATCGGAGACGTTGTAACGTTGTTGCAATGACGGAAATGTGTACTATATTCAGAATTGCCAGATTTGAAAAAGATGTTCGATGAAAATCAACAATATAAAAATTTTGGAATGAACTCTTTGAAAGTTCTATATATTATTTATGATTTAATAGTACAGGTATACATACTATTATATTGTTACATATAATATTATGTATAATTGAAAAATGCCACAATCACCTCAAATGAACGGAACACAATAAAAAAACAGATACATATATCAAAAAAATTGATGATATTGTTGCAGTGGTAGAAAAATGGAAGAGATCTAAAGAAAATAATACCAGAATATTGTTTTGGAAGAAAACTAAATGACTTTGCGATATAAACAAAATGGTCAGCAAATAAGCTGAAGGAAAATATAATAACAAATAGAAATGAATTGAACAGCCTGAATACATGCGATGAAAAAGTCATTCATGAACATAAAGGAATCATCAATGAGAACAAAGTCAGTATTTAAAACAATCTCAGACGATCCAGAAATTCCGTTTTCTATGTATATTACAAGAAAAAAACGAATAGAATAGGCCTAGAAGTTCAAGCCTTCATTTTGTTGAATTGACATAACTAAAACCCCACCAGTCTGTCAAAGATTCAAAAAAATCAAGCTATTATTTTATAACCCCGTTATTTACCAACCCTGCAATGCGAAATTGTCTCTGCAGTCTTTCAAAAACCAGGCTAGAACTCTCCAGGATTGGCCACTTAGGTTTTCACAGCTGCGGAGATGATCCCGAAGGTCAACCGGACAACAATTATTCAGCTTCCTTTAGCTCTATGTCTGACGTCTTGTCAAAACCCCCAAAACAAACATTTTTTTTTCGTATCTACACAACGATGTACAGAACTCTGGTGGAGCTATTCTGCCTATTTGCCTATCTAACTTCTTCAACCAATACGTACAGCTAACTTGATTATAGCATTTTATTCGTTATAGCGCAAAATCACTCAAATGTCAGTTGTTAGATGGCGACACAAAAATGAAAACAAAATCAGTATTATTAAGAATTGCACAATCAGTGTTATAAAAATGTTGATTCAGAAGTAGTAATTCAGGTTACTTCTCAATTAATGATTAAACTACATAATAACAATCTCAAAACATCAACTATTGTACAGAAATCTGTAAAAATCTCACCATCTTCTGAGGAGTTTCATAACTATTAGGCCATTATAGCGGAAAATGCGTTTTCGACGAAACAAAACACCATCAGTGACTGCACCAGTGTTTTGTACATCGTTATCCACACCAACTAGTATACCAGGCAGTATAGAATACAAAACTTTCGAAACTATATGAATGAAGACTACCTATATACTATATACTACGAATAAATAAAAAAAAAAGATGAAACCAATAAGAACAAGGAATGAGTCCCAGGCTTGGTACAACTATAACTGTGAGAACAATTATCATTCAAGGACCAGGAATTGTTGTTACGAAAAATAGAAATGAATTCGAAGATATGGAGTCTGAAATTAATTAACCTTGATGCAGTTATCTGATTCCTTTCTGCCGTAAGATATACTATACTTATATACTATTGAAGTATTTGGTCTCATGTGTTGCTTTGGTGATGTAATTGCAACATTTTCACAATCCCTTTTGCAGTTAACAAAGTGGATCCCAAACATGAGCTCCGCAACAATCAGTGGATATCCAAATTCGGCAGCATTGATATGAGTCATCCATCATTCAATAATCAGACTGCTGGAAATCTGTTGAAACATACAAGTTGGAGAAGTTAGGGAATAAGCATAATAATTAATACTGTACAGCTTTCAACTGAACACATCCAGTAATATATATAAATCCCCTTTCTGTAAGTCATTATAAGTAAGTAATAATTTCGAATGAGAATTTGATTCTGAAACAAGAACCTATTTGAGAATCAACAAGAATTCTCATAAATTTGACGTCTCAAAATTCTTTGGAACCTTTGAAATCTATAGAAAATTCTATGAATATAATAATAATGCTCCATTTATCAAGGATACAATGAGTTGAAAAACATGATTTTGACTGAGTGATCGACGTCTAATTATTGTCGCAGCTGGCGATAGTTTAGACTGAAAACATCCAGCTAAACATGCATTGCGAGTGAGTGGTTTGTCATTAGTATTCAATCAAGGAAGAAAAGCAGACAATAAGGAAATGCAAGCAACTAAAATTCCATCGCATTTTCTCGTTCCTTTCTCGACTGGAATGTCGATAATTATTTATCAAATGACATGGCGCCGTCGGCAGCTGTTGCCAGAAATAGAAAACGTCCAAATAGAGAAAGACATCGTTTCTGTAACTGCGTTTTATCATTCCATACCAATGATAAGGTTCAACCGATAAAGCTCCAAAGAACAAAACATTACTTGACCATGACCATACTTCAAATGTCTAGATATGAGTGGAAGTGCACACGAAGAGCAGTGTCGCACAAAAAATTAATTATTCAATCTATCTCACTAGGTACCCCTACTAGTACCTCCAAGCTTTTCCCCTTTGACAATAATCACCTAACTTCGCTACACTTCGGAGCTATACACTTTCAAATTCGCTCGGTGCTATTGATGTTGAATGAAGTTGATAGTACTTTTCCATCGTTTTTAACCACAACGCATTGATGATTCGGCAGTGTTTGTGTGTTTCAAAATTGATATAACCATCTCAGACAGGTGACATCTCTCGTGATTTGATGAGAACATCAAATCCAAAGGAGAGTTAGTTATTCATAATTGCCTGAATACTTTCATTGAGATTTAGTGTTCTGATCCTTCAAAATCCGCAACTTTTGATGAAAAATCTAGTATGACCAAATCAGTATCGAGCTACAGGGTGCTTTTGTTACTCCGCTGTTGTTTCCTCACCATATTTTTTATTACGGAATTGTATTGATTTCAATTCTATCTGTACGTTAATCGAATAAATGGTATATCAATTTTTTCCAGACCTACTGGGATATTCTTATAGTATATGGACACATCTTTTCCAAATGGTCAATGCTTTTGAAATTTAATTTTCAGATACCTAACAGAGAATTCCCTCGATGATTGTCAGTGCGACAACTTATGAAGGAATCTTCATCCTACAGTGGAGAAGAAAAAATTGAAATGGTTTTCCCTCTGAAATATTCTGCCTACTGATTTGAGACCTTCGAGTTCAGAAACCAAAAACTGGTGGATACCTGGTGTTTCTTCTTCAATTGATTTTGAATTTATCATCTTCATTAGTGAATACCAAGAATATCATTGTCTCCGCTCAGAAAATGAAATATCAAAGAATCTGTTTGCATTCCTTTAAACGGAGGAAATGATATATCGCTTCCAATTCAGTTGATATAGAGAGAACACGACATTCACTTCTCAATTTTCAGTGTGACAATGATAAATTCAAGATCAAGTACACATCAAGTTTGTCAACTGATCACTGAAAGGCGTCAAATCCGCAAACAAAATATTTCGAGAAAAAAATATTTTCCGATTTTGTTCGTTCCCTAAATTTCCTTAGACAAATACATTTCGGTATTTATTTATAAATGTTTGTCTTTTTTGTTTTTTTTTTTCAAGAACAAGGTGTCACTGACTGTCATCAAAGAATTTCTCTTGTAGGTCTAAAAGTTGAATTTCAAGTGCAAGACTTAATTGGACGAATCACAGCAGCATTTGAAATCATTCAAAACGAGGATCAAATTTTTAGTCAAGTCCGCCAAAATCATGTGCGATGTTTGAATCGGTGTATTCAGGTTGGAGGAAGACATTTTAGGGCCGTATTGACACTACTCAAATATTTTCTACTGTTGCACTGAAAAACCACTAGAAATTTGATCCCATAGTTCTATAACACCCTGTATTGCATACAGGCAATTTTCATTGCGAAGAGTGTGTTCATCAGCCTGCCTAGCTTTTCCCAACAGATCGTTGGCAAGGTTGTGTTGAAATTATCCAAAACCTCTAAAAAGCGTTAAAGAAAATGAGACAGACAAAGCCGTCCCCAACCTATTGGTGGGCCTGGGCATTTTAGGATAATGGGGCCCTATGACTATCGACAGAGGACTATATTATCAACACAGAAAAAAGAAGTATGTAAGCGAAATCGTAGATTTATTCAATTTCTTCAATCACAGTAAATGGGAATAGACAATTCAAATGAGATCCGGTGAAGTGATAGTCTTCTAGCATTCACTATATGTGGGTTATTGCTTGAAAATCTATGTTGCATCTATGTATGCATAGTCAGTAATTATCGTTTATCGGTTGGTGATTGGCAGGAACTTTTCCAGATCAGAAAGTTCCTTTCAATCATAAGTCTGTCATCATTATAAAAATTCTAAATAGAGTTAATATAGTTTTCTGCCTCGCAGTCCAAGAATTTGAAAAAAAAAATTAAGTGCGTAGGTTACAATGAACAACGAGTGAAATTCAATAATTGAGTAATATGGACAATATTGATGTTGACCATCCATGAAAATTCAGGGCAAAATAGACAATACCATTTCGTTTTCATTTCTTGCACCATTTTCGTGAGCCAAAAAAGGAAGAGTAACAAAATTATATGTAGGTATGGTTCATTCTAACCACATCAATGCACAGCTGTCTCCCACCACCTTGATCCTTCATCCTATTCGATTCGATGACTGATTGCACTCATCTGACGAATGATCGAAGTTCTTAAACGAATCAAATTCGAATGCAGTTATAAAATATATTTCCTCAATCACCATCCAGTTTTCACCACGGATTTTTTTCATTTCAGGTGATCCACTGACCAACGATCCCACTACGATGTATCTCAAAACCGTTTACTTACTACTGATAATGGTTACAGCAACGTTGACACAGGATGACTGGGAAAAGCAATGCAACCAGTGCCATTGCTTGTGGGTCGGCGGCAAGAAAACCGCCAACTGCGTCAACCGCAATTTAGACAAAATTCCCGACGACCTGAGCGGGGAAATACGCGAGATAGACTTCTCTAACAATTCTTTCTACTCTCTAGAGCAAAAGGTGTTCAGCAACGCCCACTTGGTCAACGTCCACAAGCTCAAGCTGCAGAACTGCACCATCAAAACGGTGAACCAAAAGGCCTTCAGTGGACTCGGCCTAGTCATCGAATTGGATCTCAGTATGAACGATATATCTCAGCTGAACAAGAACGTTTTCAGGCCCACCAATAGACTGCGCACCTTAACGCTGAGTCACAACAAGATAGTAGTGCTGGAAGACGGGCTGTTCTATAATATGACATTCCTGCAGAAAATCGGACTGGACTATAATGAAATAGAAGCCATTTCGAGGAAAACTTTCGAACTCTTGCCAAGTCTGACGCACATCTTCTTGGCTTACAACAAGATCCAGAGGATCACTTTCGACATGAAACTGGTCCTACCGAAGCTGAGCAGCATGAGCTTGGAAGGCAACCCGTGGTTTTGCGACTGTCAGCTGAGCGAGTTCAGGAACAGATCTCAGATGAACAGTCTGATCACTTCATCGATCAAGTGCCAAAATCCTCCCAGATTGATGGGCATGTCTTGGGTGGACGATATAGTGTTCGCTTGTGAGCCTAAGGTGGTTGCAGTCGGACCGCTGAACTTGATGGAGGTTTCAACGAGTAATGTCACTCTCACATGCAAAGTGATTGGTGAGTTATTTCCCATATTTGTGCTTATAGGAGAGTAGACTGATGATAAATGATTATCCATATTGTTTTCATCGATATTCTATATTCATCCAAACACGTTCATGCTGCATCAAATTTTGAACATTTTCATCATCCATTTGATAGAATTCTGCTTGGAGGTCGTAATATCCAAATACTTTTCGTTCTGTAGTCAAATATCTGTTGCTATAAATAATACAGGGTGGTTGAAAGGCAGATGTTTCTTTTCACTCAAGACAGTTATCGAAAGTCTAATTTTTTTTCTTGAAGGTACTGTACTGTACAGTATTTGAAGGTACAAATGATCAATGAGCTTTTTACTAATGAGCTTTTTTCAATGATTAGAGTAGGAAAACACTTCTCCACGATATAACGGGTCACATAGCAGACATGTAGTAGCCTGTAGTTTTTCTTTCGAAGCGATGAAAATTCGAAACTCGCAGGAGATACGTGATTCATGATAGTGCTTTCTTCGAAACAACCTACAATTTTTTTCAACCCCCTGTTTGACCGAAAGTAGCCCATTTTTTGTAACTTCTATTCATTTCACCCTATATATTCCTCTAGCCTCATTCTATCTTGATCGCCTTGAAATCTTCGATTCGACCATGTATCACATATTTTTTTCTAATCGCTTCTCCTACATCGGAATCCAATCCCATAAGCCGAATCTTGAGCGGATTGAGAAGAGCGGGAGGAGTTTTTATATTTATGTCAGGATTGAAATCGCTGAACCTACTTAATTTTAATGAAAAATTAACAGCCGTGGCCGGGTTCGAACGTTCTGGCAGCTCGCTCATGGTTCAAACACATCGACCATTGTGCTACGGCCCCCTCGTTCTTCGATTGGTTGTTGAATTGCATTTTAATGAAATAGGTACACCAAGCTGCAACAATCGAAGGTCAAAGATTTCCTTCAGATGAAATATAACAACCAAAGATGCCATTCTTAATCTCATTGAAAAATGTAAAACCATGAGGGATCTTTCTATTTAATTCAGTTTTTTCATACGAATAATTTTATTTTTTCAACCTCCAATGTTTCTCTACTAAAGAGGAACAAACTTAACTTTTTGTTTTGTTCGATGTTTCATTTAGAGTGTTTTGTTTGAGTTCTATCATAAGAATAATTTTTGATTCAATTCCTTCCGTGTTTTTGTTCATCTCCCCGCTGCCAGATATAAACATTCGTAAATGAAATTGTGAGATGTTTCACCTCGTGTCTCACTATGAAGATGGTATGAGCAACAATTCACAAGACGATGTTTCGAATGTATTCCATTCATTTCGACTTGATTGACTAAATTTCCAGTAGAATAATAGAGGCAACATTGGTAACTCATTCACAATTAATTTTGATCAATAAATTGGACTGTTCATTGGCAGCCGATACCGGTCTATTGAAAACTTCCATGTCATGTTATTTGAAATTATTTATTCATCTGTTGTGAACTCGCCTGGCGTCTACACACCAATGAGAAGCGAGGTTAAATAGTTCCTACTTATCTCCATACACACTTTATTCTTAACAGAAAAATAGTATAGTAACTTTGTCAAGTCAAGTAAGTGCCTTCATTCCAAACCACCATGTACCTAACCCTCCACCTAACCAAAAAATGGCGAATGAGTATTAGCTAAAGTCGAGGCGAACCAATGTACTCAGTTGTTTCAAAAAATCCAATGTAAAGATATTTCAGGAGGAGACTCTTAGTAAGAGAGGTGATATTTTCGAATAAAAAAATATACGAACATCATGTCAGAAACGCTTCAGATAGGTATAAGAAAATAGCAGGCAATGTTCAATCTTTGTTGCTAATACATTTTCCGTAGAAGCTGCAATACTTTGATTTCACATATATATTCATAATTGTAGGAAGTGCATCATTTAGGGTTATTTTCCATATATTGATATTCGAATCTCGTTATAAATTATTATTTCTCAAGGTGACCCCGAACCAGACGTGGATTGGATAACGAATGGTGCCATCATCGAGCGTGACCCAAGAAAAAACAAGCAAAAATACGTTACCTACAAACAGCACGTGGATGGCTTCACGTGGAACAACCTAACCATCTTCAACGTGAACTACAAAGACAGAGGCGACTACAAATGCATAGCGAAAAACCCGGGCGGCGAGGACGAGAGAAACGTCACCGTGGTGATCATGTCGGGGACGTCATTCGGAGGCGCCGTCGGGGGCATGTCCACCAACGTCTACCTCATCATCGGCGTCTCGATAGGCTTCCTGGTGGTGCTGCTGATCGTGCTTGTCATCCTGTTCTGCTTCTGCAGACGCAGCACTCACGGGTTCCGGGCGAAGCGGAGGAACGGACCGACCGGGTCCGAGGAGTACATCCACATGAACGAGGGCCAGGCAGAGATCAAGAAGGGCCTCATCACCGACGTCAATCCGGTGACGAAGCCCCCGCGCACTTCTGTGCCGCCGTCCGTCGTCAGCGGAGGCACCGAGGTCAGCGACGCCAAGAAGAATTTGTTAGACAGCGATTCTATGTTTTATGGTGAGCGTCCTAACATTACTTGGGTATCATTCTCGAAATGGCACCCTTGACTGTGATGTTATAGATGATCTTTATTACCATAAGGGTGTACGAAGGATGGTGAAAGCACTAATGCTATAGTTACTTCGCAATTATATCATTTTTCCCACCACTAGCCATGGAATATACAATTATGTACTCCTTCTCAATGGGAGGTTTTCTATTTATTTACCATGGTTATTCTTCATATTTCATGAAATACTAGTTCATAAACACATAGTTAACCACAACTCTATCAGCTCATCACAAAGTTCTGGAACATATGCATCTGAAATATAACTTGTGCCATCCCATGTTTCATCAATGTGATTCAATCGAGGCATCCTAGTAATCATCACAAAAAAAATCAAACGTGGAACTTTGTTTCATCACTACGTTTTGAAAAATATACAACTTCGATATAAACTCTTGCTTGTTAAAGAACAGTGGCTCATCACAAGTTTCATCACCAAGACTCATCTCCAGATCTCATCAAAAGAGAGAACTATTCTCCACCGAGTTTCAATGAAAAATTTCCTACCTATTTATGTTTACAAAGGCCATCAACAAAGACACGAAATACAGATTCCAGAATTCACAATTCCATAACAAAATTCCAAAAGTTAAACAGGGTTTTATGTAGTGGAAAGGAAAGTGATGAAATATGATTTATGTTCAAGATAATTCAACTCCGGTGGAGAGTTTGGCATGTGAAATGAAATTAAATGAGGTTATGAAAATTATTGTGCGATGTGATGAGTGAAATGCAATGTTTTGGCATCCTATTTTTTTTCAGACCACACAGACCGACTATTCATTTCACTTCAGTATAATTTGTGATATAACTTGTTATATATCATCATTATGAACCGTTGTTGTGCAAGTCTGATTCGACAAGTCTGTCACTTCATGTGAGGAAGACATTCACCCAAACTAAATCTTCGATTGGGGCATTCCTATGAAACATGGAGCATTTGAAATGCAGCAGTGATATAGAACTGCAGAATCGAATGTGATGAAACGTGTGATAAGTTTGAGGTAAATCTGTCATTTCATTTGAGACGCACATTCATCTATGCTGTATCTCTGATTGAAGCATTTCTGTGATGAAACATCGATTATGTGAAATGCAGCAGTGATAAAGCTGTTGTATGTTTTGATCAACTAGACTAGACCTTTCATTGTCAACCTGAAATTACTCTCCTAGTGCGAGTTTCACAGGAATGGCACTCGAATATAATAAATATAGATATATTGCTGAAAATTCAAAACTTTCTGAAGGGTAGAGAAACCATGAACTCAAACCAGGGCATAGCATAGTAAAAAAGTAGTAAATCAACAGATATTTCGAACATTTAAATTCAATGACAATTATTGTGAATCGTTTTTCAATAATTACTATCGTACACTGTCAAGGCTGTCAGTTTTGTGATTATTGAAATGAATTGTTGGTGCTGGAAAGAATTCAATTACCTACATGAGAGTGAAATACCGCTATAATAAATGAATTTCAAATAGACCGTACAAGTAGACTTGGAAAAAAACATTGAATTGTTATTAGTCTCCACCATCCTCTGTATATTCAAATTCTCATCTTCTAAATAGCTTCAGTTTCAAATAATATCTGAGTTGTTCATATAAAATGAGAGGATGACTAACGTGGCAAGTGGAAGGAAACTATCACTTGTTTCATAGGTATTTTCCATTTTGGTTTAAATCTGTATTTAACTATGTGATACATCAGTACAAAAAGCGAAAGCTAATGAATTTCATATTAAATTTCAAATATGATCCGACCACGAAAGGTATTCTGCTTATTCCTGAAGTATCTTGTAACTCCTGACTTCAACTTGGAGAACGACGCCATTTCATATATACGTGTTAACTCAGGAACATTAGGATCGGGAGGAGTCAGTAATGCTGGACTTGACTTGATATTATTCATCCACAGTTTGGTAGTGAGATATGATATCCAAATGATATTCTATTCCTATAAATGGTCAGTTTTTCATATCTTTTTGGCGGTCGAAATTAATTGCCTAATTAAAACATAAACATTACCGAAAGGGTATCAAAGAATATTAAGAATGACAATAGTAAAGTAACCTTTTTTCAGAAAATTCAGCAAGGTGTATATTTCATGGAGAGATCATAAACAATATTAAGCCAGCGACCAGTTTTGCTTATCGTTTCATCACTTAATTTTTATAGGCAATTCTTGGTTTACCGGAGTCAATTCAGTCAATAACGTTTGGATTGCTCAGTCTTCTCGCTAAAGGTGATTTCATGTAACATGTGACTACCAAAATGCATCCCCGAATATACTAACATGGGTGTGGATTGAAAATAAGTTGAAATTCCTAGATTAAATCATTCCATTCAAAATGCATGGGTGTTGATGAATATATTGTATGTATGTATGTACATGTATAAAAGTTCAGAAGCGTCTGCACAATGTTCTTTCAAAAGTTCATATAATGATTCTTTCACGCATATATTTCGAGTGGAATGATAATTTTGAAAAATCGATCAAGCATATTACACGAGGATGAAATGAATATTATTTTCCTCAGAAAATATGTATTTGCCTTACTCCCCTGATCAATCAGAATGTATTTGATAGAAGCAGCAAATTAAATAGATATCCATTCATATATATATATATATATATATATATATATATATATATATATATATATATCACAGCTACTATTTCATCTATGAAGTTTCAATACACACGGTGATAATTTGAAAAATTTCAGCGGTGTATCGCATGAACCGAATATGATATCAAAAATTCTTCTTCAAACCCTGAAAACAATTTCGGTCTATTTTTCACTATACCATAATCAAATGAATGTAAATGTTCGCCTTCATTCAACAAAAAACTTCCTAGGTCGACTTTTGTCAAACACCTAATTATCCATCCAATTGGAATTTAAAAAAAAAATTATTCCATAATTCTTGACCCTACTGCATATGCCGGTTTTTGGAAATTCTCATCATTTTGGAGCTCAGGATTTAAATACATTCAGGCTTGATTTTTTTTATATCTTTTGACAACAAGAAAGGAAATCTAATAGTTCTCGCGTCAGGAAAGACTTCACTAGGCAATTAATTCCACAACTTTGCCGTTCTATTGTTGAATGATGCTTGGTTATAAGAAGCTGGGCATATTTTGAGCCTGAGCTCGTCTAGTTTGTCTTACTGGGTTCGCTCGTGATGGCATGACAGACGAGATAACCGTTGAGCACCGACCGTGGAAGTATCTATAAAAGAGAGAGAGAGAGAGAGAGAGAGAGAGACATTGAGAGGTCGCCCACCTTTCTGCGATGTTCCAGAAAGGTCAATGAATTCGTGAGTATGGTATCACCGACTAGGCGAACAAATATGTGAAATTTGCTGTTTGTAGATTGTGAGCAGTTGCTGGGGTGTACAGTACTTCTTCTCAGGGAACAACGGAACGAACTCAACTTGACGATTAACTAGGAAATGAATGTACTTCCAGGCTCAGTTATTAGGGACTATTCGAAACCTGTAATATAGGAAATTGGGGCCGAAGTTCTCTAAATATCGGAACTATCAACTTTTATATTTAGTTCACTGCAATATAGTGTAACATGAAAGTGCGTTTATGAACTTATCCAGTCGACATGGATCTACAGTGATTGTCTAGTCAATTCAGAGAATATATGAAATTGTCTGCAACCGGGAAAAAATCCTTACTTACTGTGAGAAACTCTGGCGCTGCTGGGCAATAGTTTTCACCCTATCGAACTAGGAATGACGGTGTCGAAAATCGGAATCGTAATCAGTTCTGTTGGAAAGAGTCATACTTGGACAGGATTTCCCTTGTCGCCCTCTCCGATAACTCGCGACCATATGCCTGACAAACCCTTTTCACGCCTATCATCTGAAATTCAGGTCCGGAAAATTCAAGGAAACGCATCCAATGAAAAGATGATAATACGATATAAATTACACGAGGACGTTTTGGAAGAGGAGTTAGTGGAGTATTCCGTAACGCAGTAATTCATATCGACATTTATGGACATGAGGGTTGAAGAGGGGTGGGGGCTATGGTTTCCATTCTGGAATTTTTTTGATTGTTTGCTCCGGAATAACATCCTCGTAAAACATTTTTTTTCGACGTGAAACAATTCTGCGCCTTGGCGTTTTGAATTCGAAACTTTCCATGCCTCGTTTTATTGAATTACATGGGGTGGATTGTTACGGGTAGGTATGTATATTTTGACTGTAATGAATATTTTATGCTTGGGCCATGAATATTTAATGATTCGAAAGCAGAGGTTGCTATGCAATATGGAAACTTGTTCGCTTCAGGGCATTGCTGTCAATTTTATGACTCGTTTCATGTCGATGGAATTGTCTATTTTTATCATGAAAATACCTACAATATTCCAATCATTTGGGGTGTATAATTGCACATTCCGATATTTCGGTTGAAACAAATATTCGACATCCATTTCGAATTTGCTAACATTTTGAGAGAACGTTAACTAAAATCGAATAATCTAACAGCAGGACAAATCAGGATTGAAAACACGGTGAAATCATTTTCAGTTTCTCTGAAGTATTTCAGATCGACATAAAGCAAGGATTCAACAAAAAAAATACGGAATATTACATCAACGACTTCCACGGCCAAACAAAGCGCAAAGTTGGTATGAACATACAGAATAAAAGATATAAATCGGTGTATTTTAAGTTCTAGTTCATGTGCAGGTGATGTCATGTCATAATGGTTCAATCCAATATTTTCGTCGTCTACTCGTTAATATCCATTATTTATTGTCGTTCCACAAAATAATTACAACAGCCATCTCTAATGCCTGTGTGTAATGTCATTTTTCTTTATTACTCTGTAATCGAAAACAACAGCTTGAAAGCCTTTTGTGTCTGTTTTGTTTCATCTGAATTTCGCCCGCACGTGTACTTGTACAGGTCAATTCATTATCGCCGCATCAAAAATATTATTGACATGTCGATCAAAATTACCTGATATTGCGAAAGAAGTATATTCAAACAATTTTTTAGAGCTTAATGTTAGGAAAAATATCGGTACTAACTTATAGTGTTTTACGAACCATTGATTGTTCTTTAATTTCTGAAATCTGATGAAATACCGGTTGCGGCGTTTTTTATGAGACATCCTGCATAAATATTCTAGCAGTTCAATTATAATATGTTCAAGTGATCAGTTTCGTACGGTAATTCAGTCCAAAAGAAACTAAATATTTAACAAGCAATATCTGTCGACAATTTGGATTGGAAATATTTCGAATGAAGTGATTGAAGAAAAAACAGTCCTCTGCGTCTTTCCTGTCAACAAAAATGTAGAAGTAATCGATTCGTATGAATTCAGTAAAATGAAAGTGTTATTTTCCTGGTACTAAAAACCATCCATTTTTTTGATTTTTTTTATTGAATCTGACGGAAGTGTGCCGAGCATATTGAAGTGCAGGATAGTCATTGTTATTAATAACAGTAATATAACAATAACCTCATTTGCCGAAGCACCAGAAGGCCTTGTGCAATCTACTGTTTATACATGTCGCTAGACCATCTTGCCTGTTCTTTCAGAATCTGATAGAATTTTTGAGAAAAAAAGATTAGAATGTCAACTTCTTCAACATAGCAGTGAAAAATGAATCTTTCATGTTCGGCTCTGGATTTCTTTCATAGTATGCTATTTTAGATAGTAATAGTACTCCATGACAGGTCAAGTATGCGCTTCATAACAGTTCTCACAACAGATATCACTTGGTCGTCCTATGAGCGAATGCGATAGTGTTACCGAGCATGGGTATTATCGAACTTAAAGGACCCTGATAGATTTTCAGGTGACGAATAAAACGATGTAGACTGATTAGAAGTATTTGAAACAAGCGTATCTAGAATATTTTAAGTAAATACAAAATTAACTTACCAACTTCCAGAATTTATTATTATTTCTCAGTTAATTCAATTGGAATCACACACTTGCCCTATAATCATTATTATACTCATATGAGAACAATGGTTTGAGTGTAACAAAGACAAGTGTAATTTTGCCAGCTGATTGTTGATCGTTGCCTTTCTCTCGTTTGCTGTTATCATTGGTTGGTTTCCACCGTCTCTTACTAAGCGCAATTTAGGTTCGATTTGAAGTTTCATAATGTTAAATCGCTGTAATGATGCGTATAAACGTGTGGTGACTTTCAAATATCACTCATTACCATTTGATTACTTAATACAATCGATGTTTTTGGATCCATAATGGTCCCTAGGCTGATCAAGACATCACTATTCTGAACACATATTTTCGATAGCTGTATGGATCATGAAATGAAGTATATCTTACATATTTACTGATCATTAACTCATTGAAGTATATAAGATCACACTCAAAAGTAGAATCCAAGGAAAATAACAAACATTGTCATATTTCCCAGAATATTTTGCCAACAGTTAGCTGATGCTTTATCGTTGCGTCTCTTTCTTATAGTCGTTCCAATACATCTCTCTCTCTAAGCCCGGTTTATTCGTAGTCTATCGTATATTATTATATATTTGTATGAGGAAGGTTGCCAATGTTCACGTAGGTGTTATTTTCGATATTTTTCCAGATTGTGACGACGAGACGCGTTCGTTGGACTTCGATCAGCCGCTGCTGCGTAAGTCCCAACTACTTCCCGACTCTGCCGACTACCGTCTCCAAAATCACCACTATCCTCCCGATTTACTGCCATTCCCCCCACGTATCGCCCAGATCTCCCCCGCCGGCAGCTCAGCCTCTACCGTCGCAGACACCACCCGGCTGCCGCCCCACCACGGGCCCCAGTCGCCCCTTCACAGCCCCATCTACGACCAGTTGCACCTCTACAGGACTTTACCCTACTCCAGGTGTGTGTGTGTTTTTTTTTGAATCATTTCTATTATTATTACTCAAGCTTACTACAAGTAGTACTGTGGTACTAAAAGTAGTAGTACTAAAAATTTTGTTGTTTCCACCTGTTCAATATTTTCATCATTTATCCTCATTATAGAACAGATGTTAATATTGATATCCCTAGGAATGAAGGACATGAATTCAGTCTTCTCTATATTCTCATATACACCACTCATAAAATTACTTCGCAGCAGTATCAGCTGTATCTACTGTTTTTTCAAATTTTTTTGAGATACCATCATGGTTGTGTCATCTGCATACATACATGATGAGTAAATGTCATTGGCAAAAATGATAAACAGTATTGGATCTGATTTCGACACTTAGGGAAATCCAACATTCACAGTTTTGTCCTCTAAATGTTTTCGATTTCCGAGATTTTTTGATTCTTGACAAAAATCAAAAAACAGTGAAATAGAAGTTTCTCTCAAGTTGAAATACTTGTAATGGCAGAGTTTGTTGATTTGTCTTGTCAAAATCCGTATTGAAATTAACCGAGAAGTTTTGTGATTCAATGAATAAATTTGTCAATATGATACTATATGCCATATCTATAATTTCTGTTTCTATAATAATTTTTGTCATTTCTTGAATCTTCATATTTGAAAATGGAAATCGGTTTAGATATCTTCAGATAATCGTAAATCACGAATGAAATATTATCTAAATATACCGAAATCATCCAACATCAAAAAAAGAAATCATCAGAATGATATTGTTCATATCAGTATGCCTTCTCGATGATGTTCGTACATTTTTGCAGTGAAATGAGGCAATCTTGAAGGAAAAATATCGATCTAAAAATTGTATTCGTGAATATGTTGAATATACAGGTAACAATATCATCATTCTGAAATTCAGGCTATTGTTTCTGAAGCGATATGCTCATCTAAATATTGTTGATTCAGTATGTTTTGTGGTCTTTCTTGTTCATTTCGTACATTTTTCTTGTATCGAAAAATGCAATCAATTATCAAGGGGCTGTAATAAAACTTGATGTGTTCTTCAGGAATGGCTGTGAAATCATTCCTCATCAGTCTAAACTTGATGAATTTTAAGGGGCATAACTTTGACATGCCTGATTGAATTTCATAGCAGATGATTCGACCACATCGAAAGTTATATAATAAATATTTCCCTCTGGAAGTTGTCCAAACATTTTTTTGCATTTTGCAGTAACTCTCATTCTGGTTTTAGAGATACAGTCCGTTTATAATTGTCACTATATCAAAATTGTCGCTATATCAAAATTGCAAAAGAAAAAGCAATATATAGAATATGTCAGTCAGGATACATTATATTCCTTAAGGAATGAACTACATACAGTCCCGGAAAGTCCCAAAAATTATATGTTGTCTCAACCCAAGCTTCTCTCACCAGACGTTCATATAACCATTATAACCCTTTCACATATAGTTATTTCAGACTATATAATGAAATTCATCAGATTGATTGAAATTTTCAAAGACTGCAAATTTAATGCTGATGTCATGTCTTCCACAACAGGTCCCACTCTCCCTTCGTTGGTCCTCCCACTCGAATACCGAAGCAGGGATATGTGACAATCCCAAGGAGGCCCAGACAGCAGAGCTGGAGCTCAGAACCCCCCAACATGTCGGATATCAGCTCTGAACCGCTTTATGACAATCTCGGACTGAGGACCACCATCGATGGAGGACTGAGCACCAACTCATTGAACAAGGTTGGAAATTCTGACAAACTATTCATGAATCCATTCCGTATCCCCAAACAGATAGAGAAAGGTTGAATTTCAGTTAAAGGTGTTCAATTTTTGGTTCTTATTTCAGCGG
The DNA here is from genome assembly GCA_963576655.1 of Gastrophysa polygoni. Classification (NCBI taxonomy): domain Eukaryota; kingdom Metazoa; phylum Arthropoda; class Insecta; order Coleoptera; family Chrysomelidae; genus Gastrophysa; species Gastrophysa polygoni. The sequence continues at coordinate 13,233,197 of OY755083.1, read as the reverse complement.
TGCTTATATATTTCTATCACGCACAAGTAGAGTTTGAGAATTACTCGACCTATAAGCATACTGATCGAAAAATCATATCTTTCAAGCAATGATTCAAAACACTAAATGAGTTTTGAATTGAGTGATTGAATGCATGAAAAATTACCATCATATCTCATAACCTTTTGCTTTTATATTATCATTTATGAAAACTATCAATTCCATGTTCATGCCTAAAGTATGTAAATCACTCAGGCTGGACCCCCCTACATTGTCAGACTGGAGACCTATAGAACTTCGCTCTGACAAAGTCGTGGCATTCTTCACCTAGAATTTACTGATGCTCATGACCTGCAAACTTTACAGAAAAACTCTCATACCTTTCTTCTCTCCCGAAATTCCACCGCTGGCTAACACGATGTTCCTCAAACATCTTAGGTTTTCCTTGTCAACAGACAAAAAAAATCGCGTCTCAGGTATTTGTTATTTATATTATCGAGAATACAATGAGGTTTTTCGAAAAATCACATATACTTCTTTCATAAATCAAAAAATTCACACATCACATAGGTCACAGATTACTTAGAAGATTAATGAATTATAGAGATATTCTCAAAACTTTCACGGATTCAGAACATTGTTTTATTCAAAAATCCGGTAAAAAACTCACACTCTCAGTCGAATTGGCAAAAAGTGGGAGAAATCTAAGACATCTTGCTCTCGCCAACATGATTATACGAATTCTGATTAGGAATTTTTTGTTCAACTTCGAGTCATCTTCAAATTCTTAACGACACTGTCTTGTCATTGCTTGGGTCGGAATTAGAGCGGTATCTATTCGTGAAATACAATTTTCAATGATGAACGTGACTGTCATTGTTCCTTCATCGTGATAGCCGTGTTACATTAGTTTGCCTATGCAATCCCCAATGAATCTGGTTTCTAAATCGGCCCAAACCGTTATGTTTGCCCGATGCTTTTCGACTTATCTAGATGTCTACTATATGAAGCTAAATCCGCTGGATTTATCATCCCGCTTGTCAATTTTCCATGACGTCATCGCGTAGGCTGGGCCATACTAATTAAAACCTCATTTTTTTCATACCTGTCTTTTAATTGTTAACGTGTTATTGAAGCGGATGAATTCGACGCAAATGGTTTGATATTCTAATACCGTTTATTTCGATTCAGTTCAGTCAAAGAATATTCCTCTCGAAAATAAATAAAATCGAATTTGCTTCTATTTTCACCCAAGAGCACTTTAAAATGCATCAGTTATAATGGGATCTTTTTGATTTGTGTTTGTTTACAGGAATGGCTGGTTGCACATTAGATGAATCGAGTTGATACAATTAAAGTATCTATTGATTATTTTATTATATACAAGGGACAGTGATGAATCATTCATGAAGTGTACAGTAATCGTCACGATAATTTGCAAATTAAAAACCACAAAGAAACACCGCTTGTTGGTAAACATATCGATAAAAAGTCTGAAACGCGTGCCAGTATTGTTCTGAGAGACATACATTCAGTGGAAAATAACTCAACTGTACTCAAAGCTTACTGCATTTTTATAGACTAGTCAGTATAAGTCATTTCTTAGAAGGTTCGATAGTATCATTCATGTGCTTCAGTCTTCCATTTTCCCCAGAAGCGTTTGGCAAAAGTCGAAAATAGGTAAAAGGCGCTCTGTTGATATTGAAAAGAAGGGTACACATTTCATCAAACTTTTCAAAAGAATCAAGATTTCTAAGAAACAGCTGGAAATGGGTGTAGGGAAACTTGATGGAACTCGTTATGGAATTTTCTCAGGAATCCAAAAACAGATTAATGGAATATAGCGGGTGTTCCATCTGAAATAAAGATGTTTATGCTGGCATCTGGTATAACCGGAAGTGGCATGATCTTGAAAAAGAAGAATAAGAAGTTTTTTCTAACCAAGAAAACAATGAATGAACGGCTACCGTGTGCAACCCTGTATGTATACTGGTACATTATAGATGGACAGAATAACATACTTTCAATCAGTATGGATATATTCATAATTGCATTCATATTTGAATTGAATAATTCAATATTCGATAATTCAAAATTTTTTGATGGTATGTTCGTTCATCATGTGCATTTTCAGCAAATGAAATATTTGTTGATGTTTAACATCCATCACAATTGTTGTAACCTATTTTTTCATTGCCACGTATTCTCATTAGGGTATATGGGAATCTTTAGGAACTTCAAAGCAATTGCTTGTCATTGCGGTGATTTATGTTCATTTGAGTATTTCCTAGTCCAGCATAGTTTTAATAAAAAAAATATTGATGATTTCAAAAGATATGAACTTACATCTGCATATTTCTTGAATATCCTTTTTGATTTGGGTCATATGAAAGTTCATCATGTAACAAGTCTTATGAAGGTCACTTTCCTAACGTATCCTCAGCACGACCACAGCGTAGCGAAGCAAGTAAACTCAAATCAAACAGGAACCAATCCTGTAGAAGTGAGTGACCATAGTAAAATGTTTGAAGAACTCAGTTGCCATGGTGAAGTTTTCAATGTATTCAAGAAGCAGAGAATGTGAATCAATAATTTCTCAGCGTAAGGCATAAACGAGTATGTAACAGTAGAAACACTAAATAATCAATTATTCACATTCCAATCATAATACAAGTGTCCTAGTTGTTAGATAGTGCAAATTGAAATTTAGGACTCCAAAACCAGATTGGGCTGGTTCGGGAGCTTCTCCTGAGAAATTATTCTCATGGTCGATTGGACAAATCAACTCTGAAATAACGAGATGATTTTACATTATTTACTGCAATATTATGCAGCAACCATTGAATAGAGTTGAATCCACTAAATTTATGGCTTTCAGAAGAATAATGACACATGTTTCAAACTTTTTCATCGATATGTTTATCAACAAGCGTCGATTATTGGTAGATTATCGTGACGGCTATAATACGTCCTCATATCACTTATGCATAAGCACAGAAAAACAAACTCTCAGGAAGCATCGTTGTGACGTCACCAGGCGGAATACATTGCAGAGCCTATCCTGTTCCATCTGGCCGTAGTCTATCCATCTATCCATCTCGAAGCTGACGTCACAATTGTGGGTTGATCAATTTGTACTGGTGCGTTCGTGATCGAAAGGCTACAGTTCATTACTATAAAAATCAAAATCAGAATTAGAACACTACCCAATCGAGACGAATTCATCTTTTTTCTCAATTGATAAGAATGACTTAATATGTCGAACTAGGATGATGCATCTATCGAATAGTGGCAAAGTTGTTGCGTTAGCTACAATATGAATCGTAAAAGCGCATTGAGGTTTGCCTAGTATATACCTGCCTATACATAATTCAGGCTTATCGACGATTTCGGGGTTATTCTTGAACTTTTCAGATTACCTTCAGACATGAACGCTGCTAAAACCCTCTAAAAAAAGTCAGATAGCATATATCCACAGCTGATAGATTAAGCGTGGGAGACGTCTGAACTTCAGCATTTATTATACTGTGCACGTAGTAATCATAATTTCATTTGAATTGAAATATTGATTTGTAATTGCCTCTTGAGAATTTTGCAAAAAATCAGTCAATCCAGACAGTATGATGAATCTTCTTAGGGTTGCGGTTGTTCTGTAAATTTGAGATTGGAATTCTGACAGCCGGTTAAAAAACGACAAATTCGAATTGAGTCAATTCCCTTTGATACTCGATATTTCCCAAACTATCAACCCTTTGATACGCGATATTTCCCAAACTATCAATTGCAGATACGTTGCTGTTGATAAGTTGATAACATGATTCATCTCTCAGCAAATTCTCTTCCCTACAAATTCGATTACTTCATTTTTTTGTGGGAGACACTTTCCAATGCCTCGATTTCGTCCACATAAGTCCGATAAGATAGAGTAGGCCCTGTATTGAGCCATCCTATGCAGATACGTAGATAAACATCCTTGGACTCACTTAACTAAATGCCTATATTTAGATGGACAGTGCTGTCAGCACTCCTCGATCAGCCCGTTTGCTGCCTCTGAGTCCCAACAACTGTGATCCCATCGCTGAGTCGCAAGAGTCTCCGCCCGCCCCCCAACCAAACCTGTCAAGCCACACATTGCCCCGCGCTCTACATCACTCCACAAAGCTCACTCCCTCCAAGATCCAGTGGACGATGGATAATGCTGAAGCACTGCGCAGTCCCGACAAGAGGAACTCCACAGTCTCTCTACCATCTGAAGGTGAGTTGTGATTTCATCAATGATAACGAAGCGAAAGAAGAATTCGTCATAGATCAGAAAAAGCTGCTTAAAAAGTTCATTTAGATCGGTTCATAAACAAATGAGAGGAATAGTCTTTCCAATATCAGTTGGGTTCTTTTAATATCTGATACGAGGTTCCATCGATTTGCGTTACATTTGGATCTTTACCGGTATACAATCCACGTGGATATGATATTTGCTGAAGAAAAAATAGAGAAGTAAACACTACGCTTATCGCTTCTTATTTAGAACTCTCTAAACTAATCGTTGATTGACTACAGTTCTATCACCAGGTTTATACGGTTATATTAGAGCACATTAATATTCCACCTCACTGTAGTATCGTGAGGCGTAGAGGGATCGTTTTACGAATTACTGGTTCAATTTGAAATTTCTAAAATTTATTGTACTAATTCTGGTGATTTCATGGTTAGTTCACAGTTTCAACATCATTGAAGTTATGAGGCCTCTCCATAAGGAAAACGAAGTTAGTTATAGTGGGGATTCGGAACGTTCAAAAGCAAAGGGTAATTTCAAATATTAATTCGTGTCTGAAGGGCGGGAATGGTTCTTTGTATCCCAAAATTGTGAAGAGAATTTGTCAGCAGACTAGAATCAGCGGTGCTAACATTTTTAGAATTATTATAACCAGCGATTCTGTAAAAGAGTAGGACAAAAACTCAAGAAGGTTGATAATGCTTTGAAAGAAGCTATACGTCGAATCGTCTATAGATTTTATAATGACAATTGGAAAATATCAGGGGGAAGTTGAAAGAATATACGGATTTTAATTATACATAGTCAGAAACATTACAATTTAGAAACAACTGTTTTGCTAGATTTAGGTACAGAAAATTAGATTAGATTAGCGAATGGTGATCATGGAATATCGAGACCTCATGTTATCAATATAGAAAATGAATGTATTTAGTATTTCTCCCATCAAACCAGTTATCATCAGGGTGCAAGATATTCTGGAGAATCCGATAATGTGTTTAAATTTTTATTGTACTCAGCTTGTAACTTCTGTCCCAGAGTTTCTGTCCCAGAATTTTTCTTTCCATATACTGAGTGTTATTCAGCTCGAGAATAAATGTACGTTGCTGGTTGCCAAAAAAGGCACAAACCCCTGCCGGATGTAGTTTTATTTTTGCTATCTCAACTGACTTTGGAAAGATTTCCATATAAATGCTGCTTCAATATAAATGATAATTTAACCAACTACTATGGCTATTCAGTGTCCCAAAACGCAATGTCATCCTTCGGAGAGATGTAGCCGATGCTTTCCTCAAAATATACCTTTTATCTTGCATTTCTTTTGTCACTCAGTTGTTGAGGTACATCATTATTTCGACGTCTTGATTCATGTTCATCATCTAATGATTTTAATTGTTCTTTATCTGTGGACAGCACTAGGCAAAGAATTCCACAACTTTGCCGTTCTATTGATGAATGATGCTTGATATAGCGATTTTTGACAGATCTCGAGCCTGACAGTGTAGGGGTTACCAGCCTGAGCTCGTCTGGTTTGTCTACTAGGAATCGCACGTGGTGGCATAATAGATGATATTTCCGTTGAAAGTATCTATAAAAAAGGCGGAGATCGCCGACCTTTCTACGATGATCTAGAGAGGTCAATGATTTTGGTGAGTGTTGTATCATCGACTAGGCGAATAGCTCTCTTCTGTATTGGATCTAAGAGCTTCAGCATATGTTTGGGGGCTGAGCTCCAAACATCTGAACAGTACTCCAGGACAGGTCGAATTTGTGGTTTGTAGATCATAAGCAGTTGCTGGGATGTGAAGTATCTGTTCGCAACGGAAAAGAAAACGAGAGACGACCTCATAGGAACAGTGCTACCCGACATCATCAAATTGGGCATTGTGTGATCAGCCTTCTTGGTGAACATACAAGCTTGAGTTTTAGTTGCATTGAACTGTACTACATTTCCAGATGCCTATTCCAGAATTCTTGTCAGATCCTCATTAGAAGCATCGACCTGTCTTCGTCTTCAACCTCTAGCCTCGTTGGATGATATAGGGGCTCTAGAGGAATAGGCGTAATGGAGAATACTATCATCCGCAAAGCTATGAACTGGGCTGGAGGTCACATTCAACAAATCATTGATGTGGAGCAAGAACAAAGTTGGTGCCAAGACAGAGCCTTGTAGAACACCAGCATTGATCGTCATTGTATCAGACGAGACCCCGTCTACCCACCACGTAGAATGATCTTTCTGCAAGAAAACTCGATAGTAAAAGACACAGTTGGGGCGGCAACCATATGACGGAAGTTTCGCTAGGCGTTGGTGCCAAACTCGGTCAAATGCTTTGGAGATATCCAAGGCTACGGCCAGAGACTTTCCATGTTTCTCGATTGAAACCTGCCACTTATGTGTCACATAGGTGACCTCTGGTGACGAAAGTCATATTACCGGTCGTTCACGATCCTTGAGCTCTCTATATATCGGATGAGGTCAATGTTGATTGCTTTTTCCATTACTTTAGAGATCACAGATAGAAGTGCAATTGGTCTATAGTTGTTGTTGAGGATTTTCTTGCCTTTCTTTGGAATCGGTTGGACCCTAGCTTATTTCCAGTTAGAAGGAATTACACCGAGTTTGTAAGAAAGGGTGAACAACCTGCAAAGAACTGGTGTTAGTTCTGGGGCACATTTCTTGAGAACAATAGGCGGTATTCCGTCAGGCTCCATAGCCTTCTTGACGTTGAGGCTAAACAGAATGTGTCTGATTGTGCATTGCCGGAAGACAATTTCTGGCATACAGTTATCGATGGTAGCGATTTTTGGAAGTTCCTGGCCTCGTGGATCCAAGGTAGAATTGTGTTGTGGGGTGTTGTAGCCAATGTATTATCATCCTTTGTGAGGGGAGGAAATAAGCTAGAAGTGAAATTTCTCCTGATTGCCTTGGCAAAAGTCCAAAATGAACGGGAACCATTAGGACACTCTATGAGCTTTGATCTTATCTAAGTGGTGTATGCCTCTTTAGACTCATCTCCGCCAACGACGGTATGCTGCTTGCGTCAGAGCGACGACCCTAGAACAGGTTCTATTGAACCATGGTTCACCAGTGGTTCGTGTTTTGGTGCTATGTGGTATATAAGTTCCAATTCCCAGCATGATGATTTCCGAAATCTCTTCAGCACATTGCGTAGGATCTCCCGATTCAAATCACATGCTCCTCCAAGGAAACTCAGAAAAAAAACATGCGAAGGTCATCCCAGTCGGCTGAATTGTAATGCCAAACAGTGCGTGGGGGTGTTGGACTGGTTTGCGGAGTGATGTAAGGACATATCGTGGAGATGAGTGTGTGGTCTGAATTTCCTAGTGACGCACGGACTTTCACTTCATACGGTTCCGGATTGTTAGTAAGGAACAGGTCGAGCTTATTGGCTTAATGATTGCTGATATCAGAGATCTCAGTGGGTTGGTTCATTTATCAGTTGCTGAAGACATAGGTGATAGCGAGAGCCTCAGCCAGACGTCCTGCGTCATCTCCTTCGTACAATCCAAGTAGAAACAAATCTACCTTGTTTCAATCTGAAAACCGAGTCATTTCTTATTTTTTGCGCACAATAAGCTGGATTAGGTAGATAAGGTGAATTTTCTTGAAGATAACCTAGCTCCTTTTCTGAAAAATTATAAAAAATTTCCATGAAAATGTAAGAGCACGTTCTGCAAGCCCCTCGACTAGTTATTGGAATAATTTCCTTTTGCAGTAACATAACAATATCCTTAGCATAGCCTTACTTACTCGAAGCAATAATGTTTGTAAAAGTTCAATAGGTTTGACAAATTGAATATACAAGAAATAATATCATCCCGGCTACTTTTTCAACAAGTGATTTGATACTTACAGACCCAAAGCAAGGGAAGAAAATCCCCCCTAGACCTCCACCGAAGCCCAAGAAGAGGATTTCCACCGGAGGACCCCTTTTCGAGGACGAAGGGGAAGACGGAACAGAGGTGTGAGACTGGCTTAAATCAGTGCTGGTAGCACTGGTTGCGAGTTAACGAGGACCAAGTAGTTTTAAAGGGTGAATTGGTGTCCGTGGACGTAGGACAGAGTACAGAGGATTGCGAAATGTTGGAACTGACCGGTTATCGACGGCTGCTCTACATAATTTAGTGATTTAGTACATTAGGACAGTAGGAGGATTATCGAGAAAAATGGCCAACTTGAATAGATGATAACCAAAGCAATATTTCATTTTGTTTATTTTTGGAATGTTAGGTATAATATCAAATCGAAGTGATATTATTGAGAATGTAGGATAAACAAATCAGCTAGCACAAAGGCGAAAACTAACATTGGAAATGAAGATAATGAAAACAATAATGATTGTTACATTCTAAACAGGACTCAGGTTCCAAAATGATTAGTATTGATTGAAGTTCTTTCTATCTCATACATAATAGTCATATTCTCATATTGATACCACAGGGTGTGGAAAACAATATTCGAACAGAGGGTACGTAGATTTTTCATGTTGACTATGTTGTTTTCTTCGAGTAAGGTAGGTGTTAATTCCTCATTCTACATACTCAAGATGGACTTAAGTGCATCATGAATATTTGGGAATGAAAATATATCCAGAAGTAATTGAGGTGTGGTGTATGTAGATCATGAAAACTATCAGGCAGGGCAGCCGTCAAAAAATAGGTTAAATGAAATTATGAGAAAGTGCCTTAAAACTACGAGAATGAAAAACTTATTGAGTGAACAAATACCTAATTGTATCGAGAGTATATCTTTCAAGCTTCAAGTCCCCTTGAATGTTCTGCATGTACCTTCGGGCTTCCACTTTGACTGACGCTATAGACATTGATAAATGCTAATTTTGATTCCTTATTTATTCCTGATTTTGTATCTGTGTCAAAGGTAATTATCAACTAGTGAACAACAACTCGTTTGATCAATAATATTACGCGATCGATGTATCGACTATGATTGATGATACATTTTTCACAACAATTTGAATCATAAATGTACATGAAGTTCTATAATAATAAGCTACCATTCGAGGTCCTTAAAAATCGTCCAATGAGAGGCAGCTTCCTATATATTTTCAGTTCAGTAGATATTTATGTTTACCACATATAAGAATATTTATATTTTTCCTATAAACTATTTGTTCATTCGATTCTCCATAGTTCACTGTTCACTATCGAGAGACTCCGGATGTAGATTTATTTTGTTACGACATTGATTTGGTAGGCACGTCACTTATTTGTATCTCTTGGTGATAACGATTTTCAAAATTGAAAGAATGTACTTTCCTTTTTGGAATCAATTGTCATTTCTTCAGGAATCAAATGAAAATTAGTGATGAAGTATTATCCGAACAAATAAAATAGTTGAATGAATTTATTAAATTACATGAGTTTTTTTCGCTCAATTTTCTCTATACTTGATGTACAGTTAGTTAGGCATTATATTTTTTAAATAATTCGACTTCAAACTTGTTGCACTGTAAATACTATTATTGATTTATTCTAAAATGCGACTTAATATTGTACAGTATAAAAAATGTGGAGATAAATATGTCTGCTGTGTATTTCTTGTTGGTTTTACTGCCTCATCCCACTCCCGTAAATTCCGCATTTGTAAATAAATTTTTTGAAAGTAAAGTATTTTCTTTTTCTTAGAGCTTCATTGAGGTGAGTTATAGATATATGGTAATATGAATATGTGTAATCAAGTCTTCACGTTTCTTTCCTCCAGATTGAGAAAGGAAATTGGGACAAAATATTATTTCTATCAACTGTTAGCAAATGTTAGTTTTGTAAAGATGTGATTTATATCTCCAACACTGTGAAATCCTTTTTTTTCTTATCTTATAATTTCTTTATTATATCAAATGTCAGTCAGTCAGTTAGCCACCATCCAATGTATTAATTTTTGTCGAATATACTGAGAAGATATAATATATTGATGCTTTCCTGATATATCGAAGAAATTTAATGTATTGAATATTCTTGAAGTTGTGGAATGTTGAAATAGAATATATTCTTATCGAGACGGAGTATTCTAGAAGTATCATTCATCCTTTGAATTATTGGTGAAAAATCATTTCGATTGTTCAACTGCGTCCGGCTCATGCATGTTGAAATTATTACGTTTTGGTTTCGATGAAAATTCGGTTTATGACCATAATTTCGTGATTTCTGCGATAGTTTCGAAATGAAAGGAACTTCTGATACAGCATCTGGAAATCAGAGAACGCATTTTCTAAATACTTATTACCTCTCAAGAATCAGTATGGTGTTGTATGGTGTAACAGAACTTTGCGATCAAACTTCTAGGGGTTATTCAGTGCAACAGTAGAAAACATGTGATTAGTGGGTCCCATGTCCGGAAAAGTGTCACTATGGCTCTAAGACGCGTTAAAATTCAGAAAGACGATGAATTGCCAAATAGGATTTAATGCATTTAATTTCTGCCTTTAATACATGATATCATCACAACATTTATTGTTCAAAATGTCTTCCTCCAACCTGAATACACCGATTCAAACGTCGTACATGATTTCGGCGGACTTGACTAAAAATTTGATCCTCGTTTCCGAATTCCGAATGCTGCTGTAATTCGACCAATTTATTCTTGCTCTGTTTCTACTGGAGTTTCGTAGACGAAAGGCTTTACACAGGAAAAAAACTAGCGACGTTAAATCGAGCTCGGATGGAAGATCAATCTTACATATAATTACTATGTGAGATGGCACCAGCAGTAAAATTCCCAGTCAATCACTGCAAGCTTGCGTTTTTCAAATATTTCTAGAATAGTGCGTTTTTCTTTCGACTTTCCTGTTGCCATAGTGAAATGGGCCACTTCCTGCATAATAAAACAATGTTGATAGCGCTGGTTTGAATAAATGGTCGTGGGAAAATATACCTTCCAAGTTCATTATCATGTACTTAGGAAACTGAGCTTCTTGCAAAGTTTATCTTCCAAAATCGTATCATACCTGTCAAGCGTTGTCGGGCGAATTTCGATATACCCTATATATGTGGATACCATGATACTATAACGTGTTATAGTTATAGTTATAGTATCATGTGTGGATACTAACGATGCAGCCTACCATGTATACTTCAAACTCACACATGATTGTTTTGGCATTCATTTATCGCTGTTACCCCTTTCGTATACCTATCTCATTTTGAAAAATTATTATTTGAACAGTGATGGAAGTCTGTTTAGTTCCAAAGATTCACAGCTCTGCAACATTATCTATTACCTTTAAAATTCGTTTGAAAACTCACGCCACATTTATCTAAGCAGGCGATATGATATTGGTAACCTTGAGGATAAATATCCATATGGTTTCTACCGGAGCCGTCGCGATATATCGTCTAACAATAATTTATCGCGACTATTCCGTCTGTACCCCTCTCTTTACTGAATCAATGATATTATCTAAACTGAGGTTGCCTCCTTTCTCGTGCATTCTGCTCACGTCACTCCCAATGTTTACAATTTTCTGTTGACACCATTAAATTTTATCATTTCATTTGTATTAGTGTTATCGTGGGGAATGTTGGTATGATTCCAAATAACATAAAAGATATATAGTGTTATGCTACCTAGCCGGGGCAATTATATATACTGTAGGTATTTAATCGACAATGAGAAAGTTCGATTCTTCAGTCTGGCAACGTTGTGAGTGATTTATTTTTGTTGAAAAAGTTAATGCATGCTAAAGGTGGATTGCATGCTGTATAGGTTGTATATATGGTTGTGCCTGCTGTTTATGCGTTAGCACGCTGATTAGAGTGTCCAGTTCTTCTTGTGTAAACCGTCTCCACGTTATTTGATTCTCGAATGGCATCGTTAATGGAAAAGGTAGGTGCCTAAACTTGTATTTATTAGATATTGAAAGACATTTTAATGTTGTTATTTATTTTTCGAGAATGTTGATAGTTCATAATCTTTATCACAAATGTTGATAAGAGCTGTAACTACGCAGAGATGATCAGCCGATCAGTGAATAGATATGTCTTAATATTATGTAGTGCAATTGACTAATAGCATCCACGAATATCATGAAGAAACATAAATCGTGACATAGATTGAAGACTCCCATCTATGATCGTGACAATTGATTTGATTTGGCTATAACTCTGTGAAGATTGATTTTCTTAGAAAATAAAATACCGTTTCGGCAGAATGCAGGGACGTCCCTCTCAGTAGTGTGGTACAGGCAGCAGTCTACTTTCTGTTTGTGAATTTTTGTATTGTAACCTGACAGACCGGGGCCTGTCCTAATGGCGTTGGTTTTGGCTGTGATCGTCAATTAATCGAATAATTTATTATTTGATTGATAGGGTTAGGACCTCAATACGTTGTTGATAACCTTGTGGTTCTTTTAGAGTTCAATACAATTGTAGCAAATAAAACACAAGTGGAAATCGAAGGGGTTTATTCATATAAACACATAGTGCCTCAGCACATCTGACTCGCAGGTCATACTGTCGTAAATCATTCGAAAATCAAATCGTCTGCTCAGTGAGGGAATCCCCTTTTCAAGTGGAGATATAGTACTATAGTGGGATGCCGAAACTACCTTATCGGTCCTAAGAAACTTTCTCGCATTCGCAACACTAGAGCTCGGCGATCACAGGGGCGTTACACAATGTTGGTAACGAGGTATCGTAAACGATACCTGATTTAGTTATCAGGCCAGCGGCCATAGTTGTGTAGTAATCCTTCCAGTAGTGAGATACCTGATGCAGGTATTAGACCAGCGGTCTATTTCATGTGTGTATAACAATCTTTTCAGTAGTGAGATACCTGATGCAGGTATTATACCAGCGGTCTATTTCATGTGTGTATAACAATCTTTTCAGTAGTGAGATACCTGATGCAGGTATCAGACCAGCGGTCTATTTCATGTGTGTATAACAATCTTTTCAGTAGTGAGGTACCTGATGCGGGTATTAGACCAGCGGTCTATTTCATGTGTGTATAACAGTCTTTTCAGTAGTAAGATACTTGGTGCAGGTATTAGACCAGCGGTCTATTTCATGTGTGTGAAACAATCTTTTCAGTAGTGTGATACCTGATGCAGGTATTAGACCAGCGGTCTATGGTTCGTGGGAGAGGGTTGGTTATATATTTATATACGACGCCCCTCTGATCGTGATCCCATCTCCAACACCGGCACAATACATGCATTGCCACATAGGCTTGTCAACCTCAGTAACGTCCCGTTGGTGTAAAGGGGATACTGTTGCAATGCGATCCGTAGATCTATTCGGGTTAATAAAATGGGTACTCCCCAACTGACCCCACACTGATAACAGTTGCGAAGGGGAACCTTCAGAACTTCACTGCTGTCGACATCCTATTACAATGCCATGATAACATGGGATGTAATAATTGCAGGTGGAATATGATGTATACCGCCAATCACCAAGCTTCACTGACACCAAGTGTAACCATTAGGCCACCGGGATTTTCAAGGTTGGGTTTCCGTTCAGGTTGGCACTAGGCGTCTTTTATCATGTGGAACGTAGACCTTCTTTTGTGGGAATTATATTCCGTCTTTTGATTAATATTGCGGTTCCTCGGAATCACAATTCAAGCTCTTTTGTCAGCTAGACGAGGTATTGACGGGGATTACACATCATACACGCCTTCCTTATAAAAACCCAAGTGCAAACACACAGTCGCACGAATACAAACTTTCATACACCGAGAAAGTTCCTTAAAACCTGAAAGGTTAAATGATGGTAGGATGGAGCAGAAAAGAACCCCGCCACTGGCAGACGAAACATGACCACATATTCACAAATAGGTAACAACATGCCTGATAAATAAAAAGTACTTGAAAGGTCTCGTTATCTCGTTTCGAATAGACACCCGCACAAAATAAATGGCCTGAGATGAATGAATGAATGAAACGATGAATAAAGGCATGTCGACAAAAAGGAATCAGTATTTACATGGAAAAATCGGAAATACGCAAATGAGATAATATCAATATTCGCAATTATGTTAACGTTCCAAATACTCAGATGTCAATGAATATACACATTATAAAACTGAAATAAATGTTATATAACGATTCAAATTGCCGAAAGCTACGATAACATCTATGAAACAAAATTAACGAATCTAAAACATGTGTACCCTGAAATTAATGTAATATAGTATGTGATACTAATATGCAAATGAGTATCTGTAATATATCGTGAACGCATATAGAAATATACGTACATTGAGAGAAATAAACCCCTTTTGCTTTCACCAACATCTGTCGCAAGTTCGTAAAATTCAACATTGACCTGTATTTCATTTTCAAAGAATTCCCTTTATTTAGCTCTCTAATCTTTTCTGACCGCAATGAAATTGAATAGCTTAGTTTCCACAAAGAATGTTATGAAGTTGCAAAACAAAATCTCGAATAAAAAAATAAAGAAATACATCATTCAATTAGTTTTCTCACCTGGAATTTCACTAATCGGAGGTTCTTCTCCCCCGAATACCACAGATGCACCCATTTCGCGACAGGTTGCTTTACTCTTTTGACGTGACATTATTTGGGACTTATAAAACTGGGACTGAGTTGAAAAAGATCAAGAAGGGGTTGATACGGATAAAACAACGGAATCGTATTAGGTAGGGTCCTCTGAACCGTTAAACTGGATGACTTAGTACGCTATCTTAAACGCTCGTAAAAGATAGTGTCGTCTGAACAGTCTTCACGAGATGACTTAGTGCGCTACCTAATACGTATAGGTGAAAGACAGGGTCCTCTGAACAATTTGAACCAGATGACTTAGTGCGCTATCTTGAACGCTCGTAAAAGATAGGGTCCTCTGAACAGTTCAAATAAGATGACTTAGTGCGCTGTCTAACACGAAAATTCTTCAGATGTTCACGTTAACACGGTTTCGGTGAGAATCCCGTCCGCGACTGTGTAATGCGATTTTATAGTAAGTTGAGAAGGATGCAACATCTCGAAACTCATATGCAAGAGACAACCAACTATATGCCCAACTTTCTCACGAACCCTCCTACAGATATGTTCATTCCCTTAATAATTATCGATTCCAAGAAATCCACACTCAGGCGCTGAAAGTGTTCTCATATCAAATTAATGCGGTGGGATATATACAAATCGAAAAAGGTCTCAACTTTTACTAGCTCTACATGTTCACTTATCTACCCACTTGGCTAAGAACTATATACAAATTGAAGATCGGATTTTACTACTTTGTGGGAAACAGATTTGTGTTAAACATAGTCATTGCATTTGGGAATTAATATCAAGAATCAAATAAAAAAATAATTGGTACTGACCCTGGGTCGTATGAATTCAGTATTTCCTGAAATGAAATAAAATATGCAATGTTTATACATATATGAGCAATAATTTTCATAATTATATAAATAAGATAACTCTTATACCTATTCGAACAAATCTATCAGAAGTCCATTCAGATGACTGATTATTGATATTCTTCCTGTACACAGTCTTTCTCGTTGAGCTGAGTCGATATGTGTATGGTAAACTACTTGGAATATTCCTCTGAAAATTTCTTAACGAACGATTTCTAAAGAGGTTTCAGTTTTTAGTTTTTTGCCATTTTAAGTTATTCCGGGAGTGGACCCTTAATTCGTTATTTCAAATGAATCACCCTATATATCATTGCATTTTTAGAATCTAAGAATCCAATCTGAATATTTTTAGACATTCTTAATGTTTGGAAAAATTATTCCGAAACCCTCTGAACATTGAATGTTTTTCTTGAGTTTCTATAAAAACCTCTCATTTTGGGTTATAGATACAACTTGACACCAAACTGTAGGTCGGAATTAGGCAAATACCGAATATTTTCGGATCGACTCAGTTATTATTTATTATTATATTATATCATTCTTTTGAGGATAGCTGAATGTATCGATCAAAAATTTCGAAAAAAAATGGCATACAAATGGATCACTTCAGACATATTATTCCATAGATTCCAAATATGCAATAATGTATAGGGTATTTCATTCAGAATAACGAAGTTCAGGTCTACGTCCGGAAGGTGGCACAAAAGTTGAAATATTTTAGCTGAAAGTAGTTTCTTGAAGAATCCCCATTAACAAATCCCCTGAAAAATATTCCTGTAAAGTAGTTTTTCATATACATATCGACTCTCTGCATAGTAAAGATCTGTATAATATAGCAACATCAGAGTTTTTATGATAGTTTTTTCTTGTGATATTTTTTTAAAAAATGTATGTATATATATATATATATATATAAAATAAGGAATCAATACTTGCTATTTGAATAGTTTCAATTTTGGGTTTCCTATACAAATGGAATATTTACTTTTCAGCCAGTTCTGTATGGCTTCTGGGCCAGTACTTGTTCATGGAGGGTTCGAATTGGTAAGATATCCAATCGATTATTCTGATCAAGTCTGGATTAACTTTTCGTAATATAATAAATACTCATCTTTTCTATTTTCAAGCATTGAATCTGAAAGAAATTCCTCACGACATAAAACCTGTTGATCTACTAAATGGAGCGCACCATACAGAAGAATATCGGAAAATCAACCCAATGGAACAAGTTCCTGCTCTCGTGATAGATGGCACCACGATAGTGGAATCTATGAGTATCCTGCAATATCTCGAGGAAACCAGACCGCAGAAACCGCTGTTACCGAAAGACGCTATAAAGAGGGCGAAGGTAAGTACAGACCAAAGACATCAAACACTGTGTTTTGATGTCTAGATTGGTACCTAAGCTGTGATACAACCATCAACGATCAGATCATGATATTCAACAGCGTGTATCTGACAAGTCTTCACAAAAACCTACCACATATTCCTTTATCCAAAAGAATTGGATTCAAGAAAACTTACCTCAGTACAAAGTTTGAGCGGTAGACGGCTCTGAAGTTGCCATTTTCGAATCGTTTTTGCTCTAAAACGTTCAATAGGCTCATCAAATATTATTCAAATTTGATACATTGGCACAGCTTTATGAGACAATGAAACCCACATAATAATCATTCCATGGACCTGGAACTTGAATTTTGCAATAAATAAAACTTCTACGCCGATAGAAAGAAAGGGGTTTGAGTATGAAAACTAAATTGCGTAACTTCAAAGCCGTCTAGTGCCCAAACTGAGCAACTTTTTACTGAGGTAAGTTTGGTTATATACATACATACATACATACATACATACATACATACATACATACATACATACATACATACATACATACATACATACATACATACATACATACATACATACATACATACATACATACATACATACATACATACATACATACATTTATCACCAAAGAGCCAAATCTCATTTCCACAGGCATTTTGCTGTCACTTAGTGATGAAATTTTTCCGTTGATTAATTAATTAATTGCGTTCATTTGACGTTATTCCCATTTTTCTTCTGAAAACTGAAAGTAACATTCGGTTACAGTTTCAGTCCTTGATATGAGAATTAAACTATTATATCATATATACTGTAAACTCAGAGCTTTCATTATTAGACTATACGCATAACATTAAATGAACATACTATATTTGATGAATTCTATGAGTCAAGAAAAAAACATAAAAAAACATAAAAAAAAATTAATGCGATTTTTCAGCTCTCAAAACATATTCATACAAAATTTCATACCAATGTTGCAAGTAGTTTCGACACTCTATCTTGAACATGGTCACCTTTTTCGAAACACCCTGGCTCTATAGCCAAATTCATTCACACTAATACTGGTAGTTTTTACAGGTTCGTGAAATCTGTGAAATCATAGTAGCTGGCATACAACCCTTGCAGAACTTAGTGGTCCAAAACCACTTGAGCGATGATCAGAGACAAGACTGGACAAAATTTTGGATTGACAGAGGTTTCACTGCGGTCGAAAAACTGCTATCTTCCAGTGCTGGAAAGTACTGTGTTGGAGATGAAATAACATTAGCAGACTGCATCTTGATTCCGCAAGTTTCAAAAGCTAAGGATTTCAAAGTTGATATGGCGAAGTTCTCAAGGATAGAAAAGATCAACCAAGGATTGGTGGATCATCCTGCGTTTATTGCTGCCCATCCCAAGAGTCAGCCAGATTATCCTGCCGAAATGAAAAATAAATCATAATGAAAGGAACATTCAGAGGTTCTCTAATACACGATTGCAAAAATTGCATCAAGCAGAAAAAAATATTTCTTCAGCAGCCTTTCACTTTCGTCTAGACTTGCCATCCTAAAACTGGCATTTAGGTGTCTAGTCCTTTTTCTCTCATTATTTCCTGAAATATTCTTCAATACAACTCCGTTTCCATTGAAAATTCAGTTTGCGAAAATTGGTGAAAAATTGTGGTTTTCCAAAACTAATGAATGTTTTAAAATGGAATCAACATCATTTAAGGATACTGAATCCATTGGTGAAAAATTCAATCAAAATTTTATCAGCATATTGTATGTATGAAATAGTAATAATAGGTTGCAGATTTCATAATGGTACACAAGTCTCAAGAACATGATTTCCTGTGATATATGACGATTCTGTTGGCATTTATTTGGACATTGAGGACCCACCTCATAACAGGTTTCATCATCAAATTAACGCAACTATTAATCGTATAAAATATCAATAGAAATGATGGTCTGGAACAAAGACAATAAAAGTCTCTAAATTTCTTAAGATTTATTTCTGTTAACCTCGATGAACATAAAAATCTGATTGGTTCATATACTTACAGTAATTTGATGTAAATAATTCGAATACATTCATGAAAACTAGTTGGTAAATGCTAAGATGAAGAACGTTCATGACTTTTTTCGTTCCATAGAATCTGACAACTTTGGGAGAAAACGTCGAACATTTAGAGAAAACGGCAGTGTTTATTACGATTCAAGCCCATCTAAAATATTATAGTCATATTTTCAACTGGACATTTGAGCACAACTTCGACTACTTTCTACCACATTTACCTTAACGATAGTTCACAATTCATCGTATATGTCTATATTTTGGTTAACTCGAGTATAGATTTTACCTAATCGAAATCATACCGAATGGCGTTGGTCAGTAGTTTCGCCGATTAGACGTTCTCCATGAAATTAATTAATATTAATGTGTTAATTAAGTAACAACAAACGATTCCTTGAGTGATTTTCAGACAAAAAGTTCATATGAACATATGTGTCCCAGCTTGCTATGATTCTCCATATTTTATGAAAAATTGTTCGCGAGACCACCCACAGATAATAACTAATAATTGAATTTCTTTGTACTTCACAAATACTGAGATAAATAATATTGATGAAGAGGTGAAGCAATCGACAAACAAAATTGTTTCATTTTCATGTTCCAGATATTACGATGTCTGCTTTCTGACACAATTATGTAATTCAGTATTCATCATAACACCACTTAATTACTTAATGCCTGATCGACATGGATAGGTGAATATTTCTCAGACATCCTAATCTCCTGATAATCACTAATTTTCACTTTCAATAAATATAATCTGCAGGGCAAGGCGGGAGTCATCTGATTTTTTGAAACTAGGTCATTCTCTGAATCGAAATTTTTCGTCATGCACAACTCCGCCTTGTATACAGAGTGCTGCCTTTTTCATTTTCAGGCATTCTGAAAAAAGCAACACTTTGAATAATAATGATTCATCCACCCTATCATAAATTACTTGATACTCGAACACACGTTATTGTAAATATTATATATATATACATATAATCGAATATACACACCAGAAAATATTTCTAGTTTTTAAATATATTTAGAAATACATAATATGTGCGTTACAAAAGTGAGCAAACAAAAAAGAATCATTGAACAACATGATGTAGTGCTAGTGATGGTTCTTTCTTGTTGGGTTCTTGATTGATCAATCAACAGTGTTCATTTGTCTAGTCCAAAAAATCTAAAAATATCCAGTTCGTTATGGTGATTTATATATACTTTCGTGTCCAGAATGGAATGACTGAACTTGGCAGGTGAGAGTACAATGAAATAAACATTTTCACATTCGAATGGTTATCAATGATTTTCAAAAGTTCATTTCACCATTGTTGTTTGCCAATGGTCTGACTTCTTCATCAGTCTCAGTACGTATTGTATAGGAATGTCAAAAAATAATTGTTTATCCAGTAGAATGATTTTTCCTAGACAAATCAACAATTTAGTTGCTACTGGTCATAGATATGTCGAAAATATCATGCACAACAAAAAAAATCGGAATTGTCAAATTGAACTTACGTAAACTATGAGCAGAATAATCAGACTTAGTAATTTCATTTTTTGGCCGTTTTCAGCTCAACCAAAGCAATAATAACAATGGATTTATTTTCCGATAAAGACGTGTATGATAAATATTTTTCAATTAATAAGTATATTCACTCTATATGAAAAGAGATGAGTATAATGTGTGAAAATAAATTAGAATCAAGATTGCTAATTATTTTTCTTTGGCAGGTATTCTTCTGAAAGATAAGGTTTTCGAAAAATGTTAGTTGCTTGGTGATATAGGGGGAGTGAAAAATCTGTTAATTTCAGGAAATAACTCATTCCCCCGGAATAGTTATTAATGGAGGTGAAAGATATTTAAGAGTATCAATATGGTGCTTGATTACCTTAATAAAAATACTATTAGTATTATTGTATCAATGTTGGAAGGGTGTCTTACATGATGTCTGTTACATCTTGCTTGAAACTTGCAAAGTCCCGACCGAATGGGTCTGAAAACGGCCACTTATCACCAATCAATATTCAATAAAATATTCAACTCAATATGTCAGAAAATAGACCATATAACTTTTGATACATACGCCAAGTACGTTCCTGCGTACTCGAATAGCTTTGCTTGCTCGACCTTGTACGATCTTACTCGAGCCGAGCCTTATAGGTGGTCTTCCAGATTTCTGCGAGGGCAACCGCCGAATGGAATCTGTGGAAGATGCACAGCGGCAGAGTGATTCTCTGTATCATCGACCAAGTGAGGAAGCCGTAGAATCGTAACTGGACGGGATTCTCTTCGACCTTTCTCATCTCGAATGTGTAGATGATCCACATGGTGAGGTTGCAGATGAGGAGGAAAGTGACCACTTGCCTACCGGGCTTAGAGCGGTCGTGCTCCGGCAAGTGAACCCGTCTGCGGGAGATGTCAGCAATAAACAGCAGCTGCAGGATTACCTGAAATTTGAGTAAGTAACTTTTAAGTAAGTAAGTGAGTAAGTTTATCCAGTTAGATTATGTTTGACAATGATTATTTTTTTTTAATAGTATAATATTACATTTATACATATATTTTCAGAAATTAGT
Source organism: Gastrophysa polygoni (assembly GCA_963576655.1). Taxonomy (NCBI): domain Eukaryota; kingdom Metazoa; phylum Arthropoda; class Insecta; order Coleoptera; family Chrysomelidae; genus Gastrophysa; species Gastrophysa polygoni. The sequence goes on along the minus strand of OY755083.1, from coordinate 13,211,604 downwards.
GACCTTATATAGAAAATCAAAATTATACAAAGATAATATGAAATCATAGCCTAAGCCAGACTTCAGTTGTGGCTCTTCACTACTAATTATAACATCATTGAATCATACATGGTACCTAATTCATTAACTTCATGAAAGGAAGAACAATATTCATGCCTATGAGATTTCCATTATCGAAAATTATCCAGAAATGGTTTTTGGCGTCTTTTATTATTGATATTTTTTCCATGTGATGGAAGTAAATTATTAAGTTTCGGTCCGTACTGAGTAATGAACTTTTGGTTCAGAGTGAGTCTGCAGCCAGGGATAGCAAGAATTTGCTTTGCATTCCTACTAGTATCGTGAGGATGAGATACAGTCATTTCATGTGGGGTATTAATCGTCCATGATAGAGATTGACAGGCATACAATTTTTGTAGGTTGAATACTTCTGATTTTTCATATGAGTGTAGAGTAGAGGAGAGTTCATTTTTTTCGAAAAAAAAAATGTTTAATAATGTATTCTGTGTCACTTACGAATTAGGCAAAAAAATTGATAGAATTTAAGCATTAATTTTCGTAGTCTTTCGACTGTAAAGCAGACATGGTCGTCCCAACGTAGATGTTGGTCTACTAAAACTCCCAAGTATTTTCTCATCATAAATACTAGTTCTTTTAACGCAATCGAAAAGTATTGAAGTCTGACTCAATAAAGTTGTCTTTGAGCGACCGATTGATAAACTCTTTCTTGCTTGCGACGCTTGAGTAGAATCTCTTGGTTAGGTTGGGATGTTAGGTAGAAATCTAGGATCCATTGGTTATGTTATGTATCGTAGCTTATGATAGTCATCCGTCATGAGTTCTCATATTGCTCAGAAATGAGGAAAAAATTAACTCTAATAATCTCTAATCTCGATAGCAAAAATGGTACCAATGGTATGATTAATAATGAGATTTTTTTAAGCATTTTAATGATGTATCACAAGTAGGGGTTTGCTATCTCATTTTTTTTTTTTTAGTTGGGGTGTGTCATTGTCATTTCAGTTCCTCCTTCCTATTCTAGAAATAGTTTCAGGCATTTTGATATCGTCTTTCGTTTGTGAGTTTCTGAATGGTCTCTCTGTATAACATAGCAGTGAGCTATATTCTGATTTCATAGATGATCGTAGAAATAGCGCCATTGAAGATTATTGGTGTTTTCAGCAATTCATCATTTCGAGAAGAAATGATAAGCCTGATACTCTCTTCGAGTTCTAAGACAGATGAACGAATGTTCATTAGATGAATCTGCACTTAGAAAACTTATTTATATTAGATATTCTCTCCCTCAATGTCAATGTCCAATCATGGAAGATAGTGGTTAGGTATGGAAAGAGTTGGGCCGTTAATGTGCATATTATTTTAAGGAGCATATTTCAGCAGTAATCCAATAAATGCATTGTAAGTCTTTTAAGGGTATCAGCATTCATAATAGATCTCTGGAGCCAGCAAAATTTCTATACGATCTGCTCATGTGGTACTATAGATCACTTTTGCCAATGGGCGGTACTTTTTTCGAATTGGCTGATACAAAATTATAATGAGACATGTAACTCGAGAGAAAGTCTCACCTGCAAAATTGCGAGTGCCCCAGTAATCATTGTCAGAAGATTGGCCTCTACAGTGAATGCATTGAGATGTCCCGCCACCACACTAAAGACAGCATACAAGAAGAGTCCAAAGGCAGAGATCCTCAACAGAATATCATTAAGATCGCTGCGTTCTTCCGTTTTAAACTTCAGCTGTTGCACTCTGAAACATAACTGATGATAACTTGATATCATGATAATGTTTGAATATCATTACCTTATGAATCCCACGATTATCGCAATAATGCTCAATATCATCAAGATGCAATGAGACACTTCAGCTAAGTAAATCGCTAACATTCTGAAAGCATTGTTGGATATGAGCACGAAGAATAGTATGAGACATATTAGAGAGGCTACTAGCATAAGCAGGCCAACGAATAATCCTTTGGAAGCTCCGATACAATCGACCCTTCCGTGTTGGGCGTGAGCTAGCGCCACAGCCCTACGAGAAAGCATTACTTCCAATCGATGTTCTAGGTCTTCTTGAGTCACGTATCTAGAAAATGAAACTTTGAGCACACATTTTTTCGCGATTTTGAGAATCTCCGGTATACTGTTAGTCACTGTTCATTCTTCTTACTTTGGTTTCCTCCCTATGTGCTTCCACATGACGTAAATTACTGCAGCTCCAATTAAGGAGTATTCAACGATGAAGGGATACAGGTACGGGCTTGAATCCTCGACTATAGATCCCATTATATTGACCCTGCCGCAACTATCAGTAGATGCGTTCGAAGTAGTATTAAAAACCCTGAGTGCTTGTGGTACGAGATCATCAAAGAACTGAGTGTCATTCATCGGGTTGAAGGTGTCACCAATTTCTTCGCTGACATCAACTTCATTGACTGAAAAAGATTATAAAATGAACTACTAGCTGCTTAGTTTTATGCATTTAGACTAACCATTATTAGCGAGATTATTGGAAACAATGTTAGCGTAATTTCCAAAATCTCTGAAGCCGTCAAAGGTTCTAGTTGGAAGTGGGGTAGTAGTAGTGGTGGTGGTAGTTGACACTGCCGTAGTGATCATTTTCCAAATTCTAGCTGTAGTGCTTCTCAAATTGACAGAAGTCGGCGTTGTGGTTGACGTTGTGGTAGAAATAGTCCGAATAAATTTCCAAATCGGTGAAGGAGTAGTCGTTGAAACAGTTCTAGAATCTGATGAATGAAATAGATTTTCAAATATTTCTATGTAGGAAACCAACTCAACCTCGAAATTGAGCTTCAAAATTCGAAGTTGCGGGATGAGTTGGACTATCAATAAAAATAAGCATAGGTATGGTATATCTTACGGAAAATGGTTGTCGAAGGTCTCAAAGTTGTAGCCATAGTGCTCATTGTTGTTTTAACATTGGTAGATCCAATTCGGAAAATATCTCTGAATGTGGTAGTACTTGATGGAGAACTTGTCAATAAACTCGTAGCTGTGGACTTGATAATATCTGGTATTACTTTGTGGGTGCCGAGTACCGTGTTAGCATTACGTAAATTATGGTGTCTGATGCTATCTAAAAATAAAACCAAATGCACCTAATACGTCCAGATAATTTCATCAATTCAATATTGATTTACCTGCAAATGTAGACTCGGCCGTGTGATTGATGGTGTTATTATGAGTCTTCACGTGATATTTAGTGATGTCCTTCAGGTACTCTACTACTAATGTTCGGATCCAAACGCAAATGTTTGTGGCAACAACATGCATCAAGCCAAATCTTGCAATCACTTTGAATCGATGTATATTCAACTGGAATATATTTTTCAATCACAATCCTCAACTTCTTAATTTTGATAGATTGGAACCTTTTGTTTGGTACTCACCCTTGAATTCATGAAGATGAAATACATCTGCATGAAGGTGAAGACCATCTGAAGGGAAGGATTGATCCCACGAAGAATCATATAACAAGGAGAGGTGAAGGGAACCTCGAAAAATAACCCAAATTCTAGTCCACTGTAGATCATGGTACCCAAACCAAATGCTGAAAATGTTGAAAAATCAAATCAGTGAAGAAAGAAAATTGTGTATTATATCATCTGAATTTAGGCAACACCCTCCTAATCTAAATTCGTATACCGATTTTCAAAAATGAAAACTTAATCAAATCGCGCCTTCTCAACGAGCGCTATCTGATCGCTGTCTTGCTGAACGGGTAGAAATTCAGAAAATGACTAGTAGGCATGTTTTTCGTGAAAATGGAAAGATGAACTGTAAATTGACAGATTTTGCAAATTTTTTTGCTTTCAAATGTGAGGAGTTTATATAACCAGTGAAGATGTCATTCAATTGAGAAACAATCAAATTCAATGCAATCAAAGTTGTGAAAATTTACTATGATCCAAGATTATATAAACAATAAGAAACAATAAGAATATATAAACAATAAGAAACAATAAGAAAATATAAACAATAATTGATTCAACGTGATATTCTCCATAATCTAAGCATTTCTTTCGATTCATATGAAATTTTGGCGAATTCATTCCAAAAATGAATCAACTCGAATGTCAGAAGCCTGCTAGAAAATATTGGAGAAATGAAATAAACTCACCAATAGCACACATCGAGTAAAGATTTGGCCTCGGGTTATTATGCTTTGCTCGTTCCCAACGAATCGAGTATTGCCATTAGATAGGTACTCCAAAAGCTAAGACACATCACAAATGTTGTTTTGAAACGTTCACATGATAGAAATTGACAGTGTCTGTGTTTTATTTTGAGAAGTTCGGTTTCATGAAATATGAGAAGGGAAGTGGTATAAAGGGTTTTGTCAAAATCAATGGTTTGATGCTAATTAGCATCTCTTTTACAAAACAATTTATATTGAATATTGAAAAAATAACAGACACTGTCAATTGTTGCCTTGAGACATTTGAAAATGAAAATTGGAGGTTGATAGCTTTTGGAGTATTTCAAGTTGATAAAATTAAATGAAAAGTTCAGGCCAGTAAAAATTTCGACAAGCAGGCACTTCGTTCGATAACAAATTAAGTGACTTTGCCATAATTTAACCCATGTTTCCTGTGAAAATATAATCTCCATGATAGACTATTTATGCTGCTATTGGTATTGTCACAGTGAAATATGGATGTGATTTAATTTTGATTCGACAAATGGAAATTTTCGAAGAGACAAGAAGGCTTGTTTGGACATTTCACACTACATTATATATATCCCTTCCAAGTAACTGAAATGAAGGGGCACACACCTTCCACCAAATTCCATCGGAAACCATCTTTGTAATGATGTTTCCATAAACAAACATATAACGGCACCATTCGTTCTAAAAGTCAAGTTAAGTTAACTTTGTGGTAGATCCCTATTTCCTAGGATGAGGACCTCTATCAATGCTGCCAAACTCCTCGAGAAAATAGGCTCTAGTTCGTAAATGATATAAACAATATTTAATGACGGGTATTTTATATTGAAAGTACTTGCAAAAATGAAAATTCCCTCTAATTTTGCTATGACGGATGAATGTGAATGATTAACTGAGAACTGTAGCTCATTCAAAACCAATCACCATTAGAAGTTTCACGACGATAGAAACTTGTTCCTAAACACAGCCTCAATGCAGATGAGTCACGAGTATTTTTGGGTACGAGAGATGTAATATATCAGCTAATAATAAGTTCACATGAACAATCGATATAAAGTGGACACAAACGTTCTTATTCCGAATGGAACATCCTATATTTTACGGAGAAGTCTGAGTAGAACATGAGGTGTTCAACACCAGCTAACGGCAGAGGATCTGAGGTAGGTTTCATAGAAACTACCAAAACCCATGGTTTTTGGTGCCATCCACCATGCGTATCAGCTCCTATATGCTGTACGTGTAACAGATGAGCTACCAAGTAGCTACAGATCTGTCGAATAGATGGCTACCTGAATGAAAATTGCGGAAAAAATTCACATCCCATCTTACTGGAAGATATTGGTCTAAGATATTTTTAATTTGTCGAGCCAAAAGCGAGACAGATCTGTTTCGCCCTTGGTTTGCTGACAAATTGGAAACACTTCGTGAAAGTTCTTGCTACATAATAGCTCACTTCTCACCCTAGGTATATACTAAACTATTTCTAAACTGAACATGCCCGTTCACAGAATGAATTTCACTCACCGATGGCTCCTATTCTGAGAAAGAAACTGCCGTGGCTGTGCTCGTTCTGCGAGGTCTTGCGCTTGCATTTGCTACCTCTGGAGACGACGACGACGCCGCCGCCCTCGACGTCGGCACCGGGGGCAGCAGGGGGCGGCACCGGTTGGGCGGCCACGACTGCGCCTGCCGCAGGAGTTGACTCCTGCGAGACAACAGTGGCGCCTTGAGTTTGAGACATTTCCGCGACGGGCACAGGCACTTCGTCTACCACGCCCTCAGAGTTGCGTCGGTAGGTGCTCTAGTCCCCACAAAATAACCATGATAATAATAGCAGAGACTAGCGTCAGCGGAAAGGTATGACCTTCGTCGATTGTAAATTCAAATGTTGGAAACTTCGGCCCGACGGAATTATCAATATCAGCCCGAAAATATTTTTCATCTCCTCGACTCTTGTTACGTCAGCTTCATCAAAATCTTCAGGTGAGATTGACAACAATACCATCTGAGTATGAGCTCTAAATGGAGGAGAATCGGCATTTGTTATATTCGAATGATTTTTTTACATCTCCACAAAAGGAATCGAAACTCTTGATGAAAAAGACATTTTCATATTATAATTTCGTCCAGAATATCGGTTTCGTTTCTAGCAAAATATTCCTCGAACATTATAGGTTACCCTTTCGTGTTGTCAACAGATAAAAAAAATTGTGATACGCTGCAGTTCTTTCCGTTCTCTCAATAGGTGATTGACATAAATATTATAGTAGTTCCTGATGTATCTGTATAAAATATCATCATATATATTTCTGAAACCAAAATATGTTTAGCCTAATCGGTATGTCAAACTATCAATCTCGTATATTTTGTTGGTTCCCAAATGCTTCATTTGATTGAATTAGAACTTAAATTTCATCAAATAGTGTCCTACGTGACTGAATTGATAACAGTCCTTGAATGTATATTGATCATAATCCCCTGAGAAAGTTCAACGAAAAAAAGTGTCGAAGTGATGAAGAAAAATCTCTTTTACGTGCGATTGGACCCTTGGTTCACATATGAATTCATGCTTTCTTTTTGTTCAGTCTATCCTTTCATGATGAGGTTCAAACAAAAGAATCAATACAACGTCGGAATGTTTCATTTCTCATATCTAGATATCCATGCATCCACCTCAAAACACACCAGCAGTGGCTTATTTGAGAAATTATAGTTCAACGGAAGAGAAATTGAGTACGTGGAAGAGAAATCTCTTCTCTACCTAGAAGCTAGAGTAGTCCAGATCAAAACATTCTCAGCAAACCTGAAATATGGGTTTTGTCAGAATACGGAGAGAAATATTCCTCACTAATAACTAATTCCTAGTGACTACGTCAACTTTATCGTTTTTTGTACTCTCCGACTTCATCATTCAGCTATTGAAAGAATGGATGATGAATTTGCCACTGTTCACTAAATTGTGTGACCTATATTTATTGAAATATATGTAGGGTGGTGTGAGTAGATCATATTACGAAAAAACTCGCAATCGTTTCAAATATCATGTGAAGATCTACGGTACTTCTGAGAAAAATGTCGTGTTTGAGTATAACTCCATTCTATTTCTTTCGAAGAGAATACAGTTGTGATTCACAGATGAAATATAGAGTGAACTCACCTTGAAATTATTTCTGTTCTGACTTATCCAGACTTGTTCACTCACAAGGGCTTATACTATCACAACAAAAATATACTTGAGGACAATGAGAAAATCCTTTTCGAACAGCGTATCAAAATCGATCCCTGATCAAACAAATCCAATCCAATCACATGATTTCTTGTTGATGATTTTTACAAGAAATTGCATTCTCAATTCAACTACCTAAATAAATGAGGTGAAAGTGGGCTATCTGGATTTTGAAACGTATTTCAGAAGAGCCTGATTATATTCCTATCCTATTCATATTTATTTTCAATTATGTATGCGAGCAGATATCTATTGGCTCGAAAGCTTGGGACATCCTGTAAACTAATGATGATTTTTATTTATGAAAACATTTTCGTATCATTCCGGTATCCTTCAAAAATCGAGCCTTTATTATATTTGATCCTGAAATATTTCAATATAATAAATCACTGCAGAGAAGAATTTCGTGTCAAAGCAAAGTTTATTTCTAAAGGTGTGCCATTCAATTAATGATAAACGAATGTAATGACAGAATTTTCAGTCAGGATGAGTTATTCATGCGAGCAGTACGTACTTACTTATCGACGAACTGGAGGAGAAATAAATTGTTTCTTTAAAAATTGTCATTTTTCTAAGTGTGAGCTGTTGAGGGGTTTTTTATTGTTCCTTACCGCTTCAAATTGCCACTGCAGAGGAACCGGTTCGGTGACGTCTTCTTGCTGCAAAAAATATTTGTCGTCTAAAATTTTGCCAATTGGTATCGAAATGTTTGGATTTTTGTCCAGTTCAACGAAGAGCTCATTTACAGTATAGTCAACTCAAAAATTACACAGCAAAGTTGTTTCAAAAACACCAACACATGAGTTCTGATGGAATGTATTTATGTATTGGGTCCGAAAGGTAACCTTCAAAATATACAGATTACTTCGGAAATTTCTTTCAATTTGACAGAATTGGGTATATTTTATAAACATAACATAGGTTCAATCAGTAATGACTGTACCATGTTCTCGATGATGAATTTTCTTGAGAATGTCAGACATACACTGAGAGAATGGAGAAGCTTATAATCTTAAAAATTATTGAAGATGACAGAATACCAAATTACGAATTTTTCTACTACCAATCGTATTCCTTTGCAGTCTATGAATCAGATACTTAAGAAGTATCAGGCAATTCCAGTCAAATAGAAGTAAGTTTGTGTGAATGTCACAACCTATCGAATTGATAATTATCAATCTGAAATAACCACAAACGAAGTGTCTGCAGATACAAAGTACTTCGTATTATTTCATTTCCTCAGAACACAGGAAGATACATGATATTTGCTGAAACATAATTGTTGTGCGGGAAAATTATTTTCAGAATGACCAGTTCAATGAAATCTAGAATATTTTCAGATTCAAAAGCAGCAATATATTGATTCGGTACTGGAAATAATCCGATGCATTCCCCTTAACAGCTCGTGAAAATCCGAAATGAAAAATGGAAGAACAGTTTCTCCTATATAACTAACAGATGAACAACAATCATGCAAATTGAAGTGAGCACAACTACAATACAGTTATACTACAATACCAATATATCACTGAAATCTATATCGAATTATGTTATATCATATCTACTTATACTGGAATGGAAATATCGTAAAGACTACCACATAATATGTAAGAGTAATATGTGCATGCAGACCATCAGGAGGTATATTCTAGATACAATGCTATATCAGGTTTCGAATATTCTCCATTCAGAAAATACTATATCGCTCAGTACATGCATAGTGGATAAATTGGTTTTCTTCTCGATTATTGATCTTATTTTCGATATGTTTTATTTTCTAAGAGATTAGTGATTTTATGAATAACGCATGAATGAGGTAGAAACTCTATTTAAATTAATTGCTTTGCTAACGAATATCATAAATTGTCTCACAGCTTTCAATGATGACAAATGACTATGAAATCCTACTTGATATGGAATGATAATATTTATGAATTTTCAGTTCGATAAATCCAGGAAGAAAATAGTTTATATTCCATTCTATTCAACCAGTGTTCTGTTTTCATTCTGAACTCATGCATTCATTGCATTATTCAAGTGTAAAATTTGGTAGTCACAGTGGGACACGCGATCTTTCTATGGAAAAGTGTGAAACATCTTCATCTTCAACGAATTATTTTCTACATGATCAATGAAGGACTTTTAGGAAGTCATTTTGAGATCATTTCGAGCTTTACAGCATAGTTCAAAAAAATATGCAGGAACTATTTCAATTGCATGAAATAAAAATATTCTTTGTGAGTATCGTTCTTCAAAAACATCAAGTAAAGCTCGAAATGATTTCGAGATGTGTATACAATATTCCTCCATTGATCCAGCTGGAAAATATCTCATGATGTTCCATGTACAGTTCGAAATGCCCCACTCTGAACAAATTATGATTCTATTAGAATACCCCACCTTCTCTTGTCCTTTCTTCTTCTTATCCTTTTCCTTCCCCTTCTCTTTCTTCTCTTTCTCTTTCTTTTCCTTCTCCTCCTTCTTCTTCTTCTCTGCCTCTTTCTTCTTCTCCTTCTCTCTCTCCTTTTCCTTCGCGTTCGTCATCTGCTTTTTCCCCGCCTCTCTGGCCTCGCCGCCATCGGAACAACAAGAACTCTCTTGCAGCAGGAAGCAGAACACGTACAGTAGAAACAGAATCGACACACCGTATAGGTAAGTGAAGAAACCTTCGTAGTAATAGAGGGGTATGTTGTGCGTTACCACGTCGGAGAAAACGTACCCGATGCACACTACGACTAGCAGTTTGGCGTACAGGAAACTCATGATTATGAAGAGGGAAGTTCTGAAAACAGAAAATATTGCTAAGCTATGCAGCGTCACAAGTACCACGACTCTTTGAAGTTTGATTTGCCCATTTTGTTAAGACCTCAGAGGGCGTGTCATGATCGTTTGATAATAGTATATACCTATAGTTATATAGATATATGGATAATTATAGATAAGTTGATAATAATGATAATAAACAAATCCTCAATTCACTGATCCTTTAGAAACTCAAAGATGTGACACACTACAGCAGAGAATTTACACAGTGGCCGATTTATATTTGAACCAATTTATAGAACAACAGAGATGCATTCAGAGGAGATGAAGTGGAATCTTATATCTTATCCTCAGATGATGTAAATACAATGGTCAAAACAATGTGAATTTTCATCTGTAGCTTCATAAACCAGAACTATTATCTATTATTTTCATCATGAAAATCGTTGGACATCAATCCAGAAATATAGCTGGGAAAGAAAATAAACAGCAACTAGAAATATAGAGACAATACCTTCCTCCAGAGTAGTGCTGAATGGTTCTAGGAAGAAACAAACATGGCCAAAAGTCTTGCTCCAGATATTTCCAGAAGAAAGAGAATGGTTGCAACAGCAAAGAACCAAGAAGGAAAGTGATCTGGATATACAGTGTGTTTTATTTCGAAATCGGAACCATACTATCGAATAATGCAGAGAATTTTCAGAAAATCCTATCGAAGAGAGAAGGGAAGTTGCTGCAAATCTAACACTCTGATTCTTCTTTCCGAGGAAGGGACAGATAGTCAATGTTATTTGAAAAAAAAAATGATTACAGAGGAAGACATATCGAATTGTTACATAATGAAAAGAACAAACCGAAACTAGCAGAAAAGAAAGAACTCTGTGGCTTTCTGTGGCAAGTGGATATCTTTCATCGAAAGTACTGTAATGTAAATACATTTATGGCAATCCCAATGGAAATATCACATCAAAGAGAACAATTCTTGACATAAAATAAAAGAAATATAGAAGTATGAGTATAACATCGATGGATCTCGAAGAACTCCAATTTCGATACCTAGATGCTGTTTACCTAGCGTAAACTCATTAGATATTCGATCGGGAACTATTTGTACGGAAATCTGCAAAAATGTCGCCATCTGAGATTTGAGAATATAAAACAACACAGTACCTCGAATAGGACTTGCTACCTCCTTTGACCATGTGGGTATCCATTGACCATATGACTGGCATATGGGAAAGAATTCCGTTCAAGAATATCATTCCTAAAGAAGTTCTGCTCCCCCTTCTATATGTATAAAGCTGAGAACATGGTGAGTTCAAGGTCTCTATTGCATTTGTTTGTTGGCAGCATATACAAAATTATTATTATGGATATAATTCAATATGCAGTAGATTACGGTGGAGAATTTTTAGCGGATTATATTTGCGAAAAAGGTACATGAATATAGGTCAACGTTGATACAACGTCAGAAATGGCAAAGATTAGAGAAAGAGAAGAAAATAAGAAACAAACGAATAGAAGAATCATTCGATTTGCAAGAGTCGTGACAAGCAAGGGAAGCTACACGAGACCAGTTTCGAAACTACGTCCCTTGTATAATTCTACCAGATCGTGAAGACCCAATCGCTTAGGGTCAAAACGATATTGTTTTTTGCGAGGAGTTGAATATAGAGGGTTCAATAACTCATCGAATCATTTCGAAATCTACTTTCTTGCTTCGCACTAGCTAATCATTCACAACGACTTTTTTTGCTATCATCTATCACACTCGCAGAACATAGTGTTACCATAAAAGGAAAATAAATTGTCATTCGTTTTCAGCATGCGCGAACTTCGATTGGGAAACTCAGACTTTCGTTTACTGGAAGAATAGAAGACTTATATCAGATTCCTACCGGTTCAATCGATCATATACAATTTTTTTGGGTCAGCCAATTTCGCAAATCTAATCGACATAGTATTGTCTATCAAACTATCATATCGATACGGCCGCCGCTCGGATTCTCTCGTTCCAGGCTGCCGTATTTTGGGGTTGCGTGGTAGCTGTCTACAATGAGCGGAATATTGAATAACTCACGACATTCTACAGTGGGTGAAACTTGGGATGATAATAATTCAAATATTTATGTTTGCAGGAAAAATAGTGTATACAACTCGTTGGAAAGTGTATTTCATGCAGTCGTTCCATTTCCGCATTCGATGCTATGCGGATCGTGAATACATACCCCGAATGTGAATTAACTTTTGCCATTCGTCAGAGTGGATTTTATTTCATTTTGATACTTGAACTTTTGATACTTTGAACTTTACTCGAGAATGGCAAGCTTCACCAAAGCTCGGGTATGGTGAGATGAATTGGCAAAGTAACTTTATCAAACGAAGAAATTTGATATATTGAATGGTTCAAAAGTTGATACGATCAAGAAACATCGAATATCATGGAATTCATATTTGGCGGCCTACATAATTTATTTTGCAATATCATCATACTCAAAAATCTCTCAACTCGGCGAAGTACCTACTTTACGGACTATGCCGGATGACCTGGAACCGATTCACTCCCCTGTATCATATTTATTAGATTTTGTACTCATGACCATAATTTGAATAACATTGAATTGAATCTTTCGGAATTTCATTGTTTGGTTCAATGAGAATTTTCTGTTCGTTCTTCCATGTTCACTTTATTTTCATGCGTTAGATAATTGGTAGATTCATAATTCTACCAAGTAGCATAAGACATTCTGTTGGAATTGGAAATATATTGAGCCTACTTTATGAATCCTCCAGCTGTTGTTTCATCTTTCATAGAACAATTTCCATGAAAATGCTCTGTTACGAGTGGAGTGCTAAAACATTGAAATTACTGGAATCACACATTTCCTATCTGTTTACTTATCCTTTTGGAAGTATGATGCTTGATCGTAAGTTCAGCAAAGAAACCTTGTACTTACCATGTGAAACGTAATAATTCTGGTACACTTCCGGTTAAACCGGAAGCGTAATATTCAGTCTGATACTCAAATCGATGTACCAAATTTGAAGAATCTGATGAAATGATAAAGAATGCATTATAAATTGATTCACCGACCCCGGTATTGTTACCAATAAATGAGAGCACTGATATATTACAACATGATATCTAATATTCTATTCGAAATTTTCTCTCAACATAATCGTGGGACAATGCAGAATAAAACAGCATTTCTGAATCCATACCGAAGATATTTCCCTGAATACTCCAGACGATAAATTTGCCCTTGAAATCATCTTTCAGGCACATGTCTTGAAGAGTTTTCTGGATATTTCATAGGAAAATATGTGGAAATTATTTTCCTTTACAGAGAAATCTCACAAAATTATCTGTCCGATGTTGATTGCTGCTTCCTATAGGCTTAATTGACATGAATCGTCATGCCCAAAATTCCTTTGTACTAAGAGAACTTTATAATTAAACTCTTTTCAAGATTTCCTTCAGGCCTCGCCTACGACGTCGTCTTGAAATTTGCTCATTACCCTGTAAATATGTCGTTTCCGAACCTTTTACGTAAACTACTACTGGTTTGATGCGAAATGTCTACCTTTCATCAGGTTTGGGTTGCACGAATTTCAGCCCCATCTCTTTGTTCGAGCCGCCCTTCTCGATCTCACTGCCGCCCTTTGCCCTGGAAACTGGCAAAGTAGCCATATTGTCCGAATTTTCGCTATCCACTGTCGCCACCCTCACGTCACTTCCCACCATCTCTGTTTTACCGAAAAAGCCAAAATTCGCTCCACTAACGTCCACTACTCTCACTACCCGTTAACATATTTCGTTGATGCGTCATTCAAAAGGCCTTAGGTTCAGCATTCACAGCATAGTCTTATTGTGGCAATCTAGGACGTATACTTTTCGATTCTAGTGTAAAAATTCGTTGGGAATATTTTCGCGTCGCTCCATGGGAAGATGCCCTCCGGAACGTACTGATCTCTCTCCGGATCCAGAGAGAGTGGGGGAGGGAAGCTGCGGGTAAAATCACATGGCTTCTCTACGAGCGAAGCGATTGGTTGACATCGGCGTCCCGGGATTTCGACCTAATAACCCGTACGGTCCACGAAAAAAACAAAATATTGTCATGGTTAGGTTCAACAGGACTCGTTCACCTGGAATGACGATCATAGTACGAGCTCAATTAATTGCCAACATGCAGAAATCAGCCTGCTTCACAGGGTGACCCAATTCAACAGAAGACGGGGCAAGTTTATCATGTTGCAAATAATGTTATTAATGATAATAATAAAAATGAATGATTTCATTGAGAAAACAAGAAGTACATATAAATATAGCGCATACAATTAAGTATAAATATAATATAAACAGTATGAAAGTTTCACAAACATGTACATGGCAGAGATTGTCCACTCCCCTGTAACTATTACAATCCATAAGAAGTATGGGAAAAATCTAAAATTTGAAACATAAACAAAATGAATTTCGAGAAGCTGTAGCTGTTGGAATCGAAAGGGAAGCTGTTATAAATTTTGGCGATTCGGAAATAGAAAGGAGATCTAAATGATAGTAGTAATAGTAGTTTTGTGGATAGGCAGTGCCACCTTAGCTTTATGCCAAAGATTTGAATTATGAACATCCGTTCTGTATTTCATCTTTCGATGGAGATATCTCGTATTCCGTTCTCAATGTTCAGCCAGCTGATAGCTCTCAAATTTTCTTAAACATGCGATTTCGTCTTTTCAAACCACAAATGAAACGAACGCAAAAATTTTGCAATTCCTCAAGTCGATAGCTGTCTGTGCTAGTGAGAGCAAGTCCATATACACTACATCTGCAAACAGAATATCATAATTTTTTCTACAAATATCAGTGAATCTCAACAGATCATTCTCAATTTACGATGTCTGGTCTTGTATGGTAACTGCAATAGTAAAGTTATATATTTTTTCATCATATGACTGAAAGAATTTCGAATTGAGTGGAGGTCCTACTGGATACCATCTCTACTTCTCAGGAAATAATCAAGCTAAGGCGAGAGTATACTGTTTCACGTGGATAATAACAACTAGTACTAGCCCCTTCATCGTGATGAAAATGATGCTGAGTATCTTCGTCATAGCTATTATAATGTATTTCCCAGCTGATAATGTATACTCATAAATAGATGGATGGATAGCCGAAGCAGTAATTTGTATAGTAATATACATCGATAGTCACCGTAATATTGAATAATCATTATACCCCCTAGATCGAAAAAGTAATATTTCACTGATTGTTATTTGTATGTATTCCAGAATTAGTGTTTTGCTTTCAACCGGAGAAAATATTCTGGTAGTCTATTCAAAGAGAGCAAGTGTAATGCAATGAAATTTTTCTACAATATCATGTATAGAATATATTCGCAACAAACTGCCTGTTTCTTCAATGAGAATTCTAATGTACTTCACTGCCGAATAAAGAGAAGTTATATAATATACCATCCATTCAGTCCAAGCTGTTTAATCTCCATGGTAATAGAATTTCTATTTCCTGTACAAAAAGCGACAAAGCAAATCGTGCCCAGTAATACAGATATCGCCTAATATATATTATAGTGCACCCTAATAGCAGAAAACGAAACTCCATGATGGCCATAGAGCCCGTAATATCGGCATTCACCCGTCTCTGCGAGACTGTACTCCCCTCTAGAGAGGAGGGGAGGTACGGGGCACCAAGCAAATCAATAAGCTTGTACGTAACAAAGTTAGTTTCTCTCAGTCGATGTAATTTTTATCATCGTTGAAACGATACTTTGACATGAATCATCAAGAAATGTGAAATATCATTGAATACTGATTAACTAAGTAGGCACACCATTATAGAATCCCGACAAGATTCGCACTGTTACCAAGAACGAAAACATCAGAATTTTTCGAAATACTCAGTTTCAGTCTGTTCCATTTTCAACCAACATTCGAATCATGACAGAGGAATCTATATACATCAATGTAAACCTTTAATAATGCAATAATTCGATATGCCTACATACCTTCGAACAATATCTCAAATGTAACCAAGAATCTACAAATTCATCACTATTCGGCCATGAATTTCTAATACATCAATCTCAAAAATCAACAAATCACAAGATATTTCACTAGAAATTATCAATGATTAATTATTAACAGTATCGTAGAATTATATCATGTGCTATGGAGTTAAGTTTGGTGATGACGTGAATCATCTCCAAAATATGTCATTGAGAGGCATCTTGAAAACAAATTATAACAAAATGTTTATTGCTCAGTAGATGTTGCTATCGCCTTGGTTATCCATCTCCACAAAAGGCCCCCTTAGAGCCAGATGTCATGTTCGGCCGGTATGACTAAGTAATAGATACTCCATAACTAAGAAGGCACTACATTTCAATGTAGATGCTTGACTTTTAGTGAATGACTAAAGTAATGCCTACACTCTGAAGTGCAGCTGATACAGCAGATTCAAGGAGAAATTGTAGTATTATTTGTTTGACGTTAGCGAAGTTGGTCAAGTAGCAGCTTCACTGGGCATGCTACAAATAGTTCTATTTGGAAATGGATGGAATACTTAGAGAAAAATGATACAATGCAAGACGATATGTCAGTGATGGTATTTTGTATCATCAAATATTCCGGTAAAAGTAAAATGGAGTATAACTTGTTCCGATCATGTTTCAATTCTGTTTTTCTTTTAGGTAAATATTTCTAAGTAGATCTTAAAATTAACATTAGCACCCAATTCTCATTTATTCATACCACCCAAAATTAGCTCAGCTTCTATAACAAAATATCAAATTGTATTCACTTAGTAAAAAGAGGCTCTAGGTGAACAAGTCGCTTGATAGATAATAAGATAACAAGTCACTTTATATACTCAACAAAATTATATTTTGTTTCAGTAATCCAATGTATCAATCAAATGTTGTTTGTCCATATTCCTTGATTTGATTACATCATTCAAAACGATTTTCATATCATTTAGTTTTATTTACTATATGTACTTTTGCCATTGTTTGAACTGTTAGAGTTGTCAGTACTTTGAAATCAGTTTATAATTTGATAAATACAAAAAATAGTACTCTATTGCTATCATCTTGATTGTACAGGGTGGTCCAGAAGTGTGGTAATGCCAGAGCTACTCTGGCATGGCCTATTGAACTTATGCTTGTTCAAATGGAAAAAAAAACAATGAAGTGGCAAAATATCGGGTGATGTAGAATGTTCGAAGAATTTTCAAAGTGATCTGTTGTCTTGTTCACTAGAAACGTCTAATGTGGCATCCACCGCGAATCAGCCTGTATACTCGTACTCGTAACAGGAAGTGTAAGTTCTAATAATAATATCCATCCGGAAACTTGTATATGCTGCAATAATTGGTTACGTCTGTACTCGATGAAAATATTTGCATCGCTGTGTTGCCAACTCATGTGAACAAAGTAGAATAGAAATTTGACATTTCGAAGTTGTTTTTATGAGAACAGTGAACTTGGCAATATTGCAAATATCACCATCGATTCGGCAAACACCGTGTTCCGCCTGGAGCCGGTCCTGAGATACGAGACCGTTTCCATGAATAAAAGCGACCCTATATGAAGTTTTCTTTCTATTTCCGGTCCTAGAAACCGCTGGTAGAGTAATGCACACTATTTTCGGGACATCTTGTATAATCAAGAAATGTACAAATGTACAACAAAGATTGCAGAATCATATAATCAATTGGTAACTCACTTTGCGTTTTTCGGATGAACTTTGCGATGCACCAACTGGAATTCAGTTTCTGTTTTTTTAGGCATCAGCGGT
The DNA here is from genome assembly GCA_963576655.1 of Gastrophysa polygoni. Classification (NCBI taxonomy): domain Eukaryota; kingdom Metazoa; phylum Arthropoda; class Insecta; order Coleoptera; family Chrysomelidae; genus Gastrophysa; species Gastrophysa polygoni. The sequence goes on along the minus strand of OY755083.1, from coordinate 13,193,594 downwards.
GTGCATTCATGCTTCATAGTTCTTGTTGGGGAAGTGTGAGACCCATATCCATCAGAATTCAACTGAAAAATCAAGAGATCAATGTCATTTCTTGGTGAAGTCCATAATTCCTAAGTTTCTTAATTTCTCATCAAAGAGGTACAATGATTTTTGTGGTAATATGATCAGCGTGTATAGGTGTGTCCGTTAATAATTAGTCAATATATTATGGATACTGGAAACAGTTAATATTTTCTATATTTTTTTCATCCAATCAAGGTTTCGTTGAATGAATATGGTGATGACATAATTTTCAACTATGTTTATTTCGCTCTTTTCTCTGGCCCTAATATGGCCGCCATAAAAAAAACTGAAAAAGGGTACTATATTTGGAAAATCGTCCACCTTCTATAAAGTCTAATATTCTCATGATATTCCTCGTATGATTTGGGTTGCATATTAAAATTCACCTCATTATCTGTTCATTAAATGGAATTATTATCGAAAGAAGCAAAACTTTTTTGTCATATTTGAGAACATTTTTTTTTATTATGACTCAGGATATATTATTTTTATAATATCTCAGGAACATCTAAATGTATGCATGTGAAATGTTATCACTTTTGGGTTTATTATCAATAAGCCTATCTGATGTTCCAAAGCAATTTGACATCTCAGCAGTCAAAAATATGAGTTAAAATGTGGTGACATACGACAGTAATTACGCCACTGGTTAGCTGAATTCAAAACTGGAAACTCCAAGGAATTACGTTGATCAATGTGCGATAGTATACTAAGTTTAATTTTTTTTCACCGGGGTTTCGGAGAAACTAATATAAACCAGAGAGGATGCATTTAATTATATACGTTAATGAATAAGGAATAAGGGCAAATAAATAAGTAATTCCTCACCTCATTTGTAGGTGAGGAATCCGTGTTCTAAGTTTGTCGGTCTCATTCTGACTCACCCTGTATATATTTTCGATAGTATACAGTGTGTTAAAGTCAAATGGAATGAATTATGATACAGGAAATAAGTTTTGGGTATATTGTTGTAAGTTTTGAGTATATTGTAGCGAATTTCGGTAACCACATGATTTGATTGTACTAGAAAACGATAACTTTTTTTAATAGAGAATGCAGAGACCTTTCGAACAATCAGAAGCCTATAATTTCAATTTGAGAAAGTAGGGAATAAACATGTCTTTCGAAGGGGGTTGAAGGTAGGGATTGCATTTTGACGTTCAAGAATGTCAATTTATAATTTAACTTTGACGTGTTTCGGGATTTTTCATAAAAAAAACGTTGTACGTAACTCATCCAGAAATGATCTTTACATGATTTGTCAAAGGGTTTCAAGCCTTGCCTAAGGCGTCGGAGTGAAATCTGCATAGACGCCCTTTCCGAACTTATAATGTAAACTATTACTATTATTCTGTAGACGTTTGATCTTTACTTTGACGATAGTCGCGATAGCTTTGGTAGCCATGACTGACTCTTGTTGCTGGTCTTCGATGAAAGGAGGCGGCGGGGGTGTTGGTATCTTTTTGGCGGGGATGATTTCCATGGGGATCTGGTCTCCAAGCAGTCGTTCTTTCATTTCATGGATGTACGGGCATCGCTGCATGCTGTCGATCTCACTCTGAAACAAAATCATGAAGGAAATGAGCTATTCCGTTTCTTCTGCATGTTCATTTTTATGTTATCCGAGAATAGCCTACTCATTCGCGGAAATCGATGCATTATCGTTATTTTATTATTATTTTTTGACTACACGAAAGGAAACCCTATGATGTTCGAGTAAGCCAGCGGTGGAATGTTCAAAGAGAAGGAAGGTATTGGATTTTTTCTTGAAAGTTTGGAGGTCGTGAGCATCAGAAAATACTTCACTAAGCTAAGAATTCCACAACTCTGCCGTTCTATCGATGAATGATGCTTAGTAGAGCATTTCGGCAGCCTGGGCTCGTCTATATAGTTTGTCCATCGGGAATCGCTCGCGGTGGCATAATAGATAATAGATATTTCCGTTGATCACCGACCGTGGAAATATCTATAAGAGAGGTAGAGAACGCCCACCTTTCTACGAGAAGTGTGGTATTACCGACTAGCATAGCTATCTCCTGAATAGAATCTAAGAGATTCAGCGTATATGTTTGGGGGCTGAACTCTGAAAATGCGAACATTAAGTACTTCAGGACAGGTCGAATTTGCGCTTTTTAGATCATGAGCAGCTGGGACAAAGAGCGATGTATCAATGGAATATTTAATTTCTTCCCAGTAATCATTCGTGCAATATACTAATTCCGAGTACATTATTTTGATTTTTTCAAAAAGAACAGAAAACATTTTCGTGAGGTATGAAAGAAATTCTCCGTTAATCGAGCAGTTGAAATGATCATATTTCCAAACTTTATGCAATTCTTGCTCTTCGTTTCTGAGAAGAAAAATTGAATATATAATAATTATTTCAATATATTCGTAGTAAGATAAGTTGATAATAATATCCATTCGTGTATATTTGTCTAATTCTGCCAAAATAAGGAAAACAAAGTAACACTGACTATATCTGCTCAGTCAGGTATCTAAAAGTTGAATTTCATGCACAGTGACATTTTGAGGCAGATCATTCATCTGTCGCTACTACAAATATAATAAAAAAATTGAGAATATCCCATACATAGAATCTGAAGCAGTGAGAAATCTTTCCGATTAATTCTTCAAACAAGAAAACAATACTGAGATTATGAAGAAATCGTATGTATTTCCATAACTGTAACTCGTATGAGGAAAAAAGTACATATATTTCATGAAGTGAGCTAGTGGAACAAATTATCTACACATATTCATATTTCAAAGCACTGCTAGAAAAAAATTGAAGTTGAAAATGGAACGAATGGTTCAGTCGATGAGTTTTTTGCAGTTTAATGTAATATTCAATGAAGCCGAACCAGAAGAAAATCTAATGAATTATCCATAAATTATTTAAAAAACAATTGGAGATTGTGCAACTGACACATGGAAAATGGTAAAATATCTAGATGATGAGTGTTCCATTTGTCCATAGAACAATCAAGATATAATCAACTTTGTATTTTGAAAACGAAGATATATGAAAAAAATGATATCCTTTGTCATATGCAATTTTCATCGCCAATCTCAGAATCTTCATTTACATGTATTACTAAGTATCAATGATATATTCACCATATTGTCGAATAGCATGAAGAATATCACAACAAAAAGTCTGTAGAGAGCACACTGAACTCGCACCAATCCACTGGCATTTCCACTGTGCGTCTATACACAATGAAAGGGAAGTCCTTTTCCACGCACCCTATTCCCTCCTGGTTGAGTCGAACAAGTGTACTTCATCCAACTGGTGGCGTAGGTCAGTCCCTGCGGGGGTGAAACGCTTCGTACATCGTACATTTTCCCCCTCTTATTCGATTATTTCGCGAAGAGGACATACAGTGTAGTCATCAGACACAAACTAGACGCAAATCTTTCAATGACAAAAAATCTAGCCAACGTGATATCGATGCCTGACTGTCTCGTTTGGAGTATGAACCTATCGATTGTATCTTGCAAATACCATTTCCTTAACAATTTCATTCATATACAATGTGTACCTCTTCTAGTGTATCGATCCTCTTATTCAAGAGTAGAAGTTACAATAGATACCTTCCAAAGATATCACCTTTTAATTTGGTAAAACGAGAATCATGTGCGAATTCCTGTGACGTCCAAATCATCCACTAGGTTTATTCTAGTAATACTTGCCGTCCGAACTTGACAATGCTGACGAACAAATGTATTCAAAGCTCAATTAGCAGAGTTATGCTCACCAAGAGTGACAGATACGAGGTCGATTGAATGACACAAAATGTGCAGAGTTCATCGAATCCAACTATACTGTGAAAAACATTTCAATCAAATCTATTCGTTTTTGTTTTTGTACGAGAAAAATGATTTGGAGCACTTACATAATAAATTCTTTTCGTTCTCATTCATGAAAATATTCGATTTATTTGAAATATTCGGATGATATAGGCACTATTTCCTCTTTGTAGATCTGGAAATACCAGCACCTTCTTTTATTTTTCAAATTTAGGTCGTAGGATCATGCTATGACTTCTATGCTTTTCTACGCATTCGATGCATATTCAAATACATACAGGCTGGAGAAGTACTGCATTAAATTCCGAAAACAAGGAAGCGTTGGTAAGGGATTTCGATTACCTTCAAAATGATGACCCCTTATCCCATTTGAGATTCAAGGGTTGGAGCTCACCCCTCCGAGGGGTTTGAAGTGGAAAAGTTGAAAACATGCCCAAAATATTCTTCCCTCGAAATGAAAATCGACAGGTTCGAGGGTTTCTTTTTCTGAGAACGATAACTATGTCAAATCGGCCTTGTTTTGTTTCCATTGGGCCACCCAGTATACATAAATCCTTAGAACGTACCTATTCTAGGCAGTTTTTCTGAAAGCTCAAGAATAGTCATCACCATTGTAATATAGGTTTTCTGATACCCTCATTCTTGATATATTCTTAGGAATTAACGAGTGAATCAAGAACTAATAGATTTTTATTGAGACATTTTTGACATCATAGTTCACATAGACGAGGTCACTTTATTGGACCTCGTCCGTCCTCAAACGTCATGAAGAGCATGATAAGTGAGACAGCTTAATGATTTTCAAATACGAAATATGATGAAACAATAGTTTTGGAACAATCTAAATCCAGAAGATTTTCAGTGTTTATTTGCGATGAATCAACGTTTATTTTTGTCATGAAAACTTTCGTGGAAATACAAAGCGGGAACTCTGCAGTGGAAAGTCCACAAATTCAACAGGATTTCGAACCAATAATGATCTGGCCAAACGATATCTGACAGAAATGTCTCAATTGTTTTCACTAGAATGCAATCAAACTATTTATGAAATTTGCAATCCATTCACTGATAATACGTGTATACAGAACGCAAAAATTTCAGATAAATAAATACCTACAGCCATCAGAATCTACTCAAAGATTCGATGGTTGAAGATTGTATACTGTTGACATTATTCAAACACTCACCTGTTCTTATATTTGCACCGTACAACACGAATCAGCTGTATCAGCTCTCAAAAATCAACAGATGACTCGGATATGATCTGTTCCGTAAGTTTTCCGACTAATCGTCCACATTTTCTCTTTCGTGGTTTCCGACTCAACAGTTTGTCAAGTAGATACCAAAAAGGCGTTGATAATGATATACTATGATATGTGACAATAATAAAACGATGCGTATAAACCAGAACGTCTACCTAATCAGGTCGACAGACACGCTCCCAGATCGCTCTCAGGGCTGCTCCCAGCACAGGAACGCGAATTCTCGGGGTCTAAAAGCGTTCCGGATTCAGTGGCGTAACGATCGATTCATCAGAAGTCAATTTGTTTGTGTGTTTTTCCTTTTATCCACCTACTTGTTTTCTGAAATGAATAAAGTTGACAGGCAGACTATTTGATTTGTTCCAATTCACGACGTCCATAGATGCCGCCCTCGTTCTTTCTTAAAATAAATGAATTCACGGCAAATACTCAATGAATTCATATGAAATCGCTCAGACACTTCTCTTGATACAAAAAACCTATCACACGAGAACGAGAAAATCAAGATAACACGAAATCGGTCGACCACGCATATCAAAAGAAAATTTCTGGAAAGAATTCAATGCCTCCTTGATTTTGTTACAAATTACCTGCTTGAAACACTTCGAGAAATGAATGGTTTCATCATTTGAAATAGCTATTCATTAATATTTCTGAATTTGTCAATATAATTCATTCAACCCGAATTCTGTTACAATTTCGCATACTCTCATGTAACCTCTCATGTCACCTCGAATACTTTCGGAAACTTGAACCAAAATTAAATATCCTCGAATTCAGCGAATCTTGTTTTATACGAAGGTTCCCTAATTAGGAGGCCAATTCCACTGTTTTTAATCATATGGGTAGATATACAAGGTGAGTCAAAAATGTGTACCGAGCTTTCTGGGGTTGATAGTACATTAAAAAATAATTATAGTATGAACAATAAACTTGGGGCCCAAAATGCATATTGAGGGAGATATATCCTTCCGAAGTTGATAAAATTGAAATAATTCCTCCGCATAACTTCTAAACGGTGAAAGCCACCAGATTGAAACTTTCTGCATACATGTATATTGTTAAAATACATTTTTTCATTACATTTCTACATTTCTCATATTGTTATAGAAGGTGTTTTCAGAAGGTGAGTCATGATTTTTTTGGGACATCTTCTTTCCTTGTTTTCGTTTTGGTAAGAAAATGGAAACATTCGATGGAGCGAAAAAACTTACATGGAAAAGGTACTCTTATCCAGATACAAAAAATTTAACCGTTTTCGAGATATTTGAGTTTTTTCAGAAGAAGAAGAAGTTTATTCAAATAGGTTCACCCTAATATAAACATAAGATTAATCAATTTCAAATAATAACATATCCAAGATTGAATAAATCATTAAAAATAATATACCATTACAATTAATATGAAATATAAAATGATATACCATTACAATTTTATCAATGAAAGTTACATCAACTGGCTTCAAACTAAGGAATGAAATACTGATCGAGACGATATTTAATATTTTATCTAATAAAATTATTGATGGCATGGTCACTTATTTTCTTTCTGAAAATTGCTAGAGTTAGAGTACTTTTGATTTCATTTGGAAGTTTGTTGAAGTCGTTAAAACCCTTGAGAAATAATGAATTCATTGAGTTCTGCCTGTTTGTTTTTCTAATGAATATATTTGTATTACTTCTTGTGTTGTATTGATGTGTTGTATTCAATGTACTATCACCCCCAGAAAGCTCGGTACACATTTTTGACTCACCCTGTATATGAAGAGAATATAGATATGAGTGAAATGAAAAATTAACAATATCAGAAAGAAGCTCTCAACATTGCGAGTCTGATAAATAAATGTTCTCAGATATCTCAGATAACTATTTCCAACTCTCTAATATAATAATGTCGAATATATAAATTTGAGGTGAGGATATGCTGTTTGGAATATAGCACTCTCGGTTCCATGGAAGTGTCATAACCTTTCAAACTTCAATGATTTTTCTCATGAGTTGAATACTTTATCCTAAATCAATTAGGGATATTGGTCAAGAAGACATTGTAGTACAGTAAAGTTTTGCATGAACATTAACCATGAATTACCGAAGGATGTAAGTTCAATGCTTGAGTTTTGAAATCAATATTGCAACGAAATATAAATTATGAAAAGTTTTGGTTGAACCAGCAGAATAGCATCAAACTTATACAGTGCCAAACTTACAGGTGCCTTATACATAGATTGAGTATTCAGCGTCCAGAATTTCCAGCAGTATTAAGATACATTTCCTGAGATTTGCCTCGAATAGAATGAAACAGAAGTTGTTCCTGCTATAACATTTTTCAAGAAGTGCTCATTTGTCATTTTGAACACTTCAATTTTAATTTCAACTTCAATTTTTAACACGAAAAATATGACTTTTGGTTCGAATAAGAAATACGTATCTACCATTCTCTTAACGTTCTCCCTGGTCTTCTGAAAATAAACAACATTTTTGATGTGTGTCGATAGAGGATCATCAATTCTGCCCTGAATTGAAAATATCATATTTTCAGTAACTACTTGTTCAATACACACATTTGATTTGACTTCATACTAATAATAAATCAAGTCATATGGCTATGGTGGGATTGAGTATATAATACACAAATGGAATGATGAAGAATATGAGGTTATCTATTGAAAATTCGAAAGTTGATGTCACTTCCGGTAAAACCGAAGTTCTTAATTCCGATTCTAATATGGTAAAAAAAAATATAATAATTATCAACTCGAAAACCGTAGGGATGAGTACCTATAGGGAAGTATCCGACGAAAAGATTCAGATAGTGATTACTACTTTGACTAACTCTTTGGTGTAAGCAGCACCAAGATCGATTACTGAAGTAGCCAAATTTTCAAAATGATACGATGTCCCGTTTCCGTGAGTGTCTAAGGTACCGTCGACCCTGAGACATCCTGTGTATCACCCACCATCGACTACCATACACGACTTGTGTAACTCCTTGAATATTTCTATTCACGATACTTTCATGGTATTAGCAGGTATTTCAAAGCTTAGGATGATTGTTGTCCCTGCTCTAAAAACCTTATCATTGGGATCAAAAACAGAAAGAAACACAACAGAAGAAAAACCGAAATTTTAACGATTGGAAGATGCAAATGTAAAGCACGCCAATGTCCAGAATCCATATTTTGCGAGAACTGATTTCCTATATTTATTTTTGTATCATGATTTATTGATCACGATAGAGTTGCGATGAGCATCTTCGATGATGCTAGTTATTTGTAGCAAACGGAAGAAAACAGCTGTTCACATCCAACAAAAAGGGGCTCGTATTTCAGATTTGCTTCCATCTGATCAGCATCTACACTAATTCAATATCATCAATTGCTCCTTCTGAGGATATTGCAGCTTTCTAATTCGTTAACGAGATGTATTGACACTCACCGTCATTAAAATTGATGTTTCTTTCAATAGTATTGGATTGGATTGTTCAAAAGGCAACAATTTAAAATATCGTGATTTCTAAAACCAACACAAATGATTCCTCTTGGGAGAGCAGTAAGGTACCGGAGTTCCTAATGAAAGACTTCACTAGGCAGAGAATCGCATAACTTTGGCGTTCTATTGATGAAGCATACATCGAGAGACCAGATTTCGAGCCTGTCAATGATGTAGGGGTGACCAGCCTGAGCTCATCTAGTTTGTCAAACTGGAATTGCTCGAGTGAGTGCCAAAACACCGGAATTGATAATTATTGTATCAGACGAATCTCTATCGACACATAGTGTTATTTTTCTGCGAGGAATCTCGATATTGAATGGCATGGTTGGGGTGGCAGAAGTTTTGCTAGATGACTTTGCTAGAGGGCCAAACCCGATCAAATATTTCGGAGATACCCCCATGTTTCTCGATCGATGCGTGTCACGTAAGCGAGTAGGTCTCCTGTTGATCTCTGGTGATGAAAACCCTATTGCCGGTCATTCACGATTTTTGAGCTCTCTAGATTTCGGATGAGCTCGATTTCATTTGTTTTCCTTCACCTTAGAGATTTGAGATATGAGTACGTGGTCTGAATTTCCTAGTGGTGCACGATGGTCATTCCAGTTGCTGGATGGTTCTTTTACTAGAATCTTTGGTGATATGTTTGGTTTGGTCGTTGTAGTGAATGAGTTAATGTGCCAAGTAAAAATGACATTTCAAGTTAATGTCATTATATCCGGTTTCTCAGTCTGTAGGTGGAAATGAACATAGTTATAATTTATGTGTGTATTCAAATCTCGGGTATTACAAAGGTCTACTTTTTATTTCTAGAGATTTTTGGAGTTGTCTCTCTTCATTTCTAAGAATAAATATAGAAATCATAATAATTATTCTCATATTCCCGCGGAGAAGTAGCGGCCAAACCGACGTTTGAAGGAGTTGGAGTTGCAACTCCAATCGAGGACACGTTAAAAAGAAACAGTCTTCCATTCATGGAACCTTGGAACCATGACCAAAAATTTGGTCGAGAAATATCGGTCGGCAATGCCCTGGTGTCAGTATGGAACAATCTAGATGATGAATCCTGGAGTGAAACTCTCCCGAAGTGAAATACCTCTCCAATCGGATTTCCGGGCGAAAGTTGCTCTAGGGTGTTTGTTTACAATTGGAATATATGAATTTAAGAATAGTCACTTTCTCCTCTTCTCTCCTCTTCTCAATATATTTGTAGTGAAAACAAATTTATTATCTTCACTACTATAAAGCTTCCACATTTTCCTGATGATGGATTGAATATATCTGAAAGAATTCGTGCTGAATTTTGACATGGAGATCCTATTGAACTCACAATTGGTCTCAGTGGATTGTTTGGTATGTGTATTTTAGGTAAGTCCATAGTTTGCTGTGGCATCTGGAGATATGTTTTTTTCTGCAAGTATCAGATTATGTTCTTGTTTCTTGATCTTGATGTTTCGTAAGGAAGAAAGAACATGAAAAGAACATTACATGAAAAGAAGAAGAAAAAAAACATTACATTACATGAAAAGAACATTACTGAAGATGGACAAGATACGGAGTGATATTAAGATCATTGGAAAAGAAGATAACAACCAAAAAAGGAAAACCGAAGAATCTGGTTGCTTCTTCTGAACGGACACAAAAATATTAGTTCTTGTTCAGTTGATACATATAGAACTTGGCATTCACTTCCTAAAACTTGATAGGAAAATGGTAAATTCAATATCAATTGATAAATATACACCTGGTACCCAAAATTATTTCTGTCTGACAAATTGTCACTCTTTAGTGTCAAAAGACTAAGCAGCGAAACTATTTAGAAGAAAAACATTTCTCCTCTGTGTTGAAAACGGAAGCATATTCATTCCAGAAACGTCCACCTTCAAGAGTAGAATAGTAGAAATTTGTTACATAAACTTGTCTTCCAGATTTTTTGAAAAACAAGGTGTCACTGACAAATAAAGAATTTCACTTTTAGTTATCTGAAGGTTGAATATCAAGCGGGGCTGACAATTTGGGGCAGATCATAAATACATACATACAAATATATTCGTTTAATGATTGTTATATCTATTTTCATTTCTAGAAACGAGGAGGGAAAATCCCAAAAAACCTAGAAAAATTAAAATACCACCTCGATCAACCTACGGACCGTGTCTATTTTTGGATTCATTTATAGCAATGGTGAAAAGTGAAGCGAAAAGAAGTTTCTGAACAGGGTCAATTCTGGTATTAGGTCATATACAATACGACACAGTTGATTTGTTAATTAAATATCTGTGATAAACTGTGATACTGAATAACTGTGTCAAATGTGATTCGATTTGTTGCAGTTCTCTCCACGAATTGATACATATAATCGTGACATCAAAACACTAATGATTCTGAAATATGTGAAAACAGGATGTTTCTTAATATGTCTCTAATAAATGTAGAAGGGACCTGGTGTGTTCCACAAGCATACCAGTACAGATATCAGCTATCAAATGGAATTTGAATGAGTTGTTACATTACAAAATCTCTAAAATTCAATACGGAAAACTCAACTCGTTTTCCATCATCTAGTTCACAAAACCTTTAATGCACATTCAGAAGTTCGTTAGTGAAATGGCATGCGGGAGAATAAAAAGTAAACAGTTCGATTCAGTTTTTTGTGCTCTTTCCAAATATGTATATGGATTTTGAAAATTCGAAGATACGAGGTGTTTTATCGATGACCTGAAGATAATCAACTTCTGTTAACTCGGACCTGGATTATTCTCCTGATTTATATGCAAGTCGCTCGTGAACGAAAACATGTGTCTCAAATATCGAAAAAAAAATCACTTGAGGGGTCCGTTAGTTATGACTCCACGAAGAAATGAACAAAATTGATCGAACATCCTATGCCCATATTATACAGACCCAACAAATATGGTATATTCAGAACCACCTTGGTGACCTCTATTCACCGTTGACGTATTTTCGTTTCCCTACGGAACACCTTGTATATCGAATGTTCATTTTCTTTCTATTCCACTCTCAAGCAATCAAGAACAACACTTCCCGCCCTGTTATTTTTGAATTCCAAATCAATCACAAAGTTTGGCGATTTCATTATATCAATCTGGGAAGTTTCTCATACTGTTAAGACTCTGTCTACATCTCTGATTTTTTTTCTCGAAGATTCGGCAAGACTACCTTGGTCGCATGGAGAAATAACTATCATGCGTTATGTGGAACTTTTTTTTGGAAAATACCATTCATTTGATACATATCAATTGAAATTCTTCTTGTTCAGTGGATAATGAGTTTTTGTAGGTCAAATTCAAAAGTACCTTCAGGCATACTCCATGAAAACATAGATATCAAAAGGAATTGCAAAATTGTTGAAATGAGCCAAAGGAAGGTAGAACCTGTTCGAAAAATTAAGGTCCGAGTTGCTACTACCGGAAACGTAGAAGGACATTTTTTCCGAGTTCTTCTAAATGTTTCATGATCCCCAGTTACAACTAGGAATTCAGCATCATTGCAAGTTGAGTAATTATAGATAGACTAAATATTCAATCATTCACACTTCATAGTTCAAGTATCCTCTAATTAACAGCACATGCAATAATTGGATTTGCGTACTTCGCAACGATTGAGGTTTTTCTGAAAGCCTTCCCTGAAAAATCATTCTCATAATCTATTGAACAAATCAACTCTAAAATGAGTTGAGTTGAAACCACACTATTCACAGGACTATTATGCGGTAACCTTCCAATGAAGTTCAGTTGGCATGCGTTTCATATATTTTTATCGATAAGCCTTGTTCCTATGTGGATTTTCATTCGAAGATTATCGTGACGACTACTATACCTAATGATAGTGAAGATGGAGGATGTGGGGGAATGCATGTATGCTCAAATGTATTTTTATACTATATCTTTTATCAATATCCCTTATCTGTATATTGCTTCAAAATCACAATGATAATGTGGAAAGTAGCTTTGGGAAGCAAAATGTGTGCTGCTCAAAGTGGACAGAATGTCCATTTCAGAACATTTTTGTTGAAAACGGAAAAGAGTTCATCGAAAAAGCTAATCTCCCTATTTAATAATGATCAATATTCAATAAAAACCAATATTCAATAACATAACAATAATCAACGTTCGAAAATATTTGCCAGCTTCAGTTTGCTAAAATTTCTGATATTTCAAATGCAAGTTCCTATATATTATGATATTTTCGGATTCTACAGAAGATTCTGAGCATATTTGCTCTAGCATATCCTATAGCAATCTATAACTGTTTTCGACATATTTGTCGAGAATCAGAAACAAATTCACATGTTACAAGAAAAGTGTGAAATAGCTATGGAATATGATATAGCAAAAGTGAATCTTTCTATACGATTGATGAGAATTAAATATTGATAATTTTAATTTCGAATATTTTCTTTATATTAAACCTCCATGATGGATGATGATGGTGCGAATCAAAAAACCCAACTCAATCTTCATACAGTATGATGATCAACTATTCGCTTGCATTTGGGAGTAATGCCTATCGATATGACTTCACTGACATGTTGGTGGAGTGGACTAAATTCTGAGCTATTTAGGTCATTCAATGTCTTTCATAAACCTAACAATTCTGCTTTTTATTACGGTTTGTTTACACACTGTATGTATACATCTACACATGGACTGTACGCGAAAGGTGTAGGTATTCATTCTTGATGTTTATTTTACATGGAACACGGAAATTAGAACCGTTGCGCAGCTTTCCGACGACGCAGTAGCAATAGTTTCTTTTGAATTCTAGTCCCAGCTCCCCCATATGTCGGGATTCCAGCAAATATGAAAACCATCAAACATATTTTCAACTTTCGTTTGAAAGAGTTACTCAAAAAACAATCATAAACACACGTGTCGATTTTCGGAAGGAGTTATCAATTATTTACACGCTATCATCGGAGAATCAGCTGAATGAAACTTTCATATGGTCAAAAGTGGAACAATAGGTACAACAATAGGTACATGCTGCCTCGCTTCAGGATATTATCTGATTGAAATTACTCCGTTGGATACGTTGTGAGTTCAACTCTGATATTTTTTCAATTATTTTTGCGATTCCGAGAAAAAACCTCGAGCGACCATCTTGAATAATTGTTGTTTCACTATTCAAAACTCGAAAGGCAGTTTCGAATTATTCTCTTCATTCATTTAGGAATATTGCCGAACCATCAGGCCAATGATATTCATTGAGTGAGTTAGTTATCGCTTAAAGCGAAATATCAGAAAAAAACAGTGGGATACCCCATATATAAATTCAGAAAATCGAGTACTCTACTAGGAAATGCGCTTCGTCCTACTCTGCACAATTATGGATTCTACATTGTTGGATAACTTACAGTCGGGACACCGAAATACACATCGTCTTCGAAAAATCAGTAAGTTTATCATGCAAAAGAGCCTCTGTAAGGCTGTAACCCTCCAAATACCCATCACTATATTTCATACACTCAGTCAGATGACTTTGAGAAACATTTGATCAATTTTTTGCTTCATGTACCTTAGGTGCAATATGAGCGCTCATCTAACGAGGTAACGAGCAAGAATAATTTACTTACATTGTTCCAGCGAGAATAATTCGAAGACCATAGATTTTGATTTTTCTGGATGAAAATATAAAATTGGAAAAGTGTAACATCATAAAGTAATCGGTTTTAATATCACGAGGGCATAGACAAAATTCGATTATACTTGCGAGTTACTAGAGATATTTCCAAATTCCATTGATCGATATTAAAATTGAAGGTAAAATTGTTAAAACAAATATTTGATGTATTGTCGTTTTGAGATATTTTAGTGATATTTATTGATCTATTTCACCACTATATATAAATATATAAAAATTGAAAAAATATTGAAAATGTTGTATTTACTGTTCCAATCAGGAAATTCATTGAAGTCTGAACTTCTTATTTACTTTCTGGATGGTTAGAAACATAACTTAACATTTCTTCGTCGGAATGGATTTCTAAAGGTTCTCCTCTTCTGGAAAATGAATTCGCAATTTTTGAATGAATCCTCTTGTGATTAATTATAGAAGAGGCCCATAACGTTTTCTAATCGAACTTCACACTTTTACCAGAGTAGGACCAAAATAATCCAAACCATATAGTAGCTGAATGGTGTAACAACGAATTGCTGCAAACGATATTATTGCATGGGAATGGAGCCATTTCTGGTTCCACAGGTTTTAACCGTCCATCAATAGGAAATTGACAATAATTAATTGCTTTCTCACATCTCACTGGGAGTTAGATTCGAGTTCAAATTGAATACAAAAATATCGGCATCGATATTCCAATACCGATGAAAACTCTCTCTAATTTTCTGGTACCTAGATTCAGCATATAATTTTTCTTTGACACTTATTTTTCTGAGATACTAGATATAATATCTTTGAAATTACTCAACCAGTTTGAAATCCTCAAACTGCGCCAAAAATAATTGCTCTCATATATTTCTCTCTATGTCTATCCATCCCTCTCAAGATGAATCATTGAGAAAATCTACCTCCTGCTTCAATATGAACTTTGATTCTCCACAAAATGCATACCTCCCTTCTCGTAATATCCACAAAACTGGAACCAGCAATACGAATACGAATCGGAATTCACCAGGCTTATTCCTATTCAGGACATCAAATGATGCAAATTATCTACCATTATCACTTGATGCCCAAATTATCACTTTGGATTCACATTCTCAACCAGTTATGAAATTATCGCCTGGTTGTGATATTTTCGAATAAGCTAACATTGAGTTATCGTCTTGATGGGTGACATCGTTCGCCTACTGTAAATTGGTATTTTTGGACCTGCTGGCATGAGTTCTCCAACAATTTCAGAATCCACTAGAGTGACTGTTGGTCACTCATCAAGAAATGCATAAGTTTCAATACATTTTTGATTCCTAGCTAACCTGACTTTAGGTATCTTCAGAATTGGAGATCGATTTTTCAACACAGCAATTGCTTCCAGTCCTGATTCCCTGTCTTCCACCAAAACTCTTAACACTTGAATTTATCAATTATCTTCCTGCATAATACGATATGAACGCAGATTTATTGTTTCAAATCTTTCAGACAGATTCCTCTGACTCAATTATCCTAAGAATTTGACACTATTTTTTGCCATACGTTAAATAATTTGCACATTTTTTGAAGAATAAACCTATTCTAACTTAATGAACTGATAAAGATCTAATGGAAAACAATGCTCCAGAACTTGTAGCCATTCGGCAACTGCCTCGAAACCTGTCGAATGATTTCCAGTTCACTCTCACCCGTTTGTGATATTATAATACATATATTGTATATTGTTCTATTTCGCAATGATGATATGGAACTCTAGCCATCAAACATCTGTTAAGAAGCGGCAAAATATGTGCTTCTTACAGCGTCAAAATTCCTAATTCGTGCTGCTATCGAAAATGATCGAAACTTATTTTCTCTGACGCTTTCATTGTTCATTTTGATTTTAATGTTTAATCGCTACACCTCCACAAGAAAACAGTGAAAACCGCTCATGGCGCTCATGAAATCGATTTTCAGCAGAGAATGACGTACGCGGAAGGAAGATACCTATACACCAACAGCCGTCGCGACGCCCCATGCGCAGGCCAGCCATCGATTTCTCTTGAGAGACCTCGTTCTCAACATCCGCATTCAGCCTTCGACCCTCGGGGTAAGTACCTACATCAATAAAACCATCCCTAGCATCAACTGGTAGCTTCATGAAAAATTGAGTCGACCAACGGGCGAACAAGCTTCATCAGCAACATTTCTGTTTCCTTTTTTTGTGATATGCACATGTTTTGACGTCGCATAGAGCCACGTCCACACTCCGACAGAAAGTTTCTCGAAGCAGCTTTCATACCAGCGTAGGTTAAGTAAAGAGGTACTTCAATTTTGATTATTGTTTTCTCATGCTTCTGGTTACACAGGTATGTACTTTCTACTGTCAATTGGTCTCGAAGATTCCTTATACTATGCCTTCTCGCCCTAACAGGTGGTTTTAACGTCGTCCATTCATAACCGTATATGTATTGGAATCGACATATCACTTCATTTATTCCATCTCATGGAGATATGTGGGTACCTTCTGTGAATTGTGTTTGAAATATGTAACAGCCCCCTCAAGTGTGGTTGAATTCTCGATACCTTTACTCTGCCGATATAACAGATGGTTGCGAATTCACGTATTTTCAACAATGTATCATCTCAAATTCGGCAAGGTATATGTCAGTTTTCACACATTCTTATTGTTATTCTAACCAGTTTTGAAGTTCATACATTTTGTTTCAGTCGATGAATATCATTCGATGATACAAATGCTTTTGGTTGAATTAGATGAATGCAGAGTCACTTGGCTCTTCCAGACATTTCGTCACTTTGACCAGTGTGATCTTTTGGAAATATCTATATTAGGTACTTCTTATAAGTCCCATATGTTGAAGCTCATATCCGAGATATAAGTTGAGCCATGGACGTTTCATTGAAATGATTGATATAAAGATTGATGATTGATGAGTCATCATAATTGTCGAGTTTGGAAACATGATCATGAAGTGCCTCAATAATTTTCAATTTTTCATATCTGAAAGGTTATAAATTTGAAAATTTTATGAGAATGCTTGTTATATTGTGAATTTCATTCGAACATTTGTTCGCTCCTTACCAAATAATTTCACAGATATTTCATGATCATTGTCATATCTTCAAGTAAGTTTGGGTGTAACATGTGATGTTGCATGTTCAACGCAATCTAACGGCAAACTATCTAGGTAGTTTTCGAAGAAACTACCAAAAACCTATGGTTTTTGGTGCCATCTACCATCTGTACCAGCCCTCACGCTATACGTAATAGGCCTACACCAAATATGTTGTCATGTTCATTGAATATACTACAGGCTTCAAGTTGAATTTCTTAAGTTCTTCTCTTTTGAAAACTGGAGACCCCTTCTCATAGTAGGTATAGTTCTATTATAACCGAATTAGCACGGCGTTGGTGAATCATAATTCATTGAGTTATTGAGTCGTTCAGTCAGGACATGTCTCACCTTATTATTGTTCTGTGTAAGTCCGTTTTATGATGAATTCTTCTTTAATAATTTCGGTAGGTTACATCTTGACTTTTGGGTACCTTCTCAAAAATCAGTTATTTGTTCAACTATGCAGCAAAGTAGTAATCGGCTGATATCGAGGCGTTCATAGCCAAGTGTATGCGGCTATAGAAATTCAGTCAATCATCTGATATTTGATTTACTGCCGAGTTGAACAGTAGAGTCTGCTAAGTTTGAATATGGCTGTTATGAATACGATTATATGCATGGGAATCTTTGAAACCGTCAGATCTACAATATACTAGAACTTCCGCTTTTTACGGCAATTACATCAACTTCCGATTTTCAAATGGAACACCATGTATTTTTCATTACATGGGTCCGCATACGCACCGTTTCATAGATGAAAGGTGCTGAAAAAATGTATTTCTCATGATTTCTTTGTTTGTTCTGAATTCATGATGACAATAGAGAAATCAGCATCCTGACAGTATATTTTGAGCCACCAATGTTTTCTACATGAAAAAATGACTCCTGACCAAAGGCTCAAGTGTCAATCGTTTTAAAGAAAGACGGCATTTCATGATGAAGAAATAAGAAGATAATTTGTTGCTGATGAAATCATTTCTTCCTCAATTTATTCATGAACATCAATACATACATACATATTATTGACAATTTCCGGTTCAAAATGTGCTTTGTGGCCCATTGTCATAAAAATCAGGCTCAATTTTGACACCCTGTACCTTGAAAAGGGTGAGTATGCGGACCCGTATTGATGGGAACTTGTTTCTGATAATGATCCACGGAATCATAACCTTCTTTTGTTAGATGCTTTTTGAATATCCTATATTTGATATATTTTTATTATTCAAAATTCTATTAAATCTAAATATGAAATTCCACCACACCATCATATATCGACATAAACATCAATAAGCGAAATTTCTTTTCCTTCCTATCCAGCAGAATGGCCTGAATGGCAACTAAATATTTATCGAAATGAATATGAATGATCGGCCAAAAAATATACTCCGCAGCAAAGCAGTTATACAGGGTGGTTCAATGAAAACGAAACAAGGTATGCATTTTTCTGAGAGATCAAGGAAATGACATTGAAATAAATGATTCTTTATGTGATGTTGGATAGAACGAGATTTAATAAAAAAAAAAACACATGAGGCACTTCTTAGATGAACATTGTTCTAACTACAAAATGAGAAATAGCGATGAAAGGGATAAAAGAGTTACTTTCCATCACTAGCCGATTATTTTTATTCTCGAGAACTACTGCATTGAATTCCAAAAATAAGGAAGCGTTGGAGAGAGATTTCGATCACCTTCAAAATGATGTATCACTTGACCCCGTATCCCATTTGAGATTCAAGGGTTGGAGCTCACATCTCCGAGGGGTTTGAAGTGAAAAAGTTAAAAACATGCGCAAAATATTTCCCCCTCGAACGTGTTTTTTTTCTGAGAACGATAGCTATGTCAAATCGGCCTTGCTTCCTTTTTCATTTGGCCACCTAGTATATCGGTACCAAAAATAGGCATCACACGTGCAGAACGTTCTTGATTATAATGACCATCTCTCACCTAAGTCAATTTCTCAACATCTGATAACCACAAACATTCTGAGTGATCTACTTAGATATCCGAAAAGTTTACTTTGGTTAATAGGGAACAGGAGCGGCGGAAGACCACGAAAAATTTATGATAGATGAATGAAAATTTCAGTATATATAGGTATAATAATATATAATAGGTATATCTGACGACACTGTTGAAATATCAAATAGCTCTCTTTGATTTAGATTAATAGGACCTAACAATTTAATCAATACTCATAATATGTTTACTATTTTCTTTTTATCAGGTCGCAATCCAGATGATGAAGATCCTCATTCTCATCATGTCCCTTGGTGGGGCCTTATGCTTTTTGCCATCTGGAAAGGTATGTGTGTTATCAATCATATGATATTTCAATAGTAAAAGTTATCCATCAGTATTTTTTCGTCAGTTTGAATTAGAGCATGCAGGCAGGCATTGTCTACAAATAACATAGATATTAACATTTTTCACTATTTCCATTTCAGAGTTATTGGTAGAGATTAGAGGATATTGCTCAAATTCGTTTTGTGGGAAGTTGTTTTTTTTTCGGGTCAACCCTGGTATTTTCGGAATCAGCATCGTCTAAACAATCCTTCAGATAGTACAAATAGGAAATGAAAGACAACTACCCACAACACTATATTCCATATAATGCTCTACCTTGAATAATTCCATTAAAAATGCAAATGGACTATTCCAGAAGAACATCACAAACTACAATCACTGACTATACCTATCTTGGCACATCGAGTAGGTATACATATATGTGTACAGGAATTTTTTGATCAAGTATTCGACCTCTATGAAGCCTCATTAACGAGGTGTTAATTGAATTTTGTTATTTTAATACCTCAATACGCGATTTTCTTTTTTTCTTGGTGCATCTAGATCTGTTGGAACTGAATGCTTAATACCAAAGTACCTTATATTCATGACCTGTCGCAAATTCAAAAATGGTTAGAACATACTATACAGCTGATACGCAAACCTGGTAGATACAGTTCCAAATATGTTCAGGTAAACATCTACGTTCCCAGTGAAATAACGTCCGCACGATATCGCGTGACTAATAAGTGGTAGCCAAAAACGCTGGTTTCTCGAGGGCTTCAAAGGAGTGACCAGACTTTTTAGGATAGGTTCGGAAGTTGCCTCCAGTTTGCACCACGGACCTATTATAACATCTACCGCAGCAGAATTGAGGCCCTATATACTCTCTCAACTTATCTGTATGCGTATATTGTACCTGCTGATGAATTAAGGTCCATGAGTCTCGAGAACGCTGTGGTTACTACTATAAATCATGTCAAGGACCTCGCCCTCGATACCTACTAAGTCCTGACCAGATTCCTGGCTTTATTACGTAATTTTTCACTTCAGGACAGCATCCTCTCAGGAATTTTTCTACGCGACCTAGTGGACCGCATCAATGGCAAGGGAGTCTCAGACGGCATATCCTATCTTGACTTCACTGACGGTCTTCCGCCGCTGGATTCCGATCGTCTTTTTCCAATGGAGTACGATGCCTTAGGCAGCGGCGAAACCTCAGACCGGCTACACCCGAGCATCAGAGACCAGGAGTATATGCGCCACAGCAGCCTCTGGGGAAAGCAGGTGAGCCTGGACAAAAATATTTTAGTTAACCCTCTCAATATCTTTCGGGGATACTCTAGCAGGTACATTGAAATTTTATGGGTTCGCCAAGCCAGTAATAGGAGATTCCCATCGGGGGTTTCTATTATTATCCAGCATCATTGATATAATCGAGCAATTGCATTTTTCATACACCAAAAAATTATAACAGAGAATTTTTCCATTCGATGAATGTAAAATGTGAATGTAATCACAATCAGCTCTACAAAGAGACGATAAACGCCAATAAATCATTTTGAAAGATAGATATTTTTTAAACGTATCAAAATGTAGCTCCTGAACTACCATAAGGCAGGAGAAATAGTGAGTCGTTCAAAAGTCAACCATCGTAGCTGACTTTGTGAACACACGAAGCATTTATCAAGAACATGAAACCGATTTTATTTTTCAGTACATGTCTGGGGGGTCCGGAGAAGAGATCCAAATGTTGAGACCTGAAGGAATGAAAAACAATCAAGAAATCAAGACTGATTCGACTCTACCAGCTTATTGTAACCCACCAAACCCTTGTCCCGTTGGATATTCCGGTATGAAAACCAATAAATTGTGATAATAGTAATTTGGCATAAGAATTATTATTCCCATTCAGCCACGAAGTGAAATTGATTTTAATTCAGAATTACAGGACGGCTATAATAAAACAAACCAGAGCTACTATGAGGAACTGCGTCGCCACATTTTGGAAAATCAAAAACAAGCGAAAAATTCAGTAAGAGGGGACACATTTCGTCATAACAATCTCCACTTGGTCACCTCAACTTTTGCGTCACATATAATGAAGGTTCACAGTCATATTATGAAGCATATGGAAAACTAACTTGGCTGTATCTCCAGAGTCAAAATAAACCGACCAGTAAACATTTTAGCTAAATTGAGCGCTTTGTAACGTTTTCATCAAGGCTTGTCTGATTTTGATGAAATTTCTACCAAATCATAGCTTCATGTTTCGAAATGTTAGCTTAAGTTTAGTTCTCTAGAAAAGCTGATGGCTTATATAGAGAAAAACAAAAGTAAATTTTTCACCTCCTAATTCTCAACGCCTTGTAGAGGAAGTGGGTGGCTAAACTCAGCTTCATTATGTTCTGGATTGATCAAAAGCAAGGCGACATACTCTGAGGGTTTGGAGGTTGATGGTGACCAAGTATAACTATGACGAAATTTCTGTCCCTGTATATAATTTTTCATGTGTTTTTTGTTACGCCTGAGAATTATAAAATTCATGGTGAACGTTTTTATTTTCTCAAAATCATATACATAGAATCAACTCAAGACTATATTTTCTCAAGCTAAATTTCCACTTTTGAGTTTTTGCCGATTATAGTAGTTTTTATGCACCAAGTGCGTTATTTTCAAGATAAAAAATGAATCACACGATGTCACATTATCATAACGTTCAATAATAACGTTAAATGTTTCACTGGGAACTTTTTTTTCCACTCCATAACTCAGCTCAACTCGAGTAAGCTGGTGCATGAACTGACTGGTCTGCATTACAGTGACTCTATAAACCATTGGATTATCATAAGTCACAGTAATCTGCATGAGATTGACAGATATCGATATTTTGACTTTAATCTATCAAATATAGGTTTTCAGAACGATGTACAAAACACTGGTGCAGCCACTGATGGTGTTTTGGTTCGTCAAAAACGCTAACGCCATTTTCCGCTATAATAGCCTAATAGTTATGGAACTCCCCAGAAGATGGTGACATTTTTACAGATTCCTGTAAAAATAGTTGACGTTTTGAGATTGTAATCATGTAGTTCGATATGATATTGAGAAGTAACCTAAATTACTACTTCTGAATCAACATTTTCATACCATTGTGCAATTATCAATAATACTGATTTTGTTTTCATTTTTGTGTCGCCATTTAACAACTGAAGAGTGATTTTCCGCTATAACGAATAAAATGTTGTTATCAAGTTGGCTGTACGTTAGAGTTTTGGTTGAAGAAATTAGATACGCAAATCGGCAGAATAGCTCCACCAATGTTCAGTACATCGTTGTTTTTAGAAATAATAAACGTTATTTCGATTTATTAAAATCTAGTCGAATCTTGATAAAACTTGTACGAATAATTTGAACAAAGGGGAGGAGAGGAACAATGGAAATCTTCAGATAACGATAGAAATGCATATTATATCAGCGGGCATACAGCAATAAGCGGGTGTCCAAGGATTTATAATTGAAATTCGTGATGACTGAATTCTAGGGGAGCAAGACTGTATTATGGATTTCGAGAACAGCGCCTCATTCAGTCGTAGATACCAGGCCGCCCAAGATTGCATGTGCGATACAGAACACATGTTTGAATGTCCCCATTCTGGCAGCATGTCTGAGGACGATTCCATGGACTTGATGGAAGATTTCGGATTCAATAACATGTTGCAGCAATCGTTGAAAGTGAGGTTATTCATATGACGTGTATAAAACTTTGGTCGCATGCTAGCTGCTTATCCTCCTAAACACAAACACAAGTTTCGAAAACGGAATTATCATGAATGGAACGGCGTCCTCCTAGGACGCATTTCTTTATACAAGTCTACATATCTAGTCTAGTATACACGCCTTGTACAGGAGTGTTCCAATACCATTCTCTATTTCTAGCCAATTTTTTAGTTTTTGCTAATAACAGTTGCTTGCAGTTTATATTTTACCTAGGTCACAATAAGTGAAGTAGTAATGTAAAGTACGTTTCAAGGTCGTACAATATGTATACGTGTTCAAGACGTCTAATGCATAGGCTACGCGTATACGGATGCTGGTCTTATCTCCAGTTACACTTCAGCCACTTGGGCTTCTTGTGCATTCCGGTTTTTGTTTTACAGAACCCAATACGTAGCTCTAGATCCCTGTACTAGTCTGTACAGGTTTTCTTCACCGGTTGACTGTTGTAGTCTTCGGGGGCCAGCCGATGCTGTCCGAATGATAATAATAATAATAATAATAATAATAATAATAATAATAATAATAATAATAATAATAATAATAAATCGTCTTTATGCATCCTACGAAAAAAGTTACAAATTCATAGATGATTCCGTAATCACATGGATGAAAATGTGAAGTGTCAGCTGATGCTCTTTTACAGCTCAACCCTTGTCTGTCGCCTTCGGCCCAGTGCCTCGCATTCTAGCAATATATGATTGGCTGTTTCTGTACCTTTGGCGCATTAGCTGCTGGAAAGATCTTCGTTATACATCGCCATCTTGTACAGGTGTTCTCTCATTTTGCTGTGACCAGTGAGTAGGCTCGTTATTGTTCTCACTTGGTTCCTGCTCAATTTGAGTAGATCTTCAGTTTTGTGCGCTCTCTCATTCGTTTACATCCGACTCAGTCCGATATGCAGCGTCCGATGGCAGTTTTTGTAACCCCGAGTGCGGGTTTCGGGCCCATCAGCTTTTTCATTGCCTTCAATACCGCATGCAGTGTCCTGGAACAACATCAAAGTTATTTTGTTGTGTTCAGAAAGGATACTGAGTTCTTTTAGGCATTTTCATTCCAATCTTGATATCAATTTTGGGTTCATGAGAGCTTTCAGTGACGTCTGACTGTCTGTACATATTTTGTTCCGTGCGTTGCACAATTTCCTCATGTTATTTTCTTTTGCGCTTTGAATACGGAAGTTTTTTTTTATCTGTGGACAACACGAAAGGGAAACCTATAATGTTCGAGGAACATCGTGTTAGCCAGCGGTGGAATTTTGGGAGAGAAGGAAGGTGTTGGAATTTTTCTTGAAAGTTTGGAGGTTGTGAGCATCAGGAAAGACTTCACTAGGCAAAGAATTCCACAACTTTGCCGTTCTATTGATGAATGATGCTTGGTATAGCGATGTTCCCAGTGAGTAACTTAGTTGGAAGTTTTTCTCCTCACTGTATATTCCAGCACCAGTTCCTTCCTTAGTCTTGGATCCGTCTGTGTACCAAATCCTCTCGCCAGGTTCCTTTCTAGTGTGACTATACAGCAATCTCTTCACCACCAGGTTCCAGATCAGTGAGGATACTACAACCCCTTGCGGACAGCCCTTGTTGTCATTGGCTGCCAATATTTCACCCACTAGAGAGGAGTGCAATATTCTTTCTCTTAGCATGCAATCTATCCACCTGCAACAGGTCTCATCGATGTATTTTCTTCTCTATGCCTTTGAGATTGAGTTTAGAGATGTATTGTTGAATGCTCCTTCGATATCCAAGAATGCGCCCAGCAAGACCTCTTTGTTTCTCAGTGCAGGTTCTTCATTCTCTACCAGTAGTGTAGTGCTGTTTCTGTAGATTTGCCTGCTATGTATGCATATAGATCCTTGTGTAGGGATTGATTTGCCAACATTGTATCCCTGATATGCTTATCCAGCAGTTTTTCTTATAGGCCTCAGTGCCTTCGCTCCATCCTGTCCAGTTCTCCATGGCTTGAGGATGAAGACTGCATACAAGGTGTCTTTCCCATTCTGTGTATATACCCCTGACTCAGTGCTAATGATTTGAAACATTTGTTGGGATTCTTAGGAGCGTATTTTGTGGAGCCTTGCCGCCTCATGAGTGCCTTCTACTTCCTCACAGTGCCTCTTTCACGATTCTCTTTTCTATCATCTACATTGATAATTAAAATTATTATTAGATAGAGTATTCGTATTTCATGCAAATTTTCAATCTCTAATCATTTGAACATTTTAAACATTTAAACAAAGATTAGATGAAGGCAAAAAGTTGCGAATCAAATTATTATTATAGAGTATTTTAGGAGATACATACTGACTTTATTCGGAGACAAAAAGAAAGAATCCTCCAACATTGTCATTGGCACTTTCTTTTCATGATCTACGGGATGACACTATATGATATTGATAACTTGACATTTATGCCCTGGGCTCCATCGACAAGTCGGTTTTCTTAGATATGGACCTGGATTTTTCATTCCATTTTTCGAAATCTTGCAGTCCATGATTATTATCCCAAAAAATGCAGCTTCAAGTAAGCTTCGAAGTGAACATAAATCTCAGTTGCTATTGAAATTGAAAATTCTTCAGGCAACTTCGATATGCTATTAGGGAGAGCTTTCGAAAATCGAGGCCATATTTGAAAAAAAAAAACAACTTGATGACAGATTGAAGAACTATTAGAGATGTCAGAATCTTCAGATTGATAGTGTCATTTTTTAGGTCCTAAAAAGTTTCAATGACAAAGTCGAATCATTTCCACGAAATCTGTCTCTTTTTTTTTACTGTCATTAAAAAATACCAAATAGCAGTTTTTTACATTCTCCTATATATCACCTGAAATAGTCGAAAGTTTTTGGCTTCATTGCCGCCATTTTACAGAGCTTCTGATTACACAACATTGCCCCAATTTAAACACAGTTGTATCTCTAACGGTTTCCAAGATCCAAGAACTTGTAACGCCTTTATAATAATACTCACTAAATCATCATATTCAACTAATGATATTATATATGTCGAGTAAATTTGTATTGAATGAATTTATTCAATCATAGAAAGCCTACTTGATAAGCATGTAATACCTACATGCCAATCAAATGAAATCAAAATACTTGAATAGAAAAAATAATTAGTAGAATTTTATAAGTGTTATTTTATAAGTATCATTTATAAGTGGAGACTTTCTTCTTGGCATGCTATTCAATGTATGTACCTACCAAAAGTCCGGACCATGACCACT
The DNA here is from genome assembly GCA_963576655.1 of Gastrophysa polygoni. Classification (NCBI taxonomy): domain Eukaryota; kingdom Metazoa; phylum Arthropoda; class Insecta; order Coleoptera; family Chrysomelidae; genus Gastrophysa; species Gastrophysa polygoni. The sequence goes on along the minus strand of OY755083.1, from coordinate 13,166,931 downwards.
GCTAACTTGGAAAAAATGTACACTATTTCAGTTTGTCCCTCATATTTCAGTAATTGCTGGTCTTATCATATTTAAGGTCCTTACAAAAACTGAAGCTCACTGTATTCTTTATGAAAAAAAATTGAGATATATTTTTTCTGTGCTCTATATTATGCACTGTTGAAAAGATTGATATTTGTATTTTATGTCGTTAATGTTGTTAATGAAAAAATTACACGCCTCATAAAATTTGTGAGATCTGATATAATCTGAATACATGAATTGGATATGTAGGTATATGACAATTCTTGTACACATGAAAATTTTGCCATATCAATTAGAACCTACAGATGAAGTACATCTACATGAATTATTTCCTTTCCTCAGCATAAATCTCGTTCTTCCTTTACATTAATATTTGTATAAACACATGTACATATGTACTACCATATACACAAAAACAGAATATTTATCTCTTGAAATCAGGAAAGGAAAAGCCGAGCGCAAAATTCACCCACGCTTTCAGTGGTTGTGATACAACTTCGTGTCTCTTCCAGGAGAGGAAACTAAAATGCTTACAAATATGATAAAATACTACTAAAATAACTGAGAAACGATCTTTCTCAGCTATGGCTTGCCACCCACAGCAGCAGCTCATCAAAACTCCATGTGTATCACCATAGCCTTACAGAAGTGGTGCCTCAATGAGAAAAGCCCCGAACTTCGGAGTTGGAAAGACCAGAGTAACTATCTGAATGCAATTGTAAAAGCTTGTAAAATACCTGCGGAATTAGACAAGCAGGACTGAACTTTGCGGCCATATTTCTACTGCCATGGTACATATACATAATAGTAACAAGAGTTGTAAATCGCATATTACGCACGAAGTGGAGAGAGTCACACACGTAGCCGCGCAGCGGCGAGTGTGTTACTCCACGAGTGCGTAATTGCATTACAACTCGAGTTGTGTACTATAGTTTTTCTACGACCACCAATACAGTGAGTCAAAAAATTTGCGCCATATGGGTACCTTTTTTATCATCAATATTTGTCAGAAAATTTCATTACTGAGTAGGTAGGTACATGACGTACTATATTGGCATACACATTATTATCAATGACATGATAATACAATAACGCGAAATACAGAATAGAAAGTGAAATTTAAATTATCATAGCTAGGTTTATATATATATATATACATACAAAGAATTGATACCCATACAAGAAGAAATTTCACTAAAAGATATAAATGGTAAGAAATCGTGAAAAAGTTGCAAGCAGAAATTAGAACGATCATAGTAACATAAGCGATTCATTTTCATACCATCAATCACGCAAGTACCTATCGACACAACAGGAGGAAAAGTCAATGTGTAATCGTCGAGGTCTGGGTACCTATATTGGATGCTCAGCTAAAAGACGAAATAAATCAACATATCTTTGGAAACCGCGCTTTATTCGCTCATATTACATAACACTTTCGGCAAACTGTGTGTAAGGAGAAGCTTTCTGAGATTTTTTTTTGTTCGTAAACACCAACTTATACTAGAGGTCGTAGAAAAATTCATATAACTCATGTGATACCAAAAACGTTCTCGAAGAAGAACACTTTTTCGTGATTGATTCACATTCTCAAGATTCAGCTCAGGAAAATTGAATAATATGCTTCCTATAGATGTACTGTACATGTCATACATATTCGATTCGAGTAATCGAATCATATTAGATCTCATAAATTCTATAAAGCGTGTAATTTTTTCGACAACAGTGTATAACACTGTTTTCGGTTTTCACAACAGTGTATAATAGAAAAATATCAAGAACAGAAATGCTCTCAATATGAAGACGAATAGTTACTAAGATGTGAGAAAAAAATTGAATTTGTGTAACTTTTTCTAAAATGGCGGATTGATCCATGCTGGTACTGATCCGTACTTCTGGTACAACCAATAAATAGTTGGCCAAGATAAGTATCTCTACTTCTTACCGATTATTTTTTCTATCTTTGCTAATATGACTGACCTATAGTACCGAATTTAGCGTATTTCATTATCTCCAACTTTTCCAGCTGGATCAAGTTTATCCCCACAAGAATCTGGTAGCAAAAAAGTTTCACTCCTCTAAGGTGAGCTATTTTGTTAATCATACTTTCATATTGAATCTTTAGATTCAACAATATTCATAAAACTATCAAATGTGAAGTTTACTGAAATTCAATGATACTTTCAAACTGTTCTTCCTTGAGAAATCAACAATGCACATATTGTTCCTTTAAATCAGGGACTTCAGTATCAAGGAGTTTGGAAGACCGTAGCAACACTAATTCAATTTTCTCCGAGTAAGAGATATTTTCATCGAATATAGACGAATTCATTTCTTGTTCGCAGAGCAAGAAGATCAATCCCTTCCTGATGGGTGAGAAGCTACCGGTTGCAGCTAAGAAAGGAATCCATGTTCCATTTTAGGAGAGAAGGAACAAGGCGAGAATTGCTCTACAAAGGGTACACGATTACAAATCGAATACCTGACTCTGGCTACGACACGGTGATCCTCAGAATTCAATGAACATTCCATGTTTTCATCTCAATACGAAAAATTTAAAATATAAAATTAGATAGTAGTTGCTTTAGCTGTGAATGTGTCATAAATTTAATATGACTGATAAAAAACGGTACCCATACTGTTAGAGTTAGGACACAGAATGAATCTAGGTTTGTGAAAATCAACAATTCTCTCATGGATGATATCACTGTCGTGACCAAAAATATCAACTTAAGTGATGTTTTAGGCCCTATTGGTTTTAGCTAATTTGCCGATTCTGGAAAGTCTCGATGATGCCTTAAACCTCGTTGAAACTTTTTGGATAACACACCATCTTGGATATTGGCTAAAACCAAAACGTGACTTGAGTTGATTTCAACATCTCTACCAAATCTATCAATCAACTTCTCAATGTGCATATTCCTTTCGAAAAAACATGGTGGATATAACATACACCGATCTCTCTCTTCTATTTAGACTGTTGAAGATATCAACTTATATTATCGTTCGTTCGTAAACTTGAATATTTATGTATTGTGTAACGAAAGTTGAGTGGTTAACCATTTTACTAACTGGGGCTTTTTCGAGCGTTGTGTTATAAGATTCATCGTTATTATGGATAATAAATAAAGCACTGACTTATGTGAATCAGATATCAAATAAATGTATTCTCTTAATGCATTTATGAATTATGATTCCAAAATAACTATTCAATTCATAGTTGTTTTCATTACCTTACCTTGATTTTGAATGGTGAAATCTGGTGTACCTAGATCTAAACTGACCTGTAATATCTCTACATTTCGAGTCTGCGGCTGCGATAATTTTTATATTATTCTACTTTTTTTTTAATTTCCCATAATACATTCAGCTGATTCGAATTCCAACGACGCCATCAAGAAGATATTATATTTTTGTTTTACTGAAGTAGCTATGCAAAATTTGAAAATTTCATAAAAAACATTCAATTCGAAAACAAGGGAAATGAAAACATTAATTCATCAAATAAATGAAAATCACCTTTTTCCAGTGGAAACGAAAAAACCAGTTCGACTTGAAATATTAGTGTGTAATTAGTAGATAGCCTATTCAAGACACAATGAATACATTTCATATTTCACCAAACAACTTTTAACAAGTGTCATCCTGAAATTATGATATATGATATGATATCATTCACTTAACACAGCGACTTTTGCCATCATCAGTATTTTTTTTTATCTGTGGATAACACGAAAGGGAAACCTATGATGTTCGAGGCACATCGTGTTAGCCAGCGGTGGAATTTTGGGAGAGTAGGAAGGTGTTGGAATTTTTCTTGAAAGTTTGGAGGTTGTAAGCATCAGGAAAGACTTCACTAGACAAAGAATTCCATAACTTTGCCGTTCTAATGAGGAATGATGCTTGGTATAGCGATGTTCGACAGGTCTCGAGCCTGACAGTGTAGGAGTGACCAGCTTGAGCTCGTCTGGTTTGTCTACTAGGAATCGCGCGTGGTGGCATAGTAGATGATATCTCCGTTGAGCACCGACCATAAAAGTACCTATAAAAAAGGCATAGATCGCCGACCTTTCTACGATGATCTAGAGAGGTCAATGATTTGGTGAGTGTTGTATCATCGACTAGGCAAATAGCTCTCTTCTGAATTGAATCTAAGAGCTTTAGCGTATGTTTGGGGGCTGAGCTCCAAACATGTGAACAGTACTCCAGGACAGGTCGAATTTGTGCTTTGTAGATCATAAGCAGCTGCTGGGATGTGAAGTATCTTTTCGCACGGAATAGAAAACCAAGTTTTTGTGAAGCAGTTTTCGCAATGGACCTCACATGATCGTCCCATGAGAGAGCACTGTTGGTGGTGACACCCAGCATGGATATTGACGACTTCATAGAACAGTGGTACCCGACATCATCAAATTGGGCATTGTGTGATCAGCCTTCTTGGTGAACATACAAGCTTGAGTTTTAGTTGCATTGAACTGTACTAGAAGTATGGGTGTTGATGTCGTAGCGTTGATTGATATATCAATCAACGGTCGTAGTATGGCCAGATACAATTTCGCTCATCATTATCTAAAGGATGTTTGAAACTTTTGACAATATGTAATTTACCTAATCAGAGTTATCCATGCTTCAACAGTTCAGAAACAAGTGTTCATGTGTCATTCTGAATATGATAAATATTGTAACTCACTCGAAGTAAAAACGTACGAACCTACAATCTTTTGAACATCTTTTCTGTTTCCATAATATAAAAGCAACATATATTTGTATCGGTATATATAATTATCAATTCTTCTATGGTTCCACTTTGAATTAGACTAGATAAATATCCCCTTTGTTCAATTTGGCGTTCTCACACCATGAGATTTTAATATTTTAGCTAGTAGTATAGGTAGCATGGTTGGATTCAGGATGGAATGCCCAATTCAAATAATGCAAAAAGTTTGGGTTATTCAATTTGAAGTTGATGCCACTTCCGTTCGTACCGGAAGTTTTTCATTTCATATCATCATATGGGCAAATCGGTATATGAACAATACATCATTATACATTATAACATAACCACAACGCTTAAATTAATATTTTCGAAAAAAATCATATTACGTAAGAAATCTCTTGTTGTACCTGTTATATGTTACATATAGGATGGTCCATTCAAGACTATCCATCTTTGATAACTCAATAAAAAAAAAAGATTTTTATGGATGTATATGGATATGAAACAATGATTTTCAGAGACTATAGATTCAACTAGTTTCGCTCACAGGCTTTATTTTTTACAGAAATCTGTACTATGCAGGTCTTGTGCCTTTTTAGCTGGCTCCTTCTTTATGTATTTTCTATTTGCTGTCTACAGCCTGAATTTACTCAATTACTTTTCTATTTCCTACTCTTTATCGAATATTACTCTCAAATAGCAATAACATGAATCTCGAAATGAAACCATCTAATGAGCATCTGCTTTATCTTTCAGTTCATAATAATTCAAGAAGATTATATCAAACGAACTCTTCGTTAAATTGAACAGAAAACAATGTTAACACCAGTTCCTGACTGTATATTAAGGGTATATATAATCTGTGAGCAGCCTGATACTATGTAGGTGATTGAATATCTCTCGAATGCATATTCTCTATCAGATATGAAACTGAAAATAATCTTATACTGAGAATTTACAAAATGTGAAAGAGAATTATTGTCCAAGAATTCTACTGTTGCGCCATCTTCCATTATCTGAAAAGAAAATCTGATTGATAATGATATATTTATTAAATGTAAAATCTATATGAAATCACTGACATAATTCCATGATGCAAACATCATTCTCTGTTTCAGTTTTTATGGGAAGCAAATGAACAATAGGTGCAATCACCATATCTCTATCTAAAAACGTGATTCCTTCATCCTGTAATACCTTGACACTTACTCCAAGTGTGGATGCAATCTGACTTGGTTGGTAAATAATGTGTATGCATTTCTGCAAGTATGGAACCAAATCATCAGAAAAACTCATGCAAAGCCTAGTGAACGCGTCTTTAGAAGTAGTAGAAAATGCTTGTTGCTCCTGGATGTACAGCTTCAAGAGCAATTTTGATATGAATACTAATGACTCTTGCATGGTATCAAGGATTTCATCTAGGATAGCTACAGGCGGACATAATCTTAAATTATTGAGGGTACACAAAATATTATTAGTGTATTCTGCAAGTGGATAGAACTCTAGAAGACTATCTGGGGGTTGCATCTGATTCTCAGTTTTTGTCTTCCAAGGAATACTTGGGTAGTTTTTATCAATCAATGTGAATCTCTCGATATTTTTTTCAAAATTCTTTTCTGCTTCTGAAACAGCCTCTTTGAAATCCGTGAAGATTTTCTTTGTGAAGATTGGTATCATCATTGTTCTGAAATCACAGCCAATCTTGCTAAAAGATGCACCAAAATACATACACTGGTCCAGAATGGATTCAACTGAGGTAATGTCTTGAAGGGCATCTTCCACGGTTGCCAAAAAATCTGAAATCTTTATGAAACATCTCGTGAAACATATTGAGTAACTTGAAGATTGGTTTTTGATTATTTGTGAATGTTGTTCATACCTTGCTTTCAATCCAACTGAATAGAATCAAGGTATGATTGATATTAAAATTTGTGGTTGTACTCAATACCAGTGGCCCTCGTTCATCATCATTGAAAACTGCTCTATATTGGGTGAGTATATTGAATAAATTAACTCTTGTAATTTCTATAGTCTTGCTCAAGTGATGATTCACTGAAAGAAGATATATCTGATAATGACTGTAAAATAATGAATCCTTAAAATAATGAATGGAGCACAGACATTCTATGATTTCAAGATTATCAAATGAAAAATCAAGATTAGTACTAAATCCTCAAAATTCAAAATACCTTCACTTTTTGGAATAGCTTCTAAGCAATGGCTGAGCCAACAACTTCTAGATTGTAAAAATTTCAAACGTAGTTCAGTTTCTGAAAAAGTTTCCATCCTCCTAAGAATTCCAAGTATCTGTAAACATTTTGGAAGTGATAAATCTCCACTTAGTTGAGATATGAGCTGATGTAGCATGAGCAACCATGCCTTATCAACATCAGCAACAATATTCTGAAAAAAAATTTTCTTTGTCCACATAATTATTTCTTGAAAATCAATATTCACCTGAAAAATAGGTATATCTGAGTTTTTACTTTGCAGTTTCCTCACATAACCAGCTAGTTCTAGAGCATCTTCATACAATCCATCAGTTATGAAAGAATTCATCAATTGTGGCAACTCTAATACCTCTATAATTTGTGCACTTTTTTCCAAAGTCAATGAATTTTGTTTTCTCCAATGACTAATACTTCCGGATTCTTCACCAAACTTAGAACATTTCTTCTCAAAGGTGGGTATATCAACCAGGAGCCTGTCAAGTTTTTTTTCTATGCTATTGTACTGACTGAACAACTCCTGTGAACATTCTGCGGTATCAATGAATGCTTTGTAATTAGTAACAGCTAGTTCCTGTATTTGTTCTTCTAGCATAACTCTTTCTGATTTCATTACTTCAGATTTTTTCAGTAGATCATTCACTTTATGAGTTCCTATTTTGAATAAACATTTTTCTATATAATTTGTATCCAATTCACCTAGTAAAAAAAAGATAATTATCACCTGTTCAAAATATGGTGAAGCAGAATTCAAAATGGGAAAATGAACTATGAAATGATATTGAATGTATATCGATTTCTCCTGCAATGATGAGATCTACAAATAAAGATTATCTGCTATGGTTAACAGAACATTTTAATATTATCATATTCACCAGAAACATATGATTTTTTGTCAGATAACAGAACTTTTTTTTATCACTCCATTATAATTTGTCAACACAAACTTTTCAGTCCACCAGTCATCAAATATATCTTCACTGATTGGAGTTAACTTAGATATTGCATATGTGATGAGAGGTGATGAAATGTTTGCACATATTCCAATATATAAAATATACAATCAATATAATTCAGTAATCACAATCATATCTAAGCAGGCAGCTTTATATAATCCATAGTTATATTATATTCTGGTTCACTTTGTACTATTTATATTATATTTTTCAAATATTGAAACAGTATCAACTTGATGATGAAACACAAATTCTAATATGCAAAATATTAAAGATACAGGAAGAGTGATGAGTTATCAAATTCAATCGTTCCTTCATCACCAATGATACGTTGAAACACAACAGATATGATAATTACCTGAATAATCCTTCGGAAAAAGTTCACTCAATAAGACATGATTGTAGTGAGACATCTTCAAAACCTGTACTTTGTAAGGAATGTGGCGACATCAAAATTTCCGATTCACCTTCTATCGAAGAAACAGTCGTCCGTATACTTAATAAATCAAGAAGTCTTGTTCATCCCTTAAATTTTATTATTTATGTTTTAAAATTTGACATTTTAAATTCAAACCCTTCTAGGTTATTTTCTTCTTCCTTCTCCTTAGTCCATAGCATAATGTGAATGAACAATGGTGTTCCAACTCCCTATACCCAGCCACAGTGTACCCAGCCAATAGAAAAAGTTGTAGACTGCTGCTTACTTGATTAAATCGAATTTTGATACCTCACTAAGGCTGCCCAAGTTCGACACTAGATAACATCACCTCTGTCGATCTCGAAGATTTTCTTGGACACTCTTGAAAACATTATTCAAATTTCAAATTCAACTCGAGAATGCAAATATTGAACGGTTAGCTATCCTATATCGCTATAAGATATCCGTCATTATCAGTAGAAGCGGATTTGACTTCACGGGATCTACGATCGCATCGCCATCTATACTCAAGCGGTGTGGCCTCAGTAGGGTCGTTTGACAGGTCTTCATGTTTTGGAAAGAAACAATCGAAGAGTTCTTTCACCATCCTATATATCCACCTTGCCCAGCCACAAGAAAAAGTGTAGACTTCCGCCTACTTGATCATATTGAATTTTGACACCTTACTGAGGCATCTCAAGATCGACACTAGTTGGCGTTGATGGTTATTTTGGGAATACGATTTGAATTTGATATTCGAAACAAATGCAACATTTCAACCATTAGCTATCCATTACTGTCAGATATCCGTCATTATCAGGTAAAGCTAATTTAAGATCTCTATCGTATTGCCATCTCTACTCTAGTGGTGCAGCCAAAAAGTATATATAGTGTATACAATAATTTTATGCACTAGTGGGCGGTAAAGTGCACTTTATCGGGCCATAAAGTACCATTTTACCTCCCGCGAGCCCATTATGGCCAAAGAAGATGGTTTGCGATCCTTAGATTTGTCAAAAAAATGTGCTAGTAGTACATCTGTGATCATTTTCATTGCCCCATCTGATGAGTTCATCATACGTCTTTTCATAAAGTTTCTTCGATTTTGCTGGTAGTAATTCGAGCTTTGCACTCTCAGCTGATTCCATATGATTTCCAGCGGTATGTTATATACATGTTCTACATCCGATTCAATAATATCTTCACTTCACTGCTACGATAATTGCATTATATATTCGTACGATAATTTGTACATGTAAATCATCCATGAGCATAACGCATATCTCGATTACTGAATTAATACGTATCAGGTAATCAAAGTTTATTGAAATTCAAGTCATTACTTTTTACTCGAGAAATAAACCACTAGTGCATAAAATTTTGTATGTATCACGTGCCTGAAATGCGTTCATGGCCTTCAACGTGTAATGGCCCTCGGCTAGCGCCATCGGGTCATTATTCATGCCGCAGGTCATGAACGCCTACTTTACGCGCTTGATACATAAATAACTAATATGATCCGGCAAAGGTACATATAGGTCTATATATCTATCCATATTCAAACAATATGGTTAATCGATGAAAAAGCTATGATTTCACGTAATCTAATTTGACTAAATCCCAATAATCCTCTAATAGTCGTAGAAGTGATAATAATAAATCTGATAAAGATCGTTATTTGAACATTATGAAAAAATAAGAATATAGGGGCAATCTTTTTTCAAGTTAGCATTGAGAGATGAGTTTCTCAGTCTAAGCCTTCCATCACTTCGTGGAATCAAGTATGAAAGGGGGCTGCATCTACTTTATTATATGATGCGGCCAAGGTGGGATAGGTCTATATATATATCACTTTTCTATATATCTTTCACGCGCAAGAATCAACCAGTTATTCTTGATTACGAGATTGATGGCACCAAGCTTGAGAAGCGCACCAACTTCACTGACTTAGGAGTCGAATTTGACACTAAATTAACATTCGTTGAACATACTTCCAATATTGTTTCGTCTGCTTATGAAACTCTTGGCTTTGTGATCAGGAATTCCAAGCAGTTTACTGAACTTGAATACGCCTCCATTATTTGGTCACCAGGCTATAATGTCCACTTGAATAACATGAAGAATGTACAGAGACGCTTTCTCAAAGCAATATGTTTCAGAGTAGATGGGGAGTAACCTGCACGAGGTATTCCTCAGGAATCATTACTGGAACGTTTCGATACTAACCCGTTGCAGACACGTCGTACATGTCACAGCATAATTTTTTCTTCTCAAACTCCTCAATAGCGAACTAGATTCTCCCCACCTACTATCTTATCTGAAAACCGTCACGCCATATATAATCGAGCCTCTCACTTATATTTTCAACAAGTGTATGGAAACTGGCATCTGGCCAAACGCTTTCAAAGATTCTATAATTGTTCCAATATATAAGAAGGGCGACAAAAAACTAGCGGATAACTATAGGCCTATATCTCTCATTTCCCACTTATCAAAAATTCTTGAAAAGGTGTTGAAAATCAGACTACAAAATTTTATAAAAAAATATAATATAATTTCCGAACGACAGTATGGATTCAAGCAAAAAACTTCCACACAAGATGCCATCCTCTCTTTGACAGAAAAAATTCACAACTCCTTAAACGAAAACAAATCATGCCTGTGTGTATTCATTGATCTATCAAAGGCCTTCGACACCGTAAGCCATGAATTACTCTTCCAGTCTTTAGAGGATATAGGTATCAGAAATACTTCATTGGATTTACTCAAAAGCTACATCACGAATAGACGTCAAACTGTTAAAATAAACGATGTTATCAGCGAAGCCTTACCTGTTGAATACGGGGTGCCTCAGGGTACGGTCCTTGGACCACTACTCTTCAACATCTATTTGAATGGCTTATTTTCTGTGAAGAGTCAAGGAGACATTGTTGGATTTGCCGATGATACCGCAATCTTTTACAAAGCTGATTCATGGAAAGAAGTGAAAAGAATCGTACAAACAGATTTTATTCTGATTAAGAAATGGCTTGAAAACAGATTATTGACAATTAATTTTCAGAAAACGAACTATTTACCTTTTAGCTGCAATAAAACAAATCTTCCCCTTTTCACCGATATTCGAATATCTGACGGAGCAACTGACCTAATAATAACAGCTAAAAATAATGTTAAATATCTGGGAGTCACGATAGACTGCCACATGAAATGGGGCATACACATAAAATACGTCATCAAGAAATTACAATTTATCCTCCATAAATTGAAATATTTGAAAAAAATTTTACCAACACATCAATTATTAACTTTGTATCTTGCGCTCGTCGAAAGTCATCTACGATATGGCATACTTGCATGGGGCGGCGCCTTGAAATCGCACCTCAAACCACTTGAAATCCTACAACGAAGATTCCTCAAAATTATTTTGGGAAAGTCATCCAGATATCCTTCTGACCTTCTTTTTGAAGAAACAGAGGTATTCAATATAAAACAACTTTATTACTACCATGTGACCATGCGGTACCATATTTTTAAAAACTCAGGAGACTTACCAACACATGCGTACTACACCAGACAAAAAAATAACTATATCATTCCACAAATCACAAAATCACTCGGAATGACTAGTTTCTCATTTAATGCTCCGAAAATGTACAATTCGTTGCCCGAAGCAATCCGAAATATATCTAGCCTATTCTATTTCAAAAAACAACTGAAATTATTCACGAGAAAAACTCAAAAATTCCTCTAAAAGAATTAGTAACCTCACTTCATTTCATTCATGCGAGGGTGTATATGCATATGTTTGTTCTGTGTGTTAAACAAACATTTGCCATTCGATGTCTTCAATTCATATCACATATATATGTTTTATTTATATCGAAACAAGTGTTTAATCACTTATCGATTGTTCTTGATTGTTTGTGTTAGTTTTATATACTTAGTAATTCAGCTCGACTATTTTATTCTTATTTATATTGTACTGTAGTTACTTATAGTGTATTTTATCTTATTAGTATTACACTTTATATTATTCACATTACTCAAATGATCACGATGTCTATTGTCTTTATGTATATAAACGAAACAAGTGCAGTAGCACTTATCGTTTGCCCTACTTTGTTCGCCTTGTTCCTTGTAAATAACGTCACACTTTCATTGAATAAAGTTTATTATTATAATTCTTTCGCGAAACAAGTGCATTGCACTTATCGCTAAACTACTTTATTCTCTTCCACCATGTAATTTCTTGTATTTGTAATTATTATTGTGTGTGAATAAGGGTATATTATTATTATTATTATTATTATTATAATATTCATGTACCCAGAGGGTCTGCACGATCAGTATAACATGTTTTATTTGCCAGCACATATTACGAATTCACGCCGCATGTTATATGAGATACCAGAATTAGATAGACATTTTCTACACATCATTAGGCGAAATCAAGAAAGTGATTTTGTCATAACTCACTTCTGTTTTCATCTATTCATGGGACTCTGCATGTGACCTTTTTTTTTCTTTCTCGACAAGTTTTTTTAGGTCACATGCAAAGCTGTTGAATATGTAGGTCTCACCAATTTATCTTGTTTTTTTTTGTACCATTTTAATCATTATTGTATTGTAATTCATGCTCACTGCGTATTTTCCGCACCCTGTCTAAATCAATAAATAAATAAATATATCAAAATGATTGATATGTACAGACTCTCTCAGTGTGCTGGAAGCTATATCGGACACATTTTCTAGAGACTCGTTAGTGAAACAAATCTTCTCCACGCTGAGTGGTTGAGAGATGCAGGAAACAAGTTTCATTCATCTGGACCCCATGTCATGTTAGAATAGAAAGGAATGAAATTGCCGATGAAGCAGCACATAACGCCGCGAGGATAATGGACAACCAGAAGACATCAGCATCCGCTCAGACGATGTGAAAAATCAATTTAAGGAAAAGATACTGAACCAATGGCACTAGGAATGGTCGCGAACTAACAGACACCTGAAAATATCTAACCTTCCGTAGAACCGTTGATTTCGAAAAACGCAAGTCGCTATAACGCGATTGAGAATAGGCCATACCAACCTTATACCCACATCCACCTGCTGAAAGGAGAACGACCGCCAGTTTGCATTCGCTGCGGCCAGCCTTCAACAGTTTCACATATTCTTCTGTACTGCTCTGAATATAAGTATATTTGACAACGACTTTCTATTCCCAACTCAATAAGAGACAGTCTTCAATAAATGAAAATAAATGAAAAGGAGACAATCGAATTCCTGAGACTTACCCATCTAGTTTCTAAAATCTGATGTGACCGAGGTTCAACAGCTTCGTTGCTTTCTCCCATGACTGATATGTTTAAGGGCTAATGACCATTGTAGTGCATGATCATATATGTTTTAACTACGAATATTGATAATAAGGACAGTCTATCTGATGTCAAAATAAAAGAGTGCGATTGGCAAAAATTTATTTATGCGCATGCGCCAAAATGAAAGTGGAAGATGACAGACTCTCTTAGTGTTGTTTCACTCTTACGCCTGTCGTTGCTAATCAAATTGGGAATGAACGTGCGTCGTGTCTTATACCTAATACTTTTTGTGTAGCGCAATTATTCAAACAACCAGATTCTTTGAACTGTCGTCTTGTCAATGTTTAAGAATTGAATATTTTTATTACTCGTAATTAACGTTATTGTTAGTGATTGTTCTTTTTCGGTTCTGGATTATTCAGTGTTTGTGACGTTAGTTTATAGTTGTTGTTTGTGGTAATCGTAGTTCAAGTTTGTAACTTTTCATAAAATGTCCGCAAAAAAACGTACGTATTTGATTTCTCTGCGACTCCAAGAGCTCCAACTCATATCATCGGTAAGAAATTTATCACACGGATATGTGTTGCTTCAATGATGAATGTTCATTTACATCATTTCAATACTGAGGATATCTTATATTTCTACCGAGATTACTACCATTTCTTAAATATTGATTGCTCCATTCTATTCAATCTGAAAAAAACGTACCTGTATAACCAGATCACTCTATATCAAAGCTAAGTATATGTTATGTTGTCTTCCATCAATATATATACATTTTCAAATATATATTTTCCAAATAACATGATTAGTTACAGATAAAATCTTAGATGAGGATGATCTAAGGAGAAAATAGATAAGTAGTACAAACATAACCTGTAAACTGCAGAGATTGACACATTACACATGAAGTTTCAAAATTTGAATTTAGCGCATGCGCCCTCCATCATCGTTGCCAATTAGACAAGGAAAGACGTATATAATGTAGCATCATGATACTATAACGAGGAAAGATATGATCACTCGAGGTTCTAGTTTTCAACCGCTTTGCGCATGACGTCATTACGTGACAAATACGATTGGCGGCAATCGAGATAACACGGGTTTTCATATATTTGATCTGACGAATTATCGAATAACAATGTTTTTGGAGTTTTAATGTTAGTGGAATTATAATTCCAATCATCCAAATATATAAAATGATAAAAGTGAACCCAACAAAATGAGTTATTCCCCTGGATATCTTCTGAATTTCAAATAATTCATTCATAGGTATTGTAGGAGTAACATTCATGACGTTCTTCAAAACAGAAAGATTATTGAGAACTATTTTTGTATGTGAATAATTCTTTTATTCGTGAGCATTTATTCAGAAATAAATAATAATAATGAAATATCCACTAGTTGATAAATATATATTTCGCAACTGACTCTCATGAATCATTTCAAGTGAAGTGAATACTATAAAATGTATTTATAATAGTGGTAATTATATAGGCCACAATTATGAACATTTGGGGCATGAGTCTAATAAAACACAAGTAGATAAAGTTGTATTTAATACAAATATTTTTATTGGAAATTAAAACACCGAAACACTGTTTGTTACACCATCATAATCAGTGCAATTATTTTCAAGTATAATTCACAAAATAATCATCAAACCATGAAGGTAAATACATTTGTACGAATAGACATAACACATCTAATAAGGAATAATGGGTTTGAAATTTTTCAACAAACTACATTTCAGATAGGTACCATAAAAGAAATTGAATCTAATTGGATAAATCGAATTGAATAAATTGAAAAAAATACTGTTTGTAGGTTAATCGAGGTGTGATATGTTCATTTCTCTAGATTTTTTTGTTTCTAAAAATAAAAATAGGAAATATGACGAATATTTTAATATACCTATTTGTAGTTAGGACAGATCAGTGATCTGCTCCAAGATGTCGAAGCATTTAAAATAAAACAATTTTGGATCACTTTACGATACCTATAAGAGAATTTCTTTGCTGATAGTCATTGAAATGAGAGAGAAAATACCAAAAAATCTAAGGTAATGAATTCAACATTTCATTGATGGTATTGGAATGTTTGAGGAAGGTATGACATCATCTTTCAATTTCCATTTCTGAATAGGTAATTGCAACAGTTTTTCTTGCAATCTATAGTCGTCGTCTGAGAAATGCTTCGAACATTTTCTAGCTGTTTTTACATTGAACTTGTTCTTCTGAAAGCAATTCTTCACCCACAAGCTGCAAGTTTCCTTCGATGAAGGAAAAGTGAAGTAACGACATGTCGATGCAGTTTTACATTTTTTATTATTGTTACTGGAACAACCCACCACAGCACAATGAACCATAGTTTCTTAGTATGGAATATAAATGAAGTAAGAAAAATTATTCGAACCGACACTACTGAAAAACAATTCAAAACGATAAACTCACTGAAATGTTCGCTTAACCTCGAAGCGCCAACAGAAATTTGTCACGGAGTGACGTATACTGTGCAAGAGAGATAGAAATAAAACATGCGCGTGGGTTTACCTTCTCAGTTATAGTATCATGATGTAGCATCACTTTTCTAACATTGCTCATGGCGTTTGGTCAATATTGTAGTTAATACATATATGTGCATGATACTATAGTATCATGATTGTAGTGTATGCCAACCCAATAAAAAAATATATCCACTTTTGATGCACCTCAGTGAGGTTGTTTGACAGGTCTACATGATTTGGAAAGAAACAATTGACGAGCTGGTTCAACATGATATATCCACCTTGGTCTATAGTTGAAATCTCTTCGATATAAACACAGTATATACCCTTTCCACTGTGGTGTAAATATGCATGAATGATATGTCATTGTCTCGTGATGTGTAAAGATAGGTGTGCTGGTGCACACGTTTCTATTGAATGCAACGTTGGAAAATCAAATCAAATCGTTCTACCTGGAAAATGTAGAAGTCACCGGTTTTCCTGAAAAGGGCATTATCATCAACTAATCGACTAAATGCAGGGTGACAGAGCATAAGAAAGTGAATCATATCAGTTCTACCAGATTTAAAAAATCAAAAAGATTTTGTGCAGTAAAAAAAATTCAATTATTGTATGTTCGATAAAATAGTGATGAAATTATTCAATTGAGTGGAATTCGAACATTTGTAAGATACCATAGAATTTGAAGCGCAAAATAGCTGTAGAATAATGGCACCATCTTCATGAAAAATCACGATGAAAAATCATCTGGAGTGAAACGCTTTATAGAAATCTTATTTCTCCTCAAATATTCCGTATTTATCTATCAGTAATGACTCGTTGGGTGGCCTATACATGGTCTATAAACCAGTAAACCGTGGACTATAGAGTTCAATATGGGTTGGCTAGCTGGTTTGCACTCTTCTCTTTTCAGAGATTAGGAAACACGGTTGGGCTATAGAATAATTGTTTACACACGTTAGGCCACAGACAACAGATTACCCTTTCTTTGCTCTTGTCAGAGATAAGTTAACTAACTAATCTCTGCCCTTGTGTAGCACAGATTTCCTATGTAGCCTGTGAAATGTGGAAAAGTATTCTGTGGTTAGACATCTAGAAAATGTTGGCAGCACTGCGTAGATTGTCAGAAAAGTTTATTGGTTTCATTTTCATTGTTCATTGTTTGTTGTTGACGTTGTTCCATTGTTGTGATTGTTAATTTTTGTTGACGAATGCCACGAATGGTTTTTGATCCGAAAATTTGAATTATAGCATTATTGTTTTTTTTTTATATATGGGTCAAGACATTTTTTTTGTCAATTCAAATTGCGTTTGAATCAAGGTTCGTATTGAAATTGAAAGTTATAATTCCTTAGATATGTGAAAGATTTACCTACTTCCTCTAATTTACGTACTATGTTGAAAAGTCTTATAATAATATCTTCAGATGCCCATCTTGTACAGCGTTATAAGCAGGGGAAAGACAGTGTTGGCAAAACATGCTACTTGTGCTGGAAATTTCACAGAAGTTACAGAGCAAATCATACTAAAAATTCCGCCACAAAATGAAAAACTGACCTATTCACATGGAAGCTATTTATTCCATTATATTTCAGAGAATGGTATTATTTTCTTATGTATTACAGATGATGTGAGTATTTGAATTTTATTCAAATCATTTGGTAAATACAGTTGATGATATTTCATGATATTGAAATTGATATTTTATTTATTCTCAGTACTATTTCTTTCAGGATTTTGAACGCAGTAGGGCTTTCTTATTCTTGAATGAAATCAAGAGACGTTTCCAAACCACTTATGGAGCAAGTGCAGAGACTGCCATTGCATATTCAATGAATTATGAATTTTCAAAAGTTCTTGGGAATGAAATGAAACATTATTCTGAATCTCGCGATCTTGACACAATATCGAAAGTGCATAATGAGTTGGATGAATTGAAGGACATTATGGTAAAAAATATTGGTAAGTACCTTTTATGTATGTAAATTATTGGCTAATTAGTATATATAGACTAGTGGCTTGATATTTATTTTCTGGAATAAATTATTTCAGATAATGTTGCAATGAGGGGAGAGAGATTGGAACTTCTTGTCAACAAAGCAGAAAATTTGAATAGTGGTGTGAGTTGTCAATTTTAAAAATTCCATTTCTATTGATATGTCTCATAATCCCACTTATTTTCAGTCTATGACTTTCAGAACTACTAGCAGAAATCTGGCACGTTCACTCTTCTGGAAAAATGTCAAGCTTTACATTATAATTGGTGTTGTAATAACTGTGATTGTTTATTTTATAATTGCCATGTCTTGTGGAGGATTGCTATGGCAAGGGTGTATTTCCAAAAAATAATTTCACATCAACCAAACAAATGTACCTTTCAATACAGGATACATGAAATTATTACAATCCTATAAACCTACAATATGTGATAGAACTGTTTATACATATATCTGAGGATGATTTTCAGAATAAATAACTAGATGTTTATATCAGATATTGAGCTTTTTGTGAAAGATTAGAAATTAGAAGCTAGTTATTTTGATCTTATGATTGGAGAACATAACAAAACCATTTATTATCCAACAACTGTATACTTTTCAATAAAATAATTCTAGCTAATGGATTGAATTCGATTTTTATTTATTCTACCGCCTTTTTTATCTAGTTAGCTGCTGATCCTGTAGTCAACTAAGAATGAGCTTGACTGAACATGGGGTAAACGCGACTAAGTTCGATCACATCCAGTAGTCGCCCAATCTATCAAATTACAAATAATATTGATTCTGTTGAAAACATCGCTGTCATTAATTTTTTCTAATAATCTACCATACCCTCAATTATTTTGAGTAGCTATTAGCAACAATTTTAATACAAAACAATGTTCTTGATGGTACGTGGATGCGTCGATCCAAGACGGTAAGTTAAATGCTATGGGGGTGTACACGCCTATCGAATTTCCAACTGAAACTACCTTCTCATACAAAAACATCATGTAACGGCATCATTCTTTCTCAAAGTTAACTCGAGCTTTATTTTCTAATTCAAATTACAGTTATCTATAAACCCATTCAAATTGGTGACGTTCCTCTTCATGTATCACCACTAGACTCATGTCAATGTTTCCTGACGTTTCTATCTAGCCGTGTTCATGCAAGCATAATTGTTATATCTGTTAGAAACTATGAGTATATGACATACAAATATAGTCCAAACGTATGTCGTGATAAATGAGGAACTTTCGCATTAATTTTGAGTGGTTAATCTATCAGTTCATCTCTGTTCGAGGGTGGCAGCCGAATAGCAGGGCTATTGACGTCACTAGATCTGTTCTTTACCTGCTACAATGAAAGTCGCGAATTTCAATAATTATTCAAAAATCGTAGCAAGGACAGGAAAAAACGAATTGTGTCAGGAAGAAAGTTTGAGTTAGTATATCAAATGATGAAATATCTCTTTTTGCCTAACACATCCCTTACTAAGAAACCAGTACTAAGGAAATATCTTTTCATTATAAACAATTATGTGAATTTCTTAAATATCATTTCTTATTTATGTTTCATACTATTTTTTGACACTTTCCAATGACAAAAGCATTACATCTCGGATCATTTTATTTAGCTGTGGTCTAGTTCTGGCTATAGTAGTTTTAGGTTGGTTTTCTATAGTTAACCGGCCGGTAGACCATTGGAAATCACTGGTACCTATATCTCAGATTATGACAAAATTCGTCTGTTTTGTTGAGCTTTGAATGCTTTATCGTTTGACTAAGATTGAATAAAATTGTAAAATATCCGGCAGTTGTCCACATGAAAGGATGTAAAGGTCAACTGTTATGTTTTACCTGTAATACGGACTCTTTATTATAATCCAGGATCGAAAAACGAATTTATATTCTTTTATAAAAAGTCTGACTTCTGTCCAATTCATTCATTGTCATTTCATTTTTTTTTATTAACCTTTGATTAACATATCAAGTTCCAACAAGTATACAGGGTATATCACAAAAACACCAATAATCACGACGACATCTTCTAAACCGATGGTCTTAGCATCATACCACTTGGTTCTTTTCATGAGACTAGGTCAATACTCTTGAGTCCATCCTATTCCAGAATAAATCTGACATTTTTTGCGCAGCGCGCTAATTGGATTGTACAGGATTGTGCAGCATATGTTCGTCCAATCAGGAAGTGATTGGGACTATTGGGAGTCAATGCTTCTGCGTCATCAGTGTCTATTGGAACGTGAGTCAGAGGCCTAGAATTCGAAATATATTCACATTCTATGAGGAAGGTTCTTAGGATATGTTCTGGTGGATATCTTGATTTTAAAACTTCTTTCAGAATCTTCTTGATACTTTGGATAAGTCTTTCCCAGCTTCCTCCCATAAGAGGGGCGAGAAGTGGGTTGAAATGCCACTTCATCTTCTTCATGATACAAATCTGCATTATTTCATATATTGTTGAAGTTTTCGAAGTTGTTCGGAAAGCTCTTCTTCTGCTCCCATTATCACTGTGAAGTTCATCTGGAAATCCTCTTCGACCACCAAACTGACGAAGTATATTTATGAAAGAACTTTATTTGCTCAAATCATGTGCAATTTCAAGGAATACAGCTCGTGTCACACAGTTACGCCTGTTTTTACAAATGGTCTCACCGTTGGCTCTATCCTACATACTGGTAACTGTCCCATCACTATCAGTACTCTTGGTAGTGCTCTTTGGTTTTTACAGTATTGACAACTGTTCCAAAAGCTTTTCACTGCTTGCCTCATTCTGAGTATCCAAAATCTCCTCCTGAGATTATTCAACACTGTTTATTGCCCATGATGATGAATAGATTCATGGTAATGTTGTATTAAAAGCTTAGTTATTCTGTTGCTTGTATCCAATACAATGTTTTGAAACTTCTATCAACTGAGACTTCTATCAATCGACTTCGCTGGGCAAAGAATTCCACAACTTTGCCGTTCTATTGATGAATGATGCTTGGTATAGCGATGTTAGACAGGTCTCGAGCCTGACAGTGTACTAGGAACCGCACGTGGTGGCATGATTAGATGATATTTCCGTTTTATTTTACTTTATTTATTTTTTATTTTATTTCACTTCATTTATTCTTGAAAGTTTGATTTCCTCATGGAACGATTCTAACTGAACTTTCTTGAACAATAACATTTCAGCTATATTTATTTCTTCAACCGTCAATTCTGATTGAATCTTCACCCCAGTTTTGAGAATTTGAATGAATCCAAGCACGAATGCTGTGGTTCGTAACATCCTCGTCCATTTTGAAAATCTGCTTGGGTCGAGAATTTCTAATTTTCCTTCTGTTAGTAAAAATACAAATTCAGCAGGCTTTTCTTCCGAGGTATCGATCTCATCTAAATTTAGTACTGCCTTCTCCTTCGGCCAATTTTCTGGTGGTAACAGTAAAAAGTCTGGTCCCGTCATCTACCTACAATGATCATCAGAAAATGATAATTCTTAGGTTCTCTTTGTTGTTTCATCAGCCACGCTTTCCTTGGAACTGACGTATCTCCATTCTGAAGCGTGTGTCAGATCTTGTATCTCTCTCAATCGTTGAGCTACAAATACATGATATCGTCTTGCTTCAGAATGTATCCAATGTAGCACCGTCTTTGAGCCACTCCAATAGGATACGGATGAAATCTTCAAATCCAAAGTCTTCCTAAGAAAGTGTCCTAGACGAGATCCTAGTAACGCAGCCTGCAGTTCTAGTCTGGGTATTGACAGGGGTTTCAATGGGGCTACTCTTGTTTTAGCATTGACGAAACTTGTCTGAATTTCTGCCCCATTTTGAATTCTTAAATGAACTACAGCTGCATAGCGAGTTTCGGAAGCATCGCAGAACAAATGTAACTGAATATCACTCGAATGTCGGTCCAAATTGAAGTACTGCCTATAAATTTCAAATGAGTGAATATTTTGTCAGTCTTTAATCCACATTTTCCATTCATGCAATCAGAAATTTCATCATCCCAGCCAATTTGACTTCGCCAAATATCTTGTAACAAAACTTTTCAAAAAATTAGCCAACAAACCTAAAGGATCAAAAATCTACATGATAACTTTCAAGATTTCCATTTTTGTAAGTCTCTTCCTGTTTTCTAGAATATCCTTGTAAATTTTCTGAAATTTAGTTTGTAAACTGAACGTAACTCTATGAGGATTCCAATAAACACCTAGTATTCTTTCCATTGTGTTCTCTTGATTTTTTTCAAAATCTTCTCCACCTAAACCTAGAAGAGGTTTTCATCCAAATTTTGAAGAATTTTCTCATGATTTGCTATCCAGTTTTACGATAACAAAACCTCCTGCCTTGTGCACATATACTACGTCTTGAATCAACTTGATAGCTTCGTCCTCTGTATCTGCAGATCCAAGATAATCATCCATATAGTGCTGCTTTACAATGGCACTCGTTGCATCTGGAACAGTGTCCTTGAAGTCATTTGCATTTCTGTTTTTTGCCTCTTTGGCTAGACAAGGCCCAAAGGTTGATCTAAAAAAACACAACAATTTCGTAGATATCAGGTCCAGCGTTCCGATCCATCCGCCGACATATAGGACACGTGGCGCACAGCAATCTTCTGATCTTACTCTCACCTGGAGGAACATTTTATTAATATCAGCTGTAAACGCATATTTTTTTAATCTCAAATTCAATAAAATGGAATTCAATTAATTATATAGGTCAGGACCTGTGAGTAGGTGGTGGTTCAGGCTCACTTCATGATTCTTGGCAGAAGCGTCGAAGACAATCCTAAGTGTATATGGTTTGTTCACATTCGTCACTTCAAAATGGGGCAAATACCAAGTCCTGTCATTGAATTTACTAGCTTTTTCATTAGATAGTTTTCTTATGTAGCCTTTCTCTACCATGTCTTGAATTTTCTCGCAATGTATTTCGCCATACAGTTTATTCTTGTCCATTCTTTGTTCAGTGTATTTGAGTCCCTTCAATGCATTAATTCTGCTTTCAAGAAGAATGATATTATCTGATTTCTATAACAGCGCTGTTTCAAATCTATCACCATTTCTTTTCATTGTGGCGTCCAAATTTAATTGTGCTCTCTTATATCTTTGATAGACAATACTTTATCAGAGGCTCCTTGTACTGATTCTATCTTCCCATGTTCTTTTACCATATCGTGAAGAACATCCAAATCATCTTTCTCCAAATCCCCATCCCAATAATGTTTTGCTGACTGCAGGTCCACTCCATGGTCCAGTGATTATTATTACTATTATTATTTTGGGTTGAGCATTTTTCATTGAAAACACATTGTCCTTAAGATATGGATACCGCATTTTAATATCATCACTTTCTATGGTTTGTGTAGGAAGTGATAACTTAGTGGTACGCACATGACGCAACTGAAAGCTGGGTCCACTATCTCTAGCTCCAATAGTGAACGAAACTATTCTTGAGTCATGCTGTTGATGATGATGATGATCGTCATTCGTCCACTGTGAGTTCAAACTTTGTATCGGGCCAGTCATGTCTGGCGAATTAGCAAAGTCGTCATCAATCAGAGATATAGTCATAAATTTCTGATTTCTTATTGCCATAACTAAATACTACTGGTAGAATTTTCAATAGGACAGTCTTGTTTTTCGGAACATGCCGAACAGTTCCAACAACAGCAGATTCATCTAAAGTCAACATTCCCAAACTTTGATACACTATCTTTATGCAAAAGTTCATGATGTGATCTTTCACATTCGTTAATTCCACATACCTTCCTTTTCTTGCATTGTCTGATATTGTGGAAAGGGAATAAACAAGAGAAACAGATTTTATTATCTGTAATAAATGACCATCTATCATACACAGACAAAGATTGAAATTTTGAACACTCTGTAAGATGATGAATATCATTTTTGCAACAAAGACATGATTTCTTACTTGATGTTGCTAGAGTTACACCTTTTCTGACAGTCTTAAATTTTGAATGTTGTTGATTGACGTTGTCGTTTCGTGTGTCAAATTTTGGAACAAGCAGGGTTCGCATTCCCATCAAGCCAATTTACAAATTCGACAAGTTTGTACTGTGGCTTCGCTATTCGAGAGAGGTATTCATCTACCCATGAAAGTTGATATGAGGTTGGTAATTCACTCATGATTTCATTCAACAAGATTGTGTTATGTAAATGATCTCCCTCTTTCAAAGACTCTATAGTTGCTACAAAATTCTTTATTTCATCAGATTCAAGTTTGTCTTCTTTGATCATTGGAAACTTCCTTATTTTCATCTAATGACATCTTAATGATCAAAACGGGTTTGTAGTAAAGGTATAACTTTTTCCACATTTTGCGACATGATTAACAAAGATTGTACAATTCTCCTTGCATTTCCTTTGAGACACTCCAGTAACCTTGATTGATTTTCCTCGTTTGAATATCCACACAAATAGCATTAGAATTATTGTAGTGATAAATGGAATTCGGCCAATCGACTGGGTTTCCATCAAAATTGGGAAGATCTCTTGGTAAAGATTGTCTTGTTAAGATCTTAGTCATTTGAGGAAGTGTCATTGGACACAGATTATTATCAATCTGTGGAGTAGGATACATTTCTTGCTTACGTCTAGAAAAGGATTCACTTACCGTAGTGTCTTCATTTACCGTTAAAATCGAATGTTTGTGATCGCCGCCCCTGTGATCCCATGGAGTATTTCCGTAGATCCATTCCTTCACGTTAGGCCTTCGAGACTCGTGCATCGACATTGACTCACCTTCACCATCTTCACTATCCTCTCTAATTTCTGCTAATTTCAGAGCTGATCCGAACCCAGAAGTTCCTGTTGTTTTTTTAATTCCTCTCGTTCTTTACGGCATTTTCAATCTCTAATCTTCTGATTGTGGAAGCTCGACTACTACTACTGCCTTTCTTCGATATAGCAACACAACTGACCTCTTGGACGTCCTGAGTGTCAGCTACGGCAATCCTTCCTTCAGATCTAGCTTTTGTTGTAGACCTTTTCTCATTTATTCTTTACGTCTCAAATTCTCAGCAGATTTGCTTCCGTTCATAATAGATTTGTATATTCACGGTGCTGTTCTTTTGATGTTTTACCTGTAAAACGGACTCTTATTATCCACGGTCGAACAAATTTATGTTCTTTTAGAAAAAGTCTGACTTCTGTTCAATTTATTTATTGTCATATCATTTTTTTTGTATCAACCTTTGATTAACATATCACGTTCCAACAAGTATACAGGGTATATCACAAAAATTATAATGATCAAAATAAACTATAACAGTCAACTATTAGGTCTTACGGTACCAGCACTCTACCTTCATTAGAAAACAAATATTTTAGCCAGGATCCTTACATTATTTTCGAACACATAATTTTCTTAGAAAATTTCACTCAAAAAGATACACGCATACACCAATATCCCGAAGCTTCTGTGACAACTGCTTTAGAAGCAATTCGAAATGAAATGTCTGTTACAACAGCGGCAATTTGGAATTTCAAAGACTATACGCTTATTCTGAAGAGAATCGAATGATGGGACTACAATTCTAATATCTCATGAGGGCGCTCATTTTCGGATAGAAAGATAAAATACACAAAAATTAGAAACTGAGGAGAACCAGAAAAAGAAGATAAGAAGACAAATGAAAGCACTTGGGGAAAAACTATATATTCAGCCAAAGAAAACACAAAATATTAGGGAAATAATAGGGATTTTATTTTCAAGTTTTGTACGGAAATGAAAATCATTAGATGATATTAATGAACTCCTTTATCGATTTTCCAGTTTTTTTTTTGTTTTGGGTCTTCAGTAACAGAAACTATATTATTCAAAAGCCGACATTTCGCCAGTTTCATTCTGTTTAATAGGGCAATGAAAGATACAAGAAAGAATAAATATAATAACAGGGAGTTATTGGAAAGAAAATCAGTAAAACAATGTTGTTTCAATATTTTTTTTTCCAATAACTATGCATGTAATATTACATCCCAAAAAAAGATTACATACGATTTTGTATCTTCTAGTGCTATGATGTTGAAGGAGTGAACCGTCAAAACGTTGGCTTTTGAATAATATATTTTATTGGAATTACGTCAATATTTATTCACATTTCTGAAATGAAATGTTTTTATCTTCAATTTAGGTCATCAAACCCTTCAGAATCAGAGTTCATCATCATCATCCACTTTCATTCAGGACGGGTTCGGTCAAACTTTTTGGTGGTCGTCGTCTACTGGATTGTATGTATTTCATCATATTTGTTTTTTTTTTAAATTGACATCCTCAAATACATCAATACAATTAAATTCATTAGAGAATAAGATAGTGGACTTTTAGTTCATTGCAATTTTCCATATTTTATCAACATTCGTTCGATCTTTATGAGGCAGTTCAAATCAAAATATCCGTTGAGTGGTCGACTACTGGTGTTTTCACCCTACCTGCAATTGAGACTAATTTATAACATGTCATTGCACATTTCCCCCTATGAGTTGAAAATCAGCTAAATCTATGATTATTCAAAATGTAGAAATCAACTTAGCTCATGTGTGGATTATTATTTCAGATCATGTGGATTATTATAAGATATAAGATGATATTATGAGTTTTATAAGAAGCGCTTTCCGAGTTCCTTGGAGTAGGTAACAAGTATATACGAGTGCGATATAAAACAAGTGTAATGATCATAATGAAATGCTGAACTGAACTTGAAGAATGGGCATTATTGAAGATGCGCCAACAGTCAGCTGATTTTTGATCATTGCGTCTCTCTCTTATGGTCGTTTCAATTCCACTCTCTCTCTCTCTCTAAAGCTAGATCTAGTAGAGAATATAGAATATCATATCTTTGGTAGGTACCTCTATACGATAGTCATTGGTATTCTGTGCTTTTGAATGTCTCTTCTCATTCGGAAGTCGCTTCTTATTTTAGACCAGCACATAGATAGCTCTTTTTTTATTTCCAACAGGTATACACCCAATTACAGGAAATGCTAGAAGGTAATATTCAACATAACGAATTACAAAACGACAAATATAAATAAATGTATATACTTGCATGTAAATAAATAATTGAATATATATTGAACGCTACAGTTGAAAAACTAAAATGAGAAGAAAAAAAAAGAAAGGAGAAGTTTACAATCTATTGATCATTCCAAAATATATTTGAGAGTGCTCACATTGATATCACATACATCACAGATCAAATTATAATTAGAACACATTAACGACACTGGTGCCCTGCGCATTACGTTTGTTCGAATATTCTCACAATAAAAGGTCGTCTCACTTCTAGAATTAAGGCGAGGAATATGAAAGTTGATTTTTTATAGAAGTGAGGCACAGGAAATACTATTGTGCAGTAAATTGTAGAGAAATGATATTGTACCAAAGATACGACGAGTGTGCAAAGAAGTTACATCGAATCGATTCAGAAGGATTGAATGATCAATCCCTCTGCGGATACGTTCCTGTTTGTTTGAACAGCAGGTATTTCAAGAATTTTCTTTGAACAGCTTCCAAAGAATTAATTTCAGAGTCGTATAAAGGATACCATATCAATGCCCCATATTCGAGTTTGGACCTCACATACGCATAGAAAACTGTGAGAATTGTCCTAACATTGCGAAACTCCCTAGTACTTCTCATAATAAAGCCCATCATCCTATTTGCTGAAGATATAATTTCCTCAATTTGCAGAGAAGATGTGAATTCACAATCAAACTTAATCCCAAGGTCTTTTATCTCCCGGACCCTATTGATGATAATATTATCTATTTGGTAAGGAAACTCTATCATCTCTTTCCTTCTTGAGAATGACATAATGAAACATTTTGAAATATTCAATTGTAGATGATTATGGAGACACCAATCGAATACTAAATCTATATCTTCTTGTAAATTACTGCAGTCTCTATTATCTTTGACAACTCTGAATAACTTCAGGTCATCACCGTATAAAAGTTTCGAAAAGGTGATTTTTTTTGCTAAATCATCAATAAATAATAGGAATAACAGAGGTCCTAGATTTGAGCCCTGAGGAACACCGGAACTGGGGTTATACAAAGGGGACTGAAAACTTTCGTACTCCACGAATTGCTTTCTACCAAATAAATAAGTTGTGAATAAGTTAATTGAATTCACAGAAAAACCAAATGACTTTAGCCGATGTAGAAGAATGTAAAAGTCAATTTGGTCAAAGGCCTTTTGAAAGTCTGTGAAAATAACATCGACTTGTAATTTTCTATCGAGAGCCTCGGTAACACATTGTGATAAGCACGCCAAGTTGGTAGTACAAGACTTTTTTTCTACAAATCCGTTTTGATCATCTGATATAACATTCTTGATCGAGTCATAAAGGAAAACATACATGATTGTTTCAAATACCTTAGAGAAGTTACTCAGCACGGAGATTGGTCTATAATTTTTTAACAATGTTTTATCGCCTTTTTTAAAAATTGGACAGACACGGGCTATTTTCCACACATCGGGAAAGGTAGAAGTTCTCAATATCAAATTATAGATATGGCGTAATGGGATTAGTAGGGGTTGAACACAATCTTTAACTAAAAAACTTGGTATTTGATCGGGACCAATAATCAGTTTATTCTTCATTTTCTTTGTAGCTTCTATGATATCCTTATCACTCACTTGTTCGATGTTGATACATTGATAATGACAGGGAATATTTTCGAGTGCATTGGTTAGGGTCATGTCAGATATAAGGTAGACACTCTTGAAATAGTTTGCAAAGGCGTCGACTATTTATTGCGGTTCACTGTAAACATTATGATCGTCCTTCATGACTCCTGGTATTCTCGAGTTGCCTTTTTTATTTTGAATAAAACTCCAGAAGGCAGTCGGATCTTCGCATATCTTATTCTCAGCGTCGTTGATAAAGTTTTTATATGCTTCGTTTATTTGAGTTTTTACTTGAGCTCTTAATGATTTGAATTGCTGAAGATAAGATGATGTTTTATATTTTCGATAGTTTTTATGAGATTGCTCTTTCTTCTGAATCGTTTTTATAATTAGTGAATTAAACCAGGGCGGGTATCTACTGGTTCGATTTATTTTGATGGGAACAGTTTGATCAAAAATGTTATAATAGTGCATCATTGAGATTCTGACATGCAACATTCACGTTATTTTACACGTTACATACATTACTCTAGTCCATGTTGGCAACAAGTTGGTACATTAACGGAAAATTGGCTTTTCTAAAGTTGTAATTTCTTGATATGTCATTAGAATGGGAGAAACTTATGACATGCGTGTGTGAGGTTCTGATCCTGAATTGTAGGGCTGGATGATAATCATCTTCGGTCACGAGAGGGTCCATATCTCTCTCAACATCACATTCAGTTTTCATTAAGACTAGATCTAACATACGATTATTTTTATTGGTGATTTTATTATATTGCTTCAATTCAAAAAGTTCCATGAAGTTGATTATAACCTTACTTTTCTTATCATTCACATCAGAATTGAGCATTGGAATATTAAAATCTCCAATAAACAAAACACTTTTTTCATTGAGATAGCTCAACAAGCTGACGCTATTGAAAAACTTTTCAAAATAGGCGGAATGTAAACAACTAATATAAAACAAGAATGATTTCCAAGAATTCTTCCAGCTACTATATCAATGCTTGGTGTTGTAGAAATAATAAACGATAGCACATGCGCATATATGAGCTGCGAACGGCTCTCATTTGTTTTTCTGGCTTCCGTTTCCATGTCGTTATTCATCATGTCTCATTTTTTCCTCCTCAATACTTAGATGAGCCAATAGCAGTACGCCTGTAGATTTCGTTACCTGTTTATCCGAAGTTCCCATGATACAAGAAAAGAATTGTCTAATGCAAAGTACCGAGCCTGAAGCAGCCTGGCGATAACAGGTTAGAATTTCGAATTGCGTACAACTTTTATACGATCAAACGAACTTACCTGTGATGTTCGATCGTATTTATATGAAGCGCCTCGTTCGAGTAGATCTCTCCAATTTAAGACTTGTAGTAGTATCTCTGCGTGAGATGGTGCCACACAATTTTAAAGAAGGAAACTTTTTATCCGTGTCCTTCTTTACCGACCTTCTTCCGGGTATACGTCAAGATAATTTTAAAGTATAGGCAATATTTGCTAAAGGGCGGGATATATGAGATTCCTTGAGGGATGGAAGTGGTCTACTCGGATGAGGCGCTTCATATAATTACGATCGAACATCACAGGTAAGTTCGTTTGATCGTATAATTATATTTCAGCGCCTCGTCCTTCGTAGATCACTGCAATTTAAGACTTGTAGATGTTCAAAGGAAGCAAATATTGCTCACAAATGAAAAGTTCATTGAGACCGATTTATTTGTCATAATTATTAAGGGTATATGATAAAATCTTGCGAATATTTTGGTATTTGTCGTAATAATTCAGGTTTTTGATGATATCTTGCGAATATTTTGGATCTTTCAGTCCAACTTTCAGTTTAACCCCTTGTCTGAAAGCTTTAGAGGTTGATGCGTGTCTTGTGAAATGTGCACTGAAGACTTTGGTGTCTAGGCCGGCTTCAAATAAGGATTTTGTTATCCATCTGCTCATAGTTTCCCTGGTTGCCCTCACATATGGCTCCCTGATGAACATAGCTGATACCTTCTCTGATTCTAATGTCTGCTGTACGCACAACATAGGTTAGTAAAACTGCAGCTGGGCATATCGAAAGATCTCTTGAAAAAAAAATTTCTATGTATGGTTGGAATTTGTTGGTATCTCTGTCCAGAAATGTGTGCTAATGATGTAACTATTTTTTCTGACAGTTTCAAGAGTGGTAGATCAAGATTCGAGCCTAATGTACGAAAATAATCCAGTACTGTTTGAAGATCCCATGTAACCTCATATCTGGAATTCTGAGGTCTCAGTTTCGCAATACTCCTAAAAAATCTCTCCAATCTTCCATCTTCTGCAATATCTTCCGATAGGACTAAAGACAGAGCAGAACGATGGTAGTTGAATGTACAGTATTTATGATTCTTACAGTTCATCTGATCCTGGAGGAAGCTCAAGATCTCAGGTATGCTCGCATCATAGGGATTTATCTTATTCTTGCAGCAGAAATTCCACCAAAGATGTAGAGAAGTATTATACTGTTTGCATGATGGTTGCCAATGAAAGGGATGAATTTATGGTGGACATATGGCACTTTCAGGAAGACCTTTCCTCAGAAATGCCGTCCTGATAATTTCCCTGCCACCAGGGTAAGACTTGGCCAAAGTGGATGTGTCCATCTGAAAGAAGAACATGATAATTCTTCATCAGGACTAAAAATCAAAAGTTCAGTAACTAAAAGTTTCATAGATAATAGGTACCAGGGCTGTATTGGCCATTTTGGTACAACCATATTATTCCTTCAGCTTGATCTGACATACTTTTTCTCAATGTCCTTTTGTGATCAACGAAAAAGGAGGAAAAGCATAAAAATTGAGCTCTGTCCAGCATATGGTGAAAGCATCTACTGCTAAACTATCAGGGTATTTGAACCATGGAAAATATTCGCTACATTTATGGTTTGCTTTTGATGCAAACAGGTTCACTCTGGGGATACCTAAATGTTTAATAATAGTACACTGAAGGCTCGAGTGCTCAGCTCCCATTCTGTCTATAT
The DNA here is from genome assembly GCA_963576655.1 of Gastrophysa polygoni. Taxonomy (NCBI): domain Eukaryota; kingdom Metazoa; phylum Arthropoda; class Insecta; order Coleoptera; family Chrysomelidae; genus Gastrophysa; species Gastrophysa polygoni. Next base: position 13,135,100 of record OY755083.1, on the reverse strand, counting down.
TGAAATAATTTCTAGATGCTCTATCAGCTGATTTTATATAAGAAGCGACTAAACACAAATCTCTCTGTTCGCACCATTGCCAAATTAATCTAGCTAGTTGGTTGAGTTTGGATTACTGTATGCCCCCCATTTTATTTATGTGAGCTACAGCACGAACAAGAATATTACACGATACAACTGGTATGCAAAGCACTTGAGCCCATAATACACTGCTAGCAATTTTACCAAATTAATATGTTCCTTAGCCTCAAATTTACTCCACCATCTATGTGTCTCTTTCCCATTGCAATGAACTCCCCGTCTAGTTTTGCTCGAATCAGTGTATATCTCGCAAAAAATGTGTCTTGTTTCATTCTATTGTTTATTGTAGGTATATTGTCATATATTCAAGTCTGGCATTATACTAGGGGGTATATGCATGATTTTGTCATAATTTCGTTAATTTTTGTTCAATGCTATGACCTCAACCCTTTTCGAAGTTTTCCATATCTAATCGCTGGAAGAGCGAACAGCAGGATCCCTATAAATTTCGATAAATACCGAATTTCACATCTCTTCCTTGATTTCATTGATCTGACGAGAGAAAGGATTTTCTCCTCTTCTCCATTGTTAAATTGATTGTCATGTGATTACTATCAAATATAAAACCTAAATATTTACATTGACGAGAAGGAATCAAGGAGCACTTCATTGATTATATTATAAAACCTTTGGTCTCTAACAAATGCAAAGCATAGTTCAAATGCTGCTTACATTGATAATCTGATTCACTTATAACAAGAAAATCATCTAGATAGCCTACACAAGTTATATTATTCTCTCTCAATCTTTTTAGAACTGGTTTCATGATTTTTGTAAATACTGAAGGGGCTGTATAGCTAAGCCATTGGGCAAACATTTGAACTGATATAGTTGTTTTTCAATTCTAAATTTCAAGAATTTCCTATGTGATTGTTCAATATTCACTGTATGATAGGCATGTTTTATGTCAATGGTACCCATGAAACAATTATGGTATAAAAGGTTGAGGACAGTTCTCACATCCTCCATTTTGAAGTGCTGGGGATCCAAATACATGTTCAATCCCTTGAGATTTAGAATGAATCGATGCCCTCCACTAGATTTCTCTACCAAAAAGGTAGGAGAAATATATTGTCCTTTTGTATCATTACATTCAGTGATTATACCTTTTTGTGTAATAGCTTTTGTGCCTCAAAGAAAAGTTCTTGATCTACGTTCTTAAATTTCTGTGATTACTGGATTGGGTTGGAACATGACGAAATGGGATTCGATAACATTTTATCCAATTGAGGATTTTTTATCATTAGTCAATTTTTTCCACCTGTCATAAAATTTGCTCAAACGACCGGCAATTCTACCTACCTCTACATTCTGTGACCTTGGTAAGATTTTCTCTGTGTTTTCTTTTGTGGGTAATGGACTTGCTGATTGTACCGCCCCTTCTGAGGTGCCCTCTCCTGGGTCATCCTCAATGAGGTCCTGTAGTTTGAATGACTATCATATTTGTTTTGTGACTTTCTGGGAATATGGTTTTGTTTGCTTTGCAGATCTTTGAACTGCCTTAGCAACCTTCAGCTTCTCCCCCAGATCTGTTCCCCCAATAGATCACCCCAAATAGTTGTTCATCAATAGGTGTTGTCAGAATGATATCTTTCACATTTTTTATCGAAATATGGTAATACTCCTACTCGTCTAGACCTTTAAATATTATAATGTACATCAGCTTTGCTACATCCCTTAAAAAAGAAAGAATACCATTACGAAGCTCTTTATTACTTATGGTCTCTACATTCCATAAGGACATTATTGCCCTACCAATTCCCATTCCTAATTGTTCTTGTTTTCAACCTTGGCGCTCCTAGATGAGGTATATTAGATGGGAGAGGATATTTTGCAATCATCTCCTCCCTCTCATTTTTGCCTTCCCTCAAAATTTTTGTCCATTTGTCTTTCAACAACAGGTGGAGCTCAAACAAATACTTCTTCAGACTTTGATCCTCTCCCAAGGCAGCAATAGTCTCATCGTCCAAGTCAAATATCATTATTGATAATAAGAATACCAGAGGGAATGTCCTCATCAGCCTGTGTTTCATTTTATACATCAGCAGTAGAATGATAGTACCTTGGAGAATTGGACTCATATGAACTAGAGCCTCTGTTCGAGTTCTCATCTTTCCTATTGTTGATCTGGACTCTCCTGAGAGCTATATGAATGCCTTCGGCCCATTTTGATTTTTCTCAAAGGGGTACTGTCCCGCAATGATCTGTGTTTTCTCTTTCGGGTGTTGTCCCGACTACCGTTATCTAGTACTATTAGTCTCAGAGGGGTATTGTCCTGCAATGAGTTGCGATTTTTTCGGGTGTTGTCCCGGCGACTATGAACTTTTTGATACCGACGAGTTATTCCTATCTCGGGAAAATCTTTCGGATTTGTTCCGGGACATGTCCCGGAAACGACTCATACCATGATTTTCATAATGGCGGCGATAGCGTCTCTCCCTGTCATTCTCTTTTCCGACCTCAGCTCGGTCGAATGCAGCGAGTCCTTCCGGAAGATTGTGTCTTCGTTTTTTCATCTGAAAAGTATAGATAATTTGATTAGTCAAATGAAATGTTGATAATTACTGGGGTAGAACCAAAAGTGTGGCTGCTTTCATCTCACACAAAAATAATCTCGATGTATACTCGGAAGACGGTCGGAAAAGAAGGAGACGGATAAAAAATGTCCTTCATTTATGGAGGAGGTTGTCTCCACAAAATACTGTGTGTATATAAACAAACGTTCACAACAGTGTATATTTGATGTATAACAAGAATAATGATAACAATAATGAATGAGTGCAAAGAGATTGAAACGTGAGCGCTATACGTGTAGACTAGTTGGTGTCTATCTAAGAAGTGAGAGCTAGTGAAGAGATGTGGTAGCTCTCATGATACTATAACCAAAGAGGAACCCCTCTTCTATGCTATAACGAGGAAAGATATGATCACTCGAGGTTCTAGTTTTGAACCGCTTTGCGCATGACGTCACTACGTGACAAATACGATTGGCGGCAATCGGAATAACAAGGGTTTCCATATATTTGATCAGACGAATCTCGAATAACAATGTTTTTGGAGTTTTAATGTGAGTCGAATTATAATTCCACTCATCGAAATATATAAAATAATAAAAATGAACACAACAAAATGTGTTATTGCCCTGGATATCTTCTGAATTTCAAATAATTCATTTGTATGTATTGAAGGAGAAACATTCATGACGTTCTTCAAAACAGAAGATAGATAGATAGATAGATAGATAGATAATTTTATTTGCTCCGGTTACATATAATGTACACATATAGACTCCGAGGAGTGTGGAACATGTCAGTAATAAAAAATAAATATAAGCTTTAAATACAAAATCAAACATTATCTCACACGTAGTTTTGACCCAAGAAACAAAAACATAGAATCAAACATATATAAATAGCATTCATATAGTTAGCATACTATCATTTAAGAATTCCTGCAGGCTATAATAAGGTTTTTCTATGAGGTAGTTTTTCATACGACATTTCATTGTTGAAACTGGAAGATTTCTTAAAGTAAGTGGAAATTTATTGTAAATGTTTATAACGCTATATTTGACATTTCTTTGTATGTATGTATAGTTGCATTTCTCATTCCTAAGATCATTCTTTGTTCTTGTGTTGTATACGTGATCCTTTTCAGAGTTAATGAAAAGTTCTGATATATTTTCTGTTACAAATACTACTGCTTTATATATATAGAGATTTATCAAAGTTAAAATTTTTGCTCCTAATAAAAGCTTCTCTACAGCTATCGTTTTTTTCATTTTATAGATATACCTGATACATTTTTTTGTAGTATAAGTATCCTAGAGATATCAACAGAGTTTCCCCAGAATATAATTCCATATTTTATCCTAGATTGAATGTAAGCATGGTATGCAGAGAGGGCAGCTTCGGTTGAGACATGTTCCGACAGTATTCTCAATGCATAGCAATATTTTGCAATATTTTTTGATAGATAATCTATGTGATTTTTCCAGTCCAGTCTCCTATCTATCAACAGTCCCAAAAATTTTACCTGATTGCATATGTTTAAATTTTGATTATTATATTCGAAGGTATTCAACTCTGGCAAGGATGATCTATTTGCGAAATGAATTATCTGAGTTTTGTCAATATTAAGTAGTAGGTCATTTGCTGTGAGAAAATTGTTTAATACATCTAGCACATTTGTTGTCTTTGTCATGACCAACTGAGAGTTTTTTTCTTTTACAATGACTGATATATCATCAGCATATAAAACAATATCTTCATTAACTACATTTGGTATTTCATTTGTGTACAGTATATATAGTAATGGGCCTAGGATGGATCCCTGCGGCACACCTTTTTTTATCACAATTGGTTCTGATTTAATTATCCCTGAGGTGTCATTTTCAATCAAATATTGGGTTCTGTTTGTCAAATAGGATTTGATTAGGTCCAAAGAAGGGCCTTTAATGCCATATTTATCAAGTTTGTTGCATAAAATTTCATGACTGACACTGTCAAATGCTTTTGACAGGTCAATACACAAAGTTACAGTACAATCATCTTTGTTCAAATGATGTAAAATTTTTTCAATGGCTTGATATATTGCTTGTACGGTTGATTTACCTTTACGAAATCCATTTTGTTCTTTTGCTAACAACACATTATCATCTAAAAACTTAAGTAAACGTTTGTTCATGAGCTTTTCAAAAATTTCACTGGGATTTGGCATTAATGATATGGGTCTGTAGTTACTTTCTTCATCTCTGTTTCCTTTTTTAAATATAGCTTTAATAAATGCCACTTTCAATACTTCTGGGAATACTGCTTGTGAAAAACATAAATTTATAATATATGTCATAGGATAGGCTATGATCTCTGCTATTTCTTTCAATAGGCACATAGGAATCTGATCTTCACCAACAGATTTTTTTATTTTTTAGTTGTTTAATACATTCTATTATTTCAAGCGGAGTGGTAGGTTCAAAGAAAAAAAGCATCATCACATCCTTTTATTTTTGTATAATCTGGGCTATCTGTTTTATTTAGGTCAGGGCAAGCTTCACTAAAATACTTATTGATTTGATTCACTGTGGTTTGTGGATTTTTATATTTTTTTGCAAAGCTTTCTAGGATATTGTTTTTGTGGTAGTTGGGTTTGGTTATTTTTTTGATTAATGACCAGGTAGCTTTGGTTTTATTTTCGGCTTTCATTATATATTCAGTGTTGGACATTTTTTTAGCAGCTGCAATAACTTTACTGAGGACGGAACAATACTTTTTAAAATACTGAGTACTTATCAACCCTAATGTCTTCTTTCTGTATAATGAGCGTTTTCTAGAACAAGATTTTTTTATACCCCTTGTTATCCATGAATTGGGCCTAGTTTTATTAAACTTTTTTTCCACAAAGATCAGGTTCATCATTCTACTGAAAATATTCGAAAAGCAGCAGTATGCTATGTTTACATCTGTACTCTGTGTTACACTTTCCCAATTTACTCCAGCAAGATCCTGTTTAAACTGAATAATTTTATTTTTTGGGAATATTTTTTTTCTAATCCATTTGTTTCAATTTTTTCTGTGAAAAGGGTTATCATTTGTCCATAGTGATCAGATAATGCTGTATTTAAAACCATACTTTTTTCATAATCATCAAAATTTACAAAGATGTTATCTAATAGAGTAGATGAGATATTTGTTACTCTGGTTGGTTCAAAAATAGTTTGTGTTATGTTGTGAGTGAGAAGTAAGTCTAAAAATACCTTAGTTTGTACGTTGTCTTCAAGCAAGTTGATATTAAAGTCTCCACAGTGAATTTTTCATGAACTAAATCGATTATTTCTTCTATGTTCTCAATGAAAATATCAAATGATCCTAAGCCAGTTCTGTAAACACATACAATTACAATTTTCATTTTCCTGATTACTACACTTCCACATTCCAAATGACCTTCAATACTTTTTCTGACAACACTCTCTACACTCTCCGCATCGTTTGTTGTGTAGATACTGACTCCTCCATGCTGCATTATTTTCCGGGAAAATGCTGATTTCAATTCGTAGCCCTCGATTTGTATACTCTCTATTTCGGATTCTAAGAGCCAATGCTCTGTTATGCATAAAAATTTTGGCTTTGATGGTAGAGAATCTAGAAATATTTCAACTTCATCAGTTTTGTTCCTCAAACACTGTATATTTTGATGGAGTATGGTGAAGTGTCCATCTTCATTGCGACTTTGTTGGCAGCTGTTTTCAGAAATGTTTATATGTTTATTTTTCTGCGGTAGTTGCTATTGCAGCAGATTTCTACTGGCGTTTCGTTTGTTGACCTCATATTTGTAGACTTCACACTCATGACTCCAAGCACTATGATCGACATCAAGATGTAGGTTCCTTTTTTCATTTTTCATTGTACATTTAATGCATCTGCTGTATTGTTCTGGCTCCTGACATTCGGTTTTTTTATATTCCTTGGCACAATTTGGACAAGCCAACTTATTTCTACAAACTTGGGCTAAGTGGCCAAAACCACAGCATCTGAAGCATCTTAGTATATTGGATTTGACTTCATACACTATGCAAGAGTTGAATCCAATGTTGAGTTTACACCTATTCCACAGTTTTTCATAGGTTTCCTCTTGTGTCTCAACTATCACTGTGACTTTTCCATCCTCTTTGTTTATTAAATTTGTAATATTTATTGAGTCATTATTTGCAAATCTATGATTTTGTTTGATGAGCTTTCTTAGTAGCATTTCTTTTTCAGCGCAGTCTGCCTTATCAACTCCTACGATTTTGAAAATTTTTTTCATCCTTGTTTTCCTTATTTCATAATCATCGCCAAGCTTTTCTGTGGATTCCTGCAAGATTCTTTGAACCGATACATCATTGCTGCACTTTACTAATATTCCTCCATTTGCAGTGTTTTGCAGTTGCCTTATTCCAACTGATAATTCACATGGATTGATGGCCCTTTTCAAGTCTGCCATGGTTTTGCTATTATCCTGATTGTTTTTTTGGTAAAATTATAAGATTTCTTTGGACGGGTTTATGTGTCGGGGATAGAGACCAGTTTGTGTTTTCTTTGGCATGTGATATTCTGTTTTTCATTTGTCTTCTTGTCTTTACCAAAGTAAATTTTTCATCTTCCCAAGTATCTTGTTCTTCCACTTCACCTTGTATTTCATGAGAGTTTTGTTTGTCAGCAACTTCACTACCATCTGTTTGTGAATACTATCAAGTGCATTTACAATAGTGGTAGTTATATTGGCCACAATTATGAGCATTTGGGGCAATAGTCTAATAAACCACAAGTAGATAAAGTTGTATTTAATATAAATATTTGTATTGGAAATCAAAACACTGAAACACTGTTGTTACACCATAGTCAGTGCAATTATTTTCATGTATTTAGATAATTCACAAAATAATCATCAAACCATGAAGGTATGAATACATTTGTACGAATAGACATAACTCATCTAATGAGGAATAATAGGTACCATCAAAGAAATTGAATCAAATTGGATAAATCGAATTGATTAAATTGGAAAAAATACTGTGTGTGGGTTAATCAAGGTGTGATATGTTCATTTCTCTAGATTTAAATTTATTTGAAATATTAAAAATTTTAATTATTAAAATTATTAAAAAGTTATTCCCCTGGATATCTTCTGAATTTCAAATAATTCATTCATAGGTATTGTAGGAGTAACATTCATGACGTTCTTCAAAACAGAAAGATTATTTAGAACTATTTCTGTATGTGAATAATTGTTTCATTCGTGAGCATTTATTCAGAAATGAATAATAATAATGAAATATCCACTAGTTGATAAATATATATTTCGCAACTGACTTTCATGAATCATTTCAAGTGAAGTGAATACATAAAGTGCATTTACAAGGGTGGTAATTATATTGGCCACAATTATGAACATTTGGGGCATGAGTTTAATAAAACACAAGTAGATAAAGTTGTATTTAATATAAATATTTTTATTGGAAATTGAAACACTGTTGTTACACCATCATAATCAGTGCAATTATTTTCAAGTATTTAGATAATTCACAAAATAATCATCAAACTATGAAGGTAAAAATACATTTGTACGAATAGACATAACGCATCTAATAAGGAATGATGGGTTTGAAATTTTTCAACAAATCACATTTCAGATAGATACCATAGAAGAAATTGAATCTAATTGGATAAATCGAATTGAATAAATTGAAAAAAATACTGTGTGTAGGTTAATCGAGGTGTGATATGTTGATTTCTCTAGATTTTTTTTCGTTTCTAAAAATAAATATAGGAAATATGATGAATATTTCCATATACCTATTTGTACTGAAGACAGATCAGTGATCTGCTCCAAGATGTCAATGCATTTAAAATAAAACAATTTTGGATCACTCACGATACCTATAAGAGAATTTCTTTGCTAATAGTCATTGAAATGAGAGAGACAATACCAAAAAATCTAAGGTAATAAATTCAGAATTTCATTGATGGTATTGGAATGTTTGGGGAAGGTATGGCATCATCTTTCAATTTCCATTTCTGAATAGGTAATTCTAACAGTTTTTCTTGCAATCTATAGTCTTCGTCTGAGAAATGCTTCGTACATATTCTAGCTGTTTTTACATTGAACCTGTTCTTCTGAAAGCAATTCTTCACCCACAAACTGCAAGTTTCCTTCGATGAAGGAAAAGTGAAGTAATGACATGTCGATGCAGTTTTACATCTTTTATTATTGTTACTGGAACAACCCACCACAGCACAATGAACCATAGTTTCTTAGTATGGAATATAAATGAAGTAAGCAAAATTATTCGAACCGACACTACTGAAAAACACAATTTAAAACGATAAACGCACTGAAATGTTCGCTTAACCTCGAAGCGCCAACAGAAATTTGTCACGGAGTGACGTATACTGTGCAAGAGAGATAGAAATAAAACATGCGCGTGGGTTTACCTTCTCAGTTATAGTATCATGGAGCAGATCCACTCTTGGCCACAGACATGCGTCTAAGGTTGACTATACTCCAAGAAGCATGGCAACGCTGGTTACATGTGTCAGATAGGCGTTGTCAGCAGGGACGTCGACGTCAACTGTCGATTTCGCCCTCTCTCTTGGCGGTTCGAGACACGACAGCACGACACAGGAGAGTGATCTTCGTCTCTCGAATGTTTGAGTTGTTTTTTTGAATGCAATTTGTAATATTTTAGTGCTATTAAACATGTTTGCTTAAAAAGTGGACTCATTTGCTCGCCGCAAGAGCCACACATGTCACTCATGTTGTGTTATTGTGTATTTTCCACAATTTTTCTCCTTTGGAATTGCAGAACTTGAAGTGAATATAGAATGGAAACACTATCTTTCTGATCTGAACCACAGAATATGGTTATTCTGTGTCTGAACGTCAATCACAATGTCAAGCACAAAACCACTGGGTTCTTAATCCTTAACTCTTAGTGGTTGTTTATAAACACCTTCTCACTTCCTAATTTTCAAGCCTTAATTGTTAATTCATAATTCTTAGTTTAGTTGAGTTTATAAATCCACCATAAACGCACTGAAATGTTCGCTTAACTTCGAAGTGCCAACAGAAATTTGTCACGGAGTGACTATACTGTGCAAGAGAGACAGAAATAAAACATGCGCGTGGGTTTACCTTCTCAGTTATAGTATCATGGGTAGCTCTCGTAGACCTGGTGGCGCTGCAGGCGTAAGCAGTCAGTGGTGCCAGCCGTGCTCATCCATTGAACTGTGGGACCGAACCGTCGGAGTGTCGTCGGAGATGAATGACGTACTTCCTTAGGGATCAGTGTCGCCACACTTTAGAATTGTGTGGCGCCATCCCACGCAGAGATACTACTACAAGTCTCAAACCACAGAAGAGGGGTTTTGCTCAAACTGCAGTGATCTACGAAGGACGAGGCACTGAAATATAATTCTTGATTTCGATATCCTTATTTTGAGTATGATCCCAATTCTCAGACAGCCAATTTTAGGTTAATTTTCAGCTAATAGTATTCCTGACGAAATCTCACCTCTCTAATAAGGCTAGTATCAAGGAGTATGTATAAAACAATCATTCTATGCTAGTGTTCTTATTATATCATAGTTTTATAATGTCCAATGAAATGTTCGATATGGTTTTAGGTATATTATGTGAATGCTCGAATGGAACTGCTCAAAAATTATTCTATATGGTACTGCACTAATATATTAATGAACTTCCATAAATGGGTATTTACATCATGATTGTAACTATTCAATTTCCGACATCACCTGCCTGAAAAAATGATTGGGAACAGTAGTAGGGAACAGTAACATCATGAAACCAATTCCAGGCCAAAACAAAACGAAAGATCCGAAAATACCAAATATTATAGATACACGATGATTTGTAATCAATTTCAACAAAAATATTCTAATGATGAATTCGAATTCAAATATAAATGAATGACAGCTGTGGCACAAAACCCACGGAAATCAAATTTTTATGAGTTGGGGAAACAGTTCCGTCATATTTTCTTGTACGCCTGTGGATGACGTCACCCGTTTATCCAGATTTGGAATTGCGTTTGACTTTTTTGATCTTGATCCTTATTTTGAGTACCTATGACCCGATTCTTCAGTTTGCCAATCTCAGGTTCATTTCCATTGAATAGTATCTTCGACAGAATGATCTCACTTTCGTAATGAGGCTAGTATACTCTGTATATGATGATGAAGTATCCTTTATTTATAAAATTTTTTTATAGTTGTATGATTACTGATGAAATGTTCGATATGGTATTAGTTAGATACTTGAGTGGAACTGCACAACATTAATTCTATATGGTACTCCACTGATGAACTGCCATGTGACTACTCAAATTCCGAAACCCCTTGCCATTCTGAAAAAGATGACTGGAAACAGTAGCAGACATCATGAACCAAATCGAAACTAGTGGAGAGCGCATTGGAAAAGTGAAAAAAATTCCAAATATTATAGATACTAATTACAAATCATCGTGCATGCACGATGATTTGTAATTATTTCCAAAAATATATCGAATTCAAATACAAATTATATGACGGCGCCTCTTCCTTCGAGATCACTAAGGTAGTATCGCTTTTAGCGCGCTAGTTACCACAAGTTTATAGATAATAAAAAAAAAAAAGAAGAAGAGTACATGGCTATGACCCTTGCTACCTTTACGTTCCTGATATCGTATCATTCCGTTTTTTGTGCGGCTAGAAGCCACATGTAATTTTTCATTTCCTAATTTTTTAGTCAAGTAAGAAAAAAGAATATGGGAAAAAGAAAGCGTTCCAGACCCAGATCTGATTCTCACTCGTTAAAGTTGGAAATGAGAATCAGATAACTCGAGAAAGAACTTGCAAGAACAGAAAGACGCCACTCCAGTGGTGATAGACAACGTTTTTCGAAAGAGAGATCTACTAGAAGAACAAAATGGGAGAGGTCGCATGGGGCACGTAGCCCCTTAGACCAGGCTAGAGCAGGCAACTCCAGATCAAGATCCAGACATAGGGAAGCAGTAGGGGCTCACGGAGCAGATAACTCCGTTCAGACTTCCAGAGCGTGTAGCTCTGTCCAACCTGCTAGGTCACCCAGTTCAGTTGGGCCCTCCAGAACACGTAGTTCTGTCGAGCCCTCCAGAGCAAGTAGCTCTGTCCAACCTGCTAGAGCACCCAGTCCAGTTGAGCTCCCAAGAACATGTAGTTCTGTTGAGCCCTCCAGAGAAAGTAGTCCTGTTGAATCATCCTCAGCATATATCAACTCTCCCAGAGCACGCAGCTCTGTTGAGTCCTCCAGAGCAGATAGCATTGTAGAGTCCCCCAGTCCAGCCCCTGCAAATAGGGCACGTAGCCTTAGTCCCCAGCAGACTAGTCCTGCACCCCAAGACCAGACATCAGAACCCACTATGCTAGAGTTAGATTATTAGACACTAGGCTTCCTAGGTGAGGATCCTTTAGCAAAACAAACAAAGGGTACCCAACTGCATGAGGCAGTAACCACTAGGTGGAGCCACATACTGACTAAGGGACTAGAGAAAAGTACAAGCTCAGAAATACTGGAGAAATACCCTCCTCCTATTAACTGCCCTACCTTAGGAGTACCAGCACTCAATGAAGAAATAGTACCCCTAATGAATGAGACAATCAAGAAGAGAGAACAAAGAATGACATCAACACAGAAAAACCTCGGAGCTGGGCTAACAGCATTAGGCTCGGCTCTGAATGTAATTCTAAATGAGCCCAGTTCTCCACTAAGAACAGAACTGCTGAAGTTCCTCGGAGATGCAGGGCGACTGTTCTCCAATGCTCATTATATCACCTCTCTAGACAGACGTGCTAACTTGTGCCAGGTTTTATCCAAAGCAGCAAAGGACATAGCCTTCAACAATAACATTGATCAATACCTCCTTGGGAAAGATTTTGGCGAAAAATACAAAAACGCCAAGGTCGTCGAAAAATCTAGCCAGGATTTAAAGCCCAAGACATCACCAAACATCACCAATCGCTTCAGAGCTCCTGCAGTACCAGATCCAAGGCCAGTACTGAGGCCTTTAAACCGACAGGGCCCAACTCGATTTGTGAGGGAATCGAGATCAAGAGGGCAACAACCTCATCAGCTACAGAAAAAGAAGGAGGGGAGGAACACCAACAGATACAGAAGAGATTAGAGGTAGGACTGGCGGGCAGGCTTAGATATTTCTATAAAAATTGGGAGAAGATTACCACTAATAAGGTTATCTTGAATTGGGTCAGGGGCTATTCCCTACCATTTCAACAGCAATCTCCTAGGCAGCATGCTGCTGTCAACACAAGACACTTTTCCTTGGTAGCACATGAGTCCGTGCTAGAGAGCATCAATAACCTACTCAAACAGGGTGTTATTTCACAGGTCGAGCCAACAGAGCACCAGTTTCTATCTCCTTTCTTTTTGACTAGCAAACCAAATAAGAAAGCCAGGTTCATTTTGAACCTTAAACTCCTCAACACCTTCCTGAGACCACTCCATTTCAAAATGGAGGATCATAGGACGGCCGCAAAACTTTTACACAAAGACTACTTCATGACTTCAATTGACTTGAAGGATGCCTACTACACTCTCCCCATACACGAAGATCATAAAAAATATCTTCGATTCCATTTTAATTCAACCTATTATGAATTCACATGTCTACCATTTGGACTGTCATCTGCACCCTATACGTTTACCAAGCTAACCAAGCCTGTTCTGGCTTGGATGCGAAGGAATGGTATAACCTGTGTACTTTACTTAGACGATTTTCTGATAATTCATGAAGACTTCTCAACGTGTAAAATTCAAACACAAATGACTATCAGTCTCTTGGAGTCACTTGGTTTTGTGGTGAACCATGAAAAGAGCATGCTAGTACCTTCCAAAAGCTGTAAGTTCTTGGGCTTCATATTCAACACCAATAACATGACTATAAGCCTACCAGACGAGAAACGTCAGAAGCTGACAGCCATTATTAATGAAATCCTTCAAAAAAGCTCTTGTACCATAAGATTTTTTGCCAAATTCATAGGACTCTTGGTCTCTGCTTGTCCAGCCATAAAATATGGCTGGCTATATACAAAGACCTTTGAAAGAGAAAAAGTACAGGCCCTTCGTAAATCTAGTCACAATTTCAATGCTACCATGATAATTGGAAGAAATATCAGGGAGGACCTATTATGGTGGAAAGAAAGGGTTCCCTACTCTGTTAATTTTATTAGGCAGGACAAATATTTCATGGAAATTTTCTCAGACTCATCCTTGTCAGGGTGGGGAGCTGTATGTGAGGGAGTGGAGACCCATGGTTGGTGGTCAGAGACAGAGCAGAAACCCCACATCAATTATCTTGAACTGCTTAGTTCATTCCTTGCACTAAAATGTTTTGCCCGTAACTGTCGGTCGGTTAGTATACTTCTAAGGATTGACAACACTACAGCGATAGCCTACATTAATCGTATGGGTAGTGTTCTTTATCCAAAATTATCAAGCTTAGCCAAGGAAATTTGGCAATGGTGCGAGGAGAGGGACGTCTGGATCCAGGCGTCATATGTATCGTCTGCAGACAACTCAGTAGCCGATAGGCAGTCTAGAATTCTTCCCAAAGAGACTGAATACGAACTCAAGTCAGCCAGTTTCAATTTAATATCACACAGGCTGGGAAAACCTGAGATCGATCTATTTGCATCCAGTAATAATGCAAAGTGTGAGAGATATATCTCCTGGTTCCCTGATCCAGGTTCAATAGCGGTAGATGCATTTACCATTGACTGGAAATACATTTTTTTCTATGCCTTTCCTCCATTTTGTCTAATCCTGCGCACCCTGAACAAAATAATATTAGATAAAGCAAAGGGAATCCTCATTGTCCCCAAATGGGAAACTCAACCATGGTTTCCTCTATATAACCAACTTCTAGTCAGGCCTCCACTTATATTGAAAGCTAATGAACATCTTCATATTCCTTTCAGGAACAAAAACCTCCACAAAGAGAACCTTTTCCTGGTGGCAGGTTTATTATCGGGGAAGCATTTTCACGAAAAGGAAATGCTCAAAGCACCATACCAGTGTTGATGGAATCTATATCCTCTTCAACTATAAAACAGTATGAGGTGGTTTATAAAGCATGGTGGAGTTTTTGCCAAGACAACCAAATAAATCTATATGATGCTGGGGAAGCTCAAGTCATCAAATTCCTAGAAGTTCAGTTAGAAAAGAAGAAATTCTGTTATAATTCCTTCAATTCGTATCGCTCAGCTCTGGCCTTGATACTACAAGGAAATATCAGTAATAGTCAAAACATAAAGCGATTTCTGAAAGGCATATTCAGACTTAGACCGCCTCAGAGGAAATATAATTTCGTTTGGGAACCTGAAACAGTTCTGTCCTGGTTCAGACAGAGTCCACCAAACGAGGAACTGTCACTAACAAAACTGTCAAGAAAAACAGCTACTTTACTAGCATTGATCACTGCCCACAGAATCCAGACCCTAGCGAGAATTCGTGTACAAAATATAATCATTTCCAGAGAAGAGATCCAAATCTTCATAACAGACCAGTTAAAGTCAACAAGAAATGATAAGGAACAACCCTGCCTACACATCCCTTTTTTCCGAGAGAGGCCAGAAGTGTGTGCAGCATCAGCCCTTATTATGTACATCGAGAGGACAGCGAGTATAAGGGGAGAAGCACAAGAATTTTTATTCCTGAGTTCCCGCAACCCTTATCAGACAGCCACAACCAGCACCATAAGCAGATGGATCAAACAATCCCTCTCGAAAGCTGGAATAAATACAGCAATTTTTTCAGGGTACTCTACCCGACACGCTGCTACATCGGCAGCTAACAGAAACGGCATTACCCTGGATGTTATCAGGAGAACAGCCGGATGGTCCAAGAAATCAGAGATGTTTGCTAAGTTTTACAAACAGCCCCTCAAGGACCCATCAGCCTTTGCAAAAGCAGTTTTTAGTTGAATGTTCAAGTTTTTTACGTTTCTACAGACAAGATGTATTGTTAAATATTACTATTTTTGTTCAAAGCAGTAATACATAGTTTCAATAGTAAGTTCACCAGAATTACTACAGACCATATAGGTAGGCGAGAGACTGTTATTCCTGGGGAAAACACATATCCTTTGAACAACTACCTTAGTGATCTCGAAGGACGAGGCGCCGTCATATAATTTACCGATTAAACGAACTTACCTGTGAAGTTCAATCGTAATTATATTAGGCGCCTCGTCCAAAGAGATCACACCCACCTCACCCAGAGAAATTGAATAGCCCGCGGGTGTGTTTTCCCCCACTTTAAACTAAATGACACGATATCAGGAACGTAAAGGTAGCAAGGGTCATAGCCATGTACTCTTCTTCTTTTTTTTTTATAAGGACCTTTACAAAGCCGCCATATGAGTTAACAATTGCGTGTTCCTAGCCTACATCACAGTATATACCCTCTGGAGGGTATATACTGTGCCTACATTATAGACAAAAAATCACACATGAAGTTGGTAGAACTGATGATTGTGTGAGAGTGAAATTGGTAAAGTTGTCATGTTGGTTGTCTCTGTCATTCTAATCTCTAATGTCAAAAACTGTCACTGAGCCAGCTGCCAGCTTGTTTTTTTGTAAAATAAAAATACTTATAATAATGTTTTAATTTCCTTGTGTATTGATTGTGTTTGTGTCAATTCATTCTTTATAAAATTTGTTATAGTGGTGGACTATGGGTGAATCAATCAGAAGAGTGATTATGTAGCTAAAATAAAGACATGAGAAAGAGGGTAGGTAATAAGGACTCTTTTGTTCATCTATCTTGTTTAGTTGTTTAGTTTTTGTGATTTACTATATATCGAAGTGAATATTCCTGTGTAGGATATTGCTCTTTTCAAAGTTCCACATAGTTATCCAAATTTGTGATTAATTCACATATTCTGTTCCAGGACTGAAAATGTCAAATGAAAACAACAGGAAACGTGGAACAGATAATTTCCAGACAGACCCAATAATCAACGCAGTGAACAGCGGAGAATGTTCTACTTACACTTTCCCAGACATGATCCGCACTCCAGAGGCCCCTGGCCATTGTCGTAGCATAAGCCATGGGGGCCAAAGTGTCCTTTCAGCTAGTGCTACTGTTGCAGTCGCAAGATCTGCTTTGAAAGGTGCTAGGGGACATCAAAGAGCCTTATCACATGGTCAAATTGTAGATGCCACAGCAGTAAGGCCAGGGCATAGTAGAGTGGGATCTAAAACTGACTTTATATTACCTCCTGGGCACAAAGAGGCAGACAAAGCTGCTGCAGCTACTTCCAGGGGGTCAATCAAGGGTCATTCTAGACAAGCTTCCAGGTTAGGTTATGAACTTGTTTGAATTTGAATTAAATCAAACAATATACAATTATGTTGAATTCTGTACAGTATCTAGTGTCTCATAAGGTCACTAATCCAATATGCGTTTTTGTTTAGTTGGCAAATAATAATGATAATATTTCTTTATTTGTTAAAATCATTTGGACTTACAGTAGCATTAGGAAACAATATTCATGGAGGAATGGTAGTGTCATCTGGAGCTGTTTTTAAACTTCACCAGGAAAGAAACTTACCAAAATTAATTACAAAACATATTACAAAACAAAATAGTGCTTTTAAATAGATGATTCCAAAAAGAAGATTGAATATATATATATATATATATACAGTGTCATCCATGAAGTCTTCAACATATGAGGAAAATGTTTAGTATTGAAATTTTTTTCTCAGGGATCTATTATGCATGTTCCCACAACCTAAAAATCGATATTGACACATGTCATGCGATCACTGGTATGGCGGTAAATTGAAAAAAATTACTATGAATATGCAAATAGTGGAGTTAGATGGCAAGATATCAAAAAAAAAATTATTTGAAAAAGTTGATTGGAATTCAATTTCATGCTCAATTCATTTGAGCCCTTTATAACAATCTCCTACACAAAAATGGTATTGCTGAACAGTTTCCACTGAGATAAACACATTATTCTACAATTAAATAACTTTTTGAATATTGAAATATTTAATAATTTGCACAATTTATGCTGTTGCATTCCATTAGTGGTTTTTGTGTCAAAACTAACCAATGACAAGACCAATTAAAAACATGGTAGTTGATATAATAATAAAGTCAAGTAAATCATGATCTAATATAGGATAATAATTGGCTAGCAGTTACATAAGAATGAGAGGAGGCCATAGCTCAATGGTAATGCATTTTTATCAAAGTCAAGCTACTGGATGATTGTGAGTTCAAACCTAACTCCAGCTGTTAATTTTTCATCAATAATTATTGGGTTCATGATTTTTATTCTGACATCGCCCCAGCAGTCTCGGTTCTCGGTCCTCCAGGAATGGCCAGTGGAGTCAACTATAAATATCTTCCCACTTTTCTCAACCCTCATGAGTTTTGACCTCTGGGAGATTGGATTTAACCACAATGTAGAGATAATGATGAAACTACTTTGCCTGATTGCCAACCAATTTATTCTGTCAAAACTCTAATGTACAGCCCACTTGTTACAAGCATTTCATTAATTATAGCAGAAATTCACTCACATATTAGTTTTCACATGGCAACACAAAAATAACTGATAGATCAGTATTATTGATCAATGTTATAAAAACATTAATTTTGATGTAATAAGGTTAGATTATTTCTCAATATAAAAGAAAACTACATAGTTGAAATCTTGAAATATTAACTATTTCTGCAAAAATTTGCCATATTTTAGGGAATTTCATAACTATTATATCATTATAGCCAAAAATGCCGTTAGCGTTTTGGCGAAACAAAACACTTATCAGTGATTTCAAAATTATTCTTTATTCTAATCATTCTTAGTTGTTCCAACGTTGAACTAGCGATAAAAAAAATATATGTAAATCTAGCAGAACCATATGTATGTACAGTTTTCAACAACGTTATAATTTTATCTCTCTGGAACTTCTGATGAAATTACTGATAAAGTAATTATCAAAAAACATTAATTTTAGCAGATGATCAAAATGAACTTTCTTGCAAGGTAGATATTATCTGTTGTAGTCTTCAATGTTATTTTCTTGATATGAATGACATCTTGATATTATTTTGTACAGAACGGAATCAATATATACCCTGAGGAGAGCCGAACCTCCTTCTCTATTCCGACGACTGTTATGCTCCCTGATGCGTCGATCTCCGAAAAAGGACCAGGATGAACGCTACTACTCCGTCGTACCTAATCACATTGTGCCGCCTAAAACGTCCCGTAAGGAGCACCCAAATGGGCGCAGGCCGAACAACAAAATTCGCACCACCAAGTACACCCTTCTGTCATTTTTGCCTCGAAATTTGCTGGAACAATTCCATCGCGTGGCGAATCTATATTTCATTTTCATCGTGTTACTGAATTGGTTGCCGCCTATCAACGCTTTCGGTAAAGAAGTCGCCATGATTCCAGTGATGTTTGTGCTAGGGGTAACAGCTGTTAAAGATTTGTTTGAAGACCGCAGGAGGCACAGTAGCGATAAGAGGATCAATAACTCCACGTGCAGAATTTATAACAGGTGAGATGTAGTTATTTATGTATCAAGGGAATTATGAGGTCCTTAATTACCAAAGTTTGTGTCCCGAGGGCCTCTGGCCTGAGGGACAGCAATTGCACGAGGTTGCCCATTTCTTTTTCGTCTCTTAACTTCCCAACCAACTTGTATATTTTTTTGGAAATTGGTATACTCACTCAATCTATCCTGCCATGTTCATTAAAATTTTCAAATCCTTTCTGCATGAAAACAACACCCTATACATTTGAATTTCTTAATTTTTTCGCCATATCTGAAAAGAGCATGGGAATGTCTATTCAACAATGTACTTCTCGTGCACAGACGATTTCTGGTACTCATATTATGGGTTCAAAACATTATTTTTGCTCATTATGGGATACAAAGAGGAATCAGACAAGATTAATGAATTTTATTATTTCCTATTCAGCATAGGTGAGTATTATGTTTGGAAGGAGTGTTTCATATCAGTTCTTGTATTTACCTAGACAACCAGAAAAAGTTGCAGGTCCGTATTAATCACTAAATAAATCAATATATTTGCCCTTTGAAGACTTTGTTAAATTGTTTATCAAATTGCCATGAGGCGATTAACCTACAGACAGTGCTTTATTTCTATTATTGACTCATAGCAAATGCTTGACATTTATGTCTTGTGTGATTTACTGCGATGAAATACGTGTCATTTATCCTGCCTGAAAACAATATGAATACGAGTCAGTTTTTCACTTCCTAAAAATAATCATTCAATTTGTTGTATAATGCAACTACAAAATCACCTGATCACCTGATAAGGTAATCAGGTAATCAGTTTTTGTTTTCGTTTTGTGATGCCTTGAAAAGATGCTATGAAGCCTTTAGGAGGATCATGATTGAGTTTCATTATGAATCTGCTACATAATAGAAGGTTGGTAGCCAGCCTATGGCCTTTCTTAATAGGATTGCTTCATATAGTTGCTATGTTTCAATAGACTCCTTCACTATAGGAATGTTGAAATATACTTGGAATGCGGATATGTTATGGATTGGACATTGTTATGTTATGGAACTGCTCGGTGTCAGATATAATTGATATAACAGAATTATCCAATGCTTTTTCCTCGCGGCAGATAACGCTGATTGAACACTTGAATATTCTGTATCAGCTCGTCGTAAGTTGACTATCTGAATAGGTGAAAGAGGAAAAAACTCAATATTTTTTGTCAAAATATAAGTGAAATAGTTATTTTGAGTTGAATCTACCTTTAGAAATTACCAGTAGGTGATTTGACAGATTATGATTAACTATTAATTGGAAATAGAGAAATTCAACAAGATGAATATGAAAATTTACCATCAAGTTAGAGTAAAATTACTTAAAAAATTGAAATTAGAAGTGTGATTTTGAACAGAAAGTCAAACATTTGAAATATCAAAGTTGATGCTGATGATATTTTAAGTCGTTAAATCACGAGCGATTAGTGAATAGCCAAATTTCCAGAATAATCTAATAACCCGTTTTCCGTATACGTCTAAGGTACGATCGATCGTGGCATGTATAATTGAAAACTTCAGATGTTTCTGAAAAATATCTCAATTCAAGTGATGTCAATGATCAAACAAACATGTTGAGATTCAGAGCAGGTAGAAATAAAGAATTAACGGATCAATCAATTCAATTCAACGGAAAATTCGACATGAAATTATGAAATAAATCTGAATCTCAATCTTCTCATGAACTTTCTGAATATTGAATTTATTATTATGGTTGATAACCTGTATGTTTTTTATATTATCAAACAAATTGGTTTCACTGTGATGATATTATTTTTACTTTATTGAACCAAAACATATGATCAAAGGATTATTGATCAAGGATTTCCTACACCCACCCATGAAGAAAACATCAGAAAACTTGAAGAAAACATCGACTGGACTGGATTATATTCACGAGAGATTTATTGTCATTGCTTTACAATAATTATTTCAACTTTATAATTGAATATATAATTGAATATAATTGAACGTTGAAAATAGAATAGTTTTATGGCCGGTTGCATAAAACACCTAACAAACGATTAAATATTTTATCCAACACATGACAGTTATGACTGTCATTATTAATGTCATTTTAGATAAGTAAACTATCAAATAACACTCACTAGTGAGTTATGGATTATAACTCACGTTCATATTTAAAGTAGAATTCTATTTATTTATTACCATTTCAAGCAGAATTCACATTGATATTGAAATTTAAGGAAAAAGCCAACGGTTTATTCGAATTTGAAGTTATTGTAAAATTGGTTGGTTCATTGGAACCAGACGCTCCCATATCGGTACAGCTGCTGATAGTGCTGGAAGACGCCGACACATTGGAACCTTGTATTTTTTCTGCAATTTGTATTTTGTTATGCACCGATTCTTCTAGGTATCCTTCTGCTACCGTCGAGGACTTCCATCCTCCGTGACGCTTCAAAGTAGTCATGTTAGCCCCTGCATTGGCCAAAAGAGTCGCCGAAGACCTTCTCAGGCAGTGACCAGTGTAGAGCGCTGGTTCCTCCAATTTCAAAAACATTGCAATTCTTGAAGGTATCTTCGACAACGTATTTATTCCCACACACTGGCTGGTACACCTCCTATTCTTGTAAAAAACAAAAAAGCAGCTAGAACTAGTATTCTTTGGTCTCAAAGACATGTATTTTTTACACAAATTGATCGGGTTGACTGGAAATCCTTCTTCAAGTATGGTGAAACTTCTCGATTTCTTGGTTTTAGTGTATGGCAAAACTATGAGAAAATATTTCCCTTTGTCTTGAATATTTTCTATTTTCAAATTGACTAATTCATCGCATCTACAAGCACTGCTAATCCCCATTATCAAAGCCACTTTCATCAACAAGTACTCGTCATCGGGAGCTTCGTTCAAAAACTTCTCTATTTCAGGTCGTTCTAATGTCTTGGACTTCTTTGGTTTGTATCCCTGTGATTTGCTTTCCAAAAAGCTCCTTAGTTTGCCATATTTCGAAATGTCGATTTTTTTATAAAGGTGAATAGTCGGGCGAAGCATCGAGTATTTGGTCCACAGCGACGATGGGGCTAATTTTTTTTGCAAATGTAAAAAATAAGCCAATAGAACATTTTCGTCGATATCTTTTATTTTCCGTTAATTCATCCAAGACTCAAACATTTTGAACTCCTTGTCGTAAGCATCTCGGGACTCTTCTGGCAAAATCTGCATCGCTGCTTCTTCCGCTTCCGTAAGGATATCCTCAGGAACGTAATTTTCATCGATTTCCTCCATTTTCTATACGTTTTTTTCTTCAAAAAAGGTTTCTTTTACTGCAGGGAAATCTGACAAGTGTCAAAATTTATTTAAACATTTGCAACAATGTGTTATGCCCGTGGCAACTAAACAAACAACCTACCTTGACCAAAATGTAAAAAAGTCACTGTCAAGTCATTCTGCCATATACAGGGTATTGAGATGCAAGTAGCTTTGATTTGATCACAAATAGTTATTTATGGTACTAGTGTGTTATGTTGAAAATAAGTCACGTGAGAAAGATTTATACCACGAGGCCGTCAGGCTGAGTGGTATAAATTCTCAAACATAGGAAACATAACACACGAGTGGCATACAATGTTTTATCCAACAAGTGGAAGACATCATTTTTTATGAGAAAATAATTGATAAGTTTTGTGATCAAATCAAAGCTACTTGCGTCTCAATACTTTGTATATGTCAGAATGGCTTGACAGTGACTTTTTTACATTTTGGTCAAGGTAGGTTGTTTGTTTAGTTGCCACGGGCATAACACATTGTTGCAAATGTTTAAATAAATTTTGACACTTGTCAGTTTTCCCTGCAGTAAAAGAAACCTTTTTTGAAGAAAAAAACGTATAGAAAATGGAGGAAATCGATGAAAATTACGTTCCTGAGGATATCCTTACGGAAGCGGAAGAAGCAGCGATGCAGATTTTGCCAGAAAAGTCCCGAGATGCTTACGACAAGGAGTTCAAAATGTTTGAGTCTTGGATGAATTCAGGGAAAATAAAAGATATCGACGAAAATGTTCTATTGGCTTATTTTTTACATTTGCAAAAAAAATTAGCCCCATCGTCGCTGTGGACCAAATACTCGATGCTTCGCTCGACTATTCACCTTTATAAAAAAATCGACATTTCGAAATATGGCAAACTAACGAGCTTTTTGAAAAGCAAATCACAGGGACACAAACCAAAGAAGTCCAAGACATTAGAACGTCCTGAAATAGAGAAGTTTTTTAACGAAGCTCCCGATGACGAGTACTTGTTGATGAAAGTGGCTTTGATAATGGGGATTAGCGGTGCTTGTAGATGCGATGATTTAGTCAATTTGAAAATAGAAAATATTCAAGACAAAGGGAAATATTTTCACATAGTTTTGCCAGACACTAAAACCAAGAAATCGAGAAGTTTCACCATACTTGAAGAAGGATTTCCAGTCAACCCGATCAATTTGTGTGAAAAATACATGTCTTTGAGACCAAAGAATACTAGTTCTGGCCGCTCTTTTGTTTTTTACAAGAATGGGAGGTGTACCAGCCAGTGTGTGGGAATAAATACGTTGTCGAAGATACCTTCAAGAATTGCAATGTTTTTGAAATTGGAGGAACCAGCGCTCTACACCGGTCACTGCCTGAGAAGGTCTTCGGCGACTCTTTTGGCCAATGCAGGGGCTAACATGACTACTTTGAAGCGTCACGGAGGATGGAAGTCCTCGACGGTAGCAGAAGGATTTCAGAAGAATCGGTGCATAACAAAATACACATTGCAGAAAAAATACAAGGTTCCAATGTGTCGGCGTCTTCCAGCACTATCAGCAGCTGTATGGGAGCGTCTGGTTCCAATGAACCAACCAATTTTACAATAACTTCAAATTCGAATAAACCGTTAGCTTTTTCCTTTAATTTCAATATCAATGTGAATTCTGCTTGAAATGGTAATAAATAAATAGAATTCTACTTTAAATATGAACGTGAGTTATAATCCATAACTCACTAGTGAGTTATGGATCAGAATATTTATGGATTCATCAGATCCTCTGATAGGATTTCCGGTAAATTGGAAAACTTCTTCATTGGAGCTGAAAAAATGTATAGAACGTTGCAGTTCAATTAAATGCGTCTTCATTTGAAAAGCTCTTGAATAGTGAAAAAAACAAATAGTTCATATCTGTGTCAGAAACTTGTATGATATCCACAACTATACCTATTGCTATTTGACATTGAAGAATTTATGTGTATAAGTAGAAATTCGTCAATAGTGACATTAATCCTAATGAAATCAAATTTTGTTTCTAGTGAAACTACTCGTTACCAAAAAGTTTTATGGAAAGAAGTGAGAGTAGGCGACTTGATCCACTTGTCAAATAATGAAATAGTTCCTGCTGATATCCTGCTATTGCGATCAAGTGATCCAGCTGGGATATGTTATATAGATACAGGTCATTTAGATGGCGAAACAAATCTCAAACAAAGACAAGTTGCTAGGGGATTCGTTGACAAGGTATGGAATGATTATTTAATATTCTCCAAAGAATTTATATTATATTTGCTTTCATTTGTTCGTCATATTGATGCTATTGAACGGTTAATTCAGTTCATGACATGAGCTGAAGATTTGTTTTGATGTATTGATATACATCAAATAAACACACTCTATACACCACAAAAGCATAAATACAGATTTCAATCAAGAATAGCCGACTTGACAGTACCATTCTAGTTCCTGAACGATTTGAAATAAATGAAGCTCAATTTTTTTCGTTTTTTTCAAGCCTGGATTCAAGTTTCCGAGAATGTGGAAATTAACTTATTCATGCTCACTAATAGTCAGAGAATTATTTTTCAATGTGAAAGTTTTCATGATATCATCATTCTCATTATGGATGTTGGGACATAGATATAAATATTTCACAGGGCGTTGAAATATATTGATTACAATATTTCCAACTTTGGAAGTAGTAGTATATTTTAAATAGTTATCTAGACTTCTAGTTCAATAGACATTTTGAGGTTTCCCAGGTTTTCTCTGAAATCAGTTCACACATGTAGGCTGAGTTAAAAAATATCTCTGATTAAAAAAATAGTTCGTTGTGAAAATATATATCAGAACTTAAAAACTTTTCGTCGAAAGTAAAACGCACTAGTGTGGAAATATTTTGAAAACGCACGCTCGCAGTGATTGATGCATGTGATGATATTTCACCTGCAAATTTTACTGCTGTTATCATCACACATGGTTCTTATGATATATTTATATTGATTTTGCATCCTTATCTTTCTAAAAATGGATCCACTACATAACAACCTCAAAAAAATACTGCGGATACTTACTTAACAATATCATATCTACGGGTGGACGATAACATTCTAAAAATATCGATTGTCAAAATTTATCGATTATATACAGGATGAGTCAAGAATGTGTACCGAGCTTTCTGGGGGTGATAGAACATTGAAAAATAAGTCTAGTTTGATGATTAAACTCATGGCCCAAAATGCATATTAAGGGAGATATATCCTTCCAAAGTTGATAAAATTAAAATAATTTCTCTGCATAACTTTTGAACGATGTAAGCCACCTGATTGAAATTTTGTGCATGAATGTATGTTGTCAAAATACATTTTTTCGTCACACTTCCACATTTCTGATATTGTTATAAGGGGTGTTTTCAGAGGGTGAGTCATGATTTTTTGTAGAAAACTTTTTTCCCTGTATTATTTTCGGTGAAAAAACAGAAGCATTCGATGGAGCGAAGAAAATTACATGAAAAAGGTACTCTTATTCAAATACAAAAAATTGAGCCGTTCGTGAGATATTTGAGTTTTAGTAGTTACATGATATCAGCAGATTGATTTTATTCATCGCGAGATACATCGGTAACAATATTTTAGCAGGCCATGATGAATAATTTTGTTCTCAATTTTGACGTTCATGTCATCAACATTCGAGTCAACATTGTTGTAGTCGATTTGTTCGTGTGGTTTTTCTGTGTCATTTATCACTGCGATTATCAACTGAGATTTCAAGAAATATGGCAGGTTATTCGTTCTCTGAACAAACTGATACGCTTCTATTGCTTGGCGAGTGCTTCGAAAATGCAAATGCTGCTGAAATATCGTTATACCGATGAATCTCGCGATGAATAAAATCAATCTGCTGATATCATGTAACTACAAAAACTCAAATATCTCACGAACGGCTCAATTTTTCGTATTCGAATAAAAGTACCTTTTTCATGTAATTTTCTCCGCTTCATCGAATGCTCCTGTTTTTTCACCGAAAATAATACAGGGAAAAAAGTTTTCTATAAAAAATCATGACTCACCCTCTGAAAACACCCTTTATAACAATATCAGAAATGTGGAAGTGTGACGAAAAAATGTATTTTGACAACATACATTCATGCACAAAATTTCAATCAGGTGGCTTTCATCGTTCAAAAGTTATGCGGAGAAATTATTTTAATTTTATCAACTTTGGAAGGATATATCTCCCTTAATATGAATTTTGGGCCATGAGTTTAATCATCAAACTACACTTATTTTTCAATGTTCTATCACCCCCAGAAAGCTCGGTACACATTTTTGACTCACCCTGTATATAGCATCGGTAATTCTGAATTATTAACATCATCAAAGGAGAATGATATTGTAAAATTGTATTGTATAATCACTATAATATTTTCAGCAACGCATTTTCGAACCTAGCAAATTCAGAAGTACAATAGAAGTGGAAGCTCCTACTACAAAAATATACAGGTTTCATGGTGCAATCGTCCATCCTTCGGGTGGCAGAGTACCTGTAGGAACTGATAATTTTTTAATGAGAGAATGTTTATTGAAGAATACAGATTACGTGGAAGGAATTGTAGTATATACAGGTAATGTAAGCTTTTCAATTTGTTCACTTCCCTTATAGAAAGTAGGCATAGTAGAAGTGTGGAAGTTTCAGTCATTTTGGCTCCTGCGTTTTTTGTTCAATTGTACAAAAGTGATACAATTCATTCAATCAATGATTTATTGCAATTATATATTCAGAATGTACCAATATGCGAATATTTAGGGGTGTGATTCTTTCTTCACAAACTATGGTCCAAAAAAGTTACCGTTACGAACATACGCAGTATTGAAGAAAATTTGATTGATATTCTCGAGATATTTCAGTGATGTTTATTATACAATATACAACAGTGGCGTGCCCACAAGCACTGACTTTGATATTTTCAAAAACAGCTATGCTATGCCATCGTTTTTTTCATAAAGTAAATTTGGATTTGTCGTTGAATTTGAAAGATGAGTGCTTCCTTGTGGTTTTCCTACAATGCGCTGTTTTTGGGAAAAAAAAGTAAAAACCATTGTATCGTCCAAAAAAATTGATGTATTTATAGAAAATACAGTTTTATAATGAATCTAGTACATTTGACATTATCAAGTAAGTAAGAAGGTTCCTGTCATTCCAATTCTTTCACTGTGACTATTACGGAACATTTTTAGATTCACTATGTGAAGCAAACTATCATCAATTTTCCCTTCAGTAATCTCATATCATTGAAGAACACTGGTAGATTCCTATTTTATATTCCAGTTGATTTGAATTACAAAATAGATATGCCGCATCTGGCCTTTACATGCGAGAAGAAATTAACAGCTTCACTTCCATAACTATTCATTTGAAATCGTGAAATTCCTTCATTCAGTTTGAATCCAAGAAAAAAATTGTTTCAGGTCATGAAACTAAAGCTATGCTCAATAACGGAGGTCCAAGATACAAAAGATCTTCCTTGGAAATCCAGATGAACCAAGACGTTATTTGGTGTGTTTTCATCCTGATATTTTTGTGCGTTATTGGCGCCATTGGATGCAAGTTGTGGTTGAACAGCTTTCCGAATTTATCATCGCCTTTCATAGAACATGATCAGACCACCGAGACCATTTTGTCCTTTTTGACTTTTGTCATCATTCTACAGGTTCGTTCTTTTTCTACAGGTTTTTTCTTTTGTGTAAAGAATATTAACCGCCGTATCTACATGTTATTTTCTATCATTATTACAACATGCCAGTGACCGTTAATTTATTTTGTCGTTTTTTTTATAATATTGTGGAAATTATACGAAGAGTTTGAATAGAGATGATGTACTTTCTATTCGAAACGAAAATGTTTGGTGCACTTCCGACTGAATCAAAAGTGCCTTATTAGGTCTGATACTTGCTCAATTCTACATTCATAACATCAAGTCGATGTACCAAATTTGAAACAAAGATCTAATCAAAGTGAGATGCAGCATGGAAAATTGTTACCGGTCTATCGGGATTCTTTATGTACACAAATTTTAAATCTGAATTTTGCAATATTACTTTGACATACCGTGTCAGTGTTAGCTGAAGGATGTTGAGAAAATGGAGAAATGGTTGATACTGTTATCCTAACGTCATAATATCTGCAAAACGTTCCAGGATTCTTTACAAATATATTGTTTTTTGAAATTGTAATTGTATGGTTTGATCGTTAATTTTGGTCATCTGATCTAGCTCCATCAGAGTCAATATTTTTAGTTACCGTCTAACAATTAACATGTTAGGTAGATTCATCAGAATTCAATAGAATGCAAATAGACGTGAAAAGGAGGGATTCGTCAATGAGATGATTGGTATATAGCAAGGTCGTAAATTGTTGATTTATAATGTTATTTTGTTTGGATAGTAATACGCCGACTATAGTATCGTAGGACCAAAGAATTGCCTTATTTTTGTTTTGAACTGAAGTATAGAAAGATGAGAATGAAGATAGAAAAATATAAAAGATAAGTTGGTCAAAAATTATAGGTTTTTCAGTAGACAATTTGTTATCAGACAAATGATTTACGTATTCTCAACTGTATATCCACTTCTGTATTAAAATAAGCTTTATCTTGTCTATTGTAACATCCATACGCCACACAATAAATTATCTTCATGAATCAATACAAAATGCATACCAGTGTTGTATATAAACAAATATAGCCCTATGAAAACGATCTTTCACGAATATGAATGTGATGCAATGGCACAGTCATTGACTTTTCACTGGAAATATAAATAATGCAGATCTTACGAATCCGTATCTGCAGACCCTCTTACCTGACTTCGAGAACGGCGGGGGTTGTTTTGGATATCAACCTGTCATATCACCATACCATGTACATCCTCAGCTCATCCAGTAGCTATGCGCAGTAGATGTCTGACCATTTAAAATTATTTATGGTTTTTAAATTTCAGATAGAACACAGTTGAGAAGGATGAATTGAAAAATATCTATTCATAGATCCTGAATATATAATGAAAAACTGAGTCCACTCGCTCATCAAACTATTCTACCTTAGATATATTTCTAAAAAATTGCTCTCAATTTCATCTGAATAAGTGTCGTATTGTCACAGTTCTTTGTTTTGATGATAAAAAATGGTGTATGTTTGTTGTAGATAATGATTCCTCTATCATTGTACGTTACCCTAGAAATGTGCAAAATCATCCAAGTGTACCATATCCATCACAACGTTGATCTTTACGACCACGTGACAGACAAAAGGACTGAATGTCGTGCCTTAAACATAACCGAGGAGCTGGGCCAGATCCAGTACATATTTTCCGACAAAACTGGCACTCTCACTGAAAACCGTATGATATTCAGGAGATGTGCGATAGCCGGCATCGACTACGTCCACTCTCTTCTCGAGAGCAATTCGTTCGACAACAAAAAGTCCAACCTGAGCGTTCTGGTGAACGAGGATCTAGCGAGGGACCTGCAAAGAGAGTGCGCCATATCTGACCAGGTGCACAGCACCAGATCAGCGGACTGCGCCAGGTTACAGGAGTTCCTGATGTTGTTGGCCATCTGTAATACCGTCGTGTGTTCAAGGCATCCTCATCACGATATGATGAACGCTAGCGGTAAGTTAGTTGTTATCGAATTATTCAACATCATTCTCATATAACTGTGTTTGATTTGTCTCAATAATCAAAAATTTACTGAACGAGGATGAGGAAGAATTACCAGTCTAACCTTTTTGGCATTTTTCCTGTATTGGGAACGCTGTGTGAACGCTGTGAACGAATGAATGTGGCCAGTGCTTTCATGTATGCTGTTCTGAAGATTTCAGAACTCGAAAATATTCATTTTTTTGTATGAATATATTTAATATGTAATTGAATATGGGTTTTTATGATGTATTCAATAGTTTGGCTTATGAGCAGAACTAGTCTAATGGTTATAAACACACTACTTGAGAACTTAATTTCAGTTCTCCAAATATTTCGAATAATGATATATTCATCCTTGGAATCATGCGGAATACATGTGATTATTTCATCCATTTACTCATTGTGTAGAACAGTTCAACCCACGAACTAATTTGTATATATAAAGGTTGAAGGGTAGAATAATTGTTAATGTAATCGTTTAACAAAACCACAAAACCCGACATCATTGTATTCTCTTTAAAAAAATCCATGACTACAATTTGGTCTCTCTGTTTCAAACACCCTGAATTAATTTTATATCTTATGACACATGGAACCTCGCTGAATACACATGGATACGTTTTATATTTAGAATCGGTTGAGAAATACATCATGAATTCTACTTACTTTCATTAGACTTTTTCTAGAACTTACTTGACATACAAAATGATAAATAAGTGTCTCGAATATAAAACGAAACCCTTAATATTGGGGATATTTATGAAAGAGAAAATGTATTGCAGATTGTAGTTGTAGTACTTTAAATGATGTTTTTTTTTTAATTCACATTGTATTGGAATGATTTTGGAAATCTGAATATTGTTTTGATGAACAAACATATCTCCATAGTACTCGAATGTGTAAGAAATTGAAGTTTTTAGTAGGATCCTGAACATGAACCTTCTTATAGGAATCGTAGAAGACCCTAAAAATTTCGAGAGAATAGACTCAAATCGTAGCGAGCAAAGCTCCACCAGCACCAACAGCCAGTCACTGCCTACAGATGAAAGATACGCTGGTCTAGAACCGGACACGCCGTCTCCTCCCTTCGTATATGAACGAAGAAAGGTTCCTATGCTAACTCCTGTTGATTCTGTCGAGTCTTCTATGTCCGAATACTTTCAGAACGATCATACTGCGCTTCAAAGACCCAAAGTAAGTGAATAATAGGCCAGTGAACTCTTTTTTTATTTTTGCTTTGCAATATACAGTAATAAATAAACGAGTACTCTTTTTTTCTCCAAGTGTCAAATTCTAATTGACGAAAATAAATTTTTCAATCACCATAACTGATCATCATTAAAATTTCAATACTCTCATTTCCACTTGATTGAACCATTCTTAATTGTACAATTTGTAAATTGTACGTTCATTTATTACTATGCATACAAACAACATCAATTAGTTTATCTAAATAGTTTTTTGGTCTTATGCAAAAAAACTCAAAGGAGGTTGATTAAAGTGCTTTATTCCTCATTTTCACATCTTACTTCACACTAAACTCAGTATGAATGAATTCAAAATAACAAGCTCTTTCAAAATCTGTGAAAATATATAGGGTGTCCCATTTAAATTGAAGAAGTTGATGGCATTTCCGGTTAAACCGGAAGTATATTATTAACAAAAAAATTTACATCAGATGCATTTTGTTTCATTGCACTTACCTGCAAATTTTCATAAATATCGTTCTTTTCGCTCAAAAGATATTTACTTGGTTCCATACTTTATCCCAACCCTGTGTACACGAATTCTTGCCGACTAAATGTTTTTTCAATTTTATGAGAGGAACCCATGTAAGGTTTTACCGACTATGTTCCTTTCTCAGCTAGGCCAACATAAAAATATTGTCCTTGTGCTTTTTCCATTTCTGATATTTTGTATATTTCACCAAAATTTAAATGTGTCAAGATGTGACTACATTAATGAACTTAAATGGCCTTTGAAAAACAGCAATCTCTTAAAGAAAAAAAACATTCAATGATAGTCGGTGACAACTCTTGTGAACTGGGTAGTTAGAAAAATAATAATAATGGTAAGTTGACATAAACTTGAATACAGACTGAGTAAACTTCTACAAATGAATATTCTACAATATTGAATATATCGAAACATTTGTAATTCAAATCAGTATAATCTTCAACGAGCGTGTAATGTTTGAAGTTTTCAGATTCGGTCTCGGTCTTAGCCAGAAGATCGTACAAATTCAAGATTTGCAAATTGCTCAACTGTTACGATTCGGTATTAATATGATAGAAATGACTAGCCTCAAATAAAAGCTAATTTGAATTGAACTGTCAAAACTAGTTGAACTAGTTGATTCTCTTCAATTACCGTATATGTGATCAGTCGAAGAATAATCTCTCCAAATACATTCAAATTCTATTAGATAAATTGGTATTTTCATCACTCATACTTTGATTTGATGAAAAATCATTCAAATATTCAATTAGAAACTTCATTTTTGCCAAATAAAGAAGTTTTTCATGGGATATGTATGGGTAAAATTTAAAGAACTCGTGTTATTGTGATAACTTTTTTCATGCTTTGTCAATAAAATGTATAATGTTTGATTATATAGTATGTTGTACATTCTGTCGATTTTCAGTCATTTTCAATTTTCCCTCTTAGTTAATATTATTGAAGCGGCTATTTTTCTTCTACAGTTGCTCAATATTCCCTCTTCATTCTTCAAAAAAGACAGCAACCTGACTGATGAACAAAAAGCTATACTCAATAGAGACGTTTCGACCACACCTTCTCCTTTCGAATTGAAACCAATCTTCGAGGCCGAGAGTCCTGATGAACTCGCCCTGGTTGACGCCGCCTATATCTACGGCTGCAGGTGAGATTATTAACTCGATTCGATTTGAACAGTATTGTCGGTACAATAATTATTAAATTAATGTACTGATCTTGTCTCAACTGACAATATTGAAAATGTCGGTTCCGTGCTGAATTATACCGCTCTAATTCATTACTGAAAATAGATATACATGGTGTCCCGAGAAAAAGCAAGCAAAAAAAGCAAAAAAATCTATTAAAATCATTTGCAAATAATCAGAATAGAATAGAACTTTATTCAGCATTGATAGATATTACATAACCATACATTAATTTTACATTTGGATTTTACACATAATATAATTACAAATAATATGATATATAAAATTTTGTTTTAAAAATTTCGGCATCTTCTGATGTCTTAACTAACAGAGGTAGCTCATTATACAATCTTAACCCTTCAATAAAGAGGTTTTTTTCCAAAGCATTTGTGTTGAAAGCTTAAATCATATTGTATCATATCTGCCCTATTGATAATATGCTCTCGCAAGTACGAAGGAATTTGATTATTAACAGTGAAAAATAGTACTAAAGCAAAATCTACAATCAGTTGGGAAAAATTCAGGAATCTCAAAGTCTTATCATAAACTGCTACAACGTAATAAAATTCGCATTGCTTTTTTTCTGGAGTAGTTGTAAACGATGTATTTGCGCAGATGAACAGGAGAGAAGTATAGACATGCAATAATGGGTACGCAGTCTTAGGAAAAACAAAAGAGAGTACACTCTTGTTTCTGTTAAAGCTTTCGAGAATTTATTATCTCTTCATCAGGAACTCTATAATAATATTGAAACAATTGGTATGTGATAACTGATACCACAACATGTCACTTGCAGAAATTTGAGGTTATCATGAAGCTGCTCATTCCAACCAAAAAATACATTAATCGATATACAGGGTGTATACACTGGCGACACAATATTTTATTGACAGATTTTTGACAACTATCTGTACTGAACCTCATTTTCATATTTCAACGTAATAATTGGTTCAAGACCAATAATTTATTATTGATTGGATTTAGCCATTTTCGGAGGAAACGGTGACAGATAGCGATTTTTACAAGAGTACCTTTTTTATGTAATAGGCATTGGAGAATCATAATCAGATATAAAAATGGTAAGAAATTGAAGCCTAAGAGGAGTAGGGTCAAATTTGCCCAAAAACCCCCCTGGTTTGTACGCCCCTGGTTAAAGGTGACAAAATCCGGAAGGCTCAAATTGATGAACCTACGAACTAGATTTCATGTCCCAAAATTGGTTGCGATAGCTGCAGTAGTACCGAAGCTATAAAACGAAAAGTAGTTTTTGGAGGTCATCTTCGAAGGGCCCTAGCTCCCTGAAGAAGCGTTTCCGGACCCATGTTCACATGAACTTTTTTTCTTATTTTCGTGTGTTTTATCTACCCTAGAAGTTTGTAACATGATCAACGGAACACCCTGTATAAACAACACATCACAGAATACATAGGTATAAAATTATTCTATTGATTACATTATTGTCAAGAATTTATAAGAGAAACCTTCTGGTTACAACGAGAATTGGAGTCTAAATTGAAATTAGTGAGAAACCATGAAACAGTGAGTGCAATGTCATAACATAGGATAGTAAAATTTTAAAGATGAGTTCTGTGGAATGATACTGCCAATTTGAGGATGGTAATTTAGAATTCATCATCAATTGTGGATGTTTTGTTAAAATTATCAGGGAGGTTTAGTAAATAGGAGTATATAATATTAAGACCATCAATATCTGTCCTAGTGTTGATGGAATTAGGTTCTTTGTAGATGTGTGTCATCTCTAAGAAAAGTATTTTTTTTAATTAGAATCATGTTCCAGTATCATCACATTATCATTTCCGGACAGTGATCATATGTTATTACATGCTTAGCTAATGAGGAAGTCTGCTTGGCTAGTCTGATGTCACTTTTATGGGACGTGATCCGATCTATGATTTTGCGTTTTGTTTGTCCGATATATTTTTTGTCGCATTGTGAGCATGGGATGCAATAACCTACATTTGATTGTTGTTTGATATGATCTGTATCTTTCAATCTGGAGAATAAATTATTAGGTGAAAGTTGATTTTTAAATGCTATTTGGATATTTGTATATTTAGATGGGAGGTGTTTAAATTTATTAGAGATATCTTGAATATATGGTAAAGAGATTAAATGTTTTTGAATATTAATTAGGGGAGCTATGTTTTCCTCAAGAGCCAATGGTGGGAGATGATCTTTGGAAGAGTTATTTGTGTATCAGTTTTTTTTTCAATTTAGTGTAAGATTTGAATTGTGACTGGCTTTTGTAACTCTATTCTTCATTCCTAGTTCCAGGTTAATTTTTTGTTTTTGTTGGTGGTAAGATTCATAGTGCAGGAATCTGCCTGAGGCACCTATTATTATAGAGTTCCTGATGAAGAGATAATAAATTCTCGAAAGCTTGAACAGAAACAAGAGTGCACTCTCTTTTGTTTTTTCCTAAGACTGCATACCCAAAGCAAACAAGATTTCTTCTTGACTTAGACAGTCGTCTAATACTCCACACTATATATATATATATATATATATATATATATAAACTTATAAACCTTATGAAAATACCCGATTTCTTTGCGTATTTTTTTACACATAAAATCAATATGTCTAGAAAAATTGAGTTGAGCGTCAAATATAATTATCAATAGTTTTCTTCAGATATAGAAAGTGTCGTCTGCGAACAGATTAATGAATGAATTCTGCACGTGAAGATGTAAATTATTATTATATAATATGAACAATAATGGTCCAAGAACCCCGTAGATACTACCAATTTCATTAAGAAAGCTACCATAATTTTTTTGTATGTTTCCTTTTTATAAGATAATTCGTTAGCCACTTGAGCACTGTGCCTTTTATTCCATATGCTTCACACTTTTGTAACTAATCAAAGAAGTAAGTAAGAAGTCTTTTTACTCGGTTTTTTATTTAGTTGACCAATTTAGTTTCAAATGAGAAATTATTTGCCATCCTAAATGCAATTCTCAAATTAAAAGACAACCAAGGTAATTTTATAACGGCAACTAATCTCAAACAATAAATTTCATGACGATCCCAAGGTATGAATTTTCGAAATGTTCATAAGGAAATATTTTTCCACCTCGTGGTCAACTGAATAAAAAACCTAGTAAAAAACTTTGAATAGTTTTTTTCTCTAGTGCCCAAACGGCTCATTTGCAGACTTGTAGGGTCACTAATACCTTTCTCCTAATACCAACGTGAAAACGATTACTGATCACTCGTCACTTAGTAGCTTAGTAAAGTGACTAATACTAAGCATCAGCTGCTGACATCGTGTAAACTTACTCACAAAGACAAGTTTTAGTGAAAACGATTTGGTTGATTGTTGTGATATGCCATTTCGTAAGAGACAACAAAAACTTATACACTAAATAAAAAACCAAGGACCGTATTTAAAGTTGTTGTGATATGCCATTTCGTTAGGGACAACAAAAACTTACACACAGCTGAATAAAAAACCAAGGACCGTATTTAAATACTGTCTGTAAGTTCTTCGAGGAGGTGGAACATTCATTTTTCAGCTTTTCATGGGATTTTCTCTCCTCGTTTCTAAAAAATAGAGTAGAAGTTTTAAAAAATTATTGCAATATATTTGTAGTAAGGACAGATTTAGGATCTGCCCCAAAATGTCACTGCGCTTGAAATTAAACCTTTAGATACCTAAAAGAGAAATTCTCTATTGGTCAGTGACACTTCGAATTTCTAATTTGACTGCCATTTTCAATGAAGAAAAAGTGACTTTGTTGAAGTGACATCACTTAGAAATATCTTTTTATAGAAATTGCTGAAAATATAAAAATGTTTTTTCCAAATGTTTCATGTCCGTAGTCGATACTCGTCTATTTTCGAAGCAATTTGACCTATTTTCTATTCGTTCATCTATTCACATACTTGGTCACGAATTTGTATCAGTCTAAAAATGTATCTGCGTCATCAGGTTAGTCAAGAGGACTCCTACAATGGTGACGGTAGAGACTCCAGAATTTGTGAAAATGAACTACGAAATTTTGAATGTTCTACCATTCGATTCGACCCGAAAAAGGATGAGTGTCATAGTGAAGCATCCATATACGAAACAGATCATTTTGTATACAAAAGGTACGTTTCCGATATTTTTTTCTGACACTTTGATTTATTGTTTCAAATACTCAGACACTATAAAGTACTGGTTCCAAAAAGCTACACACTCAGATTTTTGTTATGAATTTTTGTAACTTCTGAACCTATAACTTCAGATCTCTATCTACTAGCTGCTACAAGAATTGAGATCTATGTAGTGTTCCATTGTAAAAACAAACTGAGATGAAACAGCCTGTGTGAAATTCTACTCAATCATTTTCAGGAGCAGACTCCGCAATATTGCCTTATCTAACACCTGTCGAGGATGATTCTGAGCTAAAATTATTCATCACAAAAACGGATCAACACCTAAACTGTTACGCTAGGGAAGGCCTAAGGGTACTTGTGATGGCCAAAAGAATTCTTGCCCAACATCAATATGACGAATGGCTCAAGAAGCACTATGAAGCAGAATTGAGTTGTCATAACATGGAGAAAAAAATTCGAGATAGTTACTCGAGTATCGAATGCAACTTCATGCTGTTAGGAGCAACTGGTAAATATCAAATTTCAAATACTTGAAATTATAAATAGGTCATAGGATATACATATCTAGGGCGTCATATCTGAAGGGCTTAAGCATCACCATGATACTGTCGATCAAATTCCATAAAACATGTCATCTCTTCTCCAAAAAATATTGGCAAAAAGCACAATTTCGTTTGAAAAACCGATTTTCAAAAAAAATTCCATCACCTGTTATATTCACTTTTTGGTTCATACGTCCTTCTGATATGATGCCATCGATATTAAACTATAAAAAACTGAAAGTTATCATTAAATGGTGTAGTATAATGAACTATTATTTCTTTGCAGCAGAGAATAGTTTTCTCAATTTGAACAATTTGGAACACACAATATTCAATTGTGATTTTTTTCTATCCAAATTTAGAATCTGTTGTATCGAGGTGAAATAAATCGTATTTTCTTTGTGATGATATTGATGATATGAATTTGAAAATTTCTTTGATATATGAAATTTCAAATGATCTCTTTATTGATGATTTTAAAGGTAATTTTCAAGAGCATTGATGTAGAGAAAATGTTCTTTCATTTGTTTCTTTATACAGTTGTATTATGTGCACAGTACTTTACATTTTCATATAGTACTTTTATACTTTTTTTATAGTATTTTTGTATAGTGCAAAAATTTCTGTCGAATTGAATTCCAAAATAAAAATTAATCAGATCAATAATTGATCATTCGGCTGAATATGTGATAATTGTCGTATACACACAGTTGACATCTTATCACCGATGTTAATTTTTTTTGTTCCCTGAAGATGTTGTTTACTTATAACATCAAATTTCGTTATCTCATGACAAGACGGTTTATCTTCAGCTTTATTCGAAATAACATGTGTTACTTATCAGGTATTGAGGACCGATTACAAGAAGGAGTACCAGAAACAATATCTGCTCTCATATCAGCCGGAATCAAATTTTGGGTTCTTACCGGCGACAAACCCGAGACGGCCATAAACGTCGCTTATTCCGCCAAACTTTTCTCTCCCAAAATGGAGTTGATCAAGATCATGGCGCGATCGAAGGAGTCAGCAGAGGCTGCCATCTATTTTTATCTGTCTCAAGTTGAAAGGGTTGCCAGTAATGTGGAAAGTGACACCGAAATCAGGCCTATCGGTGGTAGTGGAGACAATATTACCAGGTGGGTTTTTTTTATATTTTGTACCTTCGTCCTGGCGCCCCACGTTGGGCGCCAAGTTGCGGCGAAACTCTGTTAAATCTCAGGGTTTTTGGTTTGGGTTCACAGTGTATATATTTGTAGCAAAGAAACGAGGCGAGTCAGACAAACCAGTTTTATTTTCCACAAAAGTGCTAGGTATCTGCAAACTGACAGATAAAACTTTAAATTCTGCCGCGTGACTGATTCACAATTAAAAGCAAGAAAAATAGGAACTTAGTGGAGTCCAGTACTTAATTGTTATAAAGCGGTTATTAGCATCAACTCACCTGATAGATCAGGTACACTGCTACTCAAATGAACGTATTTCAGCGCAGTTGGAAACCACAAAATTCTGTTCAATAGCAGACACTTCGCTGGGTATAAGGAAAGAATTACTAATCGTAGGTGACCCTCTCTGATACGCAATGCTCGAAATTCACTAGGACCACGAAGAACGACAATTTCGTGAAAAAGGTGAACAGACTTTTTCAACGCGCTGAATAAAAAGTGGCATCGGTACCACACAGAAAATAATAATCCGAATTATTTAGCTCCAGTGCAGTACTCGTGGGGTGGTGATAAGCCAAACCCAGAAATGAAAAGAATGAAATTGGAAGGTTGGATGCTACCCTATAGCAGTTTCGCTACATCTCGCCCCCCCCCCCCCTCCTAAACTTGGTGTCGCCCTAAGCGGGGCGCTAAGTTGGAGAACAAAATAACTTCAAATGGGAAGCGTGAAAAATCCCCCGTTCCCTATCATCCTGGTCATTTTTTAGAACATATGTGGCATCACTAACCTTTTTCTTAATACGATAAGTTCCCGTAAAGAGTAAGAGCATTTTTTTCGTCTCGGACTTTATCGCTGATGATACATTGTTTGCACGAAGTAATATTCTGTCACCCGGCTGGAAATCGTAAAATGGTTTCCCGGGATTGGCTACAGCACGACGCGCGGCTTTTCCTCTTAACGTGGCTTCAGCTAGGATCATTTTTTTCGTCTCGGACTTTATCGCTGATGATACATTGTTTGCACGAAGTAATATTCTGTCACCCGGCTGGAAATCGTAAAATGGTTTCCCGGGATTGGCTAGAGCACGACGCGCGGCTTTTCCTCTTAACGTGGCTTCAGCTAGGATCAATTTTTCCAAATCCTGATAGCCTTCAGGCAGGTTGAATTTATCTTTTTACAACCTAGGGCGAGAAATGCCGGATTGAAGTTCGCAAGGAGCGAACCCGGTACTCTCATGGACGACCGAATTCAACAGTTCAATTAAACGGGGCACCTCCCAAGCCCACCTGGAATGTTGCTCGTGACAATAAGTGCGCAGCAAGCGGCCAAGTTCGCGCATAACCCTCTCCGATGGATTGGCACAAGGATGGCGCACCGAACTATATACAATCTGAATACCTTGAGCTAGTAACGTTGTTTTCCAGCTACGAGATGTGAACTGGGTCCCGTTATCATGTAAAACTCGTTGAGGTATTCCAAAAGCGGGAAAGTATTCTTCCACCAAACGATTCAACATAGCTTGGGTGTTCGCTTTTTTCAGAGGGTATAAAGCCTCATGTTTCGTAAATAAATTCAATACCACGAAAATATACATCGCCCCTCCGCGACTGCGAATTAATGGCACAAAAATATCCATCGCAATGATATCATTCACTCCACCTGGTATTATCTGCATTTGCGCAGGTTTTGGCAAACTACAAATTTTCGTCTTTTGACAAATTTCACAATT
Organism: Gastrophysa polygoni; assembly: GCA_963576655.1. Taxonomy (NCBI): domain Eukaryota; kingdom Metazoa; phylum Arthropoda; class Insecta; order Coleoptera; family Chrysomelidae; genus Gastrophysa; species Gastrophysa polygoni. Next base: position 13,094,444 of record OY755083.1, on the reverse strand, counting down.
CCTAAGCCTCTGTTTAACCGATCGATGCATGTTTGCCCACCACAATTCTCTTTTCAACGCAGACCAAGTTATACAGGGTGTCCTTAAAAGGTCTTTACAAAAAGCTACCACATATTCTTCAGACCAAAACAATTCGATACAAGCAAACTTACCTCAGTAAAAAGTTGCTTAGTTTGGGCGCTAGACGGCTCTGAAGTTGAAATTTTCAAATCGATTTTGCTTCATAACTTTTGAACGGCTCATGAGATTTTTTTCAAATTTGGTACGTTGGCATAGACTCATCGGGCAATGAAACTCATATCATAATCATAATGAATATCATTCCATGGGCGTAGAACTTGATTTTTTCAATAAATAAACATCTAAAACTCCTACGCCAATGGAAAAAAATTAGTTTCAATATGAAATCTAAATTATTCAACTCATTCACTACAAAAAAGGTACTCTTGACAAAAGTCGATTCCTCTCATGGTTTCGACAAAATTTTAATTTCAGTGATTTAGAGCATAATTAATAATAAAACGATAAACAGATATTTCATAAAAATTGTTCAAAATGTTCACCATTTTCACGTATACAAAGATTTATACGACGCAAAAAGTTGAGATGTACTTTTTGCATAGGTTATTTCTATTGAAAATAAGTAGCACTGGTTTTTTTTTCTGAAGACTATTATTATCTGCTCGAAAACAGTGATATTCACATTCTTGGTTTCCATAGTTTCATCTGTGATGATTTGTCGAGTTTTATTGACGTTGATTGTTGATATCGGACTTTTCTGATTTATCATGGCCGTACAATACACCAATGAAGAATACACCGATATGTTATTGGTATTCGGATATTGTCAAGGAAATGGTCGAGAGAGTGTGAGGGTGTATTCGGCAAGGTTTCCAAATCGTCGCGTACCAAGCCACCCAACCTTTGCTGCAGTTGAGAGACGTCTTCGGGAGACCGGTCATTTTGCTCCTAGAACTGGTGATTATGGAAGACAGCGTTATGTAAGGATTCCCGAAGTCGAAGTAGAAATTTTAGACCGTATTGAAGAAAATCCAGAATTGAGTACTAGACGGATAAGTAATGAACTAGAAGTTTCTAGGAATGCCGTTCATGAAGTACTAAGAGAACAATTATTATACCCATACCACAAGACGCCAGTTCAAGATTTATTAATCCATGATTCACAAAGTCGTCTGATGTTTTGTAGGTTCATTAATTTGCAAAGAGAAATGAATCTGAACTTTGGAAAGAATATTTTGTTCACTGATGAAGCCTGTTTCACGAGAAGAGGAATAACCAATTTTCATAATGAACACGTTTATGCAATTGAAAATCCTCATTCCATTAAAATAAACCATTTTCAACACGAATTCAAAATCAACGTTTGGGCTGGAATAATAGGAAATTTTATAATTGGTCCTGTCATACTTCCACAAAGATTAACAGGAGACATGTATTTACAACATCTACGAAATACGTTGCCAAATTTGTTGGAAGATTTACCACTCCAACATCGGGTAGATATGTGGTTTATGCACGATGGAGCTCCACCACATTTTTCGGTGGATGTTAGGAATTTTTTAAACCAACAGTACCCAGACAGATGGATAGGTAGAGGTAATGATGCACCCGTGAATTGGCCACCACGTTCTCCAGACTTAACACCGATGGATTATTTTGTATGGGGTTATCTCAAGTCTACGGTTTACAAGACCCCTGTGAATACTGTAGAACAATTATGGCAACGTATCCAACAGGCGACGAATGATCTTACAGGCGATGAAGAAGTTATGCAAAGAGTACATTTCAACTTTTTGCGTCGTATAAATCTTTGTATACGTGAAAATGGTGAACATTTTGAACAATTTTTATGAAATATCTGTTAATCGTTTTATTATTAATTATGCTCTAAATCACTAAAATTAAAATTTTGTCGAAACCATGAGAGGAATCGACTTTTGTCAAGAGTACCTTTTTTGTAGTGAATGAGTTGAATAATTTAGATTTCATATTGAAACTAATTTTTTTCCATTGGCGTAGGAGTTTTAGATGTTTATTTACTGAAAAAATCAAGTTCTACGCCCATGGAATGATATTCATTATGATTATGATATGAGTTTCATTGCCCGATGAGTCTATGCCAACGTACCAAATTTGAAAAAAATCTCATGAGCCGTTCAAAAGTTATGAAGCAAAATCGATTTGAAAATTTCAACTTCAGAGCCGTCTAGCGCCCAAACTAAGCAACTTTTTACTGAGGTAAGTTTGCTTGTATCGAATTGTTTTGGTCTGAAGAATATGTGGTAGCTTTTTGTAAAGACCTTTTAAGGACACCCTGTATAAATGCCAAAGTGGCCAAAAACTCCATGATACTTGTCAATGGAATCCGAAATAAGATGACGAGGAACACACAATAAATAATCTCCATCGGTAGTTCCATTTTTGAATAACACTTCCTCAGATATTGTAAAAAGAGTTTGAAGTTTGGGATTCCTTGGCAATTTCTCCCTAATTTCCTGAAGTTTTATATCCTGGTCCTGACTATGTCCAAAGTTAGCTATTAGAGTGTGGAATTCTTTCGGTAATCTTAATAAAGTCAGTACCTGAAAACATTTATTCGTCGGCACTGGAAACCTAGCACAAGCGTATCTACTCAAGGCATCTGCTTGTAAATTTTCTCTTCCAGGGACAAAAATAACCTCAAAACGATATTCCTGTAATATCAAAGTCCAAGAAATTCGATCTGACAATAGCCTACATCGATTTATGAAAGTGGTAGCCTTGTTATCGACATAAAGGAAAAATGAACGACCGAGCAAGTATACTCGCCATTTCTGGAAGGCGAACAAAACGGCAAGAATTTCTTTCTCGGTAGATCCATACCTCGTGTCTCTGTCTAACAGCATACGGAATGCATGAAATAATAACACATATCGTAGGGTATCGAAAAAAAATTTAAAGTGAGACTCAAATTTTTTCATCCATCTATTGCATGTCGTCTTACAGCCCTATCGGGAACGAAATGATTCTTACTCTGATTCAACTAAACGAGAATTTTTATATTCCATTTCTAAGACGGATTCGTGATCAGGAGAGCGGAAATGTCTGAGAGTTCCCAATACCAATACGTTTTCGCTGATTTTCTGTATGGTGTACGATTTGTTGATATTTTGTTATTAGTGCACTGCTCTGGAACTACCTACTCTTAGAAATTTTGTTCGTACAAATTATTTTCTCACTGAGATACAAATTTACTCAGCGATACCTACAAACATATGATATATTGCCTGATTGCATGCTTCTCAAGTTATGGCTTGGGGTTCGAAACCCATTCAAAGAGAAACTCTTTTACAATTGGAACATGTGGCTCACATGGTCGATTGTCGAACGTTACGTCTATATGGATATCTCTGAAGCAAGCATATCTACACTAAGCATATGCTACAGTAAGATCCTGTGTCTTCCCCAAGTGCTGCCATACCTACGATCCGAAAAAACGTTTCACTTGAATGGTGGTTTCATAGAACCATGTAATTTTTCTTCCATTCATTCTATATTGTACATTGTGTCTCAACGAAATATATCAAATCGAAGGTATGTATTTTCAATGGAAGCCTCTCTATTTGAAATTTTTTTAATTATCACATGAATCGACCATGGACGTATAAAAACATCTGTGGAATCGACACATTTCTTTTTTTTTTTTTTTCGACGAACGATGACGACGCCATTGTCAATGCTAAGTTCTTTTGTAAAATGTTCAATTTCTCTACTCAAATTAAGGCTCAGTACCATTCTACATAAAAAAAAATTGTTTCAATCTCATGAAAATATACAGAGTGAATGGCGAACCCTACGGGGCCCTTGGCATATTCAGACATTGCCATTATTCTCACAAATATGCTGATGAAACAAAGTGCCAAAATGAGAAAAATTTCCCGATATCGAGGGTTCTTTTCTACCACTCACCATAATATAGCCACATCAACGAATACGTTAGTCCCTATGCTATAGAAATCCCATGGTAATGACTATCAAATGTGGTGAAATAATGAAGAATCTTCCATTTGAAATTCCATTGTCTACCAAGCGTTGGAAATTCGTGAAATTGTCGATCCAACCACCTTGTATACTTTCTCGAGAAGAAAGCCCTCATATTGAACGCAATATCTGATACAGGATTTCAGATATTCAATGGCAATCTTTGAAATTTTGCATTTTCGACTTACCCTGTATTACATCGTTTACATCACTAGTGAAGTAGTGATTCAGTATAGGAACACATCGAATTCTTAAAGAATCGTTGTAACTTCTATACGAAGATGTCCGTAAGGTTAACAAAAAAGCTATGAAATCAAAATTGGATACATCATTATTATGATCCATATTCTTTTGAAAATATGAACACAAGTATCCAATCATTATCTCAAATTTTTGGCCAACTCATTCCATCTCGACAATATCGGTATAAGATCATTTCAAGTAGTCAGATAGTATATTTTCTAGCAGGCTACGGGAAGTCGTATGTCAAATACGGAAAATAATGAATAAAAATCAACTTCAATTCATAGTTTTTAGGTTGATCTACGGACATCTTCCTGTAGAAGCTACATCGATGAAAGTTCGGATCTAATTATTCGATGTGTTCCTTCATTCAATGACCACTTCATTGATTAGATGGACTGATTTTAACAAAGGGGCAAATCGAAAAAGCAACAAAATTTAAATTTGTCATCGATTAACTTACATACTGTATGATATATTGCGTTCAAATTTTGTAAGGAGGTGTATATCAGCTATGCCTGATTCGAAAATATTGCCCATTTTTTTGGAAAAAAAAATTGCCTATTGCCTAGTTTTTGAAATTAGGACTTCTTCAGCCTCCAATGGTAGGCCTTGAAAGTAGAAAAATTTTTGTACACATTTTTGAGGAAAGCTTGTCGCAGTATTTTTTATGGAAATTGGTCAATGAGTTTCAAAATTGATATGGTGTTGTGTTTGGAAATTACAGGCACTGTATTTCATTTCATAGTTTATTCGAATCAGATATTAGACATTCTTCAGGAAATTTACCTCCCTTCTTTACCAACATTCCACCGCTGGTTAACACGATGTTCGTCGAATATTATAGGTTCTCCTTTCGTAATATCTAGAGATAAAAAAAAATATTCACAATGTTGAAGATATAATCGATCTCACTTCAAAACTAGAGTGGAAAAGGTATAGTAATTCAGAACAAAATATGTGAAAACAATGTTCATAATACAGAATAAATAAATAACATACAATAAATAACAATGAAGTTTACCATATTCATCTCTTATTTGTTCGACTCTAGAATTCCGTTCACTACCAGATATTTCTTTAACAGTTTTCCATATCAATTTCGTATCATTTCTTGATTTTATAATTCGGTTTTTGTAATAGTTCGTTTTTGATTCATTTATCAACACTTTCAACCTATTTCGATAATCAGTAAATCGTGTTTTCAATATGTCATCGTTAGCATTGTTCTTGAGACTTTTAAACAGAATCGAAGAGTCATTGATGTTTCTAACTGGCAGTTTTATTATAGTCGCGAAATGATCAGTGATTGTGATTTTCAGTAAGACTGAGAGTATTTCCATTGAGTTTGATCAAGTTTTGACGAATATATGATCGATACATGTTCCACTTTGTTGTCTTGTTTCCGTGTGCATTGCGGAATGATAATTGTATTCTGTTACTGTAACATTCTCAATGAGTATATTCAAATTCATATCGCCTAGAACTACATAGAAATCAGAATTTAACTGAGAAATTTCACGTATATAATCTGAAATTTCTCTCACAAAGATGATTTCATCAGTAGCAGGTGATCGATAAATTCCAGTGAGATGAATACTCTTTTCATTAACCTTGAGTAGTACCTGAATAGCCTTGTGGATGCCAAAAATTACTCACCTTGTAGGTGTAACTAAGATCTTTCCTTACATAGATCACAACCCCATCACATTTGTTTATATGGCTTTCATTATATAGCATATCATAGCCATCAAGGTTGAACATGTTCAAATCAGGAATATACCATTTCTCTGTTAATACTATACAATGAAAGCACTCTTTAAGCTGTGAAAGATAAATCTCAAGGTCATTCAAGTTTTCAGCAATGCATCGAATATTTTGATGTAGGATATTTAAATTATATTTACTATTTTCTCATGCTGATGTGAATTCATTATATACTTGTAAATTTTTCGATATTTCTCGCAATAATTGGTTCATATTCATAGTCGCGTATATATGGGTACATTTTCAATTGAATTTTAGAATAGTTTTTCACGAGGTTGGAGTTACCTGATTCAAGAAAATCTAATTGAATGAGTGCCAAACTACTTTAAAAAAAAATAATATTTATGGTATATTGAACAACTAAATAGATAGATAGAATGAAATAAGAAAATGTGATAAAATTTGTGATGATAATGTCACTTTCTGTTATATCTGGTGACACGATTCGACTTGTCACTTCTTATGCTGGAATTGGACAGGGTGCGTTGTTTCTTATTATCTCTTATTTTATTCGGATCAGCAGGTGAATTATTGATTCTTTTTGTTGCACCGGTACTTGTTACTGTTTTAGTGGATGGGTGAATGACATTCGTTTCACTACTGGGAGTAGAATTTGATATTTGACCCTGAAGTATGGTGGCCCTGTCTTGTGGCGCTGATGAAGTGGAAGGTGCACTGTGTTATTTCACGAGGTCTTCTTCAGTTAATTCATCTTCAGAAACCTACTCTCTGAGTTGATCGAATGAAAATAGTTCCCCGTTAACTATAAGTGTTTTCCGTTTAATTTTTGAGAGATTTTTTGATCTTGCTGTTTCCAAATGTTTTGAAAGCAAACTTCGGTCCTCTCTGTATTCTTTGCAGAGATCTTGTGCTACATGAATATTGGTTCCTTTTAGCTTCGCACAATTTTGTAGGACTGATTGTTTCTTCAGATGAGAGGAACTCAACTCAACTAATTGGTGGAGTACTTTTGTTATTCGGAACCAAAAAAATATTATTGATACCGGAGATTTTGATATCAAATATGAGTTCAGTTGTTCAGTGAAACCTTCTCATCAGGAATTTCTGAGCCGTAAATGAAAATAATATTCCGGCGATGAAGGCGCTCCAATTATAAACATCTACGTTCCAGTTCTTCGTTCTTTGCTTCAATGTCAGCAATTTTCTGTGAGTGTTTTTTGATATTGAATTAATATTCACTTTTATCTCTTCCAGTATATATTCCCTGTTAGAGGCTTCCTCACTTTTAATCAAATCCATCAATTTTGAAAGAAGTTCGTTATTAGTCAATTCTGATTCTTTGTTCATCACTCGAATAAATCGGTACGACTAGAATGGTTTCAATTATGAGCTGATACAGATTTTTTTCGTAGTAAAAAACGCAAAATGCTTACAGTCAGAACAGAAATGTGTATCAGGATACAGAATCAGAATACATAGCATATATGGGAGCATAGATGGTGTTTGAGGTGGAAGAGTAACTGTCTTGGGTGGATTTTTTTTTTTTTTTTTTTTTTATCTGTGGACAACACGAAAGGGAAACCTATGATGTTCGAGGAACATCGTGTTAGCCAGCGGTGGAATTTTGGGAAAGAAGGAAGGTGTTGGAATTTTTCTTGAATGTTTGGAGGTTGTAAGCATCAGGAAAGACTTCACTAGGCAAAGAATTCCACAACTTTGCCGTTCTATTGATGAATGATGCTTGGTATAGCGATGTTCGACAGGTCTCGAGCCTGACAGTGTAGGGGTGACCAGCTTGAGCTCGTCTGGTTTGTCTACTAGGAATCGCGCGTGGTGGCATAATAGATGATATTTCCGTTGAGCACCGACCGTGAAAGTACCTATAAAAAAGGCAGAGATTAACCAGAAATGATTGAGAAATGAATTAATGCTACTCACACAGACCATATTTTTTTTAATTTACCATTAGGTGCGCACGCATTTATTGTTCGTCTAGGTAGCAAAAATTAAAAATACGCTAGATACTAGTGTGTTCAGCATTTGGTAAAAAAAAATATAATTTCTAAGTAAGTTGGAACTATGGCGGTACAATATATGGTGGTAAAGAGGAATAATTCCAGGAGGAAATAAGATATTGAAGGCACAGATGTAAAATGATATTAGGCTCTCAGACAAAAGAATACCGGAACACGGGCTTTAGAAACCCGGCCACTAATTTGAATTTGCTTTTACACCAACAAACATGCAACATTCATCGTCATGACTTTCTCTAGGTACTCAGTATCACCACAACCAAACTCAGAAAGGGCTCTAGCCGTGGACGGGAAAACTCTCACATTCATCCTTGACAGAAGAACCAACTTGATCAAACCATTCTTGAAACTCACCACGCATTGCAGTTCGGTGCTATGCTGCCGGGCAACACCCCTACAGAAGGCATATATCGTCAGATTAGTCAAGGTAAAAATAGTTATTTTCAGTTGTAAATTTACCGGCAACCATACAGATCCATGATGTTTCTCAACAAACGTCAGTACAACCAAATGATGATTCGTGTTATTATTCTGAAACTGATATATTAGGGAAAAATATAAATAATTTATATATAAATACTAATAGAGTTACGGAATGAAATGCATAGTTGTTTATGTAACTAGGTTTAAAAGTATATGTAAAGTAGTGTATATTTGTTGCACCAAGCATCAATTTTATAACCATTCCAAGTGCAAATCAATTCTGCTACTGTTCATGGATAACTGTGAATAAACTTCATTCAGTGTTTCGTTCAAATCGTCAGCTGAATATATCAGCTAAATTAAATAGAAGTATTTCTTAATTTAGCCTTTTTCTAGACCTCAGTATTCACTCAGTATTCACAATCAGTCGTCAAAAAAATGTGTGGACTTCGGACTGATGATCATTTTCAGCCTCACCAGAATGTTGGTAAAGGTGAATTCATGCAAGTTCAACTAGACTAAAATGAATATAAGATTGACATGAATCCTAAACTAAGAAATAACTAGTTCTCATGCAAAATTGATTGAGAAAATTAACAAATCACTGGAAAGTTGTGCCGACTTGTGTTGCAATGTCAGTATCTGAATAAATGCTCAACTAAATTGAAATATTAATAGCTAAAAAAAACAAATAGGATGCAAATTAGCCAACCAAACATGAAGGTAACCGTATTGGAAGCAGTCAGCTATGCGGCATGTTTATTATAAAGTTGGAAGCATTCGTCGTATGGCTTTTATAGAAGAAATTAATTTATCAATTTCTTAGTTCAATGTTGGCCGACTTTCTTGGCCAATTTTTGAATCGATTTCAATTCCGTAGTTTCTTGCATGAGCACTTCCACTGCATCACACGAATTTATCTTATTAGTTTTAGTGTTAAATTCATCTCAGTTTAACTTTATGCTTGCATGAATCCACCTCAAGATTCAGCAGGAACGAGTAAAACCAAATTCACTGCCTTGATACACAATTAACTGTTCTTTTCGTCTCTCAAGGAGGAGCTGAAGATGAACACTCTAGCAATCGGAGACGGCGCCAACGATGTCTCTATGATTCAAACCGCCGATGTCGGTATTGGCATTTCCGGACAAGAGGGTATGCAAGCAGTGATGGCAGCGGACTTTGCCATCACTAGATTCAAGTATCTGAAGACGATGTTGCTAGTTCACGGCCATTGGAGCTATGACAGGCTGTCGAGGATGGTGCTGTATTTCTTCTATAAAAATGCGGTAAGATTTTACGTACAATTTCATTTACGAATTTGTTGTAAAGTACCAATAATGCAGAACAAAATGTTCTATTATCTCTAAATCTATTTGGCAAAACTGTTTTTTTCTACAAACGTCAAAAAATGACAAGGTTTGCGCATTGACAACAATATGCGAAGTGACCCTTTTTTTCAAGTTCCTTCGTTACCAAACACGAGCGCGAAGTAGTATGCGAAATACTTACTTCCTCAATCAAGCAAAATAAAATCCAAGAAATCATTTATGTATTAATGTATAACAATAATTAAGGCTTTCAAATTGAGAGAAAATTTAACACTACCTAATTTTATTTATCATTTATAATGTTAACATTGATGGTGCAACCAGTGCACGAACCAATATTCATTCCTAAACCAGATAACTCAGATTCTGCTGGTGATATCTTAGTTTTGAGAGTTGGAATACTATCCATTTTTAATTTGCAAGCAACTGCCGTAGAGGTGACAGCACTTGATCCTGAAATTTCACAGTCTAAAATTTTATTTGTTATTTGAATTTCATTGTTGATAGAATCTTCCACGTATCCTTCGACCACAGTCGAAGATCTCCATCCTCCATGTCGCTTCAAAACACATATATCGGCCCCCGCATTAACAAAAAGTGTGGCTGATGTTCTCCGAAAACAATCGGGTACTTTAACAATCGAAATTGAATTTTTATCTTCTATATCGTCGACCGTCATTTTAGTGAGTTCCTCACGGCGACAAGCACCCGAAATACCCAGTATTAAAACAACCTGAAAGGTAATCAGTAATTTGAAAAACACATAAAACAATTATCAAAAATCTACTTTGAACAACAAATAACAACATCATCCGTCTCTCTTATGAATTGTTCAACTTCCTCTCTAGTCAATACCTTAGATTTTTTAGGATGGTTTCCAAATGACAAGTTTTTTGAATATGGAACCAACTTGGTAAATTTCTTAAAATCCACGTTTTCTTCAACATTGGGTGTTGCTCTCAACATAGAATATATTGCCCATAACCTGGAAGACTTCAGCTTCTTAGACTTCTCTGCAAAATATGCCAACATCACATTTTATTTTTCTGGCTTTATTTTCTTCACACAACTCTTTGAATTGCTGATATGCATTTTCATACTGGCGCCTCGATTTCTCCGATAAAAGATTCGAAATAACTGAATTGGCCGCATCTGTCAAGTTAGGTAGGGTACTGCTTACTTCATCGTCGCTCGAAATTTCCATTATTTTACAGTTATAAATATCACGCACGAAATTGGCGCGAGTAAACAGTCACTCCAAAATAATAATCAACAACTGTCACTTCGAAATAATTGTCAACAAATACCATTTTATTTCCATAGTTACAGTAATTACTTGATTTGGAAAAACAGTTTAAGCTAGTTCACTACTATTTTTCATATTAAGCTAAGCATGTTACTTATTTCAGAACAATATTTTTGACGTTTGTAGAAAAAAATTTGTTTGCATCTCATGAGGGAAATACTTTGGTGATCGAGAACTAATTTAATAAAAAATAGTAGAAGTAGCATTTCGCGCACTAGATACAAAAATAACTATTACTTGTCAATTTAACAACTTGTAACAACTAAAAGGTATATTAACCAGATCTTATTCAAATTGAACTAATTTGCAGAAAGGATGGAAAACTGTCGAATATCGTACGAACTCATAAACCATGGGAACAAGAGTTTCGGTTTGTCAATACCAATTTTCAATGCAATTCACCATTATTTGAAATGAAAATTATATCATTGCATATAAAAAAAGGATGAATACTTCAATTTATCCATTCGCCGTAAGTCAACAATATATGTCAAAAGACTGGTTGAGTTGAAAAAGAAATATTTTCATTCATTTCATGTCACATCGCAAAATATATTTGTGTTAGATACTTCAGGTTATATACCCATCCTGCCAATTTTCAGAATAGTGCTAAGCAACATTTATTCATTGTAACAATGTAAATTTTGTGTAATTTATCAATTGACCACGATCATATTCTTCATCTTATGCACTGATATTCCCTCTTATTTAAATTTGTGAAAATAAGAGTCGTGATTTATAGATGAAAAATGTCTATTGCTAATTTGCATTTTCGTTTCTTTCAGGCATTCGTTTTTCTATGTTTCTGGTTCCAGTTTTACTGTGGTTTTTCTGGTACTGTGATGATTGACCAAATGTACCTCATGCTTTATAATTTACTATTTACCTCCCTACCTCCAGTAGCTATCGGTAAGTTCATTTTCTAGACAATGATTTGATTGATTGATTCATTTTGGAAAGCCAACAACATCCGCGAGGATTTGAATTATTGCAAATAATAGCTAATCAACCCAATTCCTGCATGGGTGAGTGGACTGATATTGAATATTCGACATTTAACTGCGCTGCTTTATTTTTATTGACCTAAATCAAATAATTGCAGAAAGTTCATTTGTATCAAGATAAATGTAATAAACCTACTCATTCTCAAATTTTTCAGTGCCAAATGTTTGAACTGAAATTGAATTTTCCTGGATGGTTTTATTACAAAAATGAGATTTTATATATTTACCTAAACGAAGTCTCATTTTAATTTTCATAATATACAGTTTGGCCCATTTTTTTCAATCACCTTGTAAAATCTTCATTGATTGTGCAATTTCGACCGTTTCATTCAATTTTAGAGGTTGATGAATATGATTATATGACCAAAAAGCGGCACAGAATCCAAGGCCTACGTCTATTTACAGGCTACATTACATGCTATTAGATTCACCACTTCCGAGAACGGGCCTGTACTGAATCAAATAGAAATCTTTGGAGCAATAATTATTTTATAGCCGAACGAAAATGCACTTTACTTTTTGTGTTCATCAGTTCATCATAACGAGGTTTTGAAAAGTTTGGTGCCATCGCAAGATATGATCATAAATTTCAATATTACTCATACAATCTGAGTGCTTGACCGTATAAATATAATATAATACTATTATAAACATATTTACACAGGTGTTTACGACAAAGATGCACCCTATGATATTCTACTGGAAAAGCCGTATTTATACGCCAGGGGTCGTTTAAATCAAGTATACAAGTCTTATGCTTTCTGGCTCACCATGTTGGATGCTCTCTACCAAAGCATCTGCATCTTTTGGGTGTGCCAGCTCACCTACAGTGATACCGACGTCGATGTGTTTGAATTCGGAACTGTTTCCACCACTGCATGTATGTTTGTGATGTTGTGCCATGCTTCGATTGAAATACGATCATGGGTAAGAAGAAATGCACTAATACACAATATTTCGAAGATATGAATTTTTGTATAACAGAAGTTATGATTTATTCTTGAACTCTCGACAGATTTTTCATTGCCATTTTAGTTGTATTCTAACCAATATTCACAACTGGCATGGATGAAATAGTATAATTTCTTTGTTTCAAAATATTTATTATAGATTCAATCTACTGGAACACATTGAAAACTACCGAGCACTTGAAATTTTGAATTATTTCGATATTGTTGTATCGACACAAGCCGAAAGCAATTAAATATTTCGTTCCTCTATTCTTTGTAATTATAACGGTAGAATAATTCATGTTAATGTTGAAATTTCATAAAATACAATCTTTATCAGCATTTTTTTAGGTACTAGAGAGTTCACTTAAATATTTCCTTGCAAACCTAATGATAGAGACTGACTGTTAATTTTGTTTTTCTTCCTCGAATATAAGAACTAATAGATTAGTATCCATTTCTCAATTACATAAACTGAAAGTTCTGTGACAGATATCGTTACAATTAAATTAAATATTCTAACCAAGATAAACATGCAATGAACAGGAATCTAAGAAACGTCAAAAATGGGACGAATTTTCACAGTTTGTGAACCTTCAGTTAAAGAGTCTTCTTGAAACAACACGTAGAATCGCATTACGATATGTGGGCTAATCATATTTCAAACGCATCGAATGTAGATATACCTTGATTCATCTCAGTAACTACTGAGTATATCGAAAAAATGCCTAATGTAAAATCAATGTGCCAATGTATCGAATAATTGAACAATTATGACTCAGAACCACAGAGAGAACAATTTCACTGAAGATTAAAAATTGCAACGAACTCCTTACAACTTCAGTCAACGATCTTGAATATTCACACAGTTGCCAAGATACTCATGTGAATTCTTATCTTAAAAAAATCCATATCAAATGAATATGATTATCCAAGTGTATTAATTTTTTTCAGACAATTATTCAAGTTGCTTCCATAGTTCTTTCTGTTGGAGCCTTCTACCTCTATTCTCTGTTATATAATGCTTACTGCGTGAATTGCTTTGGATTGCCGAGTACCTACTGGTCAATACAGATGGCCATGACTAGGCCTGTTTATTGGTTGGTAACTCTATTATCATGTGTCCTCGCTCTTTTACCAAGGTGAGTTGAAAGCTATAAAATGCAAAACATTTCTTCATCATGTTTATTCAAAAAGATATATTTTCAAATGATGAAATTATCATGAAGGCTCATGCTATGGATATTGAATCATCACTATCACCATTAAATTAGCAGTTCAAAGGGGCAAAGGAGCAGGGCAAAGCCTTTCTCTGCCTTCAAATTTAATCATATGTATTCTTGTGAAATTCTTTTTTTCTCTTTTCATTAGTTAACCAATCAATCCATAATCAGTCAATTTATTGAGGATACCAAATATCAGGAAGCAATTGTGATTTTTTTGCCCTAATAACAAATCACAAATTTATCAATTATTCAGTTATCGTTATCTAAAGGGTAGCGATTATAAATATAATACTGTTACGTTGTAGACCGGGTTCGGTTTCTACAAACACTCCGTACAACACTTAAAACGATTTATTCAACGAATTCTACAAAACACAATAACAATTCACTTCTAATTCGATCTCGCTTATTATTGCTCGATTCACAGTTCTAAATCGTACTGCTCTCCCGGCCCATCATTCCCGTATTTATATCGAGATACACATGATTCTAGAACCCTCGCGAACTTCAGGTAGATTCCTAGTATTTCGAGATGATTCTGTCCCTTTTCGGTCGGCAGACAATTATAGTGGGCGCGGGTCAACTTCTCCTAATGATGCTTCTCTAATCTCGTAACACTGCCCCCCCCTCTTCAAAGTTGATCGTCCCGATCAAACTCAGTTCTTGCATCACCGTAATAGGGCTTCAGCCTCTCTAGGTGCACAACCTTCATCTTGGTCCGAGGGCTACGTTGTATCCTGTAGACCACATCGTTGATCCTTTTCACCACCTTGTATGGTCCTTCCCATGAAGCTGTCAGCTTGGGGGATATTCCTTTCTTCCTGCGTGGATTATACAGCCAAACGTGGTCTCCCACTGAGAATCCCTCTGAATTTGCTCTGAGATCATATTGAGCCTTCATTTTGTCGCTAGCCAATTTCAGTCTTCCTCGAGCAATCTCATGTATCTTCGTCAAACTATCCCGTAATTCGTCTGCATAATCTCGCACCTCTTTTTCTTGAATACTTGGTGACCCGAACACCAAGTCACAGGGTAACTGACTGCGGATGAAGCGGAGTAGTTCTGGTTTTGTTGATTCCCATTAACTTGCAAACTTCCTCGAAGAGTTTCGACTCGAAATTCCTCCCTTGATCGGAATGAAGTTCCATTGGTACTCCGAATCTTGAAAACATGTTGTCTACTAATGCTCTGGCCACGGTGGAAGCTTCCTGGTTTGGCATCGAATATGCTTCAACCCATTTACTGAAATAGTCCATTGCAACGAGGATGTATTTGTTGCCGTCATTGGTCTTCGGAAATGGACCAGCTACATCGATGGCAATCCGTTCGAAAGGGGCACCTACAATGTATTGCTTCATCTCTCCTCTTGATCTGGTCTTGGGGCCTTTAGTAGCTTCGCACACCGGACATTTTCTGCACCAGCTTTCTACGTCATTTCGACATTGTACCCAATAAAATCTCTGTCGAATCTTATCCAAGGTCTTATTTACTCCTAAGTGTCTACCAGAGGATCCGCCATGAACTTCTTCCAAGATTTCATTTATCCTATCCCTAGGCACAACCAGTTGGGAAATTGCTGATCTACCATCGGCTGACTCCCAAATTCGTTTCAGCAAACCATTCTCCACAACCAGGGAATCCCACTGTGCCCATATGGCCTTGAGGATAGGACCTCTGTCTGATATGTCCTGCCAGGTGGGTCTATCTGCTCCTGCTTCTTTCCAACGTAGAAAGTCTGCGATATCCAAGTCCTTCTCTTGGTTCTGTCTCATGTGTGCTGATGTCCATTTGTTATCTGCCGTGAGTCTGATTTGTCTGGCCTCGACAAGTCCTTCCCGGCGCTCAACTCTCACGCAATGTTTGCAGGAATCTGGGCATGGTCTTCTGGACAAGGCATCAGCGTTGCTGTGTAGACGTCCCGGTCGATGTTTAATCTTGAAATGATACTGGCTCAACTTTTCCAGCCATCTTGCTACTTGTCCTTCAGGGGTCTTCATCTCAAGTAACCACTTCAAAGCCGCATGATCTGTCCTGATGAGGAACTCTCTTCCATATAGGTACTTGTGGAAGTGGTCCACCGCCTTAATGATTGCCAGTAATTCTTTCCTGGTGACACAGTAATTTCTTTCTGGTTCGGTCATCACTTTGCTGTAATATTCTATCACCCTTTCTTGACCATCCTGTTCTTGTGAAAGTATAGCTCCAATTCCGTTGTTACTGGCATCTGTATCCAATATGAACAGGCCTCTTTGTTGTGGAAAACCCAAGATTGGACTCGAACAAAGGGCTGCTTTCAATTTCTTGAATGCTTCCTCACTTTCCGTAGACCAGTTGAAAATGGCTCGGTCTTCTGTCAACTTATGGAGTGGCCTTGCGATGTCAGCAAATCCTTCCACAATCCGGCGGTAATAGGTACATAATCCCAAAAAGGTCCTCAGCTCATGCTTATCTTTCGGTCGTGGCCAGTCTCGGATTGCCAGTATTTTAGCCTCATTAGTTTCAATGCCTTTTGACGATACTTTGTGACCCAGGAACTCCACTTCTTTCTGGAACAATGAGCACTTTTCCAGGTTCAGTTTGAGGTTGGCACTCCTGAACCGTTGGAAAACTTCTCGAAGATTACGAAGATGTTCCTCAAAGTTCCTTCCGGTCACTAACACGTCATCGAGATACACCAGGCAAGTTTTCCAAGTTAGCCCACGCAACACCAATTCCATGAGCCTTTCGAAAGTCGCTGGGGCATTACATAATCCAAAAGGCAACACAGTGAACTGGTATAGTCCACTGCCAGTGGTGAACGCTGTCTTTTCCTTGTCCTCTTCATGTATGCCGACTTGCCAGTATCCACTCTTCAGATCCAGAGTCGAGCTTTTCCAAAACATTTTCGATTAATTGTACCACTGTATCAGTCTGCTGGGTCTGCTGGGTCGGTTCCTCAATTGACACCGCTCGAACTTTTGGTCTCGAGGTGTTAAAAGCTGCCTCTACCTCCAAAGATCTGACCAAGACTTCACTGCTCTTCGTGATATTCGTCAGTCGCAGAGTTCTTTGAATTTCAATGTCTCTTAGCCCATCGATGAATAGCTGCACTGCCAGTTGTTCCTTGAAGTCTTCCGGGGCACTTGGATAGGCTAGCTGGATCAGTCTTCGCACATCTGCTTCGAATTCCTGAGGACTCTCGCCAGCTTTTTGTACACGAGTCTTCATCTGTGCCCGGTATAGCTGTTCCCGATGTTGATCACCATACCTGCATTCCAGTGCGGCAACTAGATCTCCATATCGGTTTTGTTGTTCGAGAGGTATTGTCTGCAAGATCCCCAAAGCTGGCCCTCTTAATGCTACTATAAGTGCAGTAGCCTTCTCATCGTTGTTCCACCCATTAGCCGTAGCTGCAGCTTCGAACTGTCTATGATACATGGCCCATGATGACTGTCCATCAAAAGTCGGTGGTTTTACGGAAGCATTCGATGTGGCAACTCTGTCACGTCGATCTTGGACCCTGTATAGAGCTCTCTGGTTCTCGATCTCCTTCTTCATGTCGTTCACTTCATCCCGTACTATATCCACTTCTTTCCTCAACTGTCCGTCGATTTTCCTTACGTCTTCCTTTAATTCATCGATTTTCTTAACGTCTTCCTTCAATTCTTCGATTTGTTCTTCGGTTTTCCGTTGTACTTGTTCCAAATACCTCTGGAATTCGTTTCTTCTTTGTATTTCCATTTTTCCTTGTTCTTCTAGAATTCTCTGGAAGTCTTCCTGCCGACGCTTTTCTTCTTCCCATTTTTCTTCTTGACGACGCTTTTCTTCTTCCAATTTTTCTTCTTGACGACGCTTATCTTCTTCCAATTTTTCTTCTTGACGACGCTTTTCTTCTTCCAATTTTTCTTCTTGACGACGCTTTTCTTCTTCCAATTTTTCTTCTTGACGACGCTTTTCTTCTTCCCATTTTTCTTCTTGACGACGCTTTTCTTCTTCACGACGCTTTTCTTCTTACAATTTTTCTTCTTGACGACGCTTTCCTTCTTCTTCACGACGCTTTTCTTCTCTTTGGCGGCTTTGCTCCAATTCCGCAAATTTATTCTCCATAAATTTCAAAATGTCCTCCATTGCGTCGTACGATGTACTTCTCGTATTCACCATAAATAATCGTTCAATGAAAATCCTCACTTCTGACACCACTGTTACGTTGTAGTCCGGGTTCGGTTTCTACAAACACTCCGTAGAACACTTAAAACGATTTATTCAACGAATTCTACAAAACACAATAACAATTCACTTCTAATTCGATCTCGCTTATTATTGCTCGATTCACAGTTCTAAATCGTACTGCTCTCCCGGCCCATCATTCCCGTATTTATATCGAGATACACATGATTCCAGAACCCTCGCGAACTTCAGGTAGATTCCTAGTATTTCGAGATGATTCTGTCCCTTTTCGGTCGGCAGACAATTATAGTGGGCGCGGGTCAACTTCTCCTAATGATGCTTCTCTAATCTCGTAACAATACTTTGAATACTGTCTGTAAGTTTTTCGAGGAGGTGGTACATTCATTTTTCAGCTTTTTGTGGGATTTTCTCTGTTCGTTTTTTAGAAACAATGAGAGAAAATCTCACAAAAATCTGAAAAATAATATCTTGAATTTGGACCGCAAACCTTGCGCTACATTTGAATACGATTTTTTCATCGGATATGACAATCACGATCATAACATGTATCTTGGTGTTGAAAATCTGGATGTATTGACATAATATGTTGAACTATTACATTTGTGTTTTAGGTTATTGTATAGAGTGGGCCAGACACTTCTTGTGGCAGATGAAGTCACCAAAGTAATTCTCAATCAGCGAAGGACTAATGGAAGAGGTGAAAAAAAAGTTCTAAGTACCAAGTTCTTGTAACATCTTGTAATATCGTGTAACCAAATTTCACCAACAATTTGAAGCATTTCATCATCATTGATTTTTTGTTCCAGAATCAACTGTCAGAGGTCTCAGAATCACGCTTTAAATAGTCTTCAAAGGTCACCAATTGAGTGTTTGTATGTGATGGCTGTGATATCAAATCCTAAGGGACCAATAACTAGAAGATATATTTTCGATGCACTACAGAATTTCAATTATTCCATTCGTCATGGATGATTTTAAAAAACACCGTCGTGCCATTCTTGTAGAAAAATGTATATTTTCAGAAATGAAATATCTATATCTCATTGTTTATTTTATATATTGAAGTTTATTTTCATAACCTATTAGATTTTATAAAAGATGTGGTTAGTGGTTGCATTAAACGAATTGATATGAATAGTCTTTCATTATTGTACAAGGGCAATCACATACTGACTTCTCCTCTTCAGAATAATAAAAACAATGTCACCATATGTAGTTATGTTCCACATTCGTTTTTTATTGAATTCAGAAGAAAATTTCAAATCACGAAAATTTAAGCAAGCCATAATTTTTGTACCCATATGTGAAACCCCGTATTTCCTTAGATCATGAGAAAATAATATCGATACCACAACATACATCAAAATTTTCAATATCTCAATCGTCTACAGTCTACACTGAGTGTTTCAAAAGATATGACCAATGAACAATTTTAACCAACTTTAACGCCCTGGAGGACAGCAGTTCAAAATACTCGGATTCAACGAATCCTTATCGATTTCACTTCTATATTATTTCTATACAGTGTTACCAAATAAGTGTAAAACATTCAAGGGGGTGATTCCTCATTGAAAAAAAGATAGGATATTTCATATAAAGAAACTTCAATGGAGCATCCCATGTTAAGATACAGCCCCTTGAAGGGGGTACATAAAATTTCTTTCCACAATTTTTTCACAAGAACTAAAAAAGTTACAGTATTGAAATTAACCTATCATTTTCAACTACCAAAAAGACACTTAGCCAGTAATTTATTTGGTTTACCAAATGGTTGTGAGGGGTGGAAAACGCAACCCCTAAAATTCATTTCTAATGTAACTTTTTGTCTTATTATTTGTTTACCATTTTAAAATTTATCTCCGATAGCCTGTTTCATTCCAAACAAAAAATGTCCCTTGAACTTTTTGCCCGAAATAAACCAGTTCGCAGCAAAAAATTATCATACGAACAATTACAGAGATACATCATCACAAATGCAAACTGGATTTATTGTTATTTTGTAGTTCCTACCTGCATTAATCGATTCATCTTAATTATACAGAATGTTTAGATTTTCATGAAATGTTCAATAACTCGTTTTTCTTAAATGTAACACCATCTATATTTTTACGGTGATTGTGTCGTACTTGGTGAGCTTTGATCTCAGGCTAACTCAAGAAATAATGGGTTCCAGGTGTTCATATATTACTGGTTACCTTTCGAACGGCTCGAATTTTTCTTGATCCAAAATGGTACTTCATTATTTACCTTTTGACACCTTTGAAAAATAAGAGTCTTTCGAAATGGCGCCTGGGCGCTTTTCAAAAAAGACATTTTGCATATAATCTGAGCTGTTTCAACTAGAAGTAATGATATGCAAAAAACAACAAAGTTTATTAAACTATTTTGCTTTAATATCTGAAGTGCAACATATGTACATACATCGCGTTCCGACACTACTTGAAATATATTAGCATACATACACCATATCTTTGAGTATTCAACTAATGATAATCAAGGACCATATACAGGACACAGGGGGTACTTTGCTTGTGGGATTACTCGCGTCTAGTTAGTAATTATAATGCGAAGGCAACACGATCTCTCAAAAGGTGTAGTTGACTACATCGCAGTCTTGTGTGAGCCGTTGTATAGCACAGATTTGCGTTACAATTACTAACTGATGAACGCGACCAATACCGTAAGCAAAGTAGCTAATAAATATGCTAACCGTAAAAGTAAAACACCCCACATGCTTTTATAACCTGAAAGAACTTTGATATCTATGAAGAGACGAGAGGTGAACTTATTTTTTGTTACATAAACTAATTAATGATGAGTACTTCAGAACCGAAGTCCTCCAACGTGCATAATCTTGGGACAAAAATTTTCTGTTTCAAACTCTTTCAATTATTGTCGAAGAAGCCTCTGATGACCGATAGACATTATTTAATCAAGCAAATAATATATCCTATAGAGTTTGATTCATTTATCAACACATTTTTCTGAATCAGAATATCTTAGTATACAATTGGATAAAAAATAAAATATAAATAGGAACAAAAACATATTCAGTTCAAATATTTACAATATACATACTACAGAAACATATTCTAAATGAAACAATTTCAAATTTAATAAATATATCACATAAAAAATATCAAGGAGTTGAAACTTCGTTAATTAATATGAATTTAACATACATAAAAATAACATAATCTTTGGATTTGGAAGTTCATAGGAAACGTGACTCAAAACATCTAAGCCTAGTGGACATTACGAGTAACACTAAAATGCTAAGTCTATCCCACTGAAGATGGAATGCATTTTAGATTACTATATCTTCTGCCCTTTGGCATTATTTAATATAATTAAGCTCAGCAAAATATCAACATTCACGACAGTCGCTAAAATGTGGAATCATTGGCAACCTAGATATCTTGATATTACAGGATAACGGTGACAGAATTTTGAATCCTACGATATAACAATGTGAAAGCAATCAGAATAACGTCTCCAAAATCTTCTTGGAAGTATTGAAGTTTGAATCAACATAAAAAAATCTTGCTATTTTCATTTTGTTCAATTAATGATAAGCACATTCATGAATCATTTTTTGGAAGAGTATTTATAATTTCCTCCTATTCCCTAAATGATCTGTTGATAACATCTATCATGTTGGTCATTAATCTCATCAGTAGGAAGCAATCTAAATATAATTTACCGCATAAGAGTGCACTGCTAATTTTCGAGCAAAAGGAATACTTCCTACTGAATGAGTGTTTTTCTTGTGATCCAACCATGGGAGTGTTTGTAGGTCCATAGTTGGTCCACACTGAGATGACTTTTTTTTCTTAAATTGTAGTGAGTTTTTACTCTTCATCGACTCTCAAGTGATCCAAAGAATGAGTAAATCATAAATATCCATTTTGATCCAATGAATCTGTATGAACCAACCGATATTTTCAAAGGGTTCATTACAGAGCACCAAAGGGATCGAATGTTGCTTGGTTAATAACATTCTGTGGTGGCACATTTGCTTTAGGGCTGCCTCCTACTGGTTGTTGGAACTGTATGGCTGCAGGCATCATGGGCTGGACCATCTGCGTCTGCGAGTAGGATATTGGCTGCTGACTAGTAGATACTGCCTGAGGTGTTGAGGATTGCGATTGCCAATTTCCAGATTTTGGCTGGTTTTTGGGAGAATTCCATTGGCTACCTCTTTTTCCTAATTGTAAAGAGATATTATGTATACTCTAATATATGAAAAGTCTAAGCCACAAGAGAAACAATTAGGTTCCATCAGTTAAGTTATCCAACATATTGAAACATAGTTATTTGTTTTACTAGGCATAAAAGCACAAGATTTAATGCCGCGGCTGGTGTTTGAAACCAGCCAAGGCATTAAATCTGCTTTTCTGCCGTGTGAAACATATAATTTTTTCTTCAAATTTAATAAAATTCCACGCAAAATCGACTTTTTCATATTTAAATTGCGTTTCATTATCATTATCATATAACTAAATTATTTTATCAAAGGTAACTGGGCCCTGCGTTACTATGTTTACCGCTGATGACGTTTGTTGAATATGTTTGTTTACTGTTTACTTTGTCGTTGTCAATTTTGAAAAGATGTCATGTTAGAAATGGACTCACTGCAAAGTGAGGATGATTTGATGCAATTAACACCACCTGAGATAAGAGACCAGGCGCGAGATGTGGAACCTTTTACCGGTAAAATCAAGAACTGTATATGAACTCACATACAGCAGATTCATGGAATATAGACAGAAGAAAAATATAGGATCTTTCTCTGAAAATGTACTGATTGTCTATTTTTCCGATCTTTCAAAGAAAATGAAGCCTTCAACGTTATGGTCTACCTATTCGATGTTGAAAGCTACTCTCAACATAAAAAATAACATTGATTTGGCAAAATACTTGAAGTTACGGGCTTTTTTGAAACGCCAGTCAGACGGTTTCCATGCAAAAAAATCCCGAGTTTTTGAAAGAGAAGAAATCGAGAAATTTTCATCAGATGCCCCAGATGAACTGTATTTGTGTACGGAGGTAGGAATATATTGAAAATGATTTATTATGGATTAAAGAACTACTTATCAATTTATATTTTAAATTGTACTTATTGTTGTAGTCGCTGAGGCTTGTAGATGTGATGAGCTTTTGCAAACGAAAACAGATGATATAAATGATATGGGCGACAAATTGCTAATTATGGTACCAAATACTAAGACCAAAAGATCTAGATCTTTTGTAGTAATGGAATATTTAAGAGTTTACAGAAAATATGCAGCCTCCAGACCCTCGAATTTAAATAATCGGCGTGTCTTCTATAAGTATGCGAACGGTAAAGCACATCATCAATTCATTGGCATTCACAAATTCAGTAAAATGCCACAAGATATTGCTCCTTTTCTGGGACTATCCCATGCGAAAGAGTATACCGGCCACGTTGCTGGTGCATTCTGGTGGGGACATAACAATGTTGAAGCTGTCGCGGAGGGCTATATTGAGGACTACCTAGCCAATAAGTCGAACATCGGCAATAAAATATTTTCTGGCGTTTCCGGAGTATCAAGTGTAGATACTAAAGTTGTTAATTTTACTGGAAAGGAGGGAAGTGGACAGAGTTCAATTGTTCACAATTCACCATGAATATATTGAATAAATAAAAATTTCGTGTTGTAGTTTGTAGTTTTAATGCAATAAAACCAGTTTATCATCAGCATCGATTTGAGTTTTCTTAATGTCATTGTCAATTATAATAACCAGTTTGATTTAAATTATTACTTGGAAGGTTGCCTAGCAACGAACTTTTCCTGCCTAGGCAGTAAAAGTGGACTTTTTCTGCCTAGGCATTAAAAGTACAACTTCTAAGCCTGCCAAGTGTCATTAAAAGGCCGCTTTTGATGTCACTTTGAGAAAAATATTATTTTGATATTTTTTCTATTATGATTCAGTTGTGTTTATTCATAATAATTTCAACTAACAATCTTTTGCCATATTTGTATAAGAGGATAAATAAGCTAGGAGGGAGCAAGAGAATGGAAAACTTTGTTTAGGGTATCTGTAGCCACACTGACAAGGAGTATTTTGAATCCAATTCAGAGCAGTGTAAAAATTAATTTACCCCCTCCCTCCTAATATCTCCGTTGTCATAATGATTAGATATTCCAAATTTGATTACTTGACCAGAAGTTCACCTTAGATTTTCAATTTCGAATCAATTAGCATGAAATTGCGTTGACAACAATGTACAATCAAAATATATAATTGAGATTTTATTGAATTTGAACATCCTGTACCCCCTCGCATCTCAACATTTCCATTGAAAGTGTGCTATACAAAAAACTGAATAATAACATTTAAGTAACCATCAAATGATGTCATAATTTTGGTGCAATATAATAAGTCTATGGATGAGATACTTACTGCTATGAGGGGGATGCAAAAAATAAAAATTCAATAGAACCTTAATTGTATCAGTAGGTATATGAATGAAATTAGGATTGAAACATAGTTATGCTGAATCTTAATCACTGCAAAAAAATTGTGAATTCATTAATGTGGCTACTGGATATCTCTCATGACCAGTTCAATCCTAAAAAATGTGAAAAATTTTCGAGACGGATTAAGAATTTCCATCATTATACATCAGGATGCTGTAAGAGTGGAATGAATTCAATATTTTTGAAAAGACGTTGGTTGAGTTATCAGAATAAAGCATATTAGCACTGTAAAGCACTGTAAAGCACTGTAAATCATTAACATATCTGCTTGGTCTAGAGAGTAATATACAACGATATGTAGAAATATTATGTTTCTACTTGCATATATAATATTATCATATTGATTGTCATTCTACAAGATTCAATTGATGTAATTGATATAAGGATAATTAATCACTTTAGCATTCAACAACATTTAAATTCTTGAACTTACCTGCATCCATAGTTAAATTCTCAACGAGAGAAGTCAAACTGCTCTCCAGGTCCCCAGTCAGTATTTTAGAAGGTTGAACTGGCCTCTGAGGCTGTACTTGTGTGGTTTGCTGAGTATTCATAGCAGGCATGGGTTTTGATGGATCAAATATGGGGTTGAGAACAGATGATTCACTGCTACCCATCAAAGACTTAAAATCAGCAGATTGCACAAATGGTTGTTGCTGGAATACATTAGTTGCAGTGAAACTATTAGTAGCAGTGAAACTATCAGTTGCCCACATATTGCTATTGAGAGCTTCATTACCAGTCAAACCAAAATTTGATACAGTTGATCCATTTTGAATGGGCATATCAGCAAATGGGTTGCCACCAAGAGAAAGAAGATCATCCAAAGCACTTGTTGTAGTATTGCTGGTAGCATTTTGTTGATTAGTAGATGTTGAATTATCAAATAAATCGACTATTGGCTCAGTCTTTGGCAAGGGCTCATCACTCAAAAATGGGTTGGTACTTGCTAAAGGAGAACTCAGTCCATAGTTACTGGAAATAATTTCTTGATTGAATGCAGATGCTTGATTTTGTCCCTCAAGGGAGGAGCTGAAAGCATTGCTAGTATCTGCCAAAGTACTAACGCCAGATTTGAAACTTTTATGGGCTGTAACTGCAGTTGGTGTGTTACCTTCCAAAGAGGCCAAATGTGCTTCCAGGGCATCTAAAAGACTGTTAGGAGCTTTTGCCAGATCTGGAATATCACCTTTATCAATTCCAATATTTTCAGCAACTTTCAAAAACTCTGCTACTCTATCCATACGTATCAAGAACTTTTTATACAAATCTAGTGCTTCCCTACATTGCTTCTTGTTCATTTCAAAATACTTTTCTAGTAAATTTATCACTCCATCATTGTAGCAAGCAAAGAGCCTGATGAGATCACGAAATAGTAGCATGAAGCACATGTTTATGACTCCATTTGTGAGGTCATTTACTGTGCAATCAAATTCAAGAAGTGCATCCAACTGGCATTGCAAAATTGGTAATGTCTTCAAGAGGTTTTCAGAATTCATTGTTCGTAAAGTGCCTTCTTCTTTGCCACGTTTCACTTTGCAAAAATCAAAGGCTACCAGCCTATAGGACAGAGCTTTTTCATTGAGGTACTTTGCATATCTCCTAATAAATGGAGACATGTCATAGCCTGTTCTAGCACCAACTGCACTCTGTACCCCTGTCTTATCAACAAAATTAGATAATTGAAAAGACACATTACTGGAAGCTAAGTATTGTGTGAACCTTTCGTTACCATAGCACATAACATGATGAGTAGTTAGAAGAGCTTTAAACACAACGACCCAACTAGTACTTTGAGATCTTTCCATCAGCAAATTCGCCATTTGCGGAATTGACACGTTAGGCTCATTGGTACAGTGAACTAAATAATCCAGATGTTTCTTCTTGGGACCCAGCATTTCTTCAGTTGTGGCCTTGCAAACTGATTTTGCGAGCCCCTGTCCTGCCAAACTATGTTTCGCCGCCAAGAGGCGATCGTTAATTGTTTGGCCTGCCATTATATCACTAAGTCACTTTCACCCACACTGTATCGAGTTTTTTCGGTGTTAGTAGTATTCTTGAGATTTCAAGAATCAAAACTCCACCCCAGTAGGGCAGCATCGATTATTAAAAAAAATGGGTTGAATTTGACAATCGGCTCGAACGAGATCGATAGGAAACTGTCAAAGTCAAATTTCAGCGGGAAAGCTAGGGAAACATTGTAGTTGATTGGGGCCAAAGAGTATTTAACCCAAACGCACTTACCTTTGATGTTCGTGAGGTGCTTCGTTCGAAAAGAAGAATTACTTGTAGTAGGCTCGTCTAGCTACACGAACATAGTGTACCAAAAAGAAGAAGAGGAATGCACCTAGCTTCTCATATATCACAGCGCCAACTTCTTTCTGTTTCTAGCAGCGAAATTAAAAATACCCATGGGACGGGAGATTGATGATGCATTCGGAAGATTGATGTAATAAACTAGCTAGTTTATTACATCAATTTCGGAAGTGTCTGTTCTTTTCTAGAGGTTCAGAGATTCGAATTTTTAATTTCGTTACATATTGTCACGAGTGGGTTTTCACCCCTACAATCGCAACTCGAACTTACTCGCTTGCAAGAGGTTTTATGGAAATTATGATTGAAGAATTCATTTCCACTTAACAAATTTATTCATCTTGAATAAAGACAATTCGGGCATGAAATAAATTTACCAATTTGCCAGCAAGATACACCCAACTCAAATAAAAACAAAACAAGAAAACTAAAACTATTGATATTAAAAAAGGGTACTTAAAGAAAAGCTCGCTTTTCGTTGGAGGATTGGAACAGCCACTCGCGAAGTTTAGACATGATGCAAAATGTTTAAGATTTACTTTTTGTTTGCGAATTTGAAAAACTATACTTTACGGTCCACTGTCCGAACCACAACTGCCGGTTTTTTCTCTAATACCTTTTCATGTCCGTTTTGGTAGTGGTAATTGATTCAGCATAAAAACTAGTGTATTCACCTCGATTAGGAAAAATCCAAAACCAGCAGTTTCTGCCCGTCAGCGACTTTACTTGAATAATAATAAAATTGAAATCCGAACTAGAATTTCCTTTGAATATCGTAATTCTCTACTGATATCCTGTAAGCTAAATAATTCTACGAATATGATCTAGACTAGGTTATTGTACTGTTCTTATATGAAATGAGAATATCAAATATTCCCAATAAAATTATTATAATTTCGATTCATTCTTGACAATATAGAGAGGTTCTTGTATCATTTCCTCTATTTACACAGTATATTCTTAACCAACACCTGTGCATCTGCTCACAATGGGGGCTAATAATGAAATCTAAAAAACTTTCAGAATGTTCTGAGATAATCCCCAGATCTGATCCCCAGATTTTCCTCAGATCTGAAAGCTGCAGATGACATGCTGAATATACCGCAATTATTTTGCTGTAATCTCTTTGAATTCCTTTGATCCGTCTAGCAAGGATCTTCGTTCTATATTGGGTTCCTTCAAGTCCGAATATTTCGTGAACGACTAGACTAGGTTGATGAAGATCATGCTAAAAACCACTAGGAATGTAAAAACGCAATAAAAAATATAGCATCCCATTTGAAATAACGAATTTGGTGTCTACTTCCGATATGACCGGAAGTGCCTCCATCTTGAGAACATTTTCAAATCAGCAAGTCATCGATTATGGCTCTCCATAAATTTTCAGAGTGCTCTATCATCATTGGAACCTAGAAAACTTCTAATGTGCGGTTTAGATGAAACAGCTTCTACCTATACTTACCTATGAGAGGATATATTGGAATGTGGATCAAGAGTGTTTGTGATTATAAGCATTAAAATATGATTCCCTACAGCCTTGTGAGCTAGTAGATACTTCGTGAAGAAAGACTTCATGTAGAATGATCTCCGTGAGCGGGATGTGTCTAACTAAAAAAGATGAAATATAGAAAAATTTTAGGAGAGCAAATTGGTACACCGATATCTTTGCGTACTACAATCTAGAATGAAGGTTGCGGCGCTGTGATAAGAGAAGTTAGGAGCATTCCTCTTCCTCTCTTTGGAACACTGTATCTGAATAGCTGTAGCTAGGCAAGCCTAGCTTCGAACTGAGATGGTTAGCACCGAAATACAATAATCCATACAGTTGATACATGATACTATAACTGAGAAGGTAAACCCACGCGCATGTTTTATTTCTATCTCTCTTGCACAGTATACGTCACTCCGTGACAAATTTCTGTTGGCGCTTCGAGGTTAAGCGAACATTTCAGTGAGATTATCGTTTTGAATTGTTTTTCAGTAGTGTCGGTTCGAATAATTTTTCTTACTTCATTTATATTCCATACTAAGAAACTATGGTTCATTGTGCTGTGGTGGGTTGTTCCAATAACAATAATAAAAAATGTAAAACTGCATCGACATGTCATTACTTCACTTTTCCATCATCGAAGGAAACTTGCAGCTTGTGGGTGAAGAATTGCTTTCAGAAGAACAAGTTCAATGTAAAAACAGCTAGAATATGTTCGAAGCATTTCTCAGACGACGACTACAGATTGCAAGAAAAACTGTTGCAATTACCTATTCAGAAATGGAAATTGAAAGATGATGTCATACCTTCCTCAAACATTCCAATACCATCAATGAAATGTCATTACCTTAGATTTTTTGGTATTTTCTCTCTCATTTCAATGACTATCAGCAAAGAAATTCTCTTATAGGTATCGTAAAGTGATCCAAAATTGTTTTATTTTAAATGCTTCGACATCTTGGAGCAGATCACTGATCTGTCCTAACTACAAATAGGTATATTAATATATTATCCAATTAGATTCAATTTCTTTTATGGTACCTATCTGAAATGTAGTTTGTTGAAAAATTTCAAACCCATTATTCCTTATTAGATGTGTTATGTCTATTCGTACAAATGTATTTACCTTCATGGTTTGATGATTATTTTGTGAATTATACTTGAAAATAATTGCACTGATTATGATGGTGTAACAAACAGTGTTTCGGTGTTTTAATTTCCAATAAAAATATTTATATTAAATACAACTTTATCTACTTGTGTTTTATTAGACTCATGCCCCAAATGTTCATAATTGTGGCCTATATAATTACCACTATTATAAATACATTTTATAGTATTCACTTCACTTGAAATGATTCATGAAAGTCAGTTGCGAAATATATATTTATCAACTAGTGGATATTTCATTATTATTATTTATTTCTGAATAAATGCTCACGAATAAAAGAATTATTCAAATACAAAAATAGTTCTCAATAAACTTTCTGTTTTGAAGAACGTCATGAATGTTACTCCTACAATACCTATGAATGAATTATTTGAAATTCAGAAGATATCCAGGGGAATAACTCATTTTGTTGGGTTCATTTTTATCATTTTATATATTTGGATGATTGGAATTATAATTCCACTAACATTAAAACTCCAAAAACATTGTTATTCGATAATTCGTCTGATCAAATATATGAAAACCCGTGTTATCTCGATTGCCGCCAATCGTATTTGTCACGTAATGACGTCATGCGCAAAGCGGTTGAAAACTAGAACCTCGAGTGATCATAGGTTTGTTCGCGTTCACTAAATAATGGATCCGAAACCGTCACAAGCATGCGCAGTTTCACAGAAGTGTTCGCGTTTTCTCAGGACTGTTTCGTATTCCACAGGTCATGTGTTTTTGTTCTAGTGGATTTAGTTCGTAATGGTTCGGGACAGTTTGAAATCGCTTCAAATGAGTACGAGCATATAAGCAAGAACTGTTTCTGACGTCTGTGTACTATTTCGAATGCGCATGCGAACGTTATTCTTCTTGATTCGTGTGTTGATCGATTTGTTAACCTCAAACCTCAATGTGTCATTTTGTAAATTATTATTGAGTCTTGAAACAGTATAGTAATGATAATATTTCTCGATATGCATTGCTTCAATCGGTGACCGAACTACCGAACATCAGATGGAATCATTTTTCATATGCTAAGAATTATGATAATGAATAAAAATGATGAAAAGATGATTGTAAAATATCGTCTGGGATTTCAGAAGAGAGACAAAGTTTCGAACATAACCTAAGTGAGCTTGAATCTACTAAGAAGAAGATCAGACCATAATCAAAGAAGACATGAAAGGCGTTTTCGTTCTCGTGTTTTCCGGACTGTCATAGAACTATCTTGGATTGAATTTGACACGCATCTGGTTTTGCGCAATCCTAAGACTGTCTAGGACTGTTTCGAAAATGTTGAACACGAACAAACCTGATATCTTTCCTCGTTATAGTATCATGCAGTTGATATATATGGATATTCCAAAGTGATCTGTTTCTTCATTCGGAAATATTTATTATCTTTAACATATATGTCTAGACCTATCTGGCAAACAATCAGATTCTATGGATATACCTGGTGTCATTCTTTCAGGAAATATCCCATTCACATAGATGTGAGAAGATTTTCAGTTAATCCCA
Source organism: Gastrophysa polygoni (assembly GCA_963576655.1). Classification (NCBI taxonomy): domain Eukaryota; kingdom Metazoa; phylum Arthropoda; class Insecta; order Coleoptera; family Chrysomelidae; genus Gastrophysa; species Gastrophysa polygoni. The sequence goes on along the minus strand of OY755083.1, from coordinate 13,063,004 downwards.
AATCCATCAGGTTAGGTGGTTAGAACTAAAAAATTTCAAAATATTAAATTATGAGCAACACTCCTTTCATGTATAGTAGGTGCACAGATCGTGCGTTTTTTTTTTTCAATTTGATCCAATCCATGAAGACAAGAAACAAGAAGTGTTTCAAATGTGAAGGGAATTTATAATAATTCGAATATTTGATTTGAGGAAACACTGTTATGATGTAGTAGTTGTTGGTGGAGGAATAGTTGGAGTAGCTACAGCAAGGGAAATGAAATTGAGAAATCCTGAATTAGTGATATCCATCGCCGAAAAAGAAAAGGAACTAGCTCGCCACCAAACTGGGAATAACAGTGGTGTTATTCATGCAGGAATTTATTACAAACCAGGTTCACTACTGGAATGAGTAAAACAACATAAAAAACTCAGTAGGTATTTTTGATGATTGTAGGTTCACTCAAAGCAAAACTATGTGTAGAAGGCCTTCATTTAGCTTACAAATACTGCAACTCTAAAGGGATCCCTTACAAAAAAGTTGGCAAAATAATAATAGCAACAGTCCCCTCTGAGGTTAAAACACTGCAGGGGCTCTATGAGAGGGGACTACAGAATGAGGTACCAGATTTGAAATTGATAAAAGGGGAAGCTGCAATTAAAGAAATAGAACCACTTTGTACTGGTCTCCAAGCAATCTGGTCACCACATACTGGAATAGTTGACTGGGGACTCGTAGCCAGGGGCTATGCAGAAGATTTCAAGCAAGGAGGAGGAGAAATTCACCTGAACTTTGAAGTCACTAGTTTCAAATTGTCTGAAATCCATGATTTTCCAGTGCTCATTGGTTCCAAATCTGGAGGAGTGCTAAATGCTAAATATGTTTTGACATGTGGTGGTCTTCATTCTGATCAACTAGCAGAATCTACTGGATGTTCTCAATCACCAAAAATCATACCTTTCAGAGGAGAGTATTTATTGCTGAACCCAGAAAAAGCGTCTCTTATAAACGGCAATATTTATCCTGTCCCCGATCCCAGGTTTCCTTTTTTAGGAGTCCATCTCACACCTCGCATAGATGGTAGTGTTTTATTAGGACCAAATGCAGTACTGGCTTTCCAAAGAGAAGGTTATAAGTAGGTTAAAGTTGTAGGCCAGAAAAATGAACCAGTAGATAATGGAATACATCACTGTGATTCAAGTTGAAGTTGACCTAGAATTGTCTGATTTTAGGTGGTCTGATGTGAAAGTGTCAGAGCTTATGGATATTTTTTCATATGCTGGATTTAGAAAACTGGCATGGAAATATGCTTCGGCAGGGCTATATGAGATGTTGAAATCACTGTATGTGCCCATACAAGTCAAGGAATTGCAAAAATTTGTTCCATCATTGACTGCAGATGATATCAGGCCAGGACCAGCTGGTGTTAGGGCACAAGCTTTAGATGAAAATGGTATGCAATACATAAAGGATAGGGGTGATAAAAAATACAAAATTAACTTGCTCTGTCCATTATTTTCAATTGTTTCTTGAGTTACATGAGCTTTGCTCAACAAAGTTCAAAAACATTAGTTGAATTGTTTTAAAAATATTAATTTGATCATTACACACAGTTACACAAATCAATAACCTTCTTTTGCAAAAGTAGGGTTCAGCTTGGTCATTGTCTTTTCTCAATTCTACCGTATACACTCAGAACAATAGAGCATAGTCATTCTCCCTATTAATTTAGGAAAGTAAGAATTAGTTGAGTTATTTTGATTTGGGATCCAAAAATATTACTAAGGTGAAACCACAAAACAATAATACAATAACACTAATACACAGGGTTTTTCACATTTCAATTGGGAAAATTTACTGGATTGTAGAACTCACAAAAGTATTGTTATGAGGTGTTGAAAACGGAATGATAAAATTTCAATGAGAATTAAATTTGGTGCCACTTCATACCTGTGTGTTGTCATTTTGGTCCCTGGACTGGACCAAAGTGGCAATCGATGCACTTCATTGATTCGCGTTGCGATTATACAGCTTGAAGTCTTGAAGATTTGAAGAAAAGTAAATCGTTTTTTATTTATAGCTCAAAAGTCCTCCAGCCGATTTTCGTTGAAGTAGACAGGTTTAATAAAAATAGGTAAAAATAAAAATTATCTTTTGAAAATTTCAACATCCAACTTTCTTCTCGTGCATTTTTCGTTTATCTTTCTGATTTTTCGAAAAAATAATTAAATTTGTTGAAAGTATTCATTATTAATGAAATCTAATGAGCTCCATGACTGTTTAATATTTTGATAACCTGAACAATCAAAACTGAGATCGAAACAAATTCAAAATTCCAATACCTTCCTTCTCTCCCAACATTCCACCACTGACTAACCCAATGTTCTACGTACCTAACCTAACCTGAACAATCAAAACAATTTTGAAATTTCAATACCTTCTCTTCCAACATTCCACCACTGACTAACACGATGTTCTCTGAACATTATAAAAGTTCCTTGTGTTGTCACAAGATAAAAAAAATCCACAATTACAATGCCTAAAAATTGATTAAGAATAGCATGAATCACTTTAATATATACCTGTTATTATTACGAACCCCCCGAAATCAACAAAAATCGGCTAAAGGGTTTTTGAGGTATGAGTAAAAAAATTTTTTCAAACTTGAAATGTATCCCAAAACATACAAGTTTGTATGAACTGTTCTCTTCCATTATTGCGATATCTGTCGCCCTTAGAACAGCCTGTATTTCAATTGATGTTTGCCAATTTCTTTTTCCTTTTTCAGGAAATTTAGTTGAAGATTTTTACTTCGATATGAATAGAGACAAATGTGCAGATTCCGTTGGGGACAGGGTGTTTCATTGTAGGAATGCTCCCAGTCCTGGGGCCACTAGTTCACTAGCTATTGCCAAGATGATAGCTGATAAATTTATGGATGAATTTAAATTGAATAATAACTCGTGTGATGATTCCGTTAAGTACTATCGATGAGCAATCGATACGAATATGGAATGTTGAATATAGAAACCTATCTCGTTAAATTTACAGGATTTTATTCCAGTACTTCGGGATACAATGTCACTTTACTCAATGTTGCGACTTTCAAATGATAAAACTCGATATTACATTAATTTGTTTTTCATCATTTGACTTGTTCTACACCTGGATTTAAAAAGGAAATGAAGTAATAAATAGATTATCCATCTTTCTGAATTTTCACTTCTCATCAATAGAGTGTCTGGATGTATGTATGTTCATAACTAGCAATTATAATTTTTCAACACGGAAATTATCTAAACGAAAACACGTTATCACTTGATGAAGCTCGTGTCATTATTTTTATTATTTATTATTATACTTTATGATTTGACCGACTGCATGAGATTTGACTCATTTCATGTTTATGACATTGTCAGTTTTCGATATAATGACGTTTATGTGGTTCATAAAAACTGAGTTGAATCTTGACCAAACTTTAATAAATAAGTTGAACATAAGTCGTTGTAAGGTAATATCGACAGCCATAGAAAAACACACTATATGAACGACCATAATGAGATGGCGTTATAGCTCATAATGTCCTAGAGCATTATGAATGTGTTCATTTACCTTTGGTGGAAATGTTGAACAGTGGTGAACGAAATAAAATTTCATAGTTACTAATAAATTATGCTGTGCTGGATTCTGACTAAGAAACAAAAGATTACTTGATAATTTTTGGCTCTGTTTAATTAGTATTCATTGTTGAGGAATCCTGGACATCATTGTTCAAGCTCGATATTTAACGTAATAGATCGTAAGTAGGTTGATAGTGAAACCATATCGTATCTCAATATTAGTTTGATAACATAGTCTATAAACAATTTATTTCTGTAAAGCTATTGTTGAGAATTAGAAGACAGAATAAAGACAACTCTGATTGTCTTCCACCAGTCGTTTGACTTCTTAGCATGTAATTGATACCGACGAACCTTATTGCAACTAGTGCATCACATTTTTTTTATATCTGTTGAAAACACGAAAGGGAAACCTATAATGTTCGAGGAACATCGTGTTAGTCAGCGGTGGAATTTTGGGAAAGTAGGAAGGTGTTGGAATTTTTCTTGAAAGTTTGGAGGTTGTAAGCATCAGGAAAGACTTCACTTGGCGAAGAATTCCACAACTTTGCTGTTCTATTGATGAATGATGCTTGGTATAGCAGAGAACACTTTGTCTCTATCACGAATAGGTAGTTTAAGAAATATTAGAATGATTGTTGTGCTACTTTTCACATTGTCCTGAATATCTCAGAAAACATATGAAACGTGACAACCCCGTGAAGGCATTTTGAATGACCTTCACCAAAGGCAACTTCTTTATAATTCAACCGTCTTCGTTACTAGATTAGTTTAGAAGATTGGGTTAATGTAAGCATCTGAAAAGCCACTATGTCTTAATTTAGGATAAGTACCCCAAAAAAACCATCTACTAATAAATTGAAATTAAACATGGTACTGAATCTATTTTATTTCCAAACAAAACCTGCATTCTGGAAAATTCTCCATGATAGGAATTATTATTAAATGAAAAACACGAAGTTTATTAGGCTGGTATAAAGATTCGTTGTTATAGACAAATTTTTCACTTTCTTCATAGACAAATAGTATGCGATATGTGATGTTTTCACATAGGTATGGACGTAGAAGAAATATTGAGATCTATATTATGAACCCTACTTGAACATGTATCATATATCGACGTTTTCATATTCTACTATACAAGAGAATAAATCCAGAAACAATTGAGAACCTCAATCGATACATATTGTCTCTCACAAAAGGAAAGAATTTTATTTCAACAGAATAAAAATTAGGCATTATATGTACATAGTACTAGGTACACTCATTTTTTATTGAACATTATACAAAAAATACATCATATAGAAATCAAATTATGGAAAATCATAATATTCTTCGTCATCTGAGGAACTGTCATCTCCTCTTGACGTTATAATTGACAGGTCGACGGTCCAATATCGATCGAGTAGTCAATCTTCTGTGGTCAAGATCCCACATTTTCTCCTCTTCTTAAATGACATGCTGGACTGCTTTCTCCGCAGTTCTCTGGTGTCACCTATTTATGGTTTCATCAAACAGTAGCTTAACGTCTTCCATTTTGAATTTCGTGTTGTGTCTTGCTACAAATTATTTTCATTCACTGATTAGTGGAGAATTATTGGAACATCTTTTCATTGGTGTAAATGTCACCATTTTATTACTAATCTTATAATACTGTGAACACTATTTACGGTTTGACAGCAAATACTGCTGCGTTAAACTTAATAAATATACTTATAAAGGTCTGAAAATTTTGGGTAAGGCACCATTGCCCTTACGGCATATGCCGTAATCTGAAATAGGGTTGGAATCAGGAAGAGGCACTAATAGAAGGTTAAACGGTGTACCTATTAAAAGAAAAACGTAACTGTATAATCTAACCTACCTAAGTAATCCCTACACAATATTTCGATATCGACCCTTCAGGCCAGAAAACATACTTTTCCTAATTCTCTTACGCACTTGAAATTTTAATATTGAAGAGCTACGCCTATGGCCGACACCAAAATTGTGCCGAACTGGACGGAATTCCCCATTTCATCAATCTATACCTTTCTGAAATAATAATGCACATTAATATTGTAAGAGAATCCAAATGTATATCACTAATAACTAGAATCCGTAAATTTCTAAGTTAAAAAAGGGGTTTTATCAATTTCCTAAGAGACTCTTGTTTCGATTCTCTTGAAATTTGGGAGTGGAATATCAAGAACTTATCCTTGTGCTATAATTAGAATTTGTTGATTATTTCAGTGGCTTCCTAGGGCTAGACAAGGTTGATAATAAGAGAAAAATGTGACGCCACTGTTTAGATATATTATTTGATATCGCGCAATTCAAACTGTTCAATATTATCATTTGTTCTTTATTACTATTGGAAACAAACATACCAACTTTCTGTTAATCAAGGAATCTATTTTTACAATATTGATGATACACCCTGAATACAAGTGATTCACCCATTATAACTCTCCATTCTGAAAACGTTGGGTCATATTTAGGTCATAGTTTATCATCAATTGACAGAAATGAACACAAGATAATATTTTCTTTTGCACTGGTTTATTTCAAGACGCGATATAGAGGGAGTTCAAAAATAAAAAAAAATTAACTGAGATCATGAGAAATATTACGGGAATGTAAAAAAAGTGAAATCCTCGAATTATCAAATTTTGCTTATTTCCAATAATGAATCTCTTAAGTCGATTTGGAATCGATATCGATTGAAACAAAGGAACACAAGGAACAACAATGTCCATCGCTGCCATCTACTGATGCAGACCAAGAGCAGAGTGCGTAATAGTTTGAATTTAACCAAAAAAAGGCCCTGGGGCGAAAATAAACTAGGGCCCCAACTGAACTATTTGAAATCGTTTGTTCCTCATTCGTCGCGTTCCGAATTTGACGTACTCCAGATTTGTCGTAATCTACAACATTCGTCGTGTACTCCAGAATCGTCGTAATACAGTCGACACCAGTCATAAAAGACACTCTGTGAGTGTTTTCTATGACACCAGTCTACTATAAGTACCACCGCTTCGCGGCGTGCAATATAAGACCTCGGTCATGTTAGCTCCCGGCCGGCCAGCTCCAAGCGGCAGTTTTCCACCACCAGTCAATTTCTATTTTCGCATTGGTCTTCGTTTCGTACGACGCTCATTACTACTTCCTCTACTCATCTATAACATCCACGGATACAATGAATAATTTTCGTGTATTATTCCCAGTGCAAAATAATTGAATATATTGTGCTCACCGTTATTCTAAGGGGCCAGCACAAAGGGTAGAAGACAGAGTTCGATTTCCCGTTATTCAATTGAATTTCCTGATTTTTTTTCCACCACAAAAAATTACCGGCCAAGGAACAATCAATGGGGATGATCTAAGATTTCCATTGATCAATTTCCTTGTCCGGTCATTTTTTATGGCAGAAAAAAATTCAGGAAATCCAATCAAATAGCTTTCACATCAAACACTGCTACCCTTGGAGCTGGCCATTTGGGGTTGACATAGTGGAATTAAAAAATCCCTCTGCGTGGAACATGTACCCCACTAAGATTTCCATCGATCGATTTTCTTGGCCGGTCATTTCTTATGGTAGAAAAAAATTCAGGAGATCCAAAGGAATAGCTTTCACATCGAACACTGCTACCCTTGGAGCCGGCCATTTGGGGTTGACATAATGGAACTGAAAAATTCCTCTGCGTTGAACATGTACTCCCCTAAGATTTCCATCGATCGATTCTTTTGGCCGGTCATTTTTTATAGTAGAAAACAATTCAGGAAATCCAATGAAATAGCTTTCACATCGAACACTGCTACCCTTGGAGCCGGCTATTTGGGGTTGACATAATGGAACTAAAAAATCCCTCTGCGTGGAACATGTACCCCCCTGAGATTTTCATCGATCGATTTTCTTGGCCAGTCATTTCTTATGGTAAAAAAAAATTCAGGAAATCCAATCGAGTAGCTTTCACGTCGAACACTTCCACCCTTGGAGCTGGCCTTTTGGAGTTGACCTAATGGAACTAAAGAAATCCTCTGCTATAAACATGTACCCCTATGAGATTTCCATCGATCGATTCTCTTGGCCGGTCATTTTTTATGGCAGAAAAAAATCAGGAAATCCAATCGAATAGCTTTCACATCGAACAGTGCTACCCTTGGAGCTGGCCCTTTAGGGTTGACATAATGGAACAAAAAAATCCTCTGCATTAAATATGTACCCTTCTCAGATTTCCATCGATCGATTTCCTTGGCCGGTAATTTTTTATGGTTTTACGGTTTTTTGGAGCTGCCCTGTGGGGTGCCTGTTGGGGTGTGATGGAATTAGCAAAATCCTCTGCACCAAACATGTACTCCTCCAAGATTCCCATTGATCGTTTTTTTGGGCCTGCATTTTTTTATGGTAGAAAAAAATTCAGGAAATCTTATCGAATAGCTGTACATCTAACATTTCTACCCTTGGAGCTGGCCTTTTGGGCTTGACATAATGAAACTAAAATAATACTCTGCATTAAACATGTACCCCTCTAAGATTCCCATTGATCGATTTTCTTAGTTGGAAATTTTTCATGGTATAAAAGAAAATTCAGGAAATCTTATCGAATAGCTCTACATCTATTATTTCTACCCATGAAGCTGGCCTTTTGGGCTTGACATAATGAAACTAAAACAATACTCTGCATTAAACATGTACTCCTCCAAGATTTCCATCGATCGATTTTCTTGGCCGGCCATTTTTTATGGTAGAAAAAAATTCAGGAAATCCTATCAAACAGCTGTACATCGAACACTCCTACCCTTGAAGCTGGCCCTTTGGGGTTGGCATAATGCAATTAAAAAAATCTTCTGCATTCAACATATACTCCTCTGAGATTTTCATTCATCAATTTTCTCGGCCGGTCATTTTTTATTGTAGAAAATAAATCAGATAATCCTATAGAATAACTTGAAATCGAACACTTTCAAATGAAATTTAAAATTCTTTGCATCCGACATATACCTCTCTAAGATCATCCCCATTGATTGTTTCCTTGGCCGGTGATTTTTTGTGGTGGAAAAAAATCAGGAAGTTCAATCGAATAACGGGAAATCGAACTCTGTCTTCTACCCTTTGTGCTGGCCCCTTAGAATAACGGTGACCACAATATTTTCAATTATTTTGCACTTGGAATAATACACGTAGATTATTCATCGTATCCGTGGATGTTATAGATGAGTAGAGGAAGTAGTAATGAGCGTACGAAGACCACTGCGAAAAAAAAATTGACCGGTGGTGGAAAAGTGCCGCTTGGAGCTGGCCGGCCGGGAGCCAGGTCCGAGGTCAATATAAGGCTGGTTTCCAGTAGCGCCGTCCAGACGCCCGCGCATGTAAATCCACTAGAAGCACAGTATATTATCATACTGTGCTAAAATCGTGTTATAGTCAAGCTGTTGAAGCGTGCCACGTTTCTCATAGGTCCGTTCGCCTTGCCTCAAGAGCGTGCTGTTTAAACGCGTCGTTCGACGGCGCGACTGTGAATCTAAGAATACAAGGGAGTTCCTCGCAAGTTTCAAACAAAGATGTTCGAAACCAAGTCGCGTTCCTGGAATCTGCTTTATTTATATACCGAGTGTGAGAAAAATTTTCACTAGTTCAATTTATAGTTTGTGAGTCAGAAAGACCCCCCTGAGCTGGGGGGCCCAATGGCATTGCCCCGTCTAGCCCTCCGGTTGCTACGACACTGACTGTGGTCCATTCATCTTATGACAGCTATATGATATAATCCTTATTTGAGAACCAAACATTTTAGAATATTCCGCATAGCCGTAGTTCAAATTCGAAAATCGGCCGAAAAATCAAGATTTCATGTAGTTGTCAACGATTGGTCGAAACAATGTTTTTCAGATAAAAAACTGGAATAACCATCATCTGAGAAATAATTAATGCACCAGGAGTTTTGTACTGAATATTTTGTTTTCATATTCGTTATTTCAGATTATCATTTTTATATGATGCAACCTAAAATTGTGATGAATAACACCAACAATCTTATCGTTCGATAATAAATGAAATAAAACATCATGAAGAATTTTTCGGAAAATATTTTTCACAAGTTGGTAAGGTCACGATATCTATCAGTTTGTTCTCAACATCAGACAAAATAAGAGGTGAGCTGAAAATATAACGATATTCCACCTACTATTTACAACACTATTTGCTTTTGATTTCCAAATTGTTCGTGAACAAACTGAAAATTTATAAATTCACAAATGAATCACAATGTTTTATTCTTTTTTTCTGATATCTCGCTTCAAAACATACCAAAGATGAACTTATATCACAATAATTTCTACATTTCATCATGAGTTTGCCCCAAAAGTTCTAGATGTAATATGTAGGATTATTAACACATGTAAAATGAAAAATATACTTCGATTAATTAATCAGTTTCCACACAATATTTCAATGTTATGCACAACATACCAACATGGATGATGATGCCATGATGATAGTGGTGAATACAAAGTTTTATTTTTCACTGAAAACCTCATTTTTTCTTGTTTTATTCAGTTGAGCCAGCGAGTTGATTCGACGGATTTGCATGATATTTGACTTTTAATAATAATTTAGTTGTCTAAGACATTGTCAAAAACCTTTTTTTTTTATTCAGAAAAATCAATGTTGAATCTTGATCAAACTTGTATCAATATGAGTTTATGAATAAGTTGAACAAAAGGGATGAGAAAAAATAGGACTACACTAGGACATTATGTGTCACTAGTATGTTTATTGCAACCGTATCCGTAACCGTAAAGGTATTATGAGAGAATAATATACAGGGTTGTGATAAAGGATGTAACCAAGTAAATATCTTTTAAACGAAAATAACGATATTTATGAAAATTTTCAGGTGAGTGCAATGGATTAAAATGCGTCTGATGTACATTTTTTTGTGAATCATATACTTCCGGTTTAAGCGGAAATGCCGTCAATTTCTTTAATTTGAATGGTACACCCTATCTATTTTCACAGATTCTTTAAGAGCTTGTTACTTTTAATTCATACATACTGAGTGTGAAAAAAATTGTAAAAACGAGGAATATACCACTTTAATCAACCTCTTTTGGATTTTTTGCATTAGAGCAAAAAACTATTCAGATGAACTGATTGATGTTGTTTGTTATGCATAGTAATGAATGAAAGTACAATTTACAAATTGTACAAATTGAGAATGGTTCAATTAAGTGAAAAAGAGCGTATTGACATTTTTATGATGATCGGTTAAGGTGATGGTGAAATTTATTTCCGTTAATTAGAATTTGACACTTGGAGAACAAAAGAGTTCTCGTTTATTCATTACTATGCATACAGAGAACACCAGTTAGTTTATCTGAAAAGTGTTTTGCTCTAATGCAAAAAACTCAAAGGAGGTTGATAAAAGCGCTATATTTCTAGTTTTTTACAATTTTTTCACACTAAACTCAGTATATATGAATTCAAAATGACAAGCTCTCTCAACATCTGTAAAAATATATTGGGTGTCCCATTTATATTAAAGAAGTTGATAGCATTTCCAGTTGAACCGGAAGTATATTATTAATTAAAAATTGTACATCAGACGCATTTCGTTCCATCGCACTTACCTGAAAATTTTCATAAATATCGTTCTTTTCGATTAAAAGATATTTGTAGTGTAGATCAGTAGAAAGCGGAAAGCGTGCAAACTTCTATTGCACACCTTCCGCTCCATAATTCTACCAAACCTGACACTCATATATGATCCTTTTCAATACATACCAATCAAATGCAGATAAATTAATTGATTCCAGAGTTTCATACCTCCGTTGTCTTGAGAGATACAAAAAGGAGTTTAATGTAAAAGCTATAGATGGAGTCAAATTATTTCGTAATACACAAGATATTTTATAAGATCACAGCATATGGAAGTTATTTTTCTTAATAGAACACCCTATATATTATCTTGAATTTCAATTCTGCTCATTTTCCTCATTCCTGCAAGATATGGTTTTACTAGAATCTACTTTCAAAGATATGGACACATTCAAGAAAAAATCTTGATGAAATCGTCATCCGTATTTTAAATTAACAAGTGAGAGTTTATCTCTCCAGACCAAAAGAATTTGGTAGTGATCTAGTTTTGTTGCAATTTTGATAGCTCCTATTTGGTTTCCAGTGCAACCCAAAACTCACGCCTATAATTTTCATGGTTATTTTTAATAGAACACCTTACAATTTTTAGAGTTGGCCATGTCTGCTATGTATCAATCGACAGCTTGAAAAATACACACCAAATATAAAATTCTCTTTGATAAAACAACAGATTGTAGATAATGATATCAACAAACTAACAATAAACCAAATAAAAAAATTGAAATAATTAGTAACGAAATAATAAAGTTGATTGTCGGTACTAAATTTGCTGACTGTTAATATTATACTCAGTGGTTTTATTTACAGAGTTGTTTATGTTTATTTGCAGAGTTTTTCATTGGCGTGAGGTTTGGGTCATCCTGTGTGCAATATGAAAGTTATTGAAAGCATATGTGCTGCAACTAGACTATTGCTATTACCAAATTATTTTAGCCTGGAGAGATTGACCCTCAGTTTTGGAACCTATTAGGGGTAACACCCTCTATTTCCGGAAAGGCAAAAAAATTGGAATTGGAATTCGAGATGATATATAGGGTGCTCCAAAAACGTAACTCTGATATTCTGTGACCTTATGATTACGGATTGATTTTGAAATGTGAAACTTAACTGTATCTATAACTTTTATACGAAACTTTTCTCGTATCTCTCAAGACAAAGGAGGTATCCAACTCCGGAGTATAAATTGATCACGTTATTGATAGTTTTGATATATGACGATAACTTCTGGTCATCTAGTTCGATTCATCAACGAAGTACATTAATGAATTATTCATACCATGTTGATTGTATCATCTTATAAACCAAGCAGAGATAATATTTGGCAATATTCAACAGGGCAGCAAAGTTGCAACCATGACCGACACTAACAGTAATACCATCACAACTAGATCTTTGGGCATTGGTTCCGAAGGTATCAAGGACCAATATGCAGATGGAAAAGCAGCGAAAGTATGGGAAATTTTTATCGGAGACAAAAATTCCAGAACGCAAATCTACCGCAATTTTCTGGTCGGACTTTTGAAAGATAGGGGCTGCAAAAGAATATTGGATGTAGCTTGTGGAACAGGGTAAGACAAGACACTCAATTTTTTTACATAGCAGCAATGTTTACCCATTCACTCGAGATATAAAAAGCTATGGATGTTTTTATAGGATTGACTCTATAATGTTGCTAGAAGAAGGTTTTGAAGTGATATCTGTTGACGCCTCAGACAAAATGTTGAAGTATGCTTTGAAGTCACGGTGGAATAGAAGAAAAGAATCTCAATTCGATAAATGGAGTAAGTATTAAAGAAACACAGTGCACGTCAACTTTCTAATAATCCGATATCTGATGAAAATCTCTATCCTAGGACGTGCCTAGCTTTTTCTTGATATCAAGTTATTCAGATATATGATTACTCAGATTCTATTCTATTTAATTTTAGGTACAATCTGAGAATACCCACAAATTTTTAGAAATCAGCATACTGATGTATCAAGTGTTTCCCATGGAAAAGTCGATTTGTGTTTTCAGCCTAGTGACGACCATCATGCATAAGATACAAAGAGTCTCTTTGTCTCACTCACTCAATTACATTTTTCTGTAGTGTCTTGTCTTGTAATCATAATTGCATTGAATTCTTTCAATGCGAGCTTCATCAGAACTTCCATTCTTTGTCTCGATATGTGTATTGCATCCACTATTTACCTGAATTTTCAGAGTTAGTTCTGATAGTATCCCTTAGTTTTTTCTGTATTCTCAATATTATCTTATATTAGGAAATTTTCACAATTGTCATACCTCATTTTTTAGAATCCCTTCTCTCAAAATTTTCCTTTTTACACCTTATATCACTGATTACCATAGGTGTATGCTTGAATTTGAGTATGTTTCCTTCAGCGTTCTCCATACTTTTAAATTTGTTTTCTTTTTCATATCATATATGACTTTTTTTGCGATCGTTTTCGATTTCATTCAATTTATTTTCTTCCTTCGTATTTCATGATTGATTTATTTATTCATTGTCAATTCAACAGGAATTTTCATACATTGTAATAACAGAAAAAATGACCTACTTACTATTTGATGCCACTAACACAGCGAAAGAAATATATATACTTATTTAAAAAAATAAAAATGTATTCAGAATTTTTTTAACTGTTTTGAAAGAGGTTTTTGACATATTGAAGAAATCTATTTTGGAACTGCTCATTGGCAGCATTTTGAATATATAATTATTTTGCCTTTTTTGTTTTCAGAACTCATTAGGAACTTCGCTCTTCGTCCTAAGCCATTCAATAATTATTCTTGCTTCGTTTTTTATTTTAATTAGATCCATACCATCCGCTGCCATTTTGAACATCGTCCATCCATACATTCTATCATTCGCCTCCCACTTCAAATTGTTTACTCATGACCTAGTCTCTCTATCAAAACTTTTGTCACTTCGATAGAATTCTCAATCTACGAAATATTTGAAATTGAAAAAAACAAATGATTACCGAAAGCGTCCCCGCATAAAGCAACTGCTTGTTGGGAATCCAAGAATACTCATTTTCTTTTCTTTATTTAGCGAACATTGATGAGATCTTTCAAGGTGCCTGATTAAGAGGATTTCGACTTGAGAAACTCTTCATGGTAGAGTTCTGAGTTAAAAAATTCAATGTGGCCGCAAAAAAGTTGATTATTTTCTGATTGAATATAAATACCAGGATTCGGGTTTCACCAGTTCTATTAGTAATTATCTGCCTAATAAACGTACCTGACAGAATTATACTTTGTAATTTGGTTAACCATAACCAATGTAACATCAATTTTAAATAATTTGAGGTTCCTACGCAAGTCAGAAATAGGAGTGGGTAGGCAAAGTTGAGTGAAATTTCGTGCAAATTACGAATTTCATATTCTCAACCTGGTACTTTGATTTGGCATTTTCACAGAAAAGGCGAGGTTTCATAATTGGCGATAGCGATTACCCCCTGCCAGAAGAGCTAGAAGAAAATTCCCAGAAATGTCTCTTTTTCGGAATTCTACCATGAATAGTTTCTGAGATGCAGCTGGAGTCCATTCTTAATCAAACAGACGGTACTTTCATTAAAAGTACCCTGCCCTACGGAGATTTGGTCCAAGATTTCTCAAATAGGGGTTATTATTTGCAGTTATCGAGGAAGCCAATTGGTTAACACTTTATGATGACATCAAAGACTTGGTTGGAGACGGTTTCGATGCAGTATTGTGCTTGGGAAATTCTTTCGCTCATTTATTAGATAGTTTTGGAGACCAAAGAGAGCAGAAGTAAGAAATTACGTTCAAAACAATGGTGACACTTACTAACCACAACAAAAAAATCTTCAAATCTGGATTTGGATTCTTGCAATTTCTCAAAACACTAATTTAATTTTTTGATGACTATATATATTATTTAATTTCAGACGAGCCATGAGTAATTTCGAACGATGTGTGAAACCCGGAGGTTTGCTGCTGATTGACCATAGAAACTACGATAATATAATCAATTCAGGTCAAACAGCATCTAGATGCTTATATTACAATGTAAGTGTGAAAAGAAATATGATCACTATAGTAGCAAGTGCCACTTACTTGAATATGATATTGATTTAAACACACGTATCAGACCAACCAAATTGTGATACGAAACAGAAAAAAAATAAAAAATTGGAACTGTAGTTATCCAAACCGTATTAATGAAATCTTTACAGATTTGCAACTTTTCACTATCCAAAGAAATTCTGTAAAACAAGCTTATTCAAAGATATCAAAGTCATAGGCATGCAGTATTCATGGTAATTAACACCAACGTGTGGAAAATTTTCCTGGTGTTTGCCACCAACAAAGAGTTGAAAAAATATTAATTGAAGAAATATCAGTGAAGATATCCAATTGTCTTTTGACTATAATCTACTTAGGTATACAGATAATAGGATGCAAGCGACCTATGATTCGACGCAATTCTCTAACATCGCAGATGAAATATACTATTCAGTGCATATCTCTTTGGTTTTAGTACACTGCATGATGAACAATTGAAGAAATTGATTCATATTTTGGATGTAAATTCAACGTTAATTCATGATTCGTTAAACTGACTAAATTCTATTTCTTCATTGATCATTGGAACCTACCCATTAAGTTTCAATAATTTTTAGATTCATTTTAATCTTTTTTTTTTAGAGCAATCATACTGTAGACATAAAGACTTCGGTGCTGTTCATTGGAAAAGAACCAGCTTTAGTCACGTTGGATTATCTGATTGATGTATCATCCACAATGAAGAATGCCAGCAATACTACAAATGAAAAAACATTGAGGTTTGTATTTATTGAATCTCTTGTTCAAGTTGCCCGGTCAGCTGCGATTATTGTTAAATTCTAACGTATTTTGCCGGTGGCACATCTTCAGGGAATTATATAGCTGTTTTTTTGAAATGAGTGATAATTATTCAAAATCAGCGTGAAATATATACCACTTATTATTTGTTCAACACAATGAGAATAATTTAAATATTATTAGTTTATTCAGACCATAACGTTTGATACTTGATGGAAATTCATGGTAATTGAAGAACTTCCCAAAAAGATTCACACTCAATATAGTTTTTCAAAATCAGTCAAAACAGGTCAATTTCTATTTCGAAATGCCTGCACTATCTTTATACTCACATGTTGCACTACACTGCATCTTCTTCATATGAACTTCTACATACACTATCCTAACTGCTAATTCTGTGTTTTTCTAAAATCTTTTCAAAAAACGTGTTCGATAAATATTTCCAATATCCCTACAGGAACTATGAAATGGTTGTTCAAAAACAAATGACATTTTGTTATGTACTATTTTCATATCATAGGTCGATTTCTGACATTCCAGTTTGATTGATTAATGATCAACATTTGATAAGATAACTTCACTAGCGGTTGTCAGATGCTTGCCAAACGAGTGTCGGAAATCGTGAAATAATCTTGCCATGTTGTATAACTCGAAATCCGTCAATATTTTTGGAGAAGAATCCAAACATTTAATGAATTTGATCCACATCCTATATGACGAGCATTATTTTAATTTTGTAGAGATCAAGAACATTCTGTATAATAGAATGTAGTCATGCATCATTCTGTAGTTGGGTTTGTTTGAGAAAGATTTTTCAATGAGTATTTTCATTTCAGTGAATTCCGTCTGTCTTACTATCCCCATCGTTTGAATGTATTCAAATCCATGCTGAGAGATACTTTCGGAAATGGATCCCAATATAATATTTATGGCGATTTCAAGACCTTAGAAGAATGTCCAGTTCCAAACTTTTATATTCATGTTGTGCAAAAGTCTATGCGTGTCTGATACCGCACAATAAATGAATAAATAAAACGAAACTCGTGTTTGTTTTACACACTGAATAGATGCCTTCATTCGAGAGCGGAATATTATCAAGGTACTAAACCAATTCGTAAACTAAGTGTTTGTTCGAAATAAATGCTAAAAAAAAAAGAAATATGTTGCAAAAAATCAAAATGTATGTTTTACTGAAGATGTCAGATACAGTAAGAAACGAATATTCGCTATTTGGTATATTAATCCATCACAATGATATACATTTGTTTTATGTGCCTTACCACCAAATTATTATCAAGACATGCATCTGACTAAAATATAAAGCTTTATAATTTCACAGATACCTACATTAAAATTATCCTTAAAATACGAATATTTAGTTGCAGAAAACGTGTGATACAATTGAAGCATAATCCTATTACCAATACAAACTAATTACATTTTTTCATTACAAAAATCCTGTGGCCTGGATCGCCAATGATTCATTTCATGATATTGGCATTGCACTTATTCAAATCTAATAGACATTGTGAGGTGTCATGTGATTTTCTAAGAATTCTAGTAACGAAAAATCAATTCCACCGTACATTATTTCGGATTATTCAGATGAAATAAATTGCCTAAAGATCAAACTAAATGAAATTATTGGCAGTGGACAGCAGAATACATGAAAAACGTTAAACCAATGAAGCAGTATGTGTGCATTTGCACATTCATATTGAGCTGTGAACTACATGAGAGAAGTTTTATATGAACATTCCTTTCAGTTAGTTCCACAGTTCAACTCAGGATTGGTTCATATGTAGCTATCATAATATATCATATACATAGAATATATCATGAATATAGAAAATCATAGTCAATTTTTCAATAGACGCTCATTATCAGAATATAGTTAGCTTTCTGGTATGCTCACAATCAGCTTGGATATTATGATCTATCATATCTATCAGGAGTTGTCAAACTTTTTGCAGATGACACATAATAGATTTTTCTCATCTAATTTGAGGGAATTCGAATCTTTCTTTGGTATTATTATGCCATATGTACCCAATATCATCCTGAATGTTCACATAAGAGTTGTTATGCAAAATTCGTTATTTGCAAAATATTACTGAATATGATCATTAACCATCCAAAAATTGGGCTGAAAGTTTATTTATAGTTATCCATGGACACCAGCATTTGACAGTGACAATTTCTAGAATTGATTTGAATTCAGTTTGAAATCTGAATATTCTGAAGAAAAACAGGTCAAATTAATTTGATAGTAAAAAAATATTGTGTGCATTATATGCAAATAGTATTTATTGCACAGTTCAACTTCATGCTTCTTGTAACAAATACCTAGACACTTTTAGCAATAGTTACCGAATAACTATTTGAAATGATCGAGTCATCATTTAAACAAAAATTGAGATACTATATGAATAAATCAAATCTGTTCCAGTCATCAGATGAATATACGAAAAATTAAGTCATCATATCAGCCCATTGACAAGCTTGAATATATGATCTTCAGATAGCACCAACTCACGGCCAAGGACTGATGATCTGTCATTACTAATAATCCTAGATATTTGAATTATAGTTTTGAAGTTGTAGTTGTGTAGACTTGAAGAGTCATCCAGCTCTATTGTCATTCAGTTTAGTACTGTATATGTAACATGAAACCTTTCAATTTTTTTTCAAACGATACGATTATTGACGAGATTCATGTTTGATATGCCACATGAGTTGAAGCTGTCCTGATATATACTCCCATTATTAGTATTGGTTTTATCAACGCTCAACTTTTGAGCACATGATGTGATCAAAATACACGTTTACACGTAGAATCCGAAGAAAATCACTTTTACAAAACACGAAAAAAAAAACAGCCTTAGCCAGCCGACAATGATTCAAAAGAGGAATGCTGAAATTTATCTCTAAACGCTTACTCTCCCGCCTTATTGTTCCTCGTCCCCGAGTTCGTGTTTGATTTTGGAGAAGTCAAACTCCTCGCCAGTGCCCCTCTTGAAGATGTCGAGCACGTCCAGACAGGTAGTCTCGAAATGCGTGGTGGCGTCGTACGATTGCGAGATGAATATCTGAGATAGCACGCCGTCCTCGATCGGCTCGAAATAATCGGATACGGATATGAATTTCTGGCGGATTGTGCCTAGCAGATCAAGACCTGGCTTGATTTCCAGCTCAGGGTTGTCAGTCTCAACGGTCGTAGATACCATTGCGATGAACCAACCTGTCATATAAAAAAACAATAGTACAGTCAATCTAAGATATGATTATGAAGAGATATTACTGATTAACGGTTTGAATATTGAAAATTCAATCTGTATTGCTGATTTCAATGATGATCCCTGACAAATTTTTGTACAGTGAATATGAATGTATAAATCATATATTGCACTGATTACTTGTACACATTTTGTGTGCACTGAAAAAATCTTGATATCGTTATAATATAGTGACGGGGATAGAATGTATATGAAGTGACAACAATCCAAATTTTGGATATCCCACAAGGTTCTCTGCTATTAACTAGTTGATAGTTTTTTGAAATCAAGCTAAAATCGAACAATCTGAAATGTGACAGTAACAGAGATGTCAAATTTTTGGGTCTCATTTTGGGTGAGAAGCAAAACTGGGTCACTTAATGAACTGAACTTTGAATTATTCAGCTCAATTTTCAATATTTGCCAACTAACATTAATACATTCAGAACATTCATCATTTATTCCATCATCAGTGAAGACTACAAAATTACAAAAAATATATGGGGAGACTTCTAATAAGATGAAACCGTTTATATTATTATAAAGCGTCAATAAATTTCATCAAGGAATATCATATCATAATTACTATTTTTTATTTTATTATTTATTGTAATATTAAAGTCTGGAAAAATACTGTGGATGTTGAATAGAATTAAAAGATGATTTCAAGTTTTTGCTGATGGAAATACACGTCTGAAATTCGAATAACTTGGTCGAACTAAGAAATTGCTAAAAAGAAAAACCACATCCAAACTGGCCAGAACATAATTTTGTGGTAATTTCATCTTTTTGAATTTTTCGGAAACTTGCTCGCTCGCTCGCTCTTGGCAGAATATCAGTAAGGAATGAAGCAAATTTGTTCTGTTGGTGCCACTATGGGTCTCACAGATGAAGTGGGTATATGAATCTTGAGTAATGCATTGAATTTGGATGAAATACCATTATAGCTTGTCAATTTCTTATTTGTAGCCTCATGAATTTGTTCAGTGTCTTTCAATGTTTTTACTAAACCAGTTCTATTTCTTTATTTGCTGCTGAAGTAGAGTCTTTGGGAAGTTCTGCATAGGAAGTACTACTATTTATGGAAAGATCAAGATACTGTTGTCTTTCCATGATCACTGATACATTGCCTTCATCAGATTGAGTAAGAATTAAATTAATTGATACATTAATTTGTTAGAATAATGTCCTAATGCATAAATTTTAGAACAGTGGATTATTTATATTTACACTGTTCAATATGGCCAACTGATTCAATGCTACATACTGCTCTTTTCTGTACTGTAAATACTGTATTCTGAGTGTGTAGAATTCTCATTTCCCTAACACAGTATTTCATAGCTTATTACTGAGTCGCTTCCTCTCCTACAGTCATGACTTTACGTCAAATTTGTCAATTTACCATAAACAATACTGATGTATTATCTGTGGTAAATGATATGTATACTTATATACATATCATGAGCAATGAAGCTATTTTTTTTATCTGTTGACAACACAAATGGGAAACCTATAATATTAATCTATTCAATATATAAGAAATTGGACTTTTGGGAGAAAATCGACCGACCTTTTGCTGCCACCTGATGAGTGTAGCTGACCAGTGACACGTAAATATCTGAACTGCGGCCGACCTGCTTCTGCGGTATGATAATCTGCGTGGAAAGCGCGTCTTTGGTATTGGCCACAGGATGGTCCAATAGGCAGATGCACCGTACCACCTTTCCTGTTTTGCGCACCTTGTCCGGCACGTAAGTCGGGTCACAATACACCTGTTTGCATTTGGCTATTTCGTTGCCCGATCGGACACCCACTACCCTACCACCCTCTCCCAACACGATCTCGTCGATGGGCTTGTCGAGCATGTAGGTGCCACCGTAGATGGCAGATAGTCTTGCAAAACCTGCAATGACACTACCGTTACCACAAATCAACATGTAATAATTTTCAAGTACAAATGTACATTTGAGCATTCCCTTTAAACGAGTTTTTTTGGGAGAGCCGAAGTTTTTTTTAATGATTACACTCGCCTTGCGGTAATTCTCCCAAACCGTACATTGGATACAAGTAAGGCGATTTTCCGTATCTGGCCAAAGAGTCCGAATACAGCTTGATGCGATCGATTGTTTCGATAGCGTTCCTGTTCAGATAGTGGTCATCTCTGTGCAAGGCTAGCGCGTGGCCCGTAAAGTCCTGCGTATTCCTGTCGAGGCCGAACTTGTCGTAAAGCGCCTGCATGTTCTGCGTGTTCGGGTCGAAGTCCTTCCAGCTTTTGGGGTCCTGCTGATTGAAGTCCTGCACGTAAATAAGGAAGTTGCGGAAGCGACGCTTCTCGAACATGCCCATCAGGTCGGAGGCCAGGGCTTCTTTCTGATCGACCGGTACCTTCAAGAAATATAAATAGAAAGTCAGCAGGAAGCGCAGTTTTTATTTTTGTTGAATTTCGAGATGCGACTCGAAATCAGCTGTCAGCTGACGTCACAATATGGCCGGCAACAGCTGACGGGTGGACCAAGTATCCAATGGTGTAGAGAGTATTGTGATTTTTGTAATAATCACTGATTTTTTTGAAGAAGTATAATATCTGTTGGAATTAGGTCAGAATTAGGGCAATTATAGGAAAATCGAATCGTGTGATCGTAGCCTATCCCAAAAATATCACCTTACATCTTTACATATAATCATTTACATATAAACATTGGAAACAGTTATGTGTTATTCACTCTGGCTGGACTCCGTAAAATATGTACACAGAACTTATCTTCAGGGCAGTGTATTCCTGAACACCCTATACATACAATGCCAATCTCACAAATTACAGCCTAAATATTGCTCCTGGTATTTCTGAAACACAGCTGACCGTTTCTGAAAAGAATATGGTATTTTCTGAAATTCAATTGCCTAATCTGAAATATATATGATGTTTTCTGAAATCAAATTGGCATTTCTGGAAAACGAATGACCCTTTCTGAAATTTAACTCGCTTTTCTGAAATTCAATTGACGCATTCTGAAATTGAACTCAATATTCTGAAATACAATTTATATTTCCTGAATTAACTCAACGTTTTCTGACACACAAGAGAAAGTGCAGTATTCAAATTATATGCACATATTATTTTTAAACAAAAGCGAGTTTGGAAAAAACCCGAATATAATTTGATCTCCGAGTGTATCGGTGAGGAAATTTCTTGACAATATCACAATACAATTACAAAATTAGAAAAATGCTATTCACAATATAGGTATATAACAATTGTGTATTTCACATTGAAATTACTTGTATACTTTGTTTTTTTATTTAAAATGTATGCTCTGCAGTACCTAACGGTTAGGAATGGCTTGACCTTTTTATTCACCAATTTTATTCGCATAGAAATACCAATATGAGATTAAATATTGTATTCTTTCCTCGATTCTTTCCTTATATCGAGTTCAGTTTTATTTCAACATCCCCATCAATTTAGCCTCAGGCTGTATCTTAAAATACGGTCCGGCTTCATTCATCCTGATGCATATTCAAATGATATGTACATTCATAAATGAATCCTATCTATAAATGATAATGATTTTGGTCGGATTTAGAATGATATTCCGAGAAACTTCTGATCGGATATAGGTAGCATCATACTTCATATTGCTTATTCAATATCATTTCATAATTTGAGCAGTTTCCTATGAAGTGAGTTATGAAGGTTCTGACGAAAGTGTCGATGATAAAGAGATCATACAACTGGGTCATATGAGACTTGATACATGACAGATACAGGGAGAGCAGGTCGGAAGAAGACGTGCATCATGAAGGACTGATTCATGATATTTTGTGTACTGTTTCCTCCTGTATAATTTTAGAATATTCAATGCTTACGACTACTGAGATATACTCCTGGTCCATTACAGTTGCAGAGTTGGCGTTCACGGAAAAAAAATATTACGAATAGAAAGCATTTTTTCTATGATACATATTCATTTTCAACACATACAAAAACATTGATCATAGTCAAGTAGGTGAGTGAATAGTATGAAAAGTATTCACGACACTGAACATTTTGATTATTTTTTTATTCTTATATCGGATAAATTATATATCATTGTGTTTAGTTGTTGATCAAATGAATGATCAAGTGGATATTGAACATTGAACATACTTGAACTTTTCAATTATTTTCTAATAAAATGAAAACACATCAACCCAAAGCAAACATCCGAAGGACTGCAGCTCTCTTAGAAACAAATACTCTCATCAATCAGTTTTCTGCCAAAATCAGAAAATCATGTTGTATGAACGGTAAAAAAATATTGATAAATATTATGGGATAAGCAAAATAGTGAGAACAATGGGATTTTATGAATAAAATCATTTCTTCAACTGATTCGCCCAAGAGCCCAACATATGATTGAAAGTGAATACTACATTCAGGATTTGTCACTAGAATATGATCTAACAAATTAAGTTATTCTACATAGCACTTTTCAATGTTGTGGGAGGTAACTTTCAAATAGATTCTCCTCGAAAATGGTGCCCTTCATCGATATGAATCAAATATAACTGTTTGTAAAAATGTCCAGTTTTGAACTTTATATTTGAATTGAAATTTATAATTCAGAAAAAGTAATCGAAAAAACAATAATTTGAGTACCTCAGCCTTACCGTTTTATACAGTACTGAAAGAAATTCTGAATTTTCATTCCAATGTATCGGACATAAAAATTCAAATGTATAGAACAACATACGAGTAAATTTATGAATGAGACGAACAATTTGAATACAGACTAATGATTATAGACATGTTCAACTAATGAATTTCCAACAGATTTTTATAAATTGGAATAATAATATAACAATATAAGATCTTAATTGATTATAAGAATGAATAAATGAATGAATACAATCAAATGGCCATCAACCTATATCCTTCAGGAAGTGGATAAAGATAATCTGTTTTGGTGCAATTAAGAAGAAATATTTATTGGAATAGGTTTCCCTAATATACAGTATTTCTAAGATATACATAAACTATGATAAAGTAGGTAATATAAATCTGAGAAAATGAGAAATGAAAAAAAAAACAGAATGAAATGAAAATAATTCCGTTCTCTAATATGTATCAAGAGTCAGTGTCTGAATTTTTCACAACATTCACTGGATTTAATATTATGGGCTGGATTATTGAACTCTATCATATCTTCAAAAAACAAATGATTTCTTGTATTTGATGATTTTACTCTTGAAACATGGATATTATTCAAATGAGAAGTGAAATGATGGTGAAAGAAAACTAGAAGGTGCTTCATTATGTAATATTTTGTAAATGATTATCATCCTTAGGAAGATAAGCCGTATCGAAACTGGAAGCCATTGTGAAGTATTCAAAATTATTGAGATAGGGGTATAGTGATTACAGTTCAAGATGATCCTCATGCTTCCATTTTGTAATTGTCGAGACTGTACCATTTTATCCAAATTGAATTGGTAAATGAGGTTGCACAATAGTCGAAATGTGGAAGTAAGATCAACTGGTAGAAAGCGATTCTTGTTTCAATAGATAGGTGCTTGACAATTCTTGAAAAAAAGTATAGTGTTTTTGAAATTTTCTTGGTGACGTATATGACGTATATGTCATTCAAATTTATCTGCTAGCATTTGTTTTCAGTTGACGAAATCATTGCCTTGATTTTGTTGAAATTCAATTTCAGTTTCTTATTTTTCAGACATTAACTCACACTAACATAATTCATATTTTGTATAGCAGTATTCAAGCATGAATCACTACATTCTAATAATTGGTCGTCAGCACGTTGAATTCACAGTTCATATACAGCTCAATATCATTCAGACATAATATGGAGATACGAGGACCTGAATTAAATTCTCCGAACCATTTTTCGATGAAAGCTAAATTTTCATCAATAATTCTGTCAATTTGACAGAACTATTTTCTAAATCGGTCAAGAACTCCAGAACTCTGTCAGATGAATCCAAAAAAAAATGTCAGAACTCATATTTTTTTAAAAAACGGCGCTGCGTGAAGTTAGCGCCCATATTGAATCTATTATTGACCAGAACTATTAAAAATTTCTGGCAGGAACTCTAGAACTTCATCATTTCTACCGAGAACTCCGAAAAAATAATAATCTTTACAAAAAGTCGGCGTGAACTTCAGATGAGTCTAGGTTTATAGGGGTAAAACACTGATTTTTTTTTTAGCAAATGAAAGTTGATTTTTTCACAGAATCATGTTTACACCATCATGAAGAGGAGACTTTTAGCCAGGTGCACATATAAGTTTGCTCTAAAAATGCCAAAATTAAAAGAATATATAATGCAAAAATTACCTATAACTTGATAGAAATTTGAAGTTGAAAAATACTTCACTTGGGAAATGGCTTGGTGATATAATATTCTTCTATTCTCTATCAATAAATAATGGGACGCTAATACCACCTATGAACAATAATCAATAATTCCGTTATTTCCGACGATACTTCTTGTAAGTTGCTATAAGAAAACAATCAATTGTCCACTGGTTTGCATATAAAAATGCTTGATAAAATCATTGAAGTATCATTTCTATAGGCTATTAAACCTAACAGTATATTCTGAGAGTGACTCATCATTTGAAAGCTTCTCATTCATTTAACTGTAGACATTTATGGTTCAGTGCATATCTATCAGTATTTTCAACTATGGTGAATTTGATGAATTTAACCATGAACTTCAACAATTTAATATATTTTTGAACAAATGCACACTGCATAATATTGTTGTTGATTTTGAATAAATATGATTGCTGTTGCAAAGAAGAACCTATGAGGTCCACTCAGACAAGAAACAGAAAAATATAGAGAAAAAAAAAAATAAAAAAAATGGTCAATGTAATTTTTTTAATAATTTTTAGCAAGAATTTGTAGTAGCAAATGTGGAAGTAATTCAAGACTCTATTTGAAAAAAAAAATATTTGACTTATGATTTGATGTCTGCTTCAAAACATCAAAATATGAAATCGAAAAATGGAATGAGGTTTTTTCTAGGTTGTGGCATGTGGAAGTGATGAATGGGAAAGAGATTTGAAAATTCATATATTTTCAAATTTGGTCTGTAGGTTAATCGAGGAGGTGGTATATGAACTTTTAGTTTTTTGGGATATTCTCTTCTTTTTTCCAGAAATGAAAATAATTATGATAATCATTTCAATATATTTGTACAAGGAAAGATTTATGATCTGCCTCAAAATGTCACTGGTATCTGGAGGTAAAACTTCAAGTGCAGTGACATTTTGGAGCAGATCATAAATCTGTCCTTACTACAAATATATTGAAATGATTATTATAATCTCTATTTTCATTTTTAAGAACGAGAAGAGAAGAAAAAATCCGATGTACCAGTTGTTATCAGGGATTTTTTTGCAATACTATGAGAGAAAAAAATTGCCTCTTTGACCTATTTTACAACCTGATTTGAACTACTTTCATACTTACGTACTTCACATAGCTTTTGGGTCCCAATGAAGATATTTGTGAAGAGGGTTAATAGGCACAAAATCCACAAAATTATCCAATTTGAAGTATTAAATGAAATTCATAGTGAATTTTCATTTCCTATGAAATGAATTTCATTATTCATAAATAAAGCCATTGTACCATGAAGTATATTTGTTTATTATGTGCATATACGTACAATTTGAGTTGGTTTCAACTCTCCATATCACTGAGATGTTTAAATACTAAGAAATTGAACTTGTAAAAATTTCATGGACTCACCTTGGAAATTTTTCCTGCCTTGTAAACATAGCTACCCTCTACGGACTTAAATTCTAGATAACGAGTAACGCCGGTGTGTATGAGTAATTTGACCAGCGACCCATTAGCCATAAGGAACTTTGGTATGAGGTCGACATTCCAATCTCTTCCGCGCCCGTAGGATTCGTCTGGAGGAGGCACCCCAAATTTTGTAAAGAGTTCCTCGAGTGGGCAGATTGAGGCTGACTCCCCCCCGTAGTATTTGTTACGATCGACATGTAACACCTTTTTGCCGGATACCGATAACATTCCACTAATAATGCATTCTTTCAAGCCTGTGCCCAACACGATAGCGTCGTATTCTTCATCCATGGTAGATATTTTAATCAATAGTTGATATCTAGAAAGGATCCAAGAAGTACTTCTGAAATTTCGTTTATCAATCAGAATCAATTGACGTATAGTTATAGACGTATGGAAAATTGGAAAAGAAAGCCCCCCCTGTCGTGACTCCTGTGACAAGTGACAAGTACAGGTGACATGACAAATTTGATATTTGACATAACCCTAATGTTTGAGCACAGAGATGGAGATCCCAGAATAAGTGTATCGTGTATCTGTCTGTACCAGTGACCAGTTTGTTGTTTATATGTATTTGCCTCTTTTTACATTTATTATTTTTCGTACTAATATTGTATTCACGTAATTTCACGATATTTTCGATGTTGTTTCAGTAGCAACTTGAGAAACTCTTCCAAATTGAAAGTTATAATCAGCATTCGATATGGAATCTGTGGATGTAATAATCGCTAGGCTTGTGCTGGGTATAATTTTGGCGGGAACAACAAAATATTGTTTTCTACTAAGATTTTTCAGGATATTTAAAAGAAGAGAAATGCAGATCTTCTTACAGAGAGTTCTTGAAGTCTTCTCATCACCTTCAAGATCACAAGATTGCCAGTACTAAATATATTCCTACTAGATTCCTGGGGCTCACACTTGGAGATATTTTAACTGAATATTTTGAGATTTCTCAAATTGGTTAGTATTGCTTTTTTCATTATTATCTTTCATGTATTCAATATGGACTTTTAGTGCAAGGCAGATTGGAATCTACTAGTTATTATGATGAACATCACTCCAAAAATTCTTTGATGCAGCAAGTGTTGTATTTACTGAACAAACTCCAGTCCAGCAGAGCTTCAACACCATGTCCTAGGTAAAAATACTTCATATTATACATGACTGTTCATGAATCTAACTCAAACAAATAGTTCATGTAGATCACCTTCAGAAATACATTTAGTAGACAGTCCCCATAGGGAGCAGATCAGTGATGTGGAGACAACTCCTGCTCACACTCTACCTGGCAATGTCCATTATGAAAGTGAGGAATCAAGTTGCCATAAGACACCTAGAAGAAATGATCATACATATGTTAATTGCTTGGATACACATTCAGTTGAAGAACAAGATCATACATCTGAAGTTATTAATACTGAGGTAAAAACATTTGAAGTCCATAGTATCACATCATCAGTTTCAACAGTTCTTCAGTCAATTAATTTAATTACATGTTTGAAATAATTTCCATTTTCTTGAATACAGTTTTATCTTTCAACATGAAAATTTTATATTTTCAGGAGTTGGCTAAAACCTTATTAGAAAACACAGAATTTCATGAGAAAATTGCACGTACTATTAATAAAGTTGCAGAAAAGAATCACAGAGTGTCTGCAGAACTTGATAAAACTGTAAAGACTGTGGTGAAAGAAACAGAAAGAGATCCAATTTTTGATAAAATTCTTGATGAAATAATTGGTAAGTTAGATGAAATTCTTTGGAAATATATTTCTTTTATATATCATATATAATAATTGATATTCTGTAATGCATCATCAGCATGTTTAGTTCAAGATTTGAAGAACACACACATTCTTTCAGGGTCCTCTGGTCTTATGGAAAATAATAGAGAATTGGGCACTTCTAGGTATGTATTCATTCCAATGAAACTATGGTGGTGTTTTCTTCGATTTTTTTATATTACCTATTTTAAAAAATATATCTCAACAGAAAACAACTACTTTCCCTGCTAGTTTGGTTTATTATTTCAAAGTTTGAGTTATGAGTGAAGCAACTAGCCACATTAACAATTACTGAATACTGATGTACTGATGATAGATATACAGTGCAGACTCGATAATCCGAACTAATAAAAACCAAGGCGATTCAGATTATCAAAAAATTCGGATTACCGAAGCAGTTTTTTTTTTAATTTTTCATTTCGAAATGCAAAAAAAAACATAAATACGAAAAAGTAACACTAAAATATGCCTAATACTAAGAATATAATACTAATTTCTAAAGTAATTTGTAATTTTTGTTTACTTAACACACTTTTGATTATTTATAAAGGCCGTTTCTTTTAATCTTTGAAGTACAAGAATATCATTTAACGGAATATTATTTTCTTCGGCCCATTTCAAACACAGATTAAAACTTTTAGCTGCTTCAGCGTTCTTAACAGTTTTGTTTGGATTATCTAATTACTCATGGTCGCTAACTTCAGGTTCATCTTCATCTGCTTCTTCTAACGGTAACAAATCTTCATCATTTTCCACCCAATTACATATTTCCACGTTTGTAAGATTTGGCTCTGCCAAAACATTAAGCATTTTACCAACCTCTAAAAATCAGAGTTAGATAATGTGAATCCCAGATACTAACAAAAGAACAATTAGGGGAATCCCTGAACATTTCACTCACAATTCCTGTGGGAAATAAATAGGCTTGAAGGTATAGGTTCGGATTATCGAGTACTATAAAATTCGGATTATAGAGTACTCACTGTATTAAAAATGCTTGTTCGGACTACTGAAGAATTTGGATTATTGAACGTTCGGATTATCGAGTCTACACTGTATATATATATATATATATATATATATACCTATATTTTTTGTCAGTTTTAGTTCTACTGAAAGCATAGGAAACAAAAACAAGAAAACTCACGAGAATAATGAACAGAATTCAGATAATTATGTTTCCAATGAAATATGCCCTGTGGACCAGGGAATTCAGCAGGATCACAAAACTACTTATGTAACATGTGTTGAACAACAAACTCTTGATAATCAAGATCAAAATGAGGTTTGTACACAGTACCAATTCATCATGATGTAGTATTATTAATTAACATTTTCTTAGATTTTTATCAATATAATACTGATACTAATCAATATAATGATTCTTGACAGAGTTTGAGAAACATTAAAAGGGTCAGTGGAAAAAATCTAGGAGTGACCATGATATATTAGGAGACTTAATTCATTATTATGCATCTAAAATACAAACTATAGACATGTCAATTCTAACACATTGAACATGAAACGATAAAATGACTAGAAAAACATTGTTTAACCAACTGACATCAAGTTATGCTGGAATATCAAGAGAAAAATATATATCTTAGAAACAGTAAGAGATACAACAAAATTATGTCAATTAGGAGGCCAACAAGATGCTGGGAAGAAAATGAAATGAAAAATTCAGGTCCGTATTTGGAAAAAAATCAACTTCATGATAGCAGCCCAGAACTGAAATACTGTCTAAGTTATTTAAGCAGGTGGTAAATTCATTTTTTTAGTTTTTGTTTGGGATTTTCTCTCCTTGTTTCTAAAAAATAAAATAGAAGTTATTATATCAATAAATTTGCATAGCTCTAGACATAACACAGTTGAGTCAGTTGAGTGAAGATGTTTAACGAAGATGACTTCTGAAAATCCGAAATTGTTGAACTCAAATCAATTTGTGTGCGCACAGATTTATTTTCATGAAATCGACATAAGAATTGTCATATTTTGAATATTTGAGGCCGTAGGAAAATAGTGTAGATAACTCGTTAGTAAGTGTATTTCATGCACTCATTACATTTCTTAATATCTGCTCATGCAAAATATTCAGTCTCCACACTACTACTGTAATATACTTTCTGTTATATAATTCTAGTGAGTAATACTGAAGTTCATGTTGATTTCTTATAGAAAAAGCTTATGGCATATGAACATCTAATAATGGATAAAATTTACAATACTTCAACAGAATGATAACACTAATATATTTTAAATTCCCACTTTGATAGGGTCTGATAAACTGTGAAAGTTCTCTATACGTGGAACATATAATTTTTTGAGCTCCTTCAAATTGATAGCCATTTTACACTTGATTCTTGAGTAAAAATTATAAGTTTCAAAATATGACAATATTTAAAAAATGAGTTCTCAAATTCTATTGATTCAACAGCCACAAATCAGAACATACTTAATTTTTCAATTGTTTTTTTGTTTCTCTATTTTTAGGTCAAAAATGCTCATGAGCAATTTTTTCAATCACAAATCCATATAATATTCTAACAATACCCCATTGACAAGCTCTCAAAGGAGAGAAATAAGAGGCCCATTCCTGTCAACATCTTTAAATATGAACTCTGATGTAATCTTCTGTTAGCCTACATGAAAATGAATTACATTTTATAGAAATCTCATGAATTTATTCAGAGTACTTCTAAATTTTGCAGTCACTCGCTCTAAGACCATTTTTTTCCTATTCTTAGGTTGATCACCCTGTAAAGCATAATATTATCTTACATGACTTTCCTTCCCAAATCAGGTGACGGATGTCAGGCTTGACAATTCTCAATAGTGTCATAGAAGCAGTGGACAACATCCATCTGCTTTGTTGAACAAACAAAAATTGAATGATATAGCATAGCAATACTGATTGCAAATGTAATCTTTGTTGTCTGTGGTGGCATGATTCTCTACCCAGCCTACCCGATGTAGCATGGGTTCGTCTTCAGCGATGTTGTCTATTTTTTCACAATGCCTCAAATCATCAATTCACTGTTTCTTCCAATTCGTCTACTATTGGGTGCTATAGGAATAGATAACCTCAATGAAGTATATGCGGATACACGGATATGCGGAGCACTTTACAGGATGGCATTACTGATATTTTGATAACATGATAATATGAAATATTCTTATTCCATATTGTTGTTGAAAATAATCTTTTTTCTTGTGAAAATTCATGTAAAACTATCACGAATCCTGTGGAATAGTCACATTTTATTTTTCAAAAAATATGTTCAATGGAAAAATCGATTAGACCTTGTAGTTTTGAATTTTAACTGGACAATAAATGATTTTTTTAAAGCCTCCATTCCAATTGGACCATGTATAATGAATGTATGTGTGAAATTCATATATATTGAAAAACACCCCTGGAAAACTTGAAGTATTGCATAAAGCTCTACACTTTTTTTGTAGGTCATGGTTTTCAATGGACCTCTAGAAAAATACATAGGAAGTACAACTAATATCAGTACAAATAATGTCAATATGAGCATTACACAACCTCAACCAGTGCTCAATCCACTTTATATTAACACCAATTATAGTGGCTTGATGATGCCTTCTGTTCCAAATACTTCTCAGATTGTTTTATTAAACCAACAGTCATCAACTCTGTGGCAAGCGCCAGCCAATTATATATCTGAGCAGGATATTATGTCAATGCCAACTGTAATCGTGAATGACACTTCAAATACAGGTGAGATTTGTACTTACTTACTTATATATTTCTATTAGTACTAGAGGCCTTATTGACTCCTTCAATTACATCTTTCCATAATTTTCTATCTTGTGCCTTTTGTTTCCAATTCGTGATAATGCGAATGTCTCCCATTATCTCATCTTTTTACATTTCCTTTGGTCTTTACCTTCCTCATATTCTGTTTGCCTCAACAGTTTTTGGGAAGGAAGGCTCTGTTGTTTTCCATTCCCGTAATGTGGCCTTAGCTTGTATGTTTGTTATTGAATTATTGAAGATGCTCCTAAGCGCCGATTGAGATTTTCCTGAACATTTTCGAGACATTGTTGATATTTTTTTTGTTCATTAAACTTTATAGAAAACGATGGGCATTCAATGTATGAGAATTCGTTTCATGAGCTCATAGTGCAAGAACGATGCAAAGGACGCAATTTCTCTGGATCTGGCAAATCCAACACTAAGATGGGTAGGTTCATCTATATGAGATTAAAATATTCGAAATTCCCCCTATTTGTGGTTTTGATTTCAGATGAATGTATCAATTTTTCTTCAGCAATTTTCCAAATCCTAGACTAAAACATTTTCTTTCCGCTTGTTTACATGGATACCCAATTTTATATGATTGCAGTTTCGCACATTGACATAGATGGGGGGATCCCTATAGACAGGAATATAATCAATAGATAATAACACATGACGTATTATGGAAAATATCAAAAGTGAGACATTCTCAACAGCATGTGGAATTCATTGAAAGAAACAATATCATAAAAAATCGCCTATGGGAGAGATGCAAAATAACGAACTTCAATTGGTAAACTGTGTACTGATAGGGTCATCTTTCATTTGATGTATCTCTATCCACAACCAGCATCAGAAGCTTGTTGATAAGTTTTCACGTTATCTTCCATAATAACAACTGAAACATACAATGTCATTGCTACCACTATAAAATAACTCACTTTGAAGTTGGAAAAGTACTGAGAGGAGCGGTCAGGACCGTACTTGCTTTCAACATGAAACCAATCAAAATCGTTGATTTTCTGTCACATGTATTGGAATATCCAATCAACATCTGGTCACACTTACATCATACATAACTACCCTGGCATGTTATCACAAATCGAAATTTTCCTAAATCCATCTATGAAAATAGTAAATAACACACTGTTTTGCGCCAAGTATGTTTCTTTAGTTGACCAGCAATGTGCTTCTGGATACTAATCAGGCTATTTCGTTATTATCACCGTTATTGGGATATGGCTTCCTTTTTTTTTTCTTCACTTGTCAAAACAAGACGTTTTTGGTCGATCAATATCAATTTAGGCGATTTTTGGTGATATTGTTTCATAATCATGTTATCATGTAATCATGTTAAAAATGCCTTTGAGAACACTGTTGTTGAGATTCTCGTATTCCATTTAAACTTTCTTCCCAATGAAGGTATTATATAACAAAAATGAGACGAAACACATATATTAAATTTCAATTATACTTTTGGATATTATTGATCTATTCATTTATCTACTACCGAAAAGAAAATCTACCCAGAGATGAAGTTATTTTCAAGTTCGTTGGAAAGGCAAATGTTGAAAATTTTAAACTTCAACCCTTCAAAATTTTTTAACTGAAATTTATATTATCATGACATTCAACAATACATAGAACAGGGACTGTGCGTGAGTGATAAAGTAGGGGGACACTGTGTCTATATCTATACAAATGTTGTCTCTACATATTCAGAACATAAATGGTGGTCAATTAGTGGCGCAAAGTACAATATCTCTGTTGTTATTGAATGTAGAAGCAAATTTTGGGGTACAAAAATATATACCCACCTGCATATTTAGAGATATACAGAATGGCATGCATATAAATGGGTGTTCCACAGCTCGATGCAAGGAGGTGAGAGGGGAGCTCATTTTCGGTCCATTGAGCCAAACATACCTCGGTACAGAGTCTCACCAAAGTCATGATATTCAAAAATATCGTATTTTTTAAGCTCACATTTTCACCCTGATAACACACCAGTGGAATATGGTATCTTGGATAATTACGCTATACGAAAAGGCGTAGACCACATATTTTTATGAGTATTCTGGGACAACTTCGTGTCTTCGCTGAAATTTTATCAAACATGCTGATTATATATACCGTATTATTTATACTGTAATTTTTTTTATAATCTCTGACCTTTTCTCGAAGAAAAAAAAACATCACCTCATTTTCCGTCACATAATATTTTTTTTTCACCAATTTCCTTCACCCTGCAAAAAAAATGTTACGTCCATGTTGTTCCTCGTAAAAAATCCTACCATACAAAAAGAATTCCCTTGATCTTTGAACTTTTTACTTCCTCTATTTTTTCGAACACGTTTCGCTTTTTCTTTAACGCTGCAAGAAGCTCACGTTCAAAAACCAGTGAATTATGATCTCATAATTGACCAGTGAATTGTGGGCATCATAATGCTTGAGGAAGCACATTTATTGTGAATATTTTATACAACAGCCGTGGACACAAATAATTAACCAAGGTGTCATGTTCCATTGACTTGGTATCAAGGTGGAAATGTGAAACAAAGCGATTTTTTTAAATGATATTTTCGAATAACTTGAAAACGGTGAGACTTTGTACTCAGGTATACTTGATGGAATCCAAATGAGCTGCCCTCTATCCACCCTTAGACATTGCATCGACCTTTGGAACACCCTGTATATATATATATATCTTTTAATTGATTTCTTCCTCCATTTTCCCGTTCCAACATTAGAATAGAAATAGAATATTTATTTCAGAAACATACGGGGTGATTCCGAAATTGGAGCTATAAATTAAATGAGGTGTTCTACAGTGGCGGCTCGTGATCCTTTCAACAAAGGAGGCTGAATGAGAAATATGAAGTGATGAACTTCCACTGAGCCAATTAGTTTACCAATCAGTAGCACATCCACATGATAAGCATAACTAACTATTGCCCAGAACGAACCGAAGGGGAGGTGTATAGTCGGATCGTAACGAAATAATATCCTGATTCATAACCTGATTTGCGAAACCAAGAAATAAACAATTCGATCGACTGATCCACCCGTCTACTTCGTTTTCTATTTCGATTCGATTCGATTTCCACGTGCTGCTTTTACGCGAATTTCATTCGTTAAGAGGCTAGTCTTCTCAGGATGTTGCCAAGTCGCGAATTTGGATTACATTTTAAATACCTTTGAGTAGCAGCATTGTTGTCAGAATTCTCGATTACTGTATATCCGTGACAAACATCTACATGACCTCACTTTATTATAAAACCGATGAAACGGACGAATGTTAGCGATTCCTGTGTATATTTCATACAAGTATATATAACTATTCGTTGTATGGAGAGCTTTGAGGAGGCTCAGCCTCCGTTGACTCCTCCGAGGAGCCGCCACTGGTGCTCTATGAGACATAATGAAACAAAAAATTGCAACTTTTGTTTTGAGCTATACAAAATTTTTCAAAAAATCTAAGAATTCCACCTAATTGTTTGGGAGGTACTGGTTTGATTCCTCAGTCTATAACTCAAATGACTAACTGTCTGCGTAGACTGTTTTCAGTTTGTTCATTTCGTAAGCTTCACCAGTTAATACGGTTCCCAGGTCATAAACCTTAAATTTAAAAAACGCTTTTTCACATCATACGTACCAATCTATCGCGATAGACAAAACCAGACCGAAGGATTGAAGTACCAAATTTCTGTTTGAACTTTGCAGTTACGATCTGCTCGAGGCATGAGGACCTGAAGTGCGAGGTGTGTATTTTCCCGAATTCAAATACGTCAGGGTCATTGATATCGTTAACCTTTGGTTAGTGGTAAAACAAAATATGGAGAACTGTTTAGATTTTTATCTCCCAATTAGTTTTTTTCGAC
The DNA here is from genome assembly GCA_963576655.1 of Gastrophysa polygoni. NCBI lineage: Eukaryota > Metazoa > Arthropoda > Insecta > Coleoptera > Chrysomelidae > Gastrophysa > Gastrophysa polygoni. Next base: position 13,026,411 of record OY755083.1, on the reverse strand, counting down.
AAAAATGTATTATTCTCTGATTTCGTTTTGTTTTTTCGTCTTCTATTACCCTTTATGTATCGCTCCAATTGCGGAAACACCCTATATAATATATTGTAAAAATTCTGTAGTGTCCGCCTTGAAGGAAGTAACATATGTGAAATGAGTTTACTATTACAGTATTCGAGAAATCATTTCAGGTGATGAATTGTGCTCGTCCGACAACATTGAAAAATAGATTTTGACACATGTCACTCAATCACTAATGGTCTAAAGTGGCCAAATGAGAGGATAAATGGCAAGATATCGAAACAAGTAATCAAAAGTCATTTTATGCTCATACTTCAAGCGATTGAAACATCGTATACATTGATGTTTCAAACATTGAACAAACATTCAAACATTGATTTTTTAATATTTTCCGATTTATTTATGAATATCCATTCCTTTTTCTCTGAAAAGCTGAACTGTATTGGAACAATTTTATGTCGATGATAGTGAGCGAACATCCCCATTTTCTTATCAATAGATAGCACTGAATTGAAAAGAATTGATTTTTATTACTACACTCTGTTACATTAATTCGTATATAATAGCTTTATCAGGGTTACAACACTATTGTGATCAATATTACACTCGTGATCGGTTCAACACTGGTGATTATATGCCATTCCAAAAACATCGCGTTTCGATGATTAAAATCGACTTTCAATGAACATTGTGTGCGAGCGTTTCACTTCGTACATAAACTTGAAAAATACTTTCATTTGACACTTGATCTGAGATATAGTGCACTGAAATTAAAGTGGAACACCTACAATTTTGTGAGTGAAATGTACTCCCTAAAACTTGAAGCAATTCAAGTTCTGTTTTCAGATTCTAGATCTATCTTCTATATCATGACACGAGAAGATTAATGAATAAATATTTCACAGGAGGGCAAATGGAACACTGTAATTTCATTCGATTTCAGGCATACTTAATAAGATTTATGACTGGTGACAAAGGTAGCCAATTCATTATCTCGATATCGCTCTCGCAAAACTTCGGTAACGATTAATGGCCAATGTGTAGCATATCAAGATTACAAAAAATACATCAAAATACAAACTAGATAGATACAATTTCACAAGTATAAAAAAAACATTACTTCAAATTGAAAGTTAGTGTAGTATCACTGACTAGGCAGATAGTTCTTTTCTGAATAGAATATAAGAACTTCAGCGTTGGGGCAGGATAGGTCAAATTTGCGCTTCGTAGATCGTGAGTAGTTGCTTGAGTGTGAAGTACTTCTTCAGAGCAGATCTCTATCTATACTGCCGGTGGTTCACGATTCTTGGGCTCTTCAGATATCGGATGAGCTAGATGTTGTTTGCTTCTTCCATTACTTTAGAGATCACAGATATTAGTGCAATCGGTCTGTAGTTCTTAGAGATTGAATTTTCTCTCCCCTTTTTGGAATCGGTTGGAATCTACCTATCTTCCAGTTGAAGAGATATACACCATGTTTGTATGAAATGGTGAACAATCTCAATCTCAATCAAAGAATTGGTCTGGCCCCATAGCCTTCTTGGCATTGAGGTCAAGCAGAATGTGCCTGTTTGTGCGTTGACGAAGGACAATTTCTTGCATATAGTTATCGATTGTTCGATATATAGTTATCGATTTGTTCCGTATGGGGACGGATCAAGAATTTCCCCATGGTAAATCCTGCCTGTCGTAAGAGGCGACTAAATGGATACCCATAGGTGGAAGATGATGGTTCTCATCATCGCCCGGTGCGACACCACCACATCGACAGAGGTGCTGTGAAATGGGTAACTCCCATGTTTCAGTATTTGGTCGATGCTTCCGGTCATATCCCCATACCCTATCTCCTTCTTCCCAACCCAAACCGCCCATTTCAGCTGAAGAAAAATCTAGATGATGAATTCTCCTAGGGTAAAACACTCCGGAAGTAAAATACCTGTCCATTCGGATTTCCGGGCGAGAGGTGCTCGAGGGGGTTCACCATCGAAACATCTGAATTTAAAAATAGACCTTTGTAACATCCGAGGTCTGAACAAAAATATAAACGATGTTCATTACCATCTACAGGCTGAGAAACCAGATATACTGGCTTTAACTGAGACGCAGGTCAACTCATCAACTAATACGACCTATATGCTCTGCCCTGGATATGAGCTGCATACCCGTTTCAGATTCAGAGGAGGTTTATGTCTCTTTTCCAGAAATGATCTCTCATGCCATCGTGAGGAGGAACTGGAACCGAAAGAATTCGATGTAATGTGGCTCAAGATCGATAACCACAAACAGACAAAGTTCATCTGCTGCCTTTATCTATCACCAAACGAACCAACTCCTGGTGACCTCTTCGAATTCCTTTCTCTGAAACTTGATTTCATCCAACAGAATCACCCAGCAGCTGAAATCATCATCATGGGGGATTTCAATGTCCACAACTCCACCTGGCTCAAATTCTCGAACAAAACAGACGACGCAGGACGTCTGGCTGAGGCTTTCGCTATCACCTATGGTCTTGAGCAACTGATAAACGAACCCACTCGGATCCCTGACATCAGCAATCATTATGCCAATACGCTCGACCTGTTCCTCACTAACAATCCGGAACCGTATGAAGTGAAAGTCCGTGCACCACTAGGAAACTCAGACCACACACTCATCTCCACGATATGTCCTTACATCACTCCGCGAACCAGTCCAACACCCCCACGCACTGTTTGGCATTACAATTCAGCCGACTGGGATGGCCTTCGCATGTTTTTTTCTGAGTTTCCTTGGAGGAGAATGTGTTTTGAATCGGGAGATCCTACGCAATGTGCTGAAGAGATCTCGGAAATCATCATGCTGGGAATGGAAACTTACATACCACATAGCACCAAATCACGAACCACTGGTGAACCATGGTTCAATAGAACCTGTTCTAGGGTTGTCGCTCTGAAGCAAGCAGCATACCGTCGTTGGCGCAGAAACCCAAGCCCTCAAACTAGAGCTGAATATGTTGAAGCTAGGAATACATGCAATCGAACGATAGATGAATCTAAAGAGGCATACAACACGAAAATAAGATCGAAGCTCATAGAGTGTCCAAATGGTTCCCGTTCATTTTGGACGTTTGCCAAGGCAATCGGGAGAAATTTCACTTCTAGCTCATTTCCTCCCCTCACAAAAGATGATAATACATTGGCTATAACACCTCATGAAAAAGCCAACACCTTCGCCAAAATGTTTGCAGACAATTCTACCTTGGATCCACGAGGCCAGGAACTTCCGAAAGTCGCTACCATCGATAACCGTATGCCAGAAATTGTCTTCCGGCAACGCACCATCAGACACATTCTGCTTAGCCTCAACGTCAAGAAGGCTATGGGGCCTGACGGAATACCGCCTATTGTTCTCAAGAAATGTGCCCCGGAACTAACACCAGTTCTTTGCAGGTTGTTCACCCTTTCGTACAAACTCGGCGTATTTCCTTCTAACTGGAAGAAAGCTAGGGTCCAACCGATTCCAAAGAAGGGCAAGAAAACACTCCCTAACAACTATAGACCGATTGCACTACTATCTGTGATCTCTAAAGTAATGGAAAAAGCAATCAACATCGAGCTCATCCGATATCTAGAGAGCTCAGGAATCGTGAACGACCGGCAATATGGCTTTCGTCACCAGAGGTCAACTGGAGATCTGCTTGCCTATGTGACACATAAGTGGCAGGTGTCAATAGAGAAACATGGGGAGTCTCTGGCTGTAGCCTTGGATATCTCCAAAGCATTTGACCGAGTTTGGCACCAAGGCCTCCTAGCGAAACTTCCGTCATATGGTTTGCCGCCCCAACTGTGTCTTTTACTATCGAGTTTTCTTGCAGATAGATCACTCTACGTGGTGGTAGACGGGGTCTCGTCTGATACAATGACGATCAATGCTGGTGTTCCACAAGGCTCTGTCTTGGCACCAACTTTGTTTTTGCTCCACATCAATGATTTGTTGAATGTGACCTCCAGCCCAGTTCATAGCTTTGCGGATGATAGTACACTTCATTCCGCCTTTTCCTCTAGAGCCCCTATATCATCCAATGAGGCCAGAGGTGCAAGGCGAAGACAGGTTGATGCTTCAAATGAGGATCTGACAAGAATTCTGAAATGGGGATCTAAGAATCTAGTACAGTTCAATGCAACTAAAACTCAAGCTTGTATGTTCACCAAGAAGGCTGATCACACAATGCCCAATTTGATGATGTCGGGTACCACTGTTCCTATGAGGTCGTCAATATCCTTGCTGGGTGTCACCACCAACAGTGCTCTCTCATGGGACGATCATGTGAGGTCCATTGCGAAGACTGCTTCACAAAAACTCGGTTTTCTTTTCCGTGCGAAGAGATACTTCACATCCCAGCAACTGCTTATGATCTACAAAGCACAAATTCGACCTGTCCTGGAGTACTGCTCACATGTTTGGAGCTCAGCCCCCAAACATACGCTTAAGCTCTTAGATTCAATTCAGAAGAGAGCTATTCGCCTAGTCGATGACACAACACTCACCAAATCATTGACCTCTCTAGATCATCGTAGAAAGGTCGGCGATCTCTGCCTTTTTTATAGGTACTTTCACGGTCGGTGCTCAACGGAAATATCATCTATTATGCCACCACGCGCGATTCCTAGTAAACAAACCAGACGAGCTCAAGCTGGTCACCCCTACACTGTCAGGCTCGAGACCTGTCGAACATCGCTATACCAAGCATCATTCATCAATAGAACGGCAAAGTTGTGGAATTCTTTGCCTAGTGAAGTCTTTCCTGATGCTTACAACCTCCAAACATTCAAGAAAAATTCCAACACCTTCCTTCTTTCCCAAAATTCCACCGCTGGCTAACACGATGTTCCTCGAACATCATAGGTTTCCCTTTCGTGTTGTCCACAGATGAAAAAAAAAAAATATCGATGGTAGCGATATTGAAAAGGTCTTGGCCTCGTGAATCTAATGTAGAATTTTCTGAAACATTTTGGCAAAGGTGTTGGCTTGTTCTTGTGGTGTCGTAGTCAATGTCCTATCATCTTTTGTGAGGGGAGGTAATGAGCCAGAAGTTAAATTTCTCCTGATCCAAAACGAACGGGAGCCATTTGGGTACTTGATGAGCTTTGAGCATATCTTGGTGTTATATGCCTCTTTAGATTCATTTCTCGTTTGATTGCATGTATTTCTAGCTTCAACATATTCAGCTCTAGTTTCAGAGCATGGGTTCCTGCGCAACAACGGTATGCTGATTGATTTAAAGCGACAACACTATAACAGTTTCATCAAACCATAGTTCACCGGTAGTTGATGATTTGATACCGCATACCACTATTTGAGTTTCCATTTCCAGAATGTTCATCCCAGTTGGCTGAATTGTAATACCAAACAGTGCTTGGGGGTGTTGGACTGGTTCGCGGAGTGATATAGGGGCAGATCGGGAGATAAGTGTGTACTGAAACCACAGCTTATACACAATGGAAACTATAATAATTAATAATGATAATAATAATAATAATAATCTCTTACAGTGCTGTATCATCAAGAGGCATTATCGTTGTATATTAGTATATTTTATTTTTCACCTACATAAAAGGTGAAACAAAATCTGTTTATTGTTGTCAGCTATATTCATATATTCATTGAATGTTTTGTACATCATGTGGGATGCATCTTTGAGGGATACATAATAATATATTGCATGTAGTTCATATAGTTCTATGAAATAGAAGTGTTCAAATCTGTAGGCGACAAGTGATATCTGTGTTGATTGCATATGGTATTCCTAAAACGGGTAAGATATGAAATTGGAAATGGTACGGTGCTGGTGCTCTCTTAAAATCTTGCTTGAGAGATGAGGATTCAAGTTTTTGTAGTCGTCATGAACTAAATATATATTTTTTAATTTTGTGGCATTTGTTCCTGGGATTCTGTGACAACAAATATGAAATCTGTTTTTGTAGAATGAGTTCTGAAATACAATCAAAAATCACATTGGTTTGCTAAATCAATGTAATTTGTGTGTGAATGTGTGATCTGAGTTTCCTAGTGGTGCACGGAATGTCACTTCATATGGTTCTGGATTGTTAGTGAGGAGTAGGTCGAGCGTATTTGCATAATTCATTAGTAGCTCAAGAAAATGGGTGATAGAAAAGGACTCTGACGTCCTGCGTCATTTGTTTTGTTGTTCAAGAATTGAGCCAGGTGGATTATGGAAATTGAAATCCCCATGATGATTTGAGCTGCTGGGTAGTTGGAAAGTCGTGTTTCAGAGAAAGAAATCACGAAGCGGTCACCAGGAGTTGGTTCGTTTGGTGATAGATAAAAGCAACAGAAAAACTTTGTCTGTTTCTGGTTTTTGGTTCTAGTTCCTTCTCTAATTGGCATGAGAGATTATTTCTGGAAGACATATATCTGCTCTGAATCTAAAACGTAGTTCGTAGCCAGGGCAGAGCATATAGGTCGTGTTAGTTGATGAGATGACCTGCGTCTCAGTAAGTGCCATTCTATCTGGTTTCTCAGTCTGTAGATGGTAATGGACATCGTTTATGTTTTATGTTCAGACCTCGGATGTAGCAGATGTCTATTTTCAAATATGTTGAAAATGAAAACATTGTTGAAATGGATGTGTCATAGTCCTCAATCAAGAATAACCAATCTTGTGTGCTCTTGCGGCCATTGTAATTATCCATTTCAATTTACCTGTAGGAAGAATACATCCAAACTCTAATAATGCATAATAAGAGGAAATCAGAGATTGTCGATCTATTGCATGATCAAGCAGTCGGAGCAAATTTTTTCAGACTGGAATTTGAAGACACCAGCAGTTTCTGAGTTTTAGAATTATTTAACGCTAGTTTATTATTCACAAACCATTGTTCTGCTTTATTTTCATATTCTGTGGCTATCTCAGATAATCTATTTATATATTTTTTCAGTTGATAGTAATGTGGGGTAGAGCTTTGCTGGTAGATTTTTATTTTCTAAAGCCATATTGCTTTAATCCTAATAGTAGAAAATATTCTATATATTGGGTTATTTGGCGAGTATTGCCTGCTTTGTGTGTTGAAATGATTCTAGATATTTTGAATACTGTCAGGAAAAATACCTGTTATGAAGCAAAGGTTCATTAGTTGAGTTTTGTTATGGACAGTATGAAAATGTCCATATTTTCTAATTATATCGATACTTGAATGAAAAAAAATCCATATGGGAAGATTTTTCGAGAGACTGGACTTTGGAGGTACTGGAATATGTTTCAATAGATTTTGAGCACCAGAATCAATACTTGGCAGAGCCCTTATTGTATATACGCCAATTGTTGAAAAGTAATTGTTGAAAATTTCCAATGAGAGAGATTCAGGAATAGTTTTTCAGTTGTTATTTTTGTCTCACAAAAAATAATCACCAACTGTTTATTTTTCTCTCTGAATCCAATTTTTTGCATTTTCAAAATGTTTATACTCACGTTGTAGGCATTTAAAGTGTCAGAATATCCACTGGCAGTATAAATGATTTTCAAATATGGGAAGATTTCATGTTTGATATATTTTTTTCATTCCTTTCTACATGAGCTTTATGGTTCGTACTTGGTTTGGTCAAACATCTATATTTATGAATACTATCTGTGGGTTGATCAAGGAGGTGGTATATTCATGTTTACAGATTTTCGGAATTTTTCTCTTCTCTTCTCGTTTCTGAAAATGAAAATAGAGATTATAATAATCATTTCAATATATTTGTAGTAAGGGCAGATTTATGATCTGCTCCAAAATGTCACTGCGCTTGAAGTTCAACCAGTGACATTTTGAGGCAGATCATAAATCTTTCCTTTCTACAGATATATTGAAATGTTCATCATAATTATTTTTATTTGTAGTAAGGACAGATTTATGATCTACCCCAAAATGTCACTGTGCTTGAAATTCAACCTTCATAGACTTGAAAGAGAAAATCTCTATTTGTCAGTGACACCTTGTTTATCAAAAAATTTGGAAGTTAACAATACCAAAATTTCTACTTATTTTAGTAGTGGAAGTTTCGAAAACGAATTTGCTCTCGTTTTCAAAACAGTGGAAAAAATCAAAAACCAAAAGTTAGGCGGAATACGATCATTCCAAAGTTGATACAGTTTTAGTGTTCCATCCATTGCCCTGTTAAATATTGATTCGTCGTGTAATGTGATGAAAGAATTTGAACTCACGATTATCGGAATCATAGAACGAGCTTCTGCTAAAACTGAATTGAAATCGATCGATTTTTTCGGAAGCTAGGATCCCACAAAGTTCCCCTGTTCAATTGCATGGCACTATACTATTCCAGGTGCCAACGTATTCTCTAGACAAGTCATGGTTTCCAGACTCGAAATTGAAATGCACGGGGTGATTCAGGTCCACGTGTCTTCTAGAATATAGAGACTTTGTATATTTATAGTATGTCGAAATTTAGGGTTATACACCGAGTGTCTCGAAATATATGATGTGAGCAATCAATTCTATCTGAAACTATCGCTAACTTCATGGACTATTGAGAGGACATCAATTGAATATACTCGGGTTGAAAGAATCCTCGTCGATTTCCTCTATCCTCCATTTGTATTCAGGGTTGACGAAAACTCGGACTCAAATGGAGCACATCGTATCTTCAATGTTGCATGCCTATTACCCATACTTCAAATTATATAGACATTCTTCATACCTAAAGCCACCGGTTTTCAAAATATTGCCCATTATATTGTAAGGATTATTACACGAGAGTGTTTCATTGGGAAACTAATTGGGTAAATAATTCAACTGTGGATATGGGTCAGTGAGGAGATTTCATATAACCGTACTTGATATTCGACCTCTTGTTACCGAGATACACGATGTTTAACCAATTTTATTTCACAACTTCCCAAGCACCCAGCCTATTTTTTCAAAATTGGTACACATACACATTCTATCCTGTAGAATCGATCGAGGCATGAACGAAAAAGAGAATTCAGGTCCGGCTTCACTAGAAATTCACAAATTCTGTCTGCCCGAAAACAACACCCTATACATTTGAATTTTCCATTGGATGATTCTCAATTGGTTTCTGCATTGATTTGAATAAGCCATTTCCATTTTGCCGTTTTCACACTTTTTATAATGATAGTAATAGTGAATCATCAGTTGCCGTTCTTGTGGCTTTGTCAATGTATCATGTGTTCATTCTATATACAGGGTGAGTCAAAAATGTGTACCGAGCTTTCTGGGGGTGATAGAACATTGAAAAATAAGTGTAGTTTGATGATTAAACTCATGGCCCAAAATGCATATTAAGGGAGATATATCCTTCCAAAGTTGATAAAATTAAAATAATTTCTCCGCATAACTTCTGAACGATGAAAAAAGCCACCTGATTAAAATTTTGTGCATGAATGTATGTTGTCAAAATACATTTTTTCGTCACACTTCCACATTTCTGATATTGTTATAAAGGGTGTTTTCAGAGGGTGAGTCATGATTTTTTGTGGAAAACTTTTTTCCCTGTATTATTTTCGGTGAAAAAACAGGAGCATTCGATGGAGCGAAGAAAATTACATGAAAAAGGTATTCTTATTCAAATACAAAAAATTGAGCCGTTCGTGAGATATTTGAGTTTTTTTAGTTACATGATATCAGCAGATTGATTTTATTCATCGCGAGATTCATCGGTATAACGATATTTCAGCAGGCCATGAACAATTTTGTTTTTAATTTTGTCGATAATATCACCTCCCTGTGCCACGTTACTGAGCAATAAGTACATAGCATAAGTCTGCCCCAACAAGGTTTGAATAAAAATAAAAGTTTGATAATGTTTTTGGTACTTTTAATTAATACATAATTTTGAATGGAAGAAAAAGGAAAAAAACAAATTAAAGTAGCTGTTCGAAATGCCCACCGTTTTCGGTTATACATAATCTGAGGCGTTTACGTAAATTATTCATCAAACCGTTCATAGTTTGGTGATCATTTTTTAACAACGTAAATTCGTTCACAATTTTTTGCCTCAGCTCCTCAACATTCCGAATTTCGCTTGAATAAACCCTAGATTTCATGTAACCCCAGATCGAAAAATCTAGTAGATTGAGGTCAGGCGAACGAGCGGGCCAGGAAATAGGAGCGTCTGCCTCGTCCTATCCACCTATCAGGAAAATTATCATTAAGCCATTCACGTACAACTCTTACATAATGAGGTGGTGCTCCATCATGCATAAAGCAGATTTCCCTACGTATGTTGAGAGGAATGTCTTCTAATATCGTACCTAACTCATTTTCTAAGAAGTTGAGGTACATTGCACCATTCAGAGACCCTGGGAACATGTAGTATCCAACGAATTTGTCTCCTAAAGTCGCAGCCCAGACGTCCACTTTGATATTATATTGAAAATGCGTTACTTTAACAACGTGTGGATTTTCGTCAGCCCAGAAATGAGTGTTGCGCGAATTGAAAACACCGTTTCTAGTAAAAGTTGCTTCGTCTGTGAACAATATTTTGTTTAAAAACTCAGGACATCTTCGAGTTCGTTCCAGCAACTCTTCGCAAAATCTCAATCTTATTTCATTGTCTCGTGGTAACAGTTCTTGTACCTGCAAATAATGATGAGGGTGTAGCTGTTGCTCTCTGAGAATCCTGGCAACATTCGCTTGTGTTGTGTCTATTTGTCTTGCTAATTTCCTTGTACTTATTTCCGGATCCTGTTCCACAGTATTTAATACTTCTTCTTCAACTTCTACAGTTCTCGCACTTCTAGGTCGGCCACCATTTCTATTATTGGTTTTCAAACATCCTGTTCCACGCAGTCTTTGTACAATCCTCAAAATTGTTCTCGAATTTGGAACGCGTCGAGCGGGAAACATCTCTGCATATCGTCTCACAGCAGCATTTGCATTTCCGATGCACTCGCCAAGCATTAGAAGCATATCAGTTTGTTCAGAGAACGAATAACCTGCCATATTTCTTAAAATCTCAGTTGATAATCGCAGTGATAAATGACACAGAAAAACGACACGAACAAATCGACTACAACAATGTTGACTCGAATGTTGATGACATGAACGTCAAAATTGAGAACAAAATTATTCATCATGGCCTGCTAAAATATTGTTACCGATGAATCTCGCGATGAATAAAATCAATCTGCTGATATCATGTAACTACAAAAACTCAAATATCTCACGAACGGCTCAATTTTTTGTATTTGAATAAGAATACCTTTTTCATGTAATTTTCTTCGCTCCATCGAATGCTCCTGTTTTTTCACCGAAAATAATACAGGGAAAAAAGTTTTCTACAAAAAATCATGACTCGCCCTCTGAAAACACCCTTTATTACAATATCAGAAATGTGGAAGTGTGACGAAAAAATGTATCTTAACAACATACATTCATGCACAAAATTTTAATCAGGTGGCTTTTTTCATCGTTCAGAAGTTATGCGGAGAAATTATTTTAATTTTATCAACTTTGGAAGGATATATCTCCCTTAATATGCATTTTGGGCCATGAGTTTAATCATCAAACTACACTTATTTTTCAATGGTCTATCACCCCCAGAAAGCTCGGTACACATTTTTGACTCACCCTGTATGTTTATAAATAATTATTCATAAATGAAACAAGAACGGTACTATATCAATTTGAAATAACGTTTTATGACATGTATATGATCAACCCATTCATCAGAATATATACTAAAGACTACTCGATTTTTCATCCAAAAATGTCCAATGAATCATCCGTACTTTTGATGCAATATCCTATATCGCCAATCATTAATACCAATTCATTTGTCATTTGGAAATGATGTTTAGATATGTGATTTTTGGTGGAAAGTCGATAATTGAAATGTACCAGTACTTCTGTCTCTTTCTTAGCTTATATCAATCATACTATCGATTCATTCATCGAGAGACCTGAAAATAACATAATGAATTTTTATTCCCAATAATGTTCAGATTTCAACTCCATAACAATAATGTGAAATCAAACCATTTTCGCAATGTCTTTCTAGTATATCTACTTGTAGGTGCAGAGAAACGGAAACCAATCTTACCAAAAACGGCAATGCCCATAATAGAAGTACCGAATTTGAGTGAATATCTTGATTTCCGGCCAAAAAAGCTGAATAGTAAACCGAAAAAAGTGGATGACAAACCCAAAAAGGGTCTGAAAAATGTCATTTACCCAGTATCTGTACTGAAGCCAAGTGCACTTACTGAAATGAGTGGAACTGATTCACGCATGAGTAAAGAAAATACAGAAAAAAAATTGCCAGACTTATCTGAACAATTAACAGAGAAAAATAAAAACGACCCAATAGTAAAAACTCCTCCTCCTCTTGAAACAACCAGAAAAACTACCCCTAAAAGTGGTTCTCATATTAGAAATTTAAACTTTTCAACGCCGCCGAAAGTCACCTCAACACATACGAAGAGCAACGAAAAACATGCGAAAACATCTCAATTTATTCATAAAAAACAAGCTGCTAAATCTTTGTTCAGTAAAGAAGAAACAAAAAATAAAAAACTCCAAGGCATAGGAACAATTTGGGATCAGGATTTGAGATCTGTTATTCCTGAATCATCACCTCGCAGTTTCAAAAGAAAAGCTAGAAAGAAAGTAAAAAAAGCGAAACTCAATACTACTGCTCAAGATGCTGCCCTTCTGGAAGCTGCACTTCAAACTCCTGTCAAAAATGTTATCGATAACCCAAAGGACACTAAAGTAGTTGGAGCTGAAGAAACCACCATGGAAAGAAAACAGGAGAATAAAAATAAAAATAGATCAGAGAAAAAAACAATTTTGCCGCCTTCCAAGCTCAATATCAAACGAAATATCACGAATGTTGAAGATAGCAACAAAAAACAAAACAGTTGCAAAGTCGAAATTCCAGAACTTTCGAAAGAATCTAGTATCATCCCTATGAAGGCAAATAGAAACCTCATCCCGATGTTGGAAACCCCACTGAAAGAGCAGAACATTCCTAAGACACCTGGTATCCAAACCCCTGGTGTCCAAACCCCTGGTGATCACAACATGAGTATGACCAGTAACTACACACCGATCACCAAAATGCTAGCAGCTAATTTGAAAGGAATTGACATTGATTCGATACCTACCCCAAACATTGCTATCACTCCCGGTTTTCATCCGTTTACCCCTAACGTTGACATGGCTACGCCGTATTCCAACAGACCCACTGATTACTCTACGAGTAGTTCTTATTATCTGCCTTCCGATAATGAACAGAATAAGTCCCTAGAAGCCCATTTGAAGGAAGAAGAAAAGAAACCGACAGTTGGGGTCCATAAGAAGGACAATCATCTGAATATATTCAATAAAAATGTTATAGGAAAGAAAAATTTGAGTTTGATGAAACATAACATATCCAGCCCAAGTAGTAGTTCTGGCAGTTCTAGCGATAAGGACGACAGCTGGGCAGATAAGGGTAGCAATGATACCATAATATTCAATAAAAAGGATACTCCAAGAAATAATTATTCGTTAAGAACTAGAAAAGTTCCTGAAGAATCTGAAAAAAATAATAGTAAAGGAGGTGCTAAATCATCCGACAAAGTAAAAACTAAACACTTGAAGAAGGAGAAGACTGTGAAGACTAGGAGGACATCTACTGAGAGAAGAGATAATATTAAAAAAGAAGCTGCAGAAGAAAAAACCAAAGGTAAATCCGAAGAGAAACATTTAGAGGCTGAGCAAAATACTGTAATTGAGAAAATTGTCTCAGTTTCTAGGGAAGAAAGCACAGAAAGTATAACAGAAATCATAAAGGGCACCAGTAAGGCGAAGAAGCCCGCTGGAAAAAAATATTCAGGAAAAGCTAAAGCTGAACTAGTTGAAAAACAAATCCAGCTCATGCACGATGATAACACAAATACTGTATCTGAGGTATCACATGATGAAATGCAAATGAAGATTGAAGCTAAAGACGATGGTGGTCGAGAAACGAAGACCCCTGATGAGAAAAACAATAAGCAAGACAATGGAGACAGGAAAAAAACTAAATCCGAAGCGAAGCAATTTGTGAACATGAAGAATATTTGTGAAGAAAAAGTCACAATGCTAGAAAAATTAGAAGAAAAACGGCAGAGGACGATAAAAGCAATAAAAGACAGCGATAAAAAAATTGGCGAACAATCAAAACCACAAAGAAGTCACAAATTCAAGATAAAACCGATACCCAATTTGACATGTCGAAAAAAGGTATCGCCTAAAAAAAGTAGTCAGTCGAAAAAAATCGTTCAGCCTAAGAAAACCCTCCAAGCTGAAATTTCCGAAAAAAGATTGAGTGTCCTGCACAGCGATCTGTACGATAGTGATGAGAGTGAAGACGATATTTCTTTAAGACTGAGCCCTGGTGGTGAAGATGTGAAATCACACACGAGTGTATTGGCGAATTATGAAAAAACTGAACCGTCAGTATCGGATGTCGAAGCCCAAAACTTGATTGAAGGTCTGAAAGAACGCGGAATCCATTTGATGCACAATAGAAGTCCCAAGAAAAAAGAGGGTGCGTCTCAAGAATGCACAACGCCTGAAAAACAGATAGAAAAAGAAGAGTTGGTTGAGAATAATCATAGTTCATCACAAATTGACACACCACTTAGGGATACATATGATACTAAATTACTGGTAGGCGAAGATTTGCATATCGTATTTGACGATACCATCACTAAACCTATCGAACATGATTCAGGAAGGTTCAAAGATCCCATTAGTTCGTTCATTGGCAAGGTGTACCTCGAGGAGCTCGGCGGAGAAATTGATGTTCTACTCAAATTCACAGAAAGTAGCATTTTGTTAGATATACCGCCTGTTATAATAGAACCTGAAGAAGTCAAAGTAGTCGAGTCTTCTAAAAAGATAGTCATTCAAGAGGTGTACGTCATCAACGAGCACAAAATTGCTCAGGCTGTCCAAGAAGAAAGTACAGGCAGTTGTACAGAAAAAAGGCGAGCAGATACTGGAATGTCCGTTGGACCAGAAGTACCTGAAGAAGCTAAACCAGCAACAGATTATGTCATAGATGACGAACTCATGGATTTTGCTGCTACTGGGACGGACGAGCTGAAAACATCCCCAAAAAGGTAAGAATTTCAAAATATCATATACTCTATTCAAGCCTATCGTGATGGAATCCAAAACGATAATAAACTTGTTGGTTCGATGATTGCGTTATTGAAGAAAGGATCGTATTCAAAACTTTTTCAATAAGAAAAACAAAAAATGTAGCTGATAAACATTTTCACGATACAAGATGTTAAACTTGAAAAAAAAACATAATATTCTAGTAATTTCCTGAACATGAAGGCAAATGGTTCCGTAATATCATTCATCCAATTCGAAATCCAGTGGCGCCTTGAAGAGGTTAGGAATATTTTTCGTTCTGAACCCACATGCTTCATTTCCGATTTTTTATTCAAATAACAGCCCTATCCAAAAACCCATTCAAACTGGTGATGTAATTAACTTGTTATCGTTCCTCTTCATGTTCTATCAACGCTTCGTGACGCTTTTAGCCAGCCGTGTTCATACGGCTCATAAGAGTAATTGTTATCTCAGTCAGAAACTATGAGTATGACATACAATTATAGTCGAAATGTATGTCGTGATAACGATGTACTAAACACTGGTGCAGTCACTGATGGTGTTTTGTTTCGTCAAAAACGCTAACGCCATTTTCATCCATAATGGCCTAATAGTTATGAAACTCCCCAGAAGATGGTGACATTTTCACAGATTTCTGTACAAATAGTTGACGTTTTGAGATTATAATTATGCAGTTCGATCTAAAATTGAGAAGTAACCTAAATTACTACTTCTGAATCAACATTATTTAACACAGATTGTGCAATTATCAATAATACTGATTTTGTTGTCATTTTTGTACCGCCACGTACTGTTCGTTTCCTGTTTCACTATGAAAATCGCGAATTTCAAGAATTATCTAAAAAACGTACTCAGTGAAAAGTAAGCTAGTCTGAGTGAATACTATCGAATAAATATTTTTTTTTCGCTATACTGCCCGTTGGCGACCGAGTCGTGGAGAGCGTCAATAAAATTGAAGAAATGTTGAATTTAAACAGTAATATTGATTTCAAATGATATTTTGGCACTTCTTCGATAAATTATTGAAGAAATGCTGTACCATTTGAAAATAATGAATTCTAATTGAGATTCTCTGGATGAAATGTTCCTATACATAAGATTCACTTCGTATGATACAATTGATTCCCGCGAATAGGAAATGCTAGAAATTCCTATGCATAGACTAGCATTTTCCTATTCGTAGGTACGGATGATTTTCTACGAATATTAAATGTTCCTGCGAATAGGCACGAAAAGAGAGACATCTATTTGTTACGGGCATTTTCCTTTTCGTACGAATTCCTACGTATAGACGGGCATTTTCCTTTCCGTAGAAATTCCTACGTATAGACAGACGTTTTCCTTCTCGCAGGAATTCCCATGAATAGCTACTTTCCTTTGGTTGTGCCATTTTTCTGGGAATTTGTTGAAATTATTTTTCTGATACTAGTATTCAGCTTGTATTCATTTGTTCGGGACGAGATTTCTCAAGCCACAAGAGGATCAGTTCATGTACTAACGCTGTTTACATCAGTGTGAAGTTCTCGCAACTGTCATGTTCCGGAGATTCCCCAGGTGGCGAGCAGACGGCAGCTGCGCAATGAAAGTCCTCGAATAAAACGTCGCCTGGCGGTTGCTGTTTCTTTTAATTTCTCTCTGGATTTGGATTCATCACTTGACATTGGAATTGAAAAAAAAACACACGACACGGTTTATTGAAGAATAACCGTACACCATAAAATGAATCCTTCACCTTCAACCTAAATAGTTACTAAAATTATTTCGTATCAATGAGGAATTCATAGAATAGGCGAAAAAAATATCTAAATAATTATAATTATAACAATTTAGGGCTTAATTTCACTCTGTGCATTCTGAACATTTCTTCCTGAGTTTGTGGGAACACTGATTATATTCTGACGACTGACGTCGATAATGGGATGTTAAGCAAACAAAATTTTTTTTGGTCATTCGATAGTACTCACCCAAATTAGCTTCCTGATACAAACCGTTATTCTCTGAGTACTTTCTTATTTGTTCTCAATGGTTCTCTCAAAGAAATGATCTACAGGGTGGCCCATCGAAAACGTACCGCAAGGCATTACAGGCTGGGAAAGAACTTTTCGATAAAATCCAAAAACAGGTCAAGTTTGTTTGTCAGGGGGTCACATTTTGACGTAACAAGCAGTTGGATTGATATCAGAAGATTTCATTTGCTTGACGTGTATAGGCTATTCGTTTATAACGATAAATCTGAGTTTCAAAATATTGCAGCTATGCGAGGAGATTGATTTTGCTGCAAATAGTGTGATAATGTTATTGAGCATGTCGATTAGGTTTGCCCCCTTTTTGTGCAAGAATATTTCGACGTATAGTTCGAATAGGATAATAAAATAAGAGTAGATGAATACTTTTAAGCTCATAATTGTTTCTTGGGGTTCTTTCAATTCCAGTTCAGTTTTGTTCAGATATCTCTATTCCGACATCGAACCGTTCATACTTTATCTACTTCAAGATTTTCCATCCGATTCCATTCAACCACCCTGTATGAGAAAAAATCAATCTGGCTCTGAGGTGAGAAGCCTCATGATATCACCCTACTCTATTTCCAATTTCATCGACTTAGTGCCTCACAGTCCAAAATTAGTCAGCTAAGTTCATATTTGGACTTGGAGAATTAAAAAATATTTTTCATCTTGAGAATGGTCACAGATAGGAATAGGGAAATAACAGGTGAAGTTTTTGAATATGTGACAATGATAAATAAAATGATACACCGGGTGTTTTATTTGAAAATTCGAAGTTTCTACTGATTTCTGGTAGAAGTGGCAACGTCGCATCGTCGAAAATTTTTTAGATGAATAGATCATGTTGATTTATGTACATATCCAGATTTTCAGATTGATCCTTGGTTTCGTTCGCTAGGAAAGTTCAATTCACGTTCATCGTGAAAAACCTTGTATATTATAATGTTGAGTTTCTTGATAAATCTAAAGGCCAGGGTGAATGTCAAAAAAGTTGAACGAGAGAACAAGGACATGTCAATCTCGTTCAACTTGTGCAGGTACCTAGAGAGCAACATCGATTTTATTTCTGTATGAGAGAACTAGTAATGATGGCAAGTTGATGGCAGCATGTCAGCAGTCAGCACCTTCAAGCTCTTTAGAAACCTGATTCGACCAATCATATCTTCGGTCCACAAAAGTCATGTTTATTATCATATTAGTCTGTTTTTCATTTATTATTCTCGAAAACAGATGGTCCCGTCGACTTAACGAGTGGACCTTCTTCATACAAAGTTGAATTATCTTTTATGTAAAAACATTCAAAACCCGTTTGCGGCTGGAATTCTAATTGGATGGATGATATCATGCATCTTATACCTCTCTAGAATCTCATGAATATTTATGGAGTGGTTCTCTAGGCATTACCAAAAAACGTATTTTTATCAACGTACATCCTGAAAATGAATCATATTTGCTTATTTTTGAGTTGTATCTGATTGATCAATATTTGGCCCTGAATTTTTTCATTTCCTCTTGCAACTGGAACACCCTATACTATGATATAATACTTTTGAATAATTTCATTTGGGCGTAACAAATGTTCAGGCTCGAAATATTCTTTTCCATAATTCATCTTCATTTCATAATATGATTTTCTTTCAGCGCAAAAAAACGAAAATTGTCCGAAGATGGAAGAGATCATACGGAAAACAAGGCGAAGAGGATATTGAAACGGCTTAACGTCGATAAGTTTTTGAACAATATTCATGCGGATACTAATTTTCATATGAAGAAGTGAATCCAAAGTATAAATCAGTATTTGTAAGTTTTGATGTGGATATTTAATGTCGACTTCATGCTCGACTCAATGTTGTCAAAATTTAAGACATGACTTGAGGTTGCCCTAAGAATAAGTCATAGGTTCAACATCACAGACAACACAACTCGAAAAATGCATAAAAATATTGTGAAATTAAATATTCCTGATAACAAATTCCTCAGAATGCTCTGTTGGTGTCAGTTTTGATTTGTGGAACCTCAATTTTTCTCATATTTTTACAATTGAAAGTTTCAGAAAACAATTTTGCTAGTCTTGAACCTGCCGTTTGCCTAATTAGCATGAGGATTCGGTGAAATCTAAAGTTGGTCAATTTGAATCCCACAAAAGTTCAAAAGTCTCGTTCGTGAATGTTTCCATATAAAATACAAACAAATTTCATCTTCTAGAGTGTTGGGTCAAGTTGAGTTAGGAGTAAGATACGTCGTTTACGAGTTCACCATATTTAACTCAAACATATAACAGCTAATTTCTTTAATGCATGGCAGTACTTGGAAATTTCGGAGTATTCGAGTTCTCTTCTCTCTTCTAAAAATGAAAAAAAGGAAAGATATCACTGTATTTGGAATTTAGCTTTGAGCTAGATAATAGAGAAAGATTTTTTTTTCATAATTTGTAGCAGATTCTTTGATTTTCCTTCCTTGATAGTTATTCCTTCTACTATGATTTCAATAACATTCAAATTAGTTATTTGTTGTCCATTTTCAGTAAGAACAATTCCAGCTACTTTTGATTTGTCGATATGCCTTCTGTTCGAATTGCTATTAATAGAAAAACCTGGTAACTTACATTTCTGTTTGTCTGCTGGTCACTAAAAGTGTAAAAGATCAGAGATAAATTTGTAACGAGAAGATTTTCTATTTTTTAAGTTGATAACGGAAGCAGATTCTTTTCCGAGAGATTAGTAGAATTTTATATATATATATATATATATATTTATATAAATATATTTGTGTATTTCCAAAATTTTGTATAAACAAGTTGACCATACGCAAGAAATTGTTTAGGAATCTAGACGCAATTTTCGAAGTAGTGATAACTTGGAGTAGATCATCGGTTTGGCGTCATCAAAAATGAGAAACTCACAAAAATCTACAAAAATGAACATACCACTACTTCGGTCAACCTATAGATAGTGATAAGTGAGTATAATCATCGATCTTTTTATTGAGAATAGGTTTGATGAAGATCTAGATAAGTTTTTCGGCCCGAAAGCTGAATATCATAAATATATGTTTATTATTTTTTAATTTTCTCACCGAGATTTTTATATCGATGTGAAATGATTTGCTATAGATACATGACTATTTTGAATGATCTAGGGTAGTTAGTGAAAAGAAAATACCATTTCCTCTTTTATATGATCGATTATCCAAACTAACTAGTGTTCAGAATTATCTAAGGCCCTAAGGTATTGATAATAATTTGATGTTTTTACAAATCATATCGATCATTGAACATTTCCTCAACTTATAAATATCACTGTTCAATATTTTTATATTACTCAATATAATTTTTTACTCTCATTTTAACAAATGATTTCGACAAATTGTGTTGCAAAATTTGTATAAAACACCATTTCTTCTTTTTGCCTTTGTTTATGTATTGGTATTTCTCTGAGGTTCGACTCTCAATGAAATTACAGTGTTTCACGACAAAAAATATTTGAAATGAACAGAAGTGAAAATCGATTTGGTAGACCTAGTAAATCTGTTAAATATTTAGTTATTTGATTAGAATATAAGCTTATACTTTTTCATCTGAGGAGATCAAATGTGTACATACAATTTTATTTATTGTAATAAATTTTTCAATTTCATGATCGATCATTTCATGTTATACTATACAGTTATACTGATAACTGTCTGTAGTATAAAAATTGTAAGTCTAAATGATTGATTAGATACATTAGATTGATTGAATCATTATGACTAGCCAAGGTAGCCTTATGACTTATTTTGTACATTGTCATATGCTGCTGGCTTAGGGTGAAGAGACTTGTTTTAAGGACGGGTTATTAATCCTGTCACTAGTCTAAACTGACTTTTGCTCAAACTCGGAATGTTTTTGGCTACTATCCTTGAAGGATACATCATCATACATTGTATTGTAACATGTCTGAAGATTGTGATTGTGATTCCTTTCTTAACAAGGGCATCGGTGGTTCCATTTTTTTCACTTTTCTCGTGCACTGCCACACACATTATAATATATTCTCAGAATAAGCATTATCATTGGTATCTCCGAAGATAAGATAAAAGATATAGGGTCGATGAAGGTAAGAGATATAGGGTCAATTAAATGGTGGCAATCAATGACACATTGGCATTATCAGATTTGGTATTCGGTGTTCTTCCAGAATCTCGTCTGGACATCACAAACAATAATTACCAAATGCTGTGATGACAAAAACAGTTGATGAGTTTTTGACATCATTATTGAGTCAGCAATATATAACACCATATGATTTGATAATTCCATTCAACAATTGCCAAGAAGATTACCCTTTGCGAAGCAACAAGTAAGAAGTAGAAGAACTGGTTGGCAGAATAGATGAACCTATATCGAGGACTCGCCGAGCCCTTGATCTGCATCATTTGTATTAATCTCCACGAAGGGAAGATCTATTTGCGAGATAATGTGTGGACTGGAAAACACAATGATGTCCGGTACAAAGATAGCTACTCACTACCGAGAATTGACGATACTGTAGCAACATTGGCAAAATCAAGAGGGTTTTCGACTTGGAAGAGTCGAGTTGTATGAGTGGTCATACCTTAAACGGATAAGAAGACTTTATTCACCACTGGAAGTGGACTTGAGTAGTTCACAATGATCAGATTGAAGGAGTTGGTACTGCATGAAAACATGGAAAACATGCCCTTTATACCTAAATGATTGCATAGGTAGAATTTCAAGGACACATGAACCTGCAGAAATTACAGAAACCAGTGAGTTTTCTCAGAGACAGTATCAGAAGAGGGAAGCCAACCAAATGAGATGAAGATCCAAGACATTGGAGACTGGCACAGATCAAAGGCTAGCACAAAGTAAGAAGTTTCCTGGGATTATATACCTACTACTGTTATTTTAGGAAAGGTTTTCCTGATATTGCACTCCAGTCCAAACAGATTAAATTATTATATTAGCAGAGAACACTAAATTCTTAGGGGTTCAGATTGATCAAAACTTAGATTAGGGAACACATATTTTAAACATGTGCGTGTGAAATTTTAGAAAATTTGACATATCAACACTACCTGGTATATGTGTATTAATGCTTGGTGTTTCTGTTTGAAAATAGAGAAAAATTCGACTAATTCGAAAT
This sequence comes from Gastrophysa polygoni, assembly GCA_963576655.1. Lineage (NCBI taxonomy): Eukaryota > Metazoa > Arthropoda > Insecta > Coleoptera > Chrysomelidae > Gastrophysa > Gastrophysa polygoni. The sequence continues at coordinate 13,004,115 of OY755083.1, read as the reverse complement.
AAAACATATGTTCAATACAACAAGTCTAGATTCAAACTTTCCAGCACATACGATTGGCACAGACAGAAAGAGCTCCTACTTACTCGTGTATTAAATTCTTCAACTTATCACCGAAAGAGACGCAGCAAGAATCCTGTTTTAAAAAATTTAAAAAACTTGTTTATAATAACATTTTAAAGATAGAACCTTACACTGCTCGAGAATTTGCAGAATATCTATAGTTTTTACATAAATATGCCCTCTTTTACTTTCACTTTTGATCTGTAACGTGATTACTGATGTGATTGTATTATATTGCAGTTGTTTCAACTATTTTAACCTGTCCGAAGTCATATTCATTTAATTGTTGATATATGTAGTGGATATTCATGATTGTTTTATTGGGATATCCCTTTGGTATATTTTCAGTTTTTGTCAAATGCAATCAATCACATTCACAAATGTCTTGATTGCATTTGACAAAAACTGAACATATACAAAGGGATATCTCAATAAAACAATCATGAATATCATCTACATAACTCCCCCTCAAAATTGCGTTCGTCGATTATATTCTAATATAAGAAATAATCTTCTGTTATTGAAATTGACATTTCCTTTTTATATCTTTAATAAACAACTAACATCAATCACATTCACTTTCATTTGACAAAAACTAAACAGATACAAAGAGATATCTCAATAAAACAATCATGAATATCCACTACAATATACATGTAACCGTAATTTACAATTGTTCGAATAAATTTATCTATCCATCTATCATACTCCACTCAATTAGATGATAGTAGATCGAATCAACCTGAACTGGTCTAGCGAGAAAGCATTCAAGCACTCAAGTCCAATCCCGGGAATTCCAAAGCCCGTTCATACTGGACTCAGGTCCGAGAAATATCGTCGTTGGAGCCGTACTGTACACCAAAGTCAGGACTAAGCTAGAAAGCAACTCTTGTGGGACCAGGACAGGGTTTTGGTGATTGATGCAGCTGTTGACCATTTCCATGAATACTTATACGGAAGGGAATTCCTCATCAGAACCGACCATGCGGCTATGATGTGGCTATTTTAGATGAACCTGAAGATCAAGTAGCAAATTATTGAGAAAAGTTGAACCATTTTGGTCTAAATGGCTAGACAAGTACTATTCATGACTGACGATAAATTGATACGAGAGTTAGAGGGAGACTTTCTAGGAGATAAAGGACAGGAGATACACCCACAGAAAATTCAATATTGCCTACGGGGTACCATTTGACAGCAGATCAGACGTTCTCAATTAGTAGTGCCCAGGAGCAGGGCAAGAAAGTTCTAGAGGAAATCCATGTTGGCGAATTAGGCAGACATTGCTGATCTAACAAGACGAAGCGAGGCAGAGATTTCATTAAGTCCAATGCCGTAAAAATGTAGAAAGTCGGTGCAGAAGGTACTTGTATATAGTCAGTTTCAAAAAGTTTGCACCATTTTTTATTATCCATTCGTCAGAAAGTTGATATGATTGAAGTGAAAAAAATTGGTGCATTGCAAATAACTTCAATTTGAGTTGTCAAGGTCTGAATTTCCAAACGGGGGAAGAACAAAAATCAGGTATTTTGATCAAGAGTAGGTAAACTACCCTTATTTTGGATATCATCAGAAATGTTGTTTCTCAGAAGGTGTTATCATTTGTATTAGAATATCGATGTTTGTTGATAATGATTAGAATTTTTAATAGTATTTGTTGCAAATTTGATACTTCACTCTTTATTCTCGTACAAATATAATGCATTGGACGAACGTTTGCGAGCGCGTTTGGAGTGCCGATGGAGATTCCAATCGAGTTATTAATTTCGAGTCGAAACTGTTTATGACACATATCATACTAATTCAAAAATATTTCAGATAAAACAACAATCGGTACTTCATTTCGATTGGATTCACAAAAACTAACCAATAAAATGCTACTCATACATTGAATTGCATTGAATGCCTATAATATAGTATATCGTGTCACGAGGGCAGAAAATGAGCCCTAGCAGCCCGCGGCTTTTAGCTGAACGACGCCATTAGATGCACGAGGGCTGCTAAAGAGTTTTCTGCATGTGTGACACAACTGTTTTTCGCCTACCATAAACAAAAACAAACGGAAGTTTTAACAACATTTTTTACAGTTTTGTTCTCTTCATTCCAAACTTTGATTCACACTGACGTTCAATAAAAATGTATGTGAAACGTCAAAATACGTACCACGAAAGTGACTGTCAAAGGTGTCTAGCTGGTGAAAAACTTCAAAAACGAGTTAAGCAGCCCAAGAGACGATATAAATCACTTTCGGTCATATTTTTAGGCTTGATATGATTCATTTTCAGATATGGTGGGCGAAAAAATAAATATACCTTCAATCTTTATATGATATCATGAAATAGGTATTCCGTCAAACAATGTTTGCTTGTCATATTTATTTCTCTACACTGTTTATATTCAGTATATGCAGTTACATTTAATTTTTTTTAAATTTCTGGTTTACAAAAATAAGAAGGAAATAAATAATTCATGTGAAAGAAATATTTTTTCTCGAACTAACGACATGGATTGAGTATAGGTGTGTGAGGCCTCACGCACTAGATGTTGACATTTGACATTCTGTTGAAGAACACCCCAACCAAGAATTCCACGCATGACGGAACAGTTTGGGATCGGCGTTTTCTATATCGGTTTCTTCCTCTAATTGATTGACGAGGACCGCCCTGTAGTCCACTAGCGCTCTTTTCATTCGCCTCACAACGCTGGGGAAAAATTTGGCCAAGTCGTTCTCTTCGCAGGGATCACTTGGAATGTCGTACAAGCACAAGGAGCCATCTATATAAAGGAACATGATTATCGAATTGTTATGGATTTCTTCGCAAACAGAAACGAACAGGAAAATGAGTATCCCCACTGCTATAGAAACATTGAAAGTCGTTATCTTGGAAATGATTCGGATATCATCAATAGTATTTGTATATCTAGGCCGCGAATAGATATTTACGTTACTAGTCCGGTAAGTACACTTTTACAGTATGAGTGAGATGTTTACGGACGAGGCGCAAGCCGAGTCCGGAATTTCGAAACGAGTACTGTAAAAGTTTACCGGACGTGTGACGTATAACATTTTATTTCATACTGCTAAAAAACAAAAATGAACAGTGAAAAATAAAATATTAATCTTTGTTGAAGTGCTACAACAAAAAAATGGAAATGTATCAGCAAGTAGCAACTCCCTAATAAATAATTCATCCAATGGAGCTCCTGGTATCCATATTCATGGGAACGAAAATTCAACGGTTAATATTAATATTAGCAATAAGTAATTTCTGTGTATTGTTTTGCTGTTGAATTTTTAATAAATGTATTCATGCTTTTGACGCATAACTGAGTTTTCAATATTTACAATCCGGTAAAATTTCATTACGGGATAGTAGCACGTGATGAAATATTACGTGCGCCTATCCAGTAAAAGTCTATTTTCCGGATTGAAATCAGGTACGTAAAGGTATGTTCTATGATGCAGTATGAAATAAATATCTTTTAAGCGTGCCAAAAGAAAAGTTATCGCCGAGGCCGCCTGCGGCCGAGGCAGGATAATCTTGAGGTCGTTAAAAGTTTCGAGGCCATGGTATACACACTATTCGTGATTCACTATTTCGTGAAATCGTCAAAATTATCAAACTATATAAGTGCAAATGCACTTTGAAATCAACAGCAGTTCGATTTACTTTACGATTTACGAAATCACAGCGTTGCTATGGAAATGTTTGAAAACATACAAATAACTATGTTACTGTAATATTTTAGAATTGTTAAATTTGGTAATGGCATTTGGTTTGGTGACCGTTGCTATGGGTACCGGCCGCGAAATTTAATTTCGCGTACTCAGTCGAGAACGTGAAATGCTCTCTTCGCGTTCGATTGCACGAAAAATATATTTTGAAATGCTCTCAATAAGGTTATTCATGTTCATCATCATCTCATGATGTTAGGTAGGTTCAACTAAACTAAGAATTGGACTAATAATTGGGAACTTGGAGTGGTGAAAATAGGAGAACTGCTATGGCGGTCTGTACATCTTCATTTGTCTTTTGAATGAAGAATTGAATAATTTTTAACAGAACGCGATAAAGTGAGGTGTGAGAGGGTTTCAGCAATTTTCAGTTCGAGTTTCAGGCTGCCCCAACCCAACGCGGAAAATTCGTAACACCTACGAATATTCGCACTGCATATGATTCGTAGCTCATTATTTCCACTGCAAAACTAGCGCGGTTTTCTTCGCTTTGACTGCGATTTATCAGCGTGTTCGCAATGTTCGCAAAAATATAAGATTTGAACTGAAATTGGGAAACTAATTTCCCTTTATATATAAATTCATGAATGAGTTAATGCCAATCTTGCGGCTCTCCTTAGAGCATTTTCATCTAGTTCGATGAATCCATCAACAAATTTCTTTGTTCTCAAGTAATTATGTAACATACAAGATACGCTAATTCATAAAGTTTAAGTTTTGAGTTATTTCACCTCAATCTCTCTTCTTCCACTGCAAGGAACAATGGTGCTTCTTCTTCGTGCGAAGATGTATACATTTTTATTTTTTAGAATAGCAAAGCAAAGTATCATTCTTTTTTCTTTTTCAGCAATAGCATCCAACATTTCCGATACCGAATATATAACGTGAATGATGCGATTGTATTCGCTTTGGTGGGAATCCGCCATGGAATTCGCTGCGGATTATCCGTCACGAATCCGCTTCAGATCGATGAATACAAATCGTATTGGTCAGTATTTATCAAATCATTATGAAATTCTTAAATTTGAATGATAAACAACAGTTTTTTACCATCAGAATGAGTTTCGACATACCTAATTCCATATTATCAGTTGTACCAATATAAACACCTTCCTAATTGTTAATTATCGATTATTAATTGTAAATTTCTAATTTTAAGGTTAGTTGACTCCATAAACTCACCATTTCGATGTCAAACTGACCTCTTTGAAAATGTTTCTTTTATAAGCTCTTTAATTTTTGGTGTAAAACTCTTTCGATTTGAGGTAGGTAAAGGCCTAGATACGCGTGGATTACGATGAGATAAGGATGGTTATTGTCTTCGACCATAAAACAATGGTCGAAGGTTATTCTATGCTAGAGTTAGGTTGATATTTTACATGATTACTCATCAATAAGAAATCAATAGCAGTTTACTTAGCTACAAGCTAGCCAGTTATGTAGAAAGACTGAAATGTGCGTGAACAGGAAAAGTGTATATTGGATAGGAAATATCAATTTACAAATCGAAGCGGAATTCAATGCACCTTGGGAAAATTCAGTTGAGAACTTGAATTCCCTAAATTATTGGGGATACAATAACGCACTGAACTAAAAATCTATCATCTCGCTTTCTGGTCTCCAAAAAAGACTTAATAATACATATCTTAACTATGCAATCACCTATCCATTTTTGTGGAGGAAGGTGCGAGTGCAAACTCAAAATTTTTCAAATTATTATTTAGTTGAAACTTTCTCAAAGCCAACTATGCAGAAACAGTCAAGATCACTTTCAGATCACAGAGTTTCATTTGTAACTAGAAGGCAAATATTGGGAATAATATAATAATATTGTAATGAAAAATTGTTCACCAGATTATTTGATAATAGCGAAGACTGGTTTGTATTTCGTTAATAAATTACCTCTTGGGTCACACGGATTCTTCTTTGCATTTTCATCCAAACACTTTATCGTTGAACTTTTTCTTATTCCTTCGTATTCTATTTCGGTTAACGGAGAGTAGTTTACTTTGCTGATGACGTTTCCTGCTAGGCTGCTAAGAACAGCGCTTGTGTTGTAAGTTTGTTCTTCAATGTCACTGATCACGATGTCACCGTAGTATCCGTTCAAAGATCCATTTTGATTGGCTCCTTTAAATGAAAGTATAAGCAGTGTTTTTCTTGAGTTCTCAGAAAATTTCATTAAATATAGAAGGGCATGTGTCATTCAAGTTACCCACTTCACTACTGAGCTCCTTTCAATTTATTTATCTACCTCCTATACGAAAGGAGGTGATTATAATTTGGAACATATAAATATTTTGAATATGCAACAAGCACATTCATTGAGGTTATTCAATTTATGAAGAATATGAAATGAACGTTTTTCTCATCTATTGCCAAAAATCTACCGTATATTGAATTAGAAATTGTTCTCATGAAATATTTTGTGCAATGTTGCGGAAGTGCATTTGTATCAGCTTTGAAGAAAATCATTCGATAACTCGAGGATATTTTGATTCGAAACACTAATAGTGTATGTTATTGTCATAAGAGAAAAGACGATATAGATTTACAAACTAGGTTGAATTAAATAGGGTCTCCCTTGAATGTCTAGACTCCTGAAACCAAAATAAAATACGATATTATTTTCTATATATTTCTCTCTGAAAATTTCAGGAAGGTACACTGAAGATTATATAGGATGTGCCAGAATAACGTTCCTATATTCCGGGAAGTAATTGTACAGATAAAAATAAGAAAAAATGTTAATCATATCTACATTCGCACAATAAAATAGGATTCGTAATGTTGATTTCTTGGGAAAAATTATTAACTAGGTGAATTTTTTTTTGGGCATCAAAATGAAAATGGTTCGTTTCATGTCATTCTTACAAAAGCATCTGAAAACTAAATTGTCAAAAAAATTGGGACATTTTTGTAGTATCGATCACAGGTTACGCGCCTCCCTGTATATTATATCATGTTTTCCATTTCTCCAAACGATTTGGAGGATCAAATTACCCATAGGTACCGAATTTCGTGATTCTAGGATAAATGGTAACAAGGATTATTCAAGAAAACTGCCTCCAAAGGGTTGTTGTGCCCTTAGGAAGCATTTTCGGTCATATATTCATATATTCATGTAAAGATGAATTCTGTTTAGGTATATATTAGGTATATACATATTGTGATATCATTTTGTGTCCAGAAACTTGTCCAGGGATTGCACATGCATTCATACTTTCATTCTCATATTCTCATTTTGAAAATTTTTCTTAGTGGCATCAAATCTCGTACATTCACTGATGGCCAAATGCTGAATTCTAGAGCTTCATAAAAAGTACTATTTCTGATGCATGATAACTTTGACTTTAATAATTTTCATATTGCCCAGGCGTTATAAATAATGCCCAATCAATCACATTGTCCATAAAATGTAATCGACTACAATAAAAAGTTGCACTAGTTGATTTGAATCACTGAATATTCAACAACTTACCAACTATGAGTTTCCAGTTGTAGAATCTGAGAGCTGCATTTCTCGTTTTTTCGTCCAGATTTATTACAATATCGTTTCTCGCTGAAGGCAAATCGTATGCCTGTTAATTCAAAAGAAATGTTCTTTCAAATATAGTGTAATTCGGCTATTTATAGCGTGATTTTTCAGTGAGCGGAACTGGGCTATGAAAATAAAATATCCTAATTAATCTGTATACTATTGGGTGAAAATGACTGATGAATCTCAGTGGTGGTGTTGTCAATTATCACAATCAATTTATGTAAGTGAGCAGTGGAAAATTTCCGGCAATGGGTTGAAGCAATCAATATTGCCAATTTTGATCGATACATAGGTAGGGTGGTACTCTAGTCTATCGTATGATCTGAAGCTAAATGTGGAAAAATGTGTGGGGTGAATGAGAACGAAGTGTAGGTTACACTCTCCCATTTGCATTGTTTCGTTGATTGATTCATCACTCAGGAGTCTTTTCTCAATGTAACAGATTGTTAAAAAAGCATCAGTGGCCCCCTTCTCGTCAAATGATATTTCGTTATTGTTCTCACTTCCGACGAACAGATTTATTTCAAACGATCTAATATTCATTCAATAACAGTACTGTTATCATAAACCATATATACAGGGTGTCTGGGAAATGTGGGAAATCACTCGGATTCAGAGAGAACCTAAACAAACAGATGACAAGTTCCTATAATTGTTTTTTAATACAGGCTCTCTTTACGGAAATATCCAGTACAATAAATAACACCCTATGCGAAAAAGTGACAAAAAAATAAATGTTGGTAGCTTGAACCTCAGATAAAAAAAGGGGTTTTGTTTATTGTCGATATACAGTCGAACAGTCATGGTCTTTTTCATGAAAAATAAAACATTGATTTGTTTATTATTATTTTCCTCGAAAACGGTTTATTTTATCGCCAATGAACAGGAGTACTTTTTTTCAGTTCAAGGTTCCAGCTATCCAAATTAATTTATTCTTAGGTCTTTATCATACAGGTTGTTCAAAAATTGAACATCAAAGATAAATCTTAGTCTATCCCTGCTAAACTAAGAAATCTTTATATGTTTCAAGGACACATTTTGAAGAGTCCTTACTAGTGTACTTTGAAAATTATCTAAGAAAAAACGTTTTCCAGCGGCGTCCTTCATGGGCGAATATCTACGTAAGGATGGCCTTAATGAAAAAAATTGTAGGAACCTGCATTCTCATTTTTTCAAGTTCTATTTAAATCCACAATTTCACGGACACCCTGTATATACTATTTTATTTCATCAACTGCGATGTTCACACTTCGACCTATCGTCAATGACCTGGAATATAAACTAGGTACCTGATAGTCACCTTTATATAGTTTTTCATCCTTTTAGATAGTTCCAGAATGATCCAGCCTTTTGTCAGTTCGTGATGACAATTTTTTTTAAGTCAAGTTTGACGTCTCGAAGATCTATCTAATTAATACAAGGCGACTTTTTCATATGCATGACGATTTTATTACAATATATTTCTGTTGATTGCCAACTCACCATGCATAGATGCATCTCATATTCCAAGCGATCTAATCTTACCAAAGTTGACCACTGGTCTATTCCGTCCAAGTCGAGTTCAACAAGTCCAATATCGGCACCCGTTGCTGAGTACAAGGTGGGCAACCAGTCGGTGATGTGCATCAAGTCGGTTGACACCCTGGCAGCCTGTACCAACAAGGGGCTGTAGACGAACGCGACCCCGCGAACACCCCCTTCGAAGGGCGTATTCTTAACGCCTCTAAGAGGATAGTTGCTACCCCAGTTGCGACTGTCAGGGCCCACCGTGGGGGCGCCGTTGTCGCTGATGAACACCACGATGGAGTTCTGGAGCATCTGCTTTTTGTCCAAGGCTTCGATGAGTTGTCCCACGCTGTCGTCCAGCTTCGATACCATAGCTGGAACGTCGATAATGAGGTAGATAAGGAATAGAATCAGAAAAATTTTAGAGATGTTGATGCAGTGCATTGAGACTGATGGTGATTGGGCACAGATTATGTTCTTCACTGCAATGGTGTGTTAGTTATTCATGTATCAAGGGTGAAACATAGGCTTTTATGTACCGCAGCGTGTAGATAGATACCTCTTTATATCTAGACCACGAAAGAAATACATCAAGCCTGTCGTGAGGCTGTATATATTAATATCATATCGGAAACAGATTAAATCAGGAAGTGATGGAATGAACCATGGCAACTCAGTCAATCGTTCGAAATAAGAATATACATACAGTGTGGAACAGCCAAATGGAATAAATTCGATAACGAATAAATGAGAGCGTGTTGGGAAAAACGCTTGGACACGTCGATTTGAATTTTCAGATGCGTATTTTTTTCGAGAAAAAAATAATTATATAGGGTGTGTCATGTGACAGTGGCCGATACCAACTTTCTTATTTTAAATACAACCACCTGTATATTATTAGTTTTTTGGATTCTTCAGAAAATTTTAGACATAATTCATGTACAATGTCCCATACCTATCTTCTAATGTTTCAGGAAGAAATTCAGAAAGTGTTTTCAGATGTATTACAAAAAATAACATCAAAAAAAGAAAATTATTTTATTTCACAAAATCGCTACATTATACTCAATACTTATTTCCCATTTAGCACTTAATATTAAACAAAATAAGCAAAAACCATCAATGTGTTCCTTTTTACTGATATGAAATAAAAATAAAATACGAAAACAGTTTTGTTTATTCTCGTATAAAACTCATAGCCTTAGCAACTTGTTGTCTGTCTGCATGACAGTAGTGATCAGTGTCAGTGCTATTGTTTGAATTTCACTAACTTGGTTAACTCAAGATAACCATTCTACAAGTGATTGGTTATGGAGATAACACACGGACACAAATGGAAGTTCTTCGCTTATTTCACAAAAAATTTCCAAATTTGCCGCCTATATCCCAAGGAACAATTAGCAAAATAGAAAAACAGTTTCGCAAGGTTGGTCATGTGAGACAAATGAAAAAAGTACCTGCCAATACAGTGATGAGTGATTATACGAAATTGGATGATATGCTTGAGTTTCAAGAAAACCCACATAATTCTGGTCGAAAAGCAGCCTCACTGTTCAACATTAGCCACACATCAATTTTTCGAATATTAAAGGAAAGTAAAATGCATCCCTATAAAATGATGCCAACTCAGGAGCTAATGGAAGACGATTTTGACAGGAGAACGTATTTTTGTGAACAAATGATGGAAATGTTAGATAACAATATGATCCAATTAGAAAATGTTTTGTTTTCTGATAAGAGCACATTCACATTTAACGGTCATGTTAATCGTCAAAATTGCCGCTATTGGTTTAATGAGAATCCTCACTAGATGAGAGCGGAACATACACAATATCCTGAAAAAGTCAATGTTTGGACAGGAATTGTGGGAAATCATATCGTAGGTGCCTTTTTCATTGAAGGCAACTCGAATGAAGATAAATATTTAGAACTGCTCCAAAATAATGTCGTGCCAACTTTGACAAACCTATATCCCGATCCAGCAAACCCACAAGTTCCTGCCAATATACTATGGTTTCAGTAAGATACCCATTACCAAATCAATGTCCGGCAGTACCTTAACCAAGATTTTCCAAATCGGTGGATAGGGAGGCGCGGATCGATAGAATGGCCAGCACGATCTCCTGATCTGACGCCATTAGACTTCTTTTTGTGGGGATATGTCAAAAGTATTGTATACCAAACTAAACCATTCACCTTAGATGACCTAAAAAGACGAATAACGCTTGCGATTAGATCAGTCACGCCTGAGATGTTGGGTAACGTTAGAAGACATTTTTATACCAGATAAGCATGTTTCCAAGACGTTCGTGGCGAACATTTTGAACATCTCTTACATTGAAATTGATGTTTTTTTGTTTCATTTACAATATTTGTGAAATAAAATAATTTTCTTTTTTTAATGTTAATTTTTGTAATACATCTGAAAACACTTGATATTTCCGAAACAGTTGTATGGGACATTGTACATGAATTATGTCTAGAATTCTCTCAAGAATCCAAGGAACTAATAATATACAGGGGGTTGTATTTGAAATAAGGGAGTTGGTATCGGCCACTGTCACATGACACAACTTATATAATTATTTTTTTTTTGAAAAAATGCGCATTTGAAAATACGAATCGATGTGTCCATGTGTTTTTCCCAACACGCTCTCATTTATTCGTTATCGAATTTATTCCATTTGGCTGTTCCACACAGTCGCCATATTTGCCGTCAATTTTTGTGATCACATATGATTTGTTAGTGATGTTGGGAATATGTCTGGCTATGTCTTATCCTATTTAAATTGGAATTCCTGTACCCTTCCTGAATTCTCATGGATACTTTCGAAGAACATACAGGGTGATTCAATACTAATCGGAAATGATTCAACAGACTTCAAATTGTGAAGATTCAACCCAAAACACCTAAATCAAATGTATCTGTGTTTTGTTCAAAAATTCGAAAACGATTTGTGTCAAAAAATCATTTGAGCTCACTGAAAATGTAAATAGTGATTCAATTGGAACAATAATCGAATGTCGAGATTTCTAGATTGCTGAAACTCATTGTTTTCGAATGGATATTTGCCTATCAAGACTATCAGTGGATATCACTATACAGGATGTTTTTCATCAATCTCTGAAAATAAAGTTTTTATGAATATTTTTCCTAGTCACGTGAAGCAAGTGTAGCACATCAAATATCTAATAAATCTGAGTGATGGCGAGCGACTATAGATTGACCGCTCTTTATAATGATAACAAAGAAAAGGCGTTGCCAGTGTTCCAGAAAGGATGTTACCAAAAAAGTTCTTCTATTACGCGATGCCAAGATGCTTATACACTGTAGTGAAAACGATAACCATAAAAATTAGTTTCAGAAGGAACCGGTTATAATTGCGCAAGGTCGGGTGAATTAGACAAAAGTTACCTACGCTTTGTCATGGTAATTATATGAGAACATGAATATTGCCTCTTCCCATTCAGCTGAAATTGCTCGTGATCTTTTCCGAGCCAGTCTCCTATCAGAATATGACAATTTCTTACATCAACATAGTATTCTAAATTCCAATCGCAAAAATCCGAAATGGAACAACAATTTAGCTCTGACGGAAAAATTGGAAAGATTAATATATCCTCCGAATGCCCTCAGATCGTATATAATAATTATACGAATAATTTTTCTTGCTTATTCACATTAGTCACGCTGAAATGAGGTACCTAAGGACCAAATCTTCTCATTGTTTGATTTCATTTATTTAGGTATGTATAAGTTGTCAGTTTCAGTTTATGAAAAAACCGTTTATTCAATTCTCTTGAAATTCGGTTGGTTTTAATACAATAGCAAAATACTTCTTCTGAACTCATTGGATTAGCTTAATTAGGCCAGTGACTTGATTGGAGGCGACTCAGCTGATAAAAATATAAAATATGTCACGCCATTCAAGTAATGGTTTTTAAGAGCAAGCATATCAAAATACTTCACACGAAAAATTTTATAGAATGAAATTTCTTCGTATCTTGACCGTTTTTGAATTCTCGTTCTCGAAAGAAATAAGTGAAACGAAAAAAAAAGAATGAATAATATCAAAATGGGGTATTCTTTTCATCTATATTAATTCTACATAGATATATTCTGTTCATTTAATATTTTATGATATATTCATATTCATATATATATTAATATTCATTATTATTGCCATTGCGAACCTACCAAATTTCAAGGAAATCGAAAGAGCTTTTTTCATGGAGTGACTGGCCTTAGTGAAAACTTTCATGACAACTATTTTTTCTTAACAACAAATTCACCCATAATTTTTTTCACATCAATGATACACTCTGTATATAATCAATGATGGTTATTTTATGTGCAAAGTTATAGGTTAGCGAATGATAAAATAGAATATCTTGACCGAAGAACAACAAATTTTGTATCAACACTCTACCCTGTTGAATTATTCACGTTAGTGGAACGAGGGTGAGATGGACTTTTCAAACTCTATAATAGTTATAGGTACTTGATATGAAGGGCGAATCTTAAGGAGGGAACTCCTACTATAAATGCTACAAAAATCGTGAAACGGAGCTGTTGCTGCCACATACCAAGTTCATTTTGTAATTTGCTTTCTCATCTTTTATTATAAGATCAATTATTGATGATTACTCTTGCGCTGATCTTGATCTTGAGTGAAGTCAACATTCCCTGACACCGACCGCAGATCACATAAACTCATTACGAATATTACGTTCACTCGATAATTAGTGGTAATAGTGGTTCATCTGGTTGGAACCAGTGACCCTGAAACGTAGAACTCAGTCAAGTTGAAATTGATGAATGAATTTCCTAGACAATCATTAACTATGTAGCAGCGGCGTGTGTTCCGTAGGGTAAGGGAGGCCGGGCCCTGTCGAAATGTTGTTTCTCAACTATTATTGAAGCAAAAAAAAGAGCAGTTCAAAATAAAATTCAACCGCAGGGTACGTTATGGACACGAGATTTTTGATATAACTATTGCATGAAAATTGATGATGCTCTGATAAGTTACTATATAGGTACAAACATGCATTCTAGTGGCGCCTTGAAGGTGTTTTTCACAAGAAAGTGGTTTCTTCTTATCTGATTTTCCTGAATGTTATTGAAATACTTGCTGATTTATAATATTTTGACACCAACATGCACCCGTATCACAAATGGTAGAAATAAAACTTGTTATCGTTTGGATACATTGGAAGAATTATATAAATTTTATTTCTCGAAATGGAACACCACATCATGCAGTGGAAATAAAAAGTTTATTATTCTGATTCCAGAATTTGGTTCAATCAAGCATTAGCAATCCCTATTGTAAACAATTCGATGAATATTCTATATAAATATCAATTAGGGTGTCGCATTATGGTCACAAAATGGAAATTATGAACACATAACCTACCGATATTGTTTTGGTACGTACATATATATAAGCCATCGAATTTTCCATGAAGTTCCGAGTTTTTCATCGAATTTTTCGTCATTTATCTTTGCATTAGAAAAAATATCTTGTGACCCTTCAAAATCTTCCTTATTTATCTATCCGAAATAGTAAAGCGATCTAGTTGAATGAATTGGAAGTTAGAGGCAAGAAAACATTCTTTTCAAAATATTGACGGCGAATCAAAATTTCAGTACATCATTGCATTTCAGTAACATATACAGGGCGAGTAATGACTAACCAGCCATAGCCTAATGGCGGATAGAGGAGGTCAAGGAGAGTTGATATACATGTGAAAAAATATATTCTGCCTATTCGTTACAGAAATACAGGGCATTATTTGAATTCGGGGCGGAACTTCGATTTCAAGGAGCTTCGATTTCAAGGAACGTCTCGATGTTATCGGCTGAAATTCACGAGCAACTTACTTCTACTGACACTCCACAGAATGGCCTACTATGAATGAAAAATTCCAGATCCGGACTTGGAAAACTCTTTTTTCTCTTTACTCATCTCGACTTCCTCTATCCGCCATCAGGCTATGGCTGGTTAGTCATGACTCACCCTGTATATTTTACTGAAATGCAATGATTGTTTACATTCATTTGAACCGGGTGGTGCCAAGAATTTCAAGGCTCATGAGTGCTTTTGTACGTCTGTATATCTCAGGGCCGTATTCGAAATTCCGAGCATATCGTGTTGTAGGTTTTATTGTTCAACTAGGTGGAGTGGAACTAACTTTCTATATATAGGGATCTTGGTACTTGATTAAAGCACGCTGTAGTACGAGTATTGAAATAAAGAATCTACCATTACGCTGGATAACTGCGAATAAACTATCGTTTCATGGTTATTGATCATTTGTTACTGATTTCGTGATCGAAAGTGCAAAAATTACGCTACTTTTGCACTAGTGCAAAACAGTACAAAAAGGGCTAACTTTTTGCTCGATCGAACATGAAAACATTGATCTTGCCATTCATTATCAATTATTATCAATACGGACACACTACACAGCGATATAGGAATTGTGAGAAGGAAGGTGGATATTCAATTGTGGATGTGGATGTACGAATTGGTTTTTGACTGGTAAACCCGATATAGTTCTTTCATATATGTTGAAATACAAAAATATAAGAATATATATACAGGATGGGGCAATAGTGCGTCGGAGCTAGATTGCTCGATTACTATGATAGCTAGACACATGATTCAAAAACGAATGTGAATGAGATAACAAGGTCCATGACTAGAAATTATTGCCTCACATACAGGGTGCACCAAAAAAACTCCAGCGAGTCTGGGACATTTTTTCAAATGGAATGCCATGTTTATTAGCACATTTTTTAAAGCATCCCAGTGACTTCCATCCACCCCTCCGATATAATTGACCACATCTGGATCTTATCAAAGTGACATTATTTTTGTCGAAATATAATCTCATCTGCAGATGCATACCGAAAAAATCACTGTCGTAGCAATCATGAAATTTGAGAGCAAATAATTATAATGTCATTTGATGGGCAGATATTTCAGATATATTTTCATGCCCCCAAATTATAAATAACTTTTCAAGTCGGAACACACATTCTTATCTTCCATCAAAACATCGAGAGTCCAATAAATCATTCATCAGTTTCTTCATTTCGAGAATTGATACCAGAATCAAAAAAAAAAAGTTGATATACTAGTTATTAACAAAGTGAAAAAAAAACCCTATTCTCGAAAAATCCAATGAATTCATAAGACAAACCAGGATAATAATTCAGAAGAGAAATATCGAGATGATATTATGTAAAATCAAATCAGAAACTCAACAAAAATCACAAGTGCTTCACATGTTGCCCATTTATGACCCTTTCCTTCATATCTTCGATGGTCGTTAGAGTTTCTCTATACACAATTTCCTCAAGAAGAAATCCATGTTTATTAAATCAGGGGATCTAGCAGGCCATTTCATAGGTCCGTTTCTACCAATCCATCGATATTATTTAAGTGTTCCCTTACTGCATTCATATGACGTGGCAGAGCAACATCTTGCTGAAACCACATCCTATTCCTTTCAGGGAGGTTCACTAATAATTGCTGCAGATAGTTTTCCAAGAAGTTCAAATAAATAGTTCCTGTCAAGGTACCATCGAAGAAATGCGGCCCTAATACATGTTCTCCAATGATTCCTCCCCATTCGATTCGAGTAATAGTGATGATACAAAACACAATCAAAACAGTATAACGTATACGAGCAAAATACTTCTACACAAAAAATATCCGAAACGGGTGAATGAAAAGTGAATGAAATGAATCACAAAGAAACTCATGATGTTGTAAGAATGTGTATCAATCAAAATAGCCAGCCTATAATTCTCAAAGGTCAATAATTAAAAAATAGTAATGAATATCGATATGGATATCGAAACAGAAGATGTTCGAGTTTCAATTTTTCAATCACATGGCTAAAACATATATGGGGTGTTCTATTTGAAAAACTCGAGAAAAATCACTTCGAAAAGCTCCGACCTCAAAAGTTATTCATAGCCATCCTGTATAATCTGGAGGCATGAAAATCCATCCGAAATATCGCGCATCTACCCATCAAATGACATTATGATAATTTCTTCTGAAATTTCATAATTGCGACGACAGTGATTTTTTCGGTATGCATCTGCAGACAAAAAAAATTGTCACTTTGATGAGATCCACATGTGGGATGTGGTCAATGATATCGAAGGGGTGGATGGAGGTCACTGGGACACTTCAAAAATGTGCTAATATACATGGCATTCCATTTAAAAAAAATGTCCCCGACTCGTTGGTTTTTGGTGCACCCTTCATATGTGGCAATAATTTCTAGTCATGGACCTTGTTATCTTATTCACATTCGTTTTCAAATCATGTGTCTATCTATCATAATACTCCAGCAATCAAGCTCCGACGCACTATTAACTATATATACATATTATTTTGAGTTTTCCTTCAAAATGGTACGGGAAGGCGATAAGTTCTTGTGGCTCAATTTTGTTGGACTGATAATTGTGAACTTCTTTTGGAGCTGTTTCAGAGTTAGTTGCTATACGATTACATACAGTATATGGTTGCTGGTCAAAGACCATCAACCATTTGATCTAAATGTACAGATATATTACCAATAGGACATTCGACACTTAAATGACGATTATCTAATGAATCTATTACTTCCTCTAGACTCTAGGAGCATCCAGATAAAACAACGTTCATACCTGCGAATGTTCTTCTGTTAGAGTCCTCGACGTGTCTGAACTTGTCGATAGTTTCCTGGGGGGCTTCTAAGGGCTTGCCCTGGTTAGCAGCGTGGGTCGCCAAATGGGCTAACATGAGAAAAAGCGGTTTGGAAGTGTCGTGCTCCTCGATCATTTTCACCGAGTAATCGGTAAAGGCATCGGTGGCGTATTTCCCTGCGTCCTCGAATGCCGGGAATCCGTCTTTATGGAGATCGAATCCGGTGTAGTCTTTATCGTTGAACTGGAGTGAAATTGTGAGATGATATAAACCCAAAAAGAGTGGATTTGGTTTTTGTGCATAGTGAAGAAAAGTGAAATTTTTAATTCCAAAAAGTATCGCTTTGAGTAGCAGTTTTCAAAGTTTCTGACAAGGTTCATCTAACTTTGAAACAAAAATTTGAGCAAATGAGTACACATAAAGTCATTGGCAGTTTTCATTGATCAGGTTCGAAAACCTGCAGAAAAATAGCTTTATTCATATATTTTTATTGCACACAAACATATAACGAATGATTTTTTTCAGAATATCAATGAAACACCCTATATGAATCGTGATACAACAGGAGTTGACTTTGGTCCAGGTAATAGTATCAATAATGAACCATTCGATGGTCCATCGAATAATGAGTCGATATGCAAGTACTCATGAAATTAGAACTCATTACTTGACTTCTTTGTTGAATTGAAACGTTGACGTTATTTCACTTTTCCCGCCTCATTTTCTACCCGCTGGATATTTTTCGAATCGACATTTCTGAGAAAAAAAACTATTGTGAAATTTCTAGTTATGAAAATGATAATTGATTTATTATTCAATTAATTATTATTAAAATTATATTCATTGAAGCTAACGTGGATTTGGTGAAAAAATTTCACACCGAAATATTATAGAATAAACTCGACAAAATCTGAAGTTGAAAGTGGATGTCATTTTATCTATAAACGTCAAAAAGCTTTCAACTTCAATAATTATCTTGTAAACGAAGCCACAAATCAAAAGTTTACAAAAATATTTTTTTTTCTGAATGGAACAGGAAATTCAAGAATATTGTCTATTTGGAGGAATATCCAGTAACGATTATCCGTTTCATAAGTACTTGTACCAAATCTAGTCTTATATTATGCAACCAATTTTTCGATTGACCATCGAAATGGAAAACTATTGCTAGTATAACTTGGACCACCTTGTATGTACAGTGAGGATGCGTGAGCTGAAATTCGTGGGTTCGTTTTCTAGAAAAACGCTCGAATTTAATTTTTGGCTGCGGTTTGTCTGATGAAACTGAAATAACGACTTGACTTTTCAAATAGAAACACTCATTTTTATTTCACTTTCAAATGCTGCATCGAATTCTAAGTAGGTATGTTTCATATAACATAGAATTTGCAGAATTTGCAGAATTCAAAATGAAATGAAAAATGAGTGTGGTCGTAACTCTTGCCACCCTGTGTACATGAATCAAAGTATCCGGATGTTTTTCCAAAAAAAATCAGGGATCTCGAATGGATTTATTTGTGACAACTCACGCGTCCTCACTGCATTTCAGACAGTTTGATGCTACTTTTGTTATAAAAACTCAATGAGATGTTAGATATTGGCAAACTCTGAAATAGTTTTTTTTTTATATTTGATAGTTTCTCAATTTGTTTTTCTCACTCATCAGTATTCCATAATAGTGACACAAAGGAGTAGAAAATGTTGAATTATTGTGGGAAATGAAGTTGTAATGAAGCTTATAACATTGTGCTTCTGAAAAACTTCATTAGTTGTATGATATTTGAATGATCAGGATTATTGAAAGTGTTTGCTAACTGCTCGTTTTTGGATGATTGAATTTGTTACTGTTTGATCTTAGTATAACATGCACTTCCATTTTCACTCTATCTAGTCTGGAACTTTTGAAGTTTTGAAGTTCTCAGAAATTTTTACTATAGATTACACTGGGTGGTATGATTAAAAAAATTAGTATTTCATGTTTGCGCCATAGGAACCAGGTAAAAAATGATATATCTTACTCTCCAAGTCGTCAAGTAGTCGTAGTAACTGGTAAAGTCATTGTAAAATCCAAAATGGTGATCAAATCCCCTGTAGGTTGGAGTTTCATTCAACTTGGAATAGCCCAAGTGCCATTTCCCCACCAGATGTGTCGAGTATCCCAACGCCTATGGATTGCGTAGAATAATGTAAATATTCATTTTCTCAGATGGTTATACTTGGGTACTATTACCTTAAAATGATCAGGCATGAGCATTCCTGATGGAAGAGCACGTTTATCAGCTGGCAAGAGAGAACTTCCCTGCATCCCTGTGGGAAATTAGATTAGCTAAGTTGTTTATGCTTATTATTCGTTTATGTTTTCGCATGAAATGCTGATACAATAGTTTTTTTCATCTGTGGACAACACGAAAGGGAAACCTATAATGTTCGAGGAAAAGCGTGTTAGCCAGCGGTGGAATTTTGTGAGAGAAGGAAGGTGTTGGAATTTTTCTTGAAAGTTTGGAGGTTGTAAGCATCAGGAGAGACATCACTAGGCAAAGAATTCATCAGTTTCATAGTCCAAGTTTGTGTTTACTACGATATTTTGAACTAAAACACACATTGACACACATACTACAAATTGGGATCTAAAATATATTGGATTGATTAAACTTCCATACCTCTACTATATGATGTCAAATAACTTGAATTGAAAGAACTGGATATAATAGAGAGACCACTTTTTGGATGTTATGTTTCAGTCCGTTATTGGTTCTTCAACAGTACACATAATCAACACTTGCAATCAATTTTGATAATTATGAAAAACTAAGTTTGAGTGTGTTGTTTCCAGTGATCGCAGAGTAGACCATAAGTTATTATTATTTTCTGCTCACCTAATTTGAAAGGATATTTCCCGGTCAGCAAAGCAGCTCTTGATGGTGTACTGGTTGCTTGAACATAGTGGCTGTTCAAAATGATTCCGTTGTATGCAAGTGCGTCGATGTTTGGGGTTGGAATTTGATTGCCACCATGGAATCCTACATCGTACCACCCCTGTTATAGAGACAGTTTCATATCATCAGTAAAAACATACGATTGTTGAATCTGAATATAAAAAGAAATGTTAATTTCTCAATAATTCGTCAAGTTTATACACTGTTGCACTTTCCTCCAGAAAAACACAAAACTTCTCAATACCTTCGAAAGAATCAATTTATATTATTAATTATAAATACTTTTCCGACCATAAATTATTGATGGGTAATTTTTATATTTTTTGTGAAGAGAAGAAACGAGGAGAGAGAGAAATCGGAAAAAAAACCGAGAAGAGAATATCCCATGAAAACTACTGAGTTGAAACTTGTTGAGTTGAACTCTCAGATGAATAAATAGGTTGAACTGCAGAGAACTGGAACGGTTACCTTTCTCTCCGATAAATAGCCTGTAGTCATGTTTTCGTCAAATCATTATTAGAGTCTTATGAAGTGCTCTTCGATTATTCTTTCTTCAAAAAAGATATGTAATATTATTGATGACGATGATTGTATGATACTACTATCAGAATTCTCTTTCAGTTTTTCGCACCACCGTGATCTATAACTCATAGTCTCATATAGATTATGTATGGGATATTCCATAACTCATATAGTGCTGCTGGACGTTTCTTCGTATTATAATAACAGGGCTCATAGCTGATGAGAGTACGAGAAAAAAAGCAAGCTGGAACTGGAGAATCCCTTTGGAACTTACCAGATCGTCTGCTATTATAAATACTATATTGGGTTGTTCTGCCGCTGAGACATAGTTTAGACAGCACACAAGAAATCCGAGACAGATCAGGATCACCCTGAACTCACTAGATATGACCATGACTCGTATCACCCAAACGCTAATGAACCCGAATTACCCGGATATGAAATACTACCTAAGTTATGATCTTTTGCTTGTCAGCTACTGAATCTCTGTTGGGTTTTCGACTTTGTTTTATAGTTCGATTATGCGATTAGCATTTGTGATTCTTTGTTATGCTGCAGCCAAGTTCACTCTTGTTAACATATTTAATTAGCCATATAGGTAATTTCATACAGTGGTTTTTCAAGAGTAATTCATTTTCGTTATCTCTCATCGCATCGCGTAGAAGAATGGAAAAAATACGGAAGATTTATGGATTAGCATAGACGGAAAATACGAAATACCCCGGTTGAAACGGATGCAGGAGTTTATTTTTTTTTGTTTACCTAGTCGTCACGCATATTTTGATGGAATCCATCCACAACTTTCCTATCCTTGAAGATGGTGTGAAAATAATTGTGAAATATCATCAACCATGAAGCATGTTTTAATTTTCTTCTTCATATGTTAGGGTAATTTACTTAAACCAGGTGACCTAGAGGAATACCACGAATTCTAAATTCTGACCACGTTAATATTGCGTAGGTACACTTTTTCCAAGTAATTAAAACTATTACCCACTATTTTATTGGTATTCCAGAAGAAGCCGCACGTTTGCAATATTTTATTTATTGTCCAACCAAATAAGAAAGTCTGCCATCAAAATCTTACTCAAATCATTTCAACAATTGCTAGGAGAGCCCTTTAGGTGAAATCGGAATGAAAAGTGATTTCATCATCATCATTCATTATTGGAAGTTTCTGAAAACTGAAATTGAAAAGCATTCCTCCATTTTTCATACGATTGTCCAAAAATAATAAACAAATTCAACTTGGTTCGAATAGTTTTGTTCTAACTCTTCTGGAGGTATTTGCAACTTCTGAATTGACGATCATCTTCTATTCAGTTAATAATCCTCTAATAACTTCGCACCTTTGTAGATAACGAAATCAAAAAGTTGATGTTGCTGATCCGAAAAATGAAGATGAAACTTTTTTCATCCATCCCAATATTGATATATGAATATAATAATAATAATAGCTCAATCATCTAACAATTACCCATTTACAAGACAATTCTTCAAAACATGATGAACAAAAAAAAATAAATCGTGTAGGTATAGTAATAAAAAAGAACTAATGATACATTTCATATCACATCACTATGAGAACAAAAAATAGCCATAATCAAAAATCAAAAATCATAACTCCAAGACAGTATTTGCGATCTTGGTTAAGTTATACACGTTACAATTGTATAATTATGTCACAGGTTACAGCAGTGCGCGGTTATAGTTATCACATTCCACATATATAGTGTTTCGGAAACTTATCAATAGCAAGATGTACTATATGAACTTCTATTCTCTGTTCTTACCGTCGTAATTGTCAAGGACAAAGGACAATAATTCTATCGACAAAAGTAGCCAATAAGAAATACAATTATTCATAACATAAAACAAATACTTTCACGCCAGATATTTTCCTTCAAAACGCGATCGACTGTGATAATGATATAGTCGAAGATCGATTGAAAGGAGCGCACGCGTCCGAACAAAATTTCAAACTTTGTCTGAAATGGAAGTGTCGCAATGTTGGTTATTTTCGTTGCTCGTGTTAGTGCAAAAGTGTTTCGGAGATGACCAGAAGCCCAATATTATTGTGATCATCGCAGATGATATGGTAAATGATCAGAAGACGATTCGGATACTGGTTGAATAGTCAAATATAAAATAAAACCTAAAACACTACATCAGTATTTAGAAAAGCATATAGAATCTTTCTCCAGAAATAACCATCGATGTTTTTTTTCTTCTGCTTGATCTCCTCAGATATTATGATAAAGCTCCATCTGGAAATCTCAATCTGGTATAACTGAAATCAGCTGTTATAGTATTTTGACCATATCAATTCTAAATATATGGGATAACCTCCGATGCCCATGACTGATGATCTCGAAGTGTACTGATATCAATTTGAAGTATTATGAATAAATAGAATGTTTCACGACAGAAAGATGGTCGAATCGATAAGATGAGCCATTTTCGAGTGAAATTAATTAAAAGTATCGTTACACCTCACATTATGTGCACAATATTGCCAACTTTATTGCTATTAGTACATTGATATTGGCATAATTAGAAATATGCCCACAGGGCTGGTCTTTTAGTTTTTTATACAAAGAAAAATAGCATACAATATACCTATAAATAGTCTATAGTATACATGTCAAGTCAATATACACTCTTTCAAAGTTTATACATAAACTTTTTGATATGAAGAAATATTCATAAGAGACATAACAGTGCAGAGCAGTACAGTGAAATATTCATGATAGTATAAATATTGTAAGATATTAAAGTAATATACAGATATGGAATAATCATAATCCTGCCGTTCCAGGAGATTCTTTATTGAACCGCTAAGTTCAGTGACATTACCATTATTTCTCCGATTGTTTTTTGTATACTGACATATGTCCTGGATGGACATTCGAATTTGGTTTATTTATGCTTTATACAATGTATATCATGCTCTATACAATGTATATTATGCTCTATACATATAATGTATATTATGAGGTTCTCCATAGCCCAAAATGCCACATAGGTTTGGATCCTTGCCCCTTCTACTCGCACAAGCCCTTCAAGGTTTCTAAGGGTTGCTTCGGCAACCAAGAAGAACAGTAACAACAACAATAGCAATAACAATATATTTGAGAATGCTTTGTCAAACTAGACTTGGGTGATGGTAGATAAAGCACTTCCACTGATATGAATCAATCAACGATAAAAGGTAATATGTTGAATTTTCATGAAAAAATCATTGTACCAATGCTAATTTACAGCACACGAATTTATTCCGAGTGATAACTCGGAACTCCGAGTTACAACTGGGAATTAGAAAAAAGAAATTGGTGGCCTCACTACGCCTTCTTAACAAATAATATGACATAGAAAATATTCTGATTAATACTATGAATCAAGAAGACATCATACGCAGAGAAAGTATAGATTTATCATAGCACCTTCCTATTTCTCTCACTCCTATAACATTGTTTGGTGAAAAAAAAGTAGTTTTATGTGTACAGAATAATGTTAAGTATAATTTTCGTAACAATATTTTTAAATCGATTTCACTCGAGAATATTGCATCTGATGAATAAGGTATATGAGCAATGTAGCCCCACCTTGTTTCGGACGGTCCTGAATGAAATTTATTTTTCCTCCACTGCACTAGAAATACAAAGTTCAGTTCGTGTACCGAATAGCATAGCTTTATCATATGGCGTTTCGAAAAAAATCAGGAAATATCATCTTCAGGAGCCACCATTGGGTAGGCCGTAGTTGCTTTTGGACCATTCATTCATTCGAACTTTTTTTCATGTTTGGTTGTAGAAGACACTGATTAAGTTTGTCAGGTTGTTCATGGAACACCTTGTGATACCCTAATATCAGCAACTTTCACCATGGCTGTTAACAAATACGTGGCTGCGAGGATGGGCATCTTGGTAAACGTAAGAGATATCGGGTAGTTCATGTGTCGGCAAAGTTGGTCCACGTGATGCTTAACAAACTATGTCTCGATCTTTCAGAATATTCCGAATACCTACGGAGATATTCGAAAAAAAAACGGAATTCTACAAATCGATTTTATTTCATCCTCAGTTTAGGCAAAGAGATATTTTGAAATGAATGTCACTTCATCGTTGTCACTTTCCATCCTCTACAATATAAAGTTTCGAACGAAGCTAATAGGCTTAAACACGAATCACACACAAGCCTTCACATCAAAAAATATCTGAGCATACTTTCAGTTTACTTTTTCCATGTCTATAAGTACTTCATTTACTCAACCAAGTTGTGTGTTTTTCATCGATCAGTTATTGATGCTGTTGGCCTCGAGTATATACCAGGATACGGTTTTCACCGTTTCTATCGGTAATCTAATCTGTCTAAAGAATGGATACCTATCTTAACCAATGCATCAATTTTAAATACACATTTGAGATACTTACTCTCCCCTACTACTGAGACTGAAGAACATGTGGGCAATCAAAATGGAGTAAAATTTTGAGCAGACTATTCCGAATTTTATAAATCCAACCTAGCTCATTTTGACAATTGGGAAGAAAATCAAAGTTTTATCACTCGTGATATCCATTACGCTCTCTCGGTGGAAACCTGAAAATACTTTCCAGCAATTTCTCACATCCACTTTATCATGTAATTCACAGTTGGTAGAATCGAAATGATATAAAGGATGTTCCACTCAAGAAATATATACACTGTGTTCAAGATAAAGATTGACAGCATGAGGATCTCGGAAACGGTGGGAGAAACAAAAATTCGGTGGAATAGGAAAAAAAGTTGGGAACTCAGAGGGCCATTCCAACGGGTTGAGGAAAGGAATGATTCATAGTTTTTAGTTACATTGGAAAATGTTAATTTGCAGAACGTTTTTCCCTTATTCTTAGAGATAGAGAAAAAGTGAGAAGACTTCTCCATAGCGAATTTTGATATGATTCAACGTGTTGATATCAATTGAAACCACCCCTTATATTAAGATGAATAGAATAGAATCATTTAAATTCTTCGAGCCGAAATTTCGAGTTTTCTCCAGACCAACGCACCGTGATCCATTCTTAGTAATATTGTACATGAAATTCTTCTTTCATGAACCACCTTTGCATGAGGGTGGAACGAACAAAAATAAAATTATTCCAATCGGTCTAAACATTTTCTAGTATTTTCCAGACTCACGCATGCCATTCTAATTATGATAGATTTTATATATCAGACCAGTTGGAAACCCTGGCCACGAATGCCATCTATGCTAAAATCAGAATAGATAACTTTTTCGAAGTTAAAAATTAAAAGTCGAAATAATACACATCGATTTTTTCGATTCTTCGGCTTTTTTAAGAACCCCTCTCTCTGAAGGTCATGTCAACCAATATGGGAATAATATGCATGTATATGCATGTATATGCATATTATTGACCCTAATATTCGTTGTCACCCAGTGAACATGAAAAGTGACTACTTTATATGGAAATCTTATAATATATAATGTTCTTTCTGTAGGGCTTTAATGACGTGAGTTTCCATGGTAGTGACGAAATACCCACGCCCAATATTGATGCCCTTGCTTACAATGGAGTCATCCTCAACTCCCACTATACACAGGCCCTCTGCACTCCTTCAAGAGCAGCATTTTTGACAGGAAAATATCCCATTCATACAGGTAAGGAAATTATTGGTAAAGGAAATGTCCATATGAGCAAACCTCAGACTCTACGACGAAAAGTGGATAAACTCTACCTGTTACATGGCGCGACAAAAAAAATGTTGAAAGAAATTGACAAAAAAAATATAGAAAAACTTTCTGGGAAATGTTGGACTGGAAAAGTGATGTTGGAAAAAAAACTTTAGAAAAAATCTGGGAAAAAGCTTAGAAAATTAGGAAGAGGGATTATTGAAGACAGAATTTCAGAAAAAGGAAATTGGATTGAAAAATTAAAAAATGAATGAAAAACTTCATAAGACAGATTGAGAAAATAGAATTTGGAAATTTGAAAGGTAGGAAAAGAACTTCTATTGAAAAAAATCGTGGATCAAAGAAAAATATTCTGGAAACAATCTTTTGTCGACCCTAACCTATAGTCATCCCTAGAAATGGTTTTTGATCAATATCATCGAAACCCAAGCTTTCATGCTGAATTACGAACTTGAGGTGTTTCTTCAGAGCTGTAGTAAACAATCGCTGTTTTAGAATCCACGATTTACGTTATTCCAAATGAAACACCCTATATATTATAGGTACCGTGTGAACCAGGTTCATAGTTCATCCCCTCTTTTCCTTTAATATCAGAAATAAATGATTGAAAAAACCTATATAAGTGAAAAACGTCACTTTATGACAAATGAAGAATTTTTTACGGGTCGTTCTGATTTACTTCTGGTGTTACAGGAACAGTAACTTTCGATTTTCAAATGGAACACCCTGTATATCATAGCGTCTTCGAATTTTGGACAATTTTATGAATTTAGTGACATAATATAACATAGTATACATAACAGTTCACCATCAGTTATCTTTAAAACTGAAATGAAAAAGGAATGTGCACCATGATCCTGTTACACCTGATATATTTCTTTATTCATTTATATATTTATTTATTCAATAGCCGAAGCCAATTACAGAATGGGAAAGATACATCCAAAGCATAAAAACGCTTCTGTAAAGTTAAACCTAGTGTGCAAATTGCACATTATGGAGAGATGAGGTAGATAATGAGTGCATATAATAATGAGTCAATAACTATGAATAGTGATAACAATGATAAAAATAATAGAAATAATATAGTGATGATGCGTATGAACTGAAAAAAAAACTTTGTGAGAAAAAAGTTCGTACGCATCGCCACCATTAGATTGTTATGCTTGCTCTTTTGATGTCAATTGGCTTGCAGTTAAAGACATCAACGTCATTTTGGAATGATGAATAACCAAGACATCTTCTATACAGATGAGAGCGTGTGAGTACATTCGTTTGAGGGAAGGGAAGATAAAATGTATTACTGTTTCTCACAGGTAGCCTGGGAACATGTATATTTAGATGCCTAGGTATTCACGACGATTGCGTAGAGAGTGTACCTGAACTCTCGAATGCAACACTTCATGTGGAAAACCTTGCTTTGGATAGATTCCATCACACTCAAAACTAACATACTTCAAGAGACGTCTCTGAATATTCTCCAAATTCATGACATGTCTATTGTAACAAGGATTCCACATGACGCTGCAATACTCAAACCTTGATCTCACAAGCGCATTGAAAAGAAGTAGGTGGATGCTGGTATCTGAAAGCCATTTGGATTTTCTAAGACAAGGGTATTCACGTGATAACTGAATATTTCATCAAAGATGACCCCGAGATCTTTGAATTCTGCTATTTTTGTAAGATGTTTCCATTTATCACATAAGGACATTCAGTGGATGATTTTTCGCGGCTGAAGGAGACAAGATTGCATTTTTTTATATCAAGAGGAAGTGAGTTGTCCTCACATCATACAGACAATTTTTGGATATCTTTTTGTGGGATGCTGCAATCGTTCAAGTTGGATATCTTACGATATAACTTGCAATCATCTGCATATAGAAGAATTCCATAGTCTAAGCCAAGGCAAATGTCATTTATAAACGTAATAAATAGCAAAGGACCCAATACTGATCCCTGAGGGGCGTCAGAGGTAGCGATTATTTCGACAGACTTAAAACTACGGGTTTGAACTCTTAAACGCCTCTCGGTTGAATGAGATTTCAGAAATAGTGTAAAGTTGTCAGCCAAACCAACCAAGACGAGTTTTTTGATAAGAAAACCATGTCGAAAGCTTTCGAAAAATTTCTATAAATGACAGACTGGGAGGACAGTGCCAAAGCATTTGCTATATAGTGAGTAATGCATGCAAGATTACTTGTGATTGAGCGACCCTTCACAAAACCATGCTGATTACTCACAATCTGACATCTCACTTGTGCATATACAATATCATATAGGACCATCTCGAAGACAGGACATATTTTTCCATCCTTCCATATTTTTCCATCCTTCCAAACATCGGAAAACAGAGGGTTGTGAGCGCTAGATTGAAAATGATGAATAAAAGCTCAGCTAAAACGATAGCACAGTCTTTCACAAGAAATGATGGAATGCCATCAGGCCCCGTTGTCATTTTTTGTTTGCATTTTTTTAGAGATTTCAACACGTCATCTTCAGTTATTTTTGGAGTGGTTGAATTTTGAGTGCGTTGATATAATAAATGGTTTCAGATTGTCGATAATTAGTTGATTTAATGAAAGCTGATTCAACGTCGGTGGCAAATGCATCGACTATACTTCTGAGGATTAGACAAATTATTGTTTTCATAAATTAAGGAATCAGGAAAAGCTGAGCTACCCCTTATAGTACTCAGATAAGACCAAAATTTGGTAGGATCATCTGTTAGATTTTTCTCAGCAGTTCGAATTTAATTGGAATGTGCTATAGGGATATCTTTTTTTATTTCTCTGCGAAGATGTTTGTGCAATTCAAATAATTCAGCTTCACCGGTCAATTCATAGTTACGCAAATACTCGGTTTTCTTATTAAATCGCCGGTAAACCATGGGGGATAGGACGACTTAGTACCAATTGTTTTGGGAACATATTCTGTGAAAATATCATTTAATGGGCTGTAGAACCTATCGCAAGCTATATTCACGTTATTATTATCAATAGGAAAGGTCAGATCCATACTGTTACGAGATCACAACATTAGGAGAAGTTGACCCGCGCCCACTATAATTGTCGGCCGACCGAAAAGGGACAGAATCATCGCGAAATACTAGGAATCTACCTGAAGTTCGCGAGGGTTCTAGAATCATGTATATCTCGATATATAAGTAGACAACATGTTTTCAAGATTCGGAGTACCAATGGAACTTCATCCCGATCAAGGGAGGAATTTCGAGTCGAAACTCTTCAAGGAAGTTTGCGAGTTGATGGGAATCAACAAAACCAGAACTACTCCGCTTTATCCGCAGTCAGATGGCATGGTGGAAAGATTCAATCGGACAATGGAGGAACATCTTTCCAAAGTAGTGGAAGATCATCAGAGGGACTGGGATAGGCACCTGCCTCTATTCTTGATGGCATATAGAGCGGCTGTCCATGATTCAACGAAGCTAACTCCAGCTCTCATAGTCCTTGGAAGGGAACTCCGGTTACCCTGTGACTTGGTGTTCTAGAATCATGTATATCTCGATATAAATAGGGGAATGATGGGCCGGGAGAGTAGTACGATTTAGAACTGTGAATCGAGCAATAATAAGCGAGATCGAATTAGTCTAGAAGTGAATTGTTATTGTGTTTTGTAGAATTCGTTGAATAAATCGTTTTAAGTGTTCTACGGAGTGTTTGTAGAAACCGAACCCGGACTACAACGTAACAATATTAAGTAGAATGTCATAGAGTTTGGGGAATTTGCTTTTCTGAAGTTGAAAGTTCTCGTGACTATTTTTTTGAATGTGTTGGGTTTCAAACTTAAAGTAATGAAAAATTCTAGCGCAGGATGATGCGTATCAATGGGAACGAAAGGAAAATCCGATATCTCCACCTTCATTGGCTATCTGCTAAATATCAAATCTGAGATTCTATTGTTGGCATTTAATACCTCATCACATTGAACTGAGCCAAGGAAATGCATGAACTTCTACAGCAAAATAATTGATCTCACATTGTGAGAATTGGTTCCAGCATGAACATACTCAGGGATGTTGAAATCTCCTGTTATAATCAGGTTGCTGTCATCATCTAACAAACATTGAAGGCTACTAATAGCTTCAAAGAGACCCTCATATGAAACCAGAGATGTATTCGGCGGTGTATAGAGCGTTATAATGTAGGAAATTGAATTATGGATAACAATTTCAACACCAACAATGTCAATAGGGGGAAAAGAATCAGTTATAAAGTTGAGGTTGATTGGATATGTGAGAAACTTTGAGTTTACAGCTATCAACACTCCAGCCCCTCTTGTTGCGGATGTGTGATCATAGTTTCGGTCTCCTCTATAAACTATAAACTGATTATTCGTTATTTGGGAATTCAGAATGTCAGGCGATAACCAGGTTTCAGTAAAACAAATCAGTTCAAAATCATTTTGAGCAGTGTTATTGTAAATAAGATGTGTTTTGGTTCTCAGACCATCAGACCTCAGAACATTTTGATGAAAACACTTCAAGTTGTCATTTGTATGGGATGCCTGAACACCTAATGAGGAATTTTTTTACTGTGGTTGCTATTTAGTAACGAAGGCAAGAGATTTGAGGTAATTCAACTTAGATAAGACATCGAAGCCGCTGCACTTGAAACAAATTCTTATATTCGTCTCATTATAAACGGTACAAGCATCATAATAAACGAATAGCTTTCCTCGTTCCATCACTAGCCCATATGTAGCAGCATCAAGTTCGACAAGAGATTGAAAGATGTTTGGATCTTTATTTGTCGCCCATGATTTGAGTATTTTTACTTGAGAATCATCGGAGAACATATCATTCTGTCCCTCAAGATATTTCAATAAATTGTCGGCAGAGTACTTCTCCATGAGCCCAACAGTTTTAACCTTGGGAAGATATCAGAAATATTGTAGTTTGGAGAAAGTTTTTCAGTGGCAGCTTTCTTAAAATTACTTGCACCCTCGGAGTCAGTGCAACTGACAAGGATTGCTTCACCTGCGATACTTTCAGATTCAAATTAACAGGGTCAATGTTTTTCATGAAGTCTATTCTCGTTTTTGAATTAGTCTGCCCAATATTTTTTGGTCTGACGACGGCCATTGATTTAGATTCAACAATATTCGAATACGTAGGAACATCTTCGATGATCTTGCGAGAAACATCTACTTTTGAGAAACAATCCCTAGCTTTCTCCGAAATAGTATTCATCAACTCACCAAACATAGTTTCGAATTCATTTGACTGAGTTTGGTATCAAACGAAGTTTTGATGTATCCCTCGTATTTATTTCGAATCTTGAGGCATTCCGGGCAATACCAGCAAAAACCAGGGGATTTCAAACATTGCAAAAACTCGGCGGAGATTCCTACTCGAACTGCTTGGTAAGTTTTTGCGCAAAACCCAGAGCAGATAATGTTCGGCGATTTGCGACGATCGAAGATGCCCACACGTTGACATCATTCATACAGCAGTTAGACACGTCAATTTGAGGCAATTCTCTTGTATATGATCACTCACAGCTCACTCCAGAGAATGTGCGAAAATCACAATATTATAGATATTAACGGAGAACACCGCTACACACAACCGTCAAGCTCGACGATACGATAGTTATACAGGGTGTCCGGAAATTATGAATTTGTGCAAAAAAATCAAAATAATTTTATTTTCAACTCTGAAGGTATAAAATTCAAGAACATATGGAAATATTTGAAAAAGGTCCTCCTGTTCTATTTTGATAAAAGACCTCTATTCTATTTTGATAAAAGAACATTAAGAAAATTAACGAGTTCATTCAGTGCAAGATTATCACTCTATTCCACTAATAACTTCCTCAACAACAAATCAGTACCTATTCTTCGCAACAAAGTTTCAAAGAGATATCCTTCCATCTCACATTAATGTATCCTTCTTCGGATACTCTGCTGAATATTCCCACTTTTTGTTTGATTATCTCACACATATCAATAATTCTTTGCCTAAGCTCTTCAACATCATGCACAGGAGTCCTGTATACGAGTTTTGAGATGACCCCAGGAGAAAAAGTCCATTGGGTTCAAATCAGGTGATCTAGGAGCCCACTGCACAAACCCTCCGCGTCCTATCCATCTTTCAGGAAAAGTTTCGAGTTTCTTACTCGAAGAGGTACGTCCTCCAAAAGAATGGGCAACTGATTTCTCAAAAAATCTAGATAAACTTCACCATTCAGTCTTTGTGGAAAAAAATGTGGTCTGCTTTGATCCCCGCCCAGACATTAACACTAAACTTATTTTGATACCCGTGTTCTACTCTCAAGTGAGGATTGTAATCACACCAGTAATGTTCATTATGGATTTTGAATAAGCCATCATGTCCAAAGCCAGCTTCGTCCGTAAAAAGAATAGAAAATATCAGATTTTGATCTTCGTTGAGGAGATTTCTCATGGTATTGCAGAAATTCAGACGAGCAGGGTCTTCAGGATACAGGGCTTGAACTTTTTGATAATGGAAGGGATGAAGGAGTTTCAAGTACATTTCATGTACCGACCTCTCCGGAATATCTTCCTGAATAGCAATCGATCTCACGCTTATTTTGGGATTATTCCCGATTGAATTCAATACCCGTTCTTCTGCTGCTCATCCAGTTCTAGTTCTTCGCGGACGGCCTGCATCAAGACGTTTAGATTTGAATGGTCCACATTCTCCCAGTCTTTGATGGATATTGCTGAACATCCGTGATTGTGGTGTCCTTTTATCAGGAAACGCTTCACTATACAAAAGTTTTGCTGCAAGGGCATTGCCGCCAGCTACACCATAATAATAATGCATGTCACGTAGTTCAACGTTAGTATAAATGAAATGATTCCTACTCGAATCAAATAATTACTATCTGTCAAGTTTGAATTCAAAACAATCGTCATGTCTCCTAGACGATCCACGCAGTTGTTTCCTTCGTTGTTTCCAAAGCATGCTTTGCTATTGTTGAGGATAGGTAATCAGTATTCATAGTGGTCAAATTTAGAGGCAGCAAAATTTTAAAACAGGTCGGTGAAAGGATATTCGAGACAATCATAAAAAAACCGACCGTAGTACATATGAAATAAATTTCTTATTCTATCATGCAGAATCACCTCCTTGATTTTTGCGCATAATTTCCGGACACCCTGTATATACGTTGGAAAGAAGAGGGAATTGATTTTCATATCCTTATATCTATAATGAACAGTTTTTGTGGAAAGGAAACTGATGATTATAAGAGGATTCTGAAATTATCATTTAGTGTTACAAGTGTAATACTAAAAATATCACAATTTTCACGACATTGACACCTCTAGTGTTGACTATATTTCTATTCTTTGTATGTTTTCTTCAAGGAATGCAGCAATTGGTCATTCTGGAACCAGAACCATGGGGATTACCGTTGAACGAGACTATTCTGCCGCAGCACCTCAAAAGAAATGGTTACTCTACCCACGCAGTCGGCAAGTGGCACTTAGGTTTTTTCAGAAGAGAGTACACTCCTACGTACAGAGGATTCGATACGCATTACGGATACTGGCAAGGACTGCAGGACTATTACAGTCATATGACTCATGCAACGGTAGATTTACGTATGAATGTTCAGAATATAACACAATTTTTCATCATTTCTCGCAACTATAATACTGTAATATTCACTGAATATGAAAAAACTTACAAAAGAATACATCCCTTGCTGACCGGATTTACCCTGCTAAAACTCAATTTGATGTTTGTGTTCATTATTGAGTTATTATACTCACATCAGCTGGACCGCTATCGAAATATACAATTACCTTGTATTAGGAGAACAATCTTTCTCCTACGACATCTATGAAAACAGCGGATGCCACACGGGTTTTTCATTTAGAAAGTAGTCCATTTCATTATGGCAACCGGAAAATGGGAAGTGAAAAGCACAAGTGTGGAAATATTTTGAAAACGCTCGATCGCAGTGATTGATGGATGAAAAGCTTCGTACAGACCTGAACCACAGAACAGCAACTAATTAGTTGGTATTCTGTGCCTGAACATTACACCAAACCGAAAGGCGATCGGTACACTGAAATGGACGGGTCTGCGATCGCATTTGGAAACACATTCCCAAATCTTGGTCATTCGGCGTTCCCATAACTTTCGTTTTTTTCTCCATCAACAAAAATGCATTCGAATGCGTATGCAGGTTTGGACGGGTCAAAACTGAACGACGGAACAGGTCTTTGCTGGTGAGCTTACTTCAGTGAATATTTTGATTTTTCTCATGACTTTCGAGTGATTTGTTTTTACACAATGTAGTGGACAAATCAGGAATGTCTCGAATTGAATAATATGAAGAAGAGTTTCTCAAGGATAATGAGTATATATACAGGGTGAGACTATGGAAACTTTCAACCTTAATTTGTAGGATTTGAAATCAAACCTTTGGAAAAAGATCTAACGTGTAGATCTTTGATTTGAGGAGGAACTAATTTCCAGCTTTTTTCACCCCCGCAGCGTTAACCCTGTACCTTGGGGTGAAAAATCCTCAAAATTTGCATAGGGTAAAAGGGTCGTACCTCTTTTTAAAGGTCTCATGGAGTTCTTCATGACCGTATGATTTTGCCTTATTATTTCCATCTATAACGAAATGACAGCTTGTCAAAATCTTGGTAATAGATTCCTATGTTCTTAATGAGATTTCCAAAAATAATTACAGTTACAAGTTCAATAATCATTCTCGCTATAATAAAATCACCCCGGTTTGAGCCATTCTTTTTGCAAGGCAATCTGATTGGGCAGATGTATTTTACTTTGCTCCAAGAAAATATTTTCGCTGCCGAAGATAACAACTCGACACAGAATATTTTTTTTCCAACAAGATGGGGCTCCACCACATTATGAAGCATCCGTCCGGCAAATATCTGGTCGCCTGATATTTCCTCTCTTGACTTCTTTCTCTGGGGCCCTTTGTCGTTATCTTTCTGCAAGAACGCATTACTGTAGTTTCAAAGAGTAACTGCTGATATATGTTGCAGAATGTTAGAGAAGAGGTAGATGATTGCATTGCATGAATATTAATGGCGAGAATTCTGAACTGTTTGGTACATAAATTTGAAGTGTACACCTGATCATTTAACTTGAAAAATCAATTATTTGGTATTTTCATTACGAAAACAATAGTCCTTTTCCAATATTTTGACTAGCTATCATTTCCTTATAATGAGGCAAAATCATAGGGTCATGAAGAACTCAATGCATACCTTTCCCCTATGCGATTCTTGAGGGTTGTTCACCCCCAGCTACTGGGCGGGTTAATGAATAATAATAAAAATATACATAAATTTTTTTGATACCAGCAGATATTTATTAATAGTATTATTTTATTTCGTTTCAGTTATTTTCCTTTTTCATTTCATTGAATTATTATGTAATAATTATTAGAATTTTTTGTATATTAGGATTCCTATTTAAATAAAGTTTATTTTTATTATTATTATCATTATTATCATCAAATCGCTACGAGGGTAAAAGAGCTGAAAGTCAGTTCTCCCTCGAACCAAAAACCTATTAAATCCTACAAGTTAGGGTGGAAAGTTTCTATTGGCCTCTCCAGTATATATGTATATACGCTGCTGCTGCTGCTATACTGTTTTCCATCTTGAACTGAGAACTACTGAAATCAATCATGAGAAGAGCAAAAAACTTCCGTTTGTTGTTCGGATCGTCAAAATCAAAGAAGGCCGTTTGCCCTTCTGCTAGCCATTCAGTTCATCGTTCAATTTGTTGTTCGGCGTAATGTTCAGGTATGTACGAAGCTCAATGATATTCATATACTCACCTGGAAATTTTACTACTGGGATTTTCACATATGGTACTTAAATTCAGACTAAATTCGCAGCCTAATCTTTCGGGATATCAACGAATCCGGTTGAGATGTGTCTGGTTATGTGACCATCATCTCCTCTTTCCGATTTTGATCCCTTTCTTTCATAACGAACTGTTTACCAAATATGATAGGATTTGAAACAATTCATATGCGCTCAGACTTAGTCAAACCACAGTTTGAAAGTATAATTTCTAAACTGTAAACTCTTGCACAATTTTGGATGTTAATGATATAATCATCTACTATCAATATTTGATATCAATTCATTGTTCGAAGGATAGCGTTTATTATATGTACTTTATTATTCAAATCAGTATAGTTCAGAAAACGGCTACGACATGCGGAGAAATATGGAGCCGGATTACAGCGCCAAGGGAAAATACAGCACGACCCTATTCACCGAAGAGTCGGTCAAATTAATACGAGAGCATGATACGAAGATTCCGATGTTCTTATATTTGTCACATCTAGCTCCGCACACCGGAAATGATAATGACCCGCTGCAAGCTCCAGATGAAGAAATTACGAAATTCGCACATATCCAGGATCCAGAAAGACGGATATACGCAGGTGACTACCTAAAATATATATACCTAAAATATATATACCTAAAATGACTATAAAATAGCTAATGAAATTCACAAAAGTAAACTAACAAAAACAGGGTGGGCACACAATCGATCAGGTGGTCGAGATGGTCAAGCGACATCATATAGTAATCATGAGGTCGTGACTTCGATTACTGGCAAGCCGTTGGATTTGGGTTTATTTATGCGCTGTACAATGTATATCATGAAGTTCTACATAGAACTATTCCAAATGCCACAGTGGTTTGGATTCCACTTGTATAAACTATAGATCCCCGTCTCCTTCACTCGCACAAGCCCTTCGGGGTTTCTGAGGGTTGCTTCAGCAACTGAGGAGATGAGTAACAATAACAACAATAACAATAACAATAACAATAACAATAACAATAACAATAACAATAACAATAACAATAACAATAACAATAACAATAACAATAACAATAACAATAACAATAACAATAACAATAACAATAACAATAACAATAACAATAACAATAACAATAACAATAACAATAACAATAACAATAACAATAACAATAACAATAACAATAACAATAACAATAACAATAACAATAACAATAACAATAACAATAACAATAACAATAACAATAACAATAACAATAACAATAACAATAACAATAACAATAACAATAACAATAACAATAACAATAACAATAACAATAACAATAACAATAACAATAACAATAACAATAACAATAACAATAACAATAACAATAACAATAACAATAACAATAACAATAACAATAACAATAACAATAACAATAACAATAACAATAACAATAACAATAACAATAACAATAACAATAACAATAACAATAACAATAACAATAACAATAACAATAACAATAACAATAACAATAACAATAACAATAACAATAACAATAACAATAACAATAACAATAACAATAACAATAACAATAACAATAACAATAACAATAACAATAACAATAACAATAACAATAACAATAACAATAACAATAACAATAACAATAACAATAACAATAACAATAACAATAACAATAACAATAACAATAACAATAACAATAACAATAACAATAACAATAACAATAACAATAACAATAACAATAACAATAACAATAACAATAACAATAACAATAACAATAACAATAACAATAACAATAACAATAACAATAACAATAACAATAACAATAACAATAACAATAACAATAACAATAACAATAACAATAACAATAACAATAACAATAACAATAACAATAACAATAACAATAACAATAACAATAACAATAACAATAACAATAACAATAACAATAACAATAACAATAACAATAACAATAACAATAACAATAACAATAACAATAACAATAACAATAACAATAACAATAACAATAACAATAACAATAACAATAACAATAACAATAACAATAACAATAACAATAACAATAACAATAACAATAACAATAACAATAACAATAACAATAACAATAACAATAACAATAACAATAACAATAACAATAACAATAACAATAACAATAACAATAACAATAACAATAACAATAACAATAACAATAACAATAACAATAACAATAACAATAACAATAACAATAACAATAACAATAAACAATCCTCTCTTGCTACATTCAATATTAACGTTGAACTTTCATTTTGAAAACTACTCTCTCTCTCATTCCAAGTTTCGAAGTTCGGTACCAACCATATCTGTGTTTCTTTACAGCCCTTTTTTTATTTTCATCTTTAGAATTTCCTACCGTAATATACGAACGATATTCTGGGACACCCTGATGATTCATTTTCGACGTAATCTTCCTTTATTTTTTCACGGTAGTCATATGCACCTTCAAACAAGTATTGTTATTATTATTATATCATATCATAACCTATGTTTCTATTGTTATTTATTGAAATAGTAATTTGTTTATTTTTTCTCATATTGACAGGAACCTTACTTGATTGTTTGGTACCAACGTTGTATGTAAGAAGAAGAAGCGATACTCATAGAAAAAAACTTGAAATGAGTTCCTCGATTTATTCATTTTATTTATGTTTTGCTGTGTATAATGTACTTTCAACTTCCTCTCTATATGTGGATATGATGAATAAATATTAATATTATCATCAATATTCATATCACAGATTTGAGTTTTTTAACATAGAGATGAATCTAAAGAGGCATACAACACGAAAATAAGATCAAAGCTCATAGAGTGTCCAAATGGTTCCCGTTCATTTTGGACCTTTGCCAAGGCAATCCGGAGAAATTTCACTTCTAGCTCATTTCCTCCCCTCACAAAGGATGATAATACATTGGCTATAACACCTCATGAAAAAGCCAACACCTTCGCCAAAATGTTTGCAGACAATTCTACCTTGGATCCACGAGGCCAAGAACTTCCCAAAATCGCTACCATCGATAACCGTATGCCAGAAATTGTCTTCCGGCAACGCACAATCAGACATATTCTGCTTAGCCTCAACGTCAAGAAGGCTATGGGGCCTGACGGAAAACCGCCTATTGTTCTCAAAAAATGTGCCCTAGAACTAACACCAGTTATTTGCAGGTTTGCACCCTTTCGTACAAACTCGGCGTATTTCCTTCCAACTGGAAGAAAGCTAGGGTCCAACCGATTCCAAAGAAGGGCAAGAAAACCCTCCCTAACAACTATAGACCGATTGCACTACTATCTGTGATCTCTAAAGTGATGGAGAAAGCAATCAACATCGAGCTCATCCGATATCTAGAGAGCTCAAGAATCGTGAACGACCGGCAATATGGCTTTCGTCACCAGAGGTCAACTGGAGATCTGCTTGCCTATGTGACACATGAGTGGCAGGTGTCAATAGAGAAACATGGGGAGTCTCTGGCTGTAGCCTTGGATATCTCCAAAGCATTTGACCGAGTTTGGCACCAAGGCCTCCTAGCGAAACTTCCGTCATATGGTTTGCCGCCCCAACTGTGTCTTTTACTATCGAGTTTTCTTGCAGATAGATCACTCTACGTGGTGGTAGACGGGGTCTCGTCTGATACAATGACGTTCAATGCTGGTGTTCCACAAGGCTCTGTCTTGGCACCAACTTTGTTCTTGCTCCACATCAATGATTTGTTGAATGTGACCTCTAGCCCAGTTCATAGCTTTGCGGATGATAGTACACTTAATTCCGCCTTTTCCTCTAGAGCCCCTATATCATCCAACGAGGCCAGAGGTGCAAGGCGAAGACAGGTCGATGCTTTAAATGAGGATCTGACAACAATTCTGAAATGGGGATCTGAGAATCTAGTACAGTTCAATGCAACTAAAACTCAAGCTTGTATGTTCACCAAGAAGGCTGCTCACACAATGCCCAATTTGATGATGTCGGGTACCACTGTTCCTATGAGGTCGTCAATATCCATGCTGGGTGTCACCACCAACAGTGCTCTCTCATGGGACGATCATGTGAGGTCCATTGCGAAAACTGCTTCACAAAAACTCGGTTTTCTTTTCCGTGCGAAGAGATACTTCACATTCCAGCAACTGCTTATGATCTACAAAGCACAAATTCGACCTGTCCTGGAGTACTGTTCACATGTTTGGAGCTCAGCCCCCAAACATACGCTTAAGCTCTTAGATTCAATTCAGAAGAGAGCTATTCGCCTAGTCGATGACACAACACTCACAAAATCATTGACCTCTCTAGATCATCGTAGAAAGGTCGGCGATCTTTGCCTTTTTTATAGGTACTTTCACGGTCGGTGCTCAACGGAAATATCATCTATTATGCCACCACGCGCGATTCCTAGTAGACAAACCAGACGAGCTCAAGCTGGTCACCCCTACACTGTCAGGCTCGAGACCTGTCGAACATCGCTATACCAAGCATCATTCATCAATAGAACGGCAAAGTTGTGGAATTTTTTGCCTAGTGAAGTCTTTCCTGATGCTCACAACCTCCAAACATTCAAGAAAAATTCCAACACCTTCCTTCTTTCCCAAAATCCCACCGCTGGCTAACACGATGTTCCTCGAACATCATAGGTTTCCCTTTCGTGTTGTCCACAGATAAAAAAAAAAACTATCATGTTTTCTTCTGAAAATATTTGGAATTAAAATGTGTTTTTCTTAGGTTCCACTGAATGAAGCACCAACAGTCAAATGAAATGAAAATAAATGAGGCAAACCATTCAACAAAACAAGGATGTTATGCAAAGAATAATAGGAGGATCTCGTATCATCGCCGATTCGATTTCTGTATTTATCGGGTTGATGAACAACTCCTAGACACTAACTGTGCTCTCTCATGGGACGATCATGTGAGGTCCATTGCGAAAACTGCTTCACAAAAACTTGGTTTTCTATTCCGTGCGAAGAGATACTTCACTTCCCAGCAACTGCTTATGATCTACAAAGCACAAATTCGACCTGTCCTGGAGTACTGTTCACATGTTTGGAGCTCAGCCCCCAAACATACGCTAAAGCTCTTAGATTCAATTCAGAAAAGAGCTATTCGCCTAGTCGATGATACAACACTCACCAAATCATTGATCTCTCTAGATCATCGTAGAAAAGTCGGCGATCTATGCCTATTTTATAGGTACTTTCACGGTCGGTGCTCAACGGAAATATCATCTATCATGCCACCACGCGCGATTCTTAGTAGACAAACCAGATGAGCTCAAGCTGGTCACCTCTACACTGTCAGGCTCGAGACCTGTCGAACATCGCTATACCAAGCATCATTCATCAATAGAACGGCAAAGTTATGGAATTCTTTGCCTAGTGAAATCTTTCCTGATGCTTACAACCTCCAAACTTTCAAGAAAAATTCCAACACCTTCCTACTCTCCCAAAATTCCACCGCTGGCTAACACGATGTTCCTCGAACATTATAGGTTTCCCTTTCGTGTTGTCCACAGATAAAAAAAAATCCATTCCATTCTATTGATGATTAAATCCTATATACATGTGAATACCGTATTCATTATTCGCTATTCATGTGAACACATTTAACATTCGAAATTTTTCACAAATTTATCTTTTTTTTTCTAAGCTATGGTGTCAATGTTGGACCAAAGTGTCGGAACAGTTATTTCTGCCTTGAGGGAAAAACATATGCTTGAAAATTCTATCATATTATTCATATCAGATAACGGTGCAAATCCCCAAGGTACCCATGCAAACCATGGCTCAAACTTTCCATTCAGAGGGGTACGTTTTTTCACCTCAATTTTTGAAAAATCTTCACTATGAGTTTTTTTGTCATTACAGACTAAACACTCTGCTTGGGAAGGAGCCCAAAGAAACGTAGCAGCTATATGGAGCCCTCGTATTAAGAAGAACCAAAGGGTTTCAAACCAGCTGATGCACTTATCAGACTGGTTACCAACTTTCTATTCTGCAGCAGGTAAGTTCGCACCATTAATCATGATGATTCAAAACAACATGGCATGAAGCTAGCAAGGGATTATTATTTCAATATGAGCATGTGATGATTTTCGTAAACATAATATGCTTGATTACCACTTGCTCGTCCCTGATTGGCACCCAAGAAATTGGCCTATACTGCAACAAATATTTTGTTGAATAGATCTGAAATGATATAATTTGAAGTCAGTTGATTTTTCATTCATTCACGTTCTTAGTTTTAAAAGAAATCCAATACTATTGTTATAACTAATGGAGATCCTGTTATTATTGCAACTCCATCGATTATAATTCTTTCCGAAAAGGACAATGATGAATTATTCGAATAGTGCAATGGTAGTGAAAACGTAGCAGACCTCAATGTCTGAGGTGTTACAAAACCAAATTTTGAGAGTTAATAACTTACTGCTCAAAATCATTCCAAATGCGACTTTTTAATGAAATATAAGTTGCACTTCCAGAATTCACAATTTTTGCAGAAAATCCGATAGATATATGCCATAATGCTATTCGTCATATGAACCCTTCACACCACTGTATGCGATTCTAGTCAAAGGAATCGAAGATTTTTTGACGAACGTTCACAAAGATGTCGAGGAATAACTGGTGCACTTCATCATCTGATCAAAGGTGGATATCATATATTCAATGTCACCAGAAAGTCATCGGAATAGATTGTAAAATGTCATGTTTTGTCTCTACCATGTTTAGATTTCCAAACTAGCCCTGTAAATGAGTACTTTTCAGCCTAAAATAGAATGATGAACAAGACTTTCAAGACAGGTGCCTGAAAGGCAATGCTAAGAACATGAAAACCATTCCGAAACAAAAAAAAACTTCGAAAATAATATGGAAATCAAGGAAATACCGCAACTGCTTGAGTTGCTTAAAACAGAGCTAATAGGAAAATTAAAGAAAATGCAATGATTTTATTATACATGGTATTAGTTTAGTACGAAGCGAAACTTCAAGGGGTGATTGTTTGAATAATTCTAAGACGAACAGTTCATGTGAACATAGATCCTGGTAATGCTTCCTTTTCAAGACACAGGGTGTCAAACTTTCAATTTTTTTTTTTTCATGAAGTCAATATCTTGAATAATCC
Organism: Gastrophysa polygoni; assembly: GCA_963576655.1. Taxonomy (NCBI): domain Eukaryota; kingdom Metazoa; phylum Arthropoda; class Insecta; order Coleoptera; family Chrysomelidae; genus Gastrophysa; species Gastrophysa polygoni. Next base: position 12,960,430 of record OY755083.1, on the reverse strand, counting down.
TTTAGTCGATTTTGTTGAATTTGGAAATTGTTTTTGTGAATTAAGCAATTCGTTCCAACTTATTACTATTTATTACACAGTGTAATTTCTGCTGGTTCTATACATGAAACAGTGTGCCAAATATTAAACAATAGACGCGTTCCCTAAGACGTCTCGTGGTCGACTCCTCTTTCGTCGTCCTATGACGGGAATAAAAACCGGTTGGGCATTCGCCAGTGGCGTAGCATTAATTTTAAAGATGAACAGAAATGTTATTTAGGATAGTGAGAGGCAAATTTAGCGCCAATTTGGAATTTGTGTTACCCAAACTATTAGAAAATGTCCCAATGGCAAAAGTAAGAGGAGCAATGTGGTTCATGAATGATGGGGCCCCACATCACTCTAGCGTTGTAGCACGTCTATTTCTGGATGCAACTTATGGTATGGGGAACTGGCTCGATCGCAAAGGTCCACAGTCATGGCTACCCAGGTCATCGAATTCCTTAGATTTTCTCTTCATCTTAGATCTTCTCTTCCTTAGATTTTTTCTTCAGGGGACATTCAAAGTCCTTCTTTCGTTAAAGCCCAGTCAACACTGAAGAAGAATTAATCCAACGGATACGGGATACATGTGATAAGATAAGACATATGCCAGGAATATTACAACGTGTTCGACAATCGAAGATAAGACAAGGTAATACTTGCATTCAATTTAAAGAAAGACATTTTCAGCAATCATCTAATATTCTGTGTTACTCATTGTTGAATGTTCCTTTAGTAAAAATATGTGCGATTTGTTTGAGTGTGAGTATACTTGAGCGTTCTTCCTGTTTGGTATCAGGAACAGTAGGAAAAAATTACCCCTTGAAGTTTAGGATCGTACCTAAATGTACTCAACACCCAGTATATAAAGAAAATAAATGTCAATTTTCTGTAGTCTTGCTATTGTTCAAAATATCCAAGACTCTTATGTTTTCAAAAAAATGGTTCTTTCGAAATGTATCTGACTACCACCTACAGAAACATGTCTCTGTGAATCTGATTTATCCGTTAGGTCTGGACAAGCGGGAATTACCATCCAACCTGGATGGTCTTGACATGTGGGAAGCCATTTCCGAAGGCATCGACAGTCCAAGAACAGAACTCTTGTACAACATTGACGACGTTTTGAGTTATGGGGGAATCAGACAAGGAAAATGGAAGTACGTTTACGGATCGACGAACAAAGGCAAAGTCGATGGTTGGTTCGGAGACGCTGGGAAAAACGCCCTCTACCACTATGATCCAGGCTCCGTACTCAACTCCAAAGTGAATAGCGCTCTGACAGGCGTCATCACCTACCAACAAATGAGAGAGAAAAACGGAAGAAAGCGTTTCAGCACGAAGCTGATCGATCGAGAGAAAATCGAGAGGTTGAGGAGCGCCGCTACCGTCAAGTGTCCAGCTCTCGGAGAAGACCAGCTGGAGTCGACTAAGTGCAATCTAGTGGAGTCTCCTTGCCTCTTCAACATCGAGGAGGATCCTTGCGAACGGATCAACTTAGCTTCGATCAGACCGAACATAGTGACCAATCTGGAGAGGGCTATCATGCGTTTGAGGAAATCCGCTGTAGCGCCTCGAAATGTCCCCAGAGATCCCAGAGCAGATCCTTCGAGGTGGAACGGCACTTGGACGAATTGGGTGGACTGTGAAAAAGATAGAGAGCACAGGGGATTCGCAATAAGTATGTCGCCCGTTGCTATTGCTCTGGTTTCTCTAGCAGGACTGTTAGTTGTGTTGTTGGTTGTAATTTTGTTGGCCATTAGTTTATGTAGGCGTAAGGATAATCAAAACCATTTCCAGAGTGGTTTCGATGGGAAAGCACAGAAGGAAGCAGCGAAAATGATTGGTGGAGAGAAATCTGGATGGGAGCAAGTATGATAAATGTATTCGTGTTATTTTTCAAAGAAATAGCATTCAATACTTTGTAAATACATTGCCAAGTATGATATTTTTTCGATTTGAAAATTTTTATTTGAATTGAAATTAATATGGGAATACTTCTGCAGCTTGATTGGAATAAATTGGTACTAAAAAACTGCAGCTATGAAATAAAATATTGGAAAGTAGTACATCGAATTTCATTCTGAAAATTTTCGAATATGTCATTCAATATTTTGAATACACCAGATATTCCAAATGTCCGATAAGTCTTAAGACATGAATATCGTGAATGATTATCGTATATAAAAAAAAACATATTTCAAGACGAAATATTCAGTAGATCAACTGAACATGATTCATTTCGATATATAGGTAGATAGATATAGTTTGATCAGTAATAAAATTCATACTCAATACAACATTACAGTAACATGCAAATTCACAAGCCACATGTAAATGACAATAAATCACAATTGAAATATTGAATAAACTATGCGAAGGATTCATCTGATAAGTGTGAAAGTTTTTCAGAATGAGGAAATCTTTCAGTCTAGTTTTGAAGATGATAATATCATGAAGAGTTTCAATCTCCTCAGGTACTTTAATGAAAATTTCACATTGTGAAGTATTGTAAGGTAGTGTAAGTTTTTTTTTCAATCTGGTAGAGTAATTTGATGCTAGAAAGCGACATATTTTCATATACATAACATGACAGTTCTTATATGTAGGTGTTGATCATCTTCAAAAGTTTTTCCAAGAGTTTCTGAACGAGTGTCCCAAATTGAGCTGTTCAGAATCTTTATTGCTGATTATGTAAGTATGTATACTTGATTACTATGAGCGCTCCGATTCATTATCCCGTATCTCATTTGTGAATGAAAATTTGCATAATAAATAGTCAGGAATACATTTCGATCCTGAATGTTCATTCAACTACGCACATAACAGGCTTATCCCAATTTACCACAAAGAGCATTTATATGACTTTCTCAGCTCAAGTTGCTAGCTGAAGTCATTTTTGTCAAATCCGTGTTGGTTGGTTGGTCATTCTTCAGACAAAAGTTAGCAAGTTGATCTTTCATCGTCATCTCAAATATATTCGACAGGTTTAGTAACAGTAAAACTGCTCTATAAATATTGTATTATTTGAACAGTGAACTGATGATCCTGATGAGTGATCTCTCATTTTTCTAGATGATATTCAAAAAAATTTCCAAAACACAATTTAAATCTGGATTGTAGACCTCTAGCCACATCTCTCTATATTTCAGCAGTTCATATTCCTGTGAATCTCATAACTTCTGTCGTGTTTCTTTTATTCACCGTAATATGTTTTGTTTCGATCGTATTTATAATTTGACAGTGATAATCAGAAATATAATGGTAAATGTTTTGAATTTTCTAATGTTCTACATTTTACAATCTTTCACAATGAGGCAGAAATAGTGTTATTTAAGCAGGTATTCACTTGATGTGGCGGTAACTCTTGTTGGAGAGCGGATAGTAATACCAAAGAGTAAATACTCACTTTATACTACCTAATCCATAAGCTATGATAGTATCGATGAGTAAATGCAGATTATTCTAATTTCCCAAAAAGTTGATCATGACGTCACCACCAAAAATGGCACTCGTAACATCACAAGAAAATCTATAGAAACGTATTAAAGTTAATATCTCTGGCTGACTGTACACTACAGCAATTATGAGATTTGATACTTCAATACCAAAACACTCAAAGATTCTCTCACCACAGAACTGAGACTCATCAATTATTTTAATTCAGAAAAAAGGTTTATGTTTAAAGATCCCATTTTGTTGTTATCTTCTTTTCCTATGATCTTGATAACACTCCAATCGGCCATATGTTGTCCATTTTCAGTACAATTCAGCTAATTTTGATTTATCGATATATCTTTTCTTTTTTTATTTCACCTTTTGACAACACGATATGAAATACAATAATGTTCACATCGTGTTATGTAGAGGTGGAATGCTTGGAGAGAAGGAAGGTATTGGATTTTTTCTTGAAAAAATTGGAGGTGTTAGCATCAGGAAATACACTAGGCGAATAATTCCATAAATGGGAGCTTTTTCTGTCTGTGTGACTTGGGTATTCTGTGGTAATATTATCTATTTGAATGGACTCAATATCCTGTTGAAAAAAATTCTCACCCTAGAGGACATCCTACATAGAAATTCTTCAATTCATGCAGTTCACAGTCATCCAATTCCAATTTCTGTACCGGCGATTACTTCACAGAAAATGTTGAAGTCAGGCCAATGAAGGACATCAGCGACAAATCATAAGAAAAGAGAATGAACATGTAGCAGTTCCATATTGTGGTGTGGCTCATTGGTATCTTAGAGGGACTAGGCTATATCATTGAAATTTCTGATTTTGATTGTTTATTAAAAATTATAGATCTACTAACCGACATCTATGAGCGTTGCTAATGTTTTATTGGATGCACTACTATCATGTTGCTTATGGCAGGGTACTGTACCGTGATTCACGAAGCCTCTTAGTTATTCCAGATGAGGCCGTTACCTGTACTTTTTCATGTTTAGTTTTTGCGTTCATTCCCGAATTCGGTTTTTCCGGATGTAACATGATTAACTATTGAGATTCGATGCTAGAGATTTGGACAAAATTTGGCTTCTACCACAACCAGGGCACTTATCTATTAATGAAAACTTATCCGTTAATGAAATATTTGCTAGGGGTTCTGGGACCCAGCAATCCACACGGACTTGCACCTGAATTTTATTATGAGCGAATGTTCAGTCAATTGACTCTCAACCATGTCTAGTTTATTCCTAAAAATTGCACCCCGAACCCTTAGGTCACATTTTTAAAATACCATGGTATGTATGATATCGTATGCTGTACGTTGTACTTTCACTTGTCGGAACTACAAGGACCTGTTAAAATTCAATAATATAATAGTATAATAGAAAATTGCTTCACACTACCTTTTTGGTGCACCCTAACCCCCTGTGATTTAAAAGAGAGCCATAACAAACAATACATTATATATGTAGTAACTATATTTATTTATATCCACAAATTTCATCAGTCAATCATAAGTTCAATTGCATGAACGATACATACTCATACTATCACTTTGGTATAACAGCACAAAACATAGGGTGGCCGTAGGTCCTACGGCGTAGGATACTGTCAATTTTCATAAAATAACTTACACCAGCAAGACTTCATAATACATCTTGGACACCCATCTAATAAAATACATAAAAAAAGTCACTTTTATCAAGCTATAACAAGGGGTTCATCGTCCGAGAAACCTCTAATTTGAGGACTATCGTCTTCTTCGAGAGTCCTCTCGTCAAAAGTTGCCGCTTCTGATCTGGTATCGTAATGCGTGTTGGTGAACCTAGTGAAGCTACCTTGCAACCTCCTAAACCTGATCATCAGAATCACAATGACAGTCAGCAAGAGCGATACTATGATAATGCTGCAGGCCACAACTGAACTCACACTCATCGACGAAGTCTCGACGCTGATAATCTCTTTGCTGATGGCCTCCGAAGTGACGGAGTTCAAACCTTTTCCGGTTTTGATCCTCACGACAAAGGTGAACATATTGAATGAGCTATTCGTATACACGAATGGTGGTTTGTCAACGATGTATTTCTGCGCCGACCGTTCGTCAAAAGTGTTACCTTCGTGCACCATAACTTCGTATTTAAACTGACCGATGTTGCTGGGAAGACTACTTTGTTTCCAGTCGACTACGTAACTGCCGTTCTTCTCGGGCAGTACTCTAATTTCGTAGGGGGGCAGGATGGAAGGAGCTGCGTACATTACTGGCTGGGAGTATGGGCCGCTGAAAGACCCGGAGGCTATTCTGACTTCGTAGATGCCGCCGTAGGAGACGTCGAAGACGCGAAACAGGGGGTCGTTTGCGTTGGCACGGCGATGCCAAGTTTGTGTCGTAGCGTTTTCTCTTATCTGAATCTGAAAATAAATTCAGATCGAATCGTTTCCTGGTACTATTTCCGAGATCGTCGAATTAATACGAGATAACGTAGTGCCAATTCGAAATATCAGATATCGATAGTGTATTTATTTCGTTTCCAGAATATGAGCGTTTCAACATCAAAAAAAAATTTCTTACAACATAGTTCGCCAAGCTCAAGTGACAATCGGTAATGATAGCCTGTGCCATTTTTGTTATCCACCTCTCAAATGTAAATATCAAAATGGCCCACAGATCGCTACTGCTTTCTCTGATATTATAAGAGCCACAAAATTGGTTGAATAGGCAATGCTGCTCAGCATTATATTATTATATATAAACAGTTCAGAACTGCTATTACATTTTATCAATAATTGTCATTGGTTTTTGAAATGATCGCGAAAAAACTGAATAGTGCATTTTTGACAAACCCCTTCATCTTGGGTATAAGATAATATACAGTATTCTTGTTCAGGCACTGGTTGTAATGTATCCTTAACAGTCGTTCTCCTATAGATAAATATGTACACGGAAATTGAAAAAAAAATTTTGTGAATGGCATCAAACAAACCCAAGACATTTTAGGGATTTGGTAAAAAACTTGATTTAGCTAAGTTATGGAAGCTTCAAAACATCCAGAACTTGTAAATTGTGAGAGAAACTGAGCCAAACTGTTCATCCTAATTATCTTCGCCTTTTGAAGTGTCGCAGAAGATTGAAAAACTTAACGAGATTAACGAGAGAGAGTTACTGATAACTGAAATGTTTTTCCTATTTTATCGTTAGAGGATAAAATTTAATGCAATAAAGATCCAATAAAACGTCCAGAAGAAAAAAAATCAAACTTCTATATCAAAAAACGGAGAAAGATACGTCTTATTTCCAATTGCAAAGACCTTCAAAAAGTGCCGATAGAATGTTTACACTAAAATATGTTCTCAAATAGAGGTGGGTACGGGAATTTGTCTGGAATGCACCATTGTTTTTTCTTGCGATTATTTTTTAAACAAAAAATAACTAATGAAATGTAATAGTAGTTCTGACATGGTGATAGAATCCTGAAAAAAACTGCCTATTGCCTAACCAATTTTGGAGCTTTTATAATAGCATGTAGCTTCAATTTGGGACACAGTGAATACACGTATTATTCTTCAAATCCATTATTTTTCGAGAACTTTCTAATTACCCTCAGTAGGTGGGTGCAAAAATATAGTGAAAGATCCTGTACTTTTAACAAATGGCATAAGTACGACAAATATAAGAGAAAAATTTACTCACACTGTAGAATTCAGGTGAGGCAGTTGGGCAGGACGGCACCCACTGGATTCTCATTTTCAGAGGATTGTCTCCCTCTTGTTCCACTTGGATTCTTTTGGGTGGAGCTTTCATATTACCAGAAGTAGTGACCTGTTTGAAGTTTCCCGACAGCGGTCCGTACCCTATCGGTCCAATGATGCCCACGCAGAATATAAATGTCTCGCATGCTTCCAAATTCGTGATGGTTGCAGTTTCATTCATTGTGGTAAATCTCGGTTCTGAAATTATATTTCGACTTCTTCAACAGGACATCATGTACAAAGTAACGAGATTATCTGAGCGAAATTATATGTGACCAAGTTTGTATAAAATAATATTTTTCAGATAGACCCATTTATGTGAAAGTGGTCACACTTAGAACGATGTTCGAACGATATTAATGATTACTAGACAGCAGTACATTAATTCTGAAAAGGATATCAATTCACATGTCTATACATATTGTTCAATAGCGAAATATGATTTCAAAGTTTTCTTGTTGAAAGACCCTTTCATGAATATGGAGCGAATGAGTTAATAAATGGTACATCAGAACCATTCATGACACTGATCGTTTTGAACAGCGTAATTACGAGGAAAAGTAGCAACTGATCTTCTGTGGTATTGGCTACGCTGTAATCTCAATCAGGCCAGGAACTTCAACCAGTGGCGTTATGTTCCACGTTCATAAAACCAAGTTTTCCAAGTTTATAAAACTGAATATTGTTTTTCATGGAGTTCTTGGTGATGTGTTTGCTAGATTGGCAGATCAGAGAAACTAGTCCAACAGGCCAACAATAAACAAGCCACAAAAGTACTTCAACTCTAAATTTTTGAATCAAAATTCCCACAACTTCTAGTTGAGTTTCCTAACATATTACGTACAGTTGTTATACTGCCGCTGAATGGCACATTGCATTATGCTTTATGTATTTCGAACCATTTTGCGTCACTTGGATCAAAACGGTGGAAATGAAAGATATATACTATCAACGGGAAATATGAAGTTGTACAAGAACAAAATGATTCACTTCAATACAAAGAATTCTTTGATACTACAATCAACTACTCAGGCAACAATGGGACAAAGTGTAGATACTTCATGAATGATATTTTAGGTTTTTTTATATAATTTATGAAATACTAGGACAGTATTGAGTGCAATACATTAAAAAAATGTACAGTCAATAATAATCAATATAAATGCACTTCCATAATCAGAAAAGAAAATCATAGTGTCACGAAATACTAAGATTTCTCATCAAGTAATCATAAGAGAAAACAATGCAAGTGCTCACTGAAGCTATCCATAGTTATACTTCATTGTAGATTTTTTTTATTTTCAATACATCTATTCACATCAAAAATATCGTAGTTGATCAAACCAAACCCTTTCGTCATGAAACTATGTTTTTGAAAAATAAAATGGATTGGTTGGTTACTATATAGCTCCGAACAACAAACCCACTAGAAGGATCACAAAACAAATATTCTGATACCAACATGAATTCCCAGAATTATAATAATATTAGTACCCAATCGTCGCCAGTGTTGTCATTTCCAATCATCAAAAAGTGATGAATAGTCCATAATATTTAAAGTCCTTTATGAATTCATGTAGTTCAATGCACAAACATAATAATAAATTTGGGTCATGACGATTATGAATCAGTTCTGATTAATAGAAGATTGCTACATTATTCTGAGACTTAGATTTTACTTTCTTGGGGGCTCCAGGACCAACATGGGTATCGTGAATACTTTTTGCTCAACGTTGCAACACCGCAATTTGATATTGACAGTCGACGGCGATTATTGCTTTGTTTGGTATCTGTCATTATTTACGTTTTGATTTATCGATATTATTCAACTTGTGATCAGTTTTGTGTACTCAGAATTCATCAGAAACTCAGTTTAATACCTGTTTTGGTGATTTGATATAATGGTGAGACGTTGTGAGGTGTATTAAAGACAATTTGAACCGGCGATCAAAACACGTCATTTCATAGGTGAGTTACCATTGTCGTATCATTCGAGATTTTGAAGCATTTTCCCAAATGGAATGGATAAAAATGAATTTAAATTGAATTGATTAGATTATATTGATTATACCCATAGGTCAGCTGCGACAGTGTCTTGTGGTAAAATATGTAGCACTGATGAATGCTTCCTTATTTGTAGTCAAAATATGCGAAGCTGCTGAAAAATCACTGAGAATAATGATGAACTCAATTAATATTTTTGATACAAAATATAAGGATATTTCTATACTTTTTCTACACACAACAATGAGAAATTTACCGTTGACTGTTTTTGGAACTAGTCAAACTAATTTGGAGAAATATTTCACTGTAAGACTTCATCATGAGGCAAATAAATTGAAAGATTCAACGGAAGTTAGAGTAAGAAGTATATTAACACAAACAATTTTTTGCGTCAAAATATATGAATTCTGCTCAAGATGAAACCTCCTTCATCCTGACGATATCGTGAAATGATATAAACAAGTTTCATCTTCAGATTTGAAAATTAAATTCAAATATGCAATCATATCTATTTGCCTTGAAAACGAGTTTTTCACTTTTTTGAAAATTATTTCCACTAGTAGGTACTGAACTTTGAAATCGTAAATATACTTACATGCACTGTCACTGATCGCCAAAGATATGTTCATTATTGAAATTGAACGTTATTTATGATGAAGTATAAGTAGACAACTGTATACTGAATAGTAAGTATATTGTTTCATATGGCGTTGAGAATTGAACTTTTCTTGTGACGTGGTCATAATAAGTTTATTGATTACAAGCATTGTATTCGAATTTCTCGTAACAATGTGAAGGAAGTATAAAGATGTTCATTTTCCCACCAAGAAATGCTAAAAAGTACCACTGAAATTGTTACGGATTTTCAATTTGGTTTCATCATAAATTCGACCCCCTCTGACATCACGGCACTGGTGCTGGGAGAATCAGGTTCTGCTATCCTTGTTTAGACAAAGAAGATACTATAGATGTTGCTTCCAAACAAACTGTATTGCCAGGGGTGTGGATTACTTATCTAGTCTGTTCAATGATCGAAGCTATATAGTAACACACAGTGGGGCTTGAATTTAACATTGACTGATTGTGTTCAAATAAATAGTAAGCAGTTCTTCCTCGTTGAGATGATGAGTCGTTTTAGGTTTCTATATACTTACTTTCCAATAGTTGTTCTTGATTCGTGCCATAATAAATCCCATACATCCAATTCAGCTTCTTGCCATATTTTGGCCTCTCCCAACTGAGTTTGACAGTGGTACCCACTTTCAAAAGAATAGCTTGAGAAATACTTATTTCCGGTAAAGGTTTACCCGATCTTAGAATCGTTATAACAGTTGTAGGCCCAATAAGAGTCTTCTTGAACGCGTTGAACTGAAAACAATTGTGCCAAAATTTGAGTTCATTTTATGTATGTGGAAATATTTCATTCACGGTAAATTAAACTATCCAAAATAGCTATAGTCACGAGGTAGTGAGTCTATTAAGAATTACAGGTCAAGACAGATGAAACCTAATTCACATTCTTGTTTCTTGATGTTATAGGCAAAAACAAAAATTTTTGGAGAGAAAATTATAACCTTCAGGACGCTGAGAATTTTAACTAGATTATTTTTCTTTGATTTTTTTTCATTGTAATTGTTTTGAAATAGATCCCAAAAAAAATCTAGTTGTTTAACTGAAATAACGATGACATTTCTGACACCACACGTTCTCTTTGAACATGAGCGATAATACGAAGAGAATGAAATTCTAAGTAATGTTGTTATATTCATGCAAGGAGAGGTACAGCGCTGGTCAATTCAATCCAAATCTTCTCATTTTGTCAGCATTTAGGCACATACTACAAAGTCCATTAGTGATTTCAGTTAATGTCTAGTACTAAATTGAATGATCACTATTGAAATTGAATATAAAATCAGCTGTTGCTATCGACTCATGAAGCATCCAAAGTGGAGATACACCCACGTCCTATATACCATCGACGTTATCTCAGCATTTTGCACATACTACAGAACTGTGAGATATTTACTAAAGATGCTAAATATCTGAAAATATTTCAGTTTTTCAATATATCTATGTTGGAAATAGTTTGTGAAGTACTGGATACTATAAAATCTTCCACAAAATGTATGCCAACTTCAAATTCCTTCTTCTCGGCAAATTAAAGTGAAACAAAATAATATATTTCGGATACAACTGGCAACTCGATGAGTGCAGCTGATAAAACCGAATATTTATATATGCTAGAACTTGTTACATCGATACGATACGATAAATTATAAAAATATCACATCAAGAAACATGGTGTGTATGATCATACCTCGATACGATAATTGACACCTGGCGCCAGTTTCATTGTGATATTTTTATTTTTGGTCTTCATCACGGGTAAATCTGGATAAGTTCTGTTCGCTACAGCTCGTACATTGAAGCCATCGGCGTCGCCATTGTACTTCCATGTGAAGGAAATAATCTCATCGGTTTCATTTGAAACGGTGACGTTGCTGATGGTGCTGACGTTTGTTTCGCCGTCGAAAATGAGTTTGGCCGGTTCGGATCTTTTGCTCATGGATTTTCTATTGTAAGCTATTACCTAGAAACCAACAATTCAAATGAAAGAATTTCAAAGAGAGTATAACGAAATAATTCAAAATTTCCATGGGTAATGATTGCATATATTCTTAAGAAAAGGCACTAGTCCCATTCAAAGCAGTATGTGTTACACTTAACCCCACCTTAATTTGATCAGGACCAAATTATTTCTGAAGTGAAAGACTGTAAGCTTATCCGAACTACCTTTAACGTTTTTCTGAAAACAATCAGAATATTCTAGGATTTTAATAATGAATGAACTTCGAAAACAAAAAAAAAAAGTAGTTCAAACTGAATTGGAAGTATATTGAAATTTTATTATAATTATTTATATTAAATAGTTACATTAATTCGAACATTATAGATGAAAGATGAAATACATAAGAAATACTTGAAATATAGAAAAGAAATATATATATATATATATATATAGGAAAAAGAAGAGAACGATATCAATCACATCATCTTGTATAGTTTTTGAGCTATTGCAGGTTGACTGAGCAAAAAAATTTCTGCAGATATCAACAAAAAACTAAGCAGAATATATTTGTAAGTAACCACGGATGAATAGAACAAACACAGAGTCATCACATGAATAAATGTTCTCTACTGTGGATTGACACATAATATTTTTGTCCATGAAACTTAATTGGGAACATGTTATCACTAGTTACTATTTCGTTTCCTACAATTATACTATTTATACTACTATTCATATGCCTATGATACAAAAATATGTTCAGGCGATCATAGTGTACTTAGAAGGAGACAACTTTTTTCTTTCCTCTAAAAAATAGCAATAGTGAGGAACGAAAGAATGCTAAACGAGTGAATGACCAATTTTAAATTTCATATACTTTTCCTGAAATTAACTGACGAATTTTGTCAAATAGTTTCAATACATCTTTTTTACCAATTCTTCATCAGCATAACGGCAAATTTCTAACCGTTCGAATCCATGTTGAGATCCTGAATCAACATTTCATTCATCCATTAAAAAAAAATAAAAAAAAACAACTTATAACAATTTATATTTGGTAGGTTTGGTATTGATTTCAAATGAAACAAGCATGGATTAGTTGTATGAAACTGTACAGTCTGAGTTTCCGTTTGCTTACCCAAAAGGTATAGGCGACCCCGTGTTCGAAATCGGGCGACAGCAAATGCGAGGTTTCGTTGCCGGTGAGCTTCAGCCTGATTTCGGGTGTCTTGTCCGACCTCCAAATAATCTCGTACGCGACTATCATTCCTCTAGGCTTCTGGGGCTTCTTCCACGATATCAGTATGTGGGAACCGTTACGCTGTTTCGCGGTCACGTTCCAGGGTTCTGCAGGCGTGCCGTCGCTGGTGAGCGAAACGTTGTATACGGCGGACGGGAAGACGATGTTAGAATTCTTTATCCTCACGTATACCGTCATGTTGTATTCGGTGAAGGGTTCGAGGCCTGTGAATTGGTGTGACATGTTCACTGTCCAAGTTTCGTTCTTCCATTCGCCGTCACCGACTTTCTTTATAGACGGCTGGAATTCCAGCTTCAGGTTCTCAGGCTGAGGGATCCACCACAGCAGAAACAACGAAGTGTCATTCGTGCCTCTGTGATAAAAATATGGTATCAAGATATTTCGTTTCTCGATAACGACTTGAATGAAGAGAATGAGAGCTAGGGAAACATCATATCGACACTTATAGGTCGAATCTTTAGTTCATATAATAGTTTTTTTGGCATTGGCGGGTTTCATAGAGATTTCATGAATAAAGAAGAGATCAAACCTATTGCCTAGATATTTTGACATAACTGGAATATTGTGGTATATTCACTATATTCATATACATGAAACTTTCGAAATACGAATGATGAAAAATATGACCCATATCAGCAATAAAAATTTTGTTCCAGCTTCTACAGCCACTCAATACGAGTGGAGTGAAAATCAAAAAAATCTAGTTACCCTAATTGAGTTTCCATAACCCTAGGTGATAACCCTAGAACACTTCTTTATGTAGATACAGGGCTTCAAAGCTGAAAATTGGCCTATTCACAAGTTGATAGAAAAGATTTCTTTTTAAAATGTGAATATTGATGCTTCAGAGATTTACCAAATATCAGAGCATAAATGATACATACATACTATAGATAGCAAATCATCATATTCAATAGTATTGTGCCTTGTATTGAAACATGACTGAGTGTTGTCCATTTCAAGTGGCCTTTTGAATGCTTTCATATATCAACGAAAATTCATAATATTTGCATCACATATTTGCTTTGTCAAGTCGGTGCGACTAAGTCGTGTTTAGTTTGTAGAAGAATCCCTATTGCTATATGATTTCACTTCTCTAACCCCGCTCAAATTCGCGTTCAAAAGTGTGAATGTAACATTAAGATAAATTGAGTGAATGAAACGTGTGTTTTTTTATGTAATTTAAAGATTTTCTTTTCAAATGTAAATTTGAATTAATCGGCTAAAATTCTATGTTATGAACATGATAGCATTTATTTTAATACTGTGTTGATATTGAGAAAATTGTAGGCACATTTGAGAAAACATATTATGAGAATCCGTAAATGGGCTAACGTTGAAGATTTTTTTAGACGGTTCTGCTAAATTACCTCACCCTGCAAATGATATTATAAGGGCGGATTCATATTAATTCTACATACGACTTATCACTGTATTTATTCATTTTTCCAATGAAGTAAGAAAATAAAAAAAGTATGTGAATTTATAATTTGAGATTATGAAGGTCACGCTACTAATAATTTCAAGAATTACTACAGTGTTTCAGTATCTATCTCTTTAGTTTGATCCTATTATTTCAGCTTCCCGGTTTTCTTGGCGATTGAAACAGCGAAATCCTCACCTTTCATCAATGTCCAACAACATGACTTGGTACACTCTAGATCTTCTCGCACAGCTCATTTCGTCGGTCCCGTCTTTACAGTCGACTTTTCCGTCACAGATGAAGGACAGAGGATAGCAGGCGGAATCACAAGAGAAGAGACCATAGCTGCAAGAAGGCGCCACTGGAATGCTCGGCAAGTTATGATCACAAAAATGTTCATCGGATCCATCTGGGCACTCGTATTTACCATTGCAAAGTGCAGTTATCTGAATTTAAACATACATATTCATTACTCATCACTGTTACCTAACCAAGCTATACCAAGCATCATCAATCGATAGAAGCGCAAAGTTTACCGCATATGTTATATTGGGTCCCCAAATACGTTCTTCAAATACTAACATTTCCTCCCTGTATACAATACATAGTCCTTCCTGTTTCTGTTATTTTTATTTGGTGAACAAATTAAGACGATTATTATGATGAAAAACGAGTTACATACATTGCAATCTGAAAATATAATTTTTGCAACAGGTTCTTGCAAGTTAACTCAACTCTCTGTCATACTCATTGAGCATATTTTGATCAATATTTTACAAAACAAAACAATATAACAATATTTATATGAAGAAATTGAAGGAAACATAGTATAGTATTACTGACAATTTAGACATATCATTGAAACTGCGTTGTATGAAGTTTTTGTTGTATTATATTTGGTATGGAAAGAAAGCTGCATTTACCATTCATCTCTACCAACTTTTTTTTAATTAAATGAGGGAATCCCAATCCAAATATGGAATGAGATTGAAAAAAACTATCAACTTTACTTTTACTCGTATACGTATGATCCTGTATATCCATGATGACTCAAAAAATGCGTCATCGAAAAACAAAATCGATGTGTCCGAGGTTTTTACGCAAACTGTATAAAGGATATACCGAATTCATTCACTACTTTACGGAAGCACTGTATGTTTAGGATGCATGACAAAATATTAAGAATGGTTGTTACTAGTTTTTATCCAATTGGGTACTGGCTCTGAAATGAGGTTATATATCGTTGGAACTCACCAATACACAACTGCCGTCAATCTGACACTTGAACTGGTTGACAGAGCAATTTGACAATAAACTGCAGTTGTTCTCATCCTCGCCACTTAAACAATCGTAGGTGCCATCACAGACCCATGAAGAATCGATGCAGTCGCCGTTAGAGCACTGAAACTGGTTCGTGTGACAAATCATATTTTGGGGAGTCGCCTTTGTGGGTAAAGGTGCCACCTGAGAAGTAATTCAACAATAGATTTATGTACATAGGGCGATTCCAGAAAATTAAACACTTTAATATAATTGTTGAAAATTGAATGCTTCTTCCCTTGGAAAAAATGATCAGATAATCGATAACTACCTGTTCTTTACCCAAATTACTGTTTCCAAATGATTGTGAAAGTTATCAAATCGGAACTATCATCCTCCAATTTATAGTATGTATAGAGATACCGGGGTAGCTGTCATACATTAAATTTCAGATATCCTAGAATAAATTGATGGAAATGATGAAATCCATAGACTTATTATCCTGAGGAGACGGAACATCTCATTCATAAAACTGCTTTTGTTTTGAAGCAATGATTGAAAATGAACTGCACAAGTATGAGAAAGACTACCGATCGAACCTCTTTGTCTTCACCAACTTGTTGGCAACGCTGTTATGTTTATGTGTCTTGTTTCCCTGATTTCAGCCAGTGGCGTACCGTCCTAATGGTTCCATGACTTGGAAATCTATTTTATCTATAACTTTATTATTAAATATTGTTCTGTACGGAGTGGAAGCGTCGTGTTTGTTAGTTAGGAAGACAAACAAATTCCTTTTGATTATTAACAAGCTACGAATGTACTCTCAATGGAAACATGTAATTTCTCTTTGTATTTGTCAATCAACATTCTGAAGAATGAAACATCATTGGAAATATATAACCAGATTCTTGTCAGTACCTGTAATTCCCGATATAATGTTCAACTGAAACAAGTGCAATATCATATGCATTCAGACAGTTGTATAACATTGAATTTCCTTATAATTTGCACACAGATTTCTCCGCTTTGATAAAAACAAAAAACACAGCTTTCGTACTTTTAATATTCATATAATACAACAAATTTATTCGGATAATGATGACACATTTTGATTCATTACTGGAAAGAAGGTGTTGGTTCAAATTGAACTGCAAATAATTTTTGGATTTTTATACAAAACAATATATCATTAAATACAATGACAATAATTCACAAAGAAAATAAATGATGTCGCTCGTGAACATAGTTTGTTGTTTTTCTGTACTGTATTGGAAAAATGTGATGTTGAAACAATGGAGTATTAACTGCAAATTACCTATCAGATGCGAACTGAAGCGCTGAATGGCATGGTAGTGGATTTGCATCTGGCCTCAAGTATTATTTGTTACCACTTTTCTTTGTTATGACATCCTCGAATCGAGATGATCAGAACATACATAAAGATATTTGCTCAGACGATTCTCCTGCCAGCCAAGAAGAGATGCCCAAATTTTCCTTTTTCCACTATCAGCGGGAAACCTGAAGTAATAGAGAAATAGGTTAACAGGAATAAGTTGCTTAGAATTTTTGATGCAATGAACAAGAAAGTCTATGCCATGGAAACATGACCACTACCTAAATCATTAACAATCATGAATAAACAGTACCTAATCATCATATATTCACGCCACTGGAATAACAAACAAATTTGGAGGTTAGGTATTCCAACTTACTTGTGAAAAAAAACATCAGGGCTGGAAATGTCAAGTTTTTTGCACACTCGGCAGTGACGGACCATATTGTCCAAAAATTCACTCTGAATTCCACAATATCTATTCAAAGTCACTAAAAACAACACTTCAAAACACAAGATCACTCGTCTACAACACTGCAACGAGAAATGGGCAGATCGTAGTTTCGTAGTAAAAATCATTCATACAATAGGCGTGGCCTGGACGCGCCGATGTCGCTTTGCGGGTAACAAATCCTATGATGCTACAATGTGATAGTTCACAAAATGAATATTCGGTAATTTCAACGTGTACATTTCAGGTTTTCATTATGTATAAAAATACCGTTCAGAAAAATGTTCCATCGAGACTGTATTACTTGCAATACAATGAAAAAATGATATGAACGTGTCAATAATTATTGCAAATCTCGTTCTCAATCTGGAAATATGGCAACGACACTTTCCAATCGGTCACAATAGTATCCTACAGTGGACCAGATATTGGCAATGTCTGATCTTCTTTAAATGTAAATAGTTCCGTCTCCTCAGGATAATAAGTCTATGATGAAATCAATCTCGAAAAATACTAGAGGAGAACACGCAGATGAGAATAATGATTAGAATTCAATGACTTATTATATTTTGTCTCAAAAGACTAGGATCTCTACATATATTATTGTTGTTATTTTTTAGTACATCAAAATTGATGTCACTGACAAATAGAGAATTTCTCTTTTAGGTATCTAAAAGTTTGATTTCAAGCGCAGTGACATTTTGGGGCAGATCATAAATCTGTCTTAACTACAAATATATTAAAATAATTTTTAATAACTTCTATTTTATTTTTCAGAAACGAGGAGAGAAAATCCCATGAAGAAGCTGGAAAATGAATTAACCACCTTATTGAATAACTTACAGAGAATATTCAAGAAACAGTATCTACTTGCTGATCCTGTGAAATATTACAACCGGAACACTGGTGGCAATAACAGCATATGTAACGTTTTCAACTACTATGGAAGTGGCCGCCAAGTCCGCATGTCCGAAAGTTTCTGATTCTTGTTTCTGATCCTTGTTTCCAATGTATGAATCGTATTTGTCAACCTCATCTCTATCCAATTTTTGAAAATTGCAAATTTAATTTTTTTCTCTCATATTTTCGCCATTCATCCATTACCAAAATAGTTCAGTGTCGAAGCATCGAAATATGATAAGTATTTTTATAAAATTTTTACCGTTGGTTGCACCACCATGCCAGAACATCCTACTTCGTCGCTGTTGTCTAGACAGTCATCAACGCCGTCGCATTTCCACCAGAACGGTATGCATCGGGTGTTGTTGCATACGAACATCCATTCCTGACAGGAACCATTCTAGGAATAATAAATAGAGTTCAAATGAAAATACTACATTCGATTGAATGATTCGATAACCGATAGAATTCCAAAAAAACAATATTCATTCTCCATACTTCAGAGCACCAATGTTCCTATTATTCAAACAGGAATACAATCGCTTGCATCGCAATCATCATGCATGTCTGAATTATCTGAAACTGGTGTACATACAGAATTTTCAAGTCATCCTTGAGTCACCAATAATGAATACAACTGAAGTCGGTTCATAACAAGTTCATGCGATTTATCTTTAGATATCTATAACTATATATAGGCACGAAGTCATGAATGGGTATCCCATAGTTGCCAAGTGCATCAGAATCAATCAGCAAAGAGAAAGAATACTGGAAGAATCAAAAATAATAATGGTCATCTGATCACGGAATAGGTAAGAACCCAAGGAATCTCAATTATTCATTCATTCGGTGTGAACAGAAAAAAAAATTAATTAAAAAGTAGTAGATATATATAAAAATGGTGAAAATGTGGATGTATACAAAAATATACTTTAACTTAAAATGAAACTGAACACCATGAACTAAAAACTAGCATATAAAACATGGATCTAGAGAGAAAATGTTCATTTATGTACTTCTTTGAAGGTGTGTAGGGGTATGTCTCTACCAAAGTAGTTTTTCATACGTACTGGAATACTAGTTTATAGTATTATATATATAGTATATACATAGTCACCTATCATTATGAACGAAATCACATAAAATCGAAGTGCCAAAAACTATCTGCGTGATCGTGCACTGTGATCTAGCTGGTCTATTCCGAATTTAATGACAAGAAAAATTACATTACTTTGTTGTACAATTTTTTTTTAAATTCTTAAATTTCAATAAATGTTGAAGAAAATGTTCTTACTGTCGTAGAAATTTACCTACATGATATAAACCTTATGGAAATCAGTCTGCAAAGGCTCGTGGAGTTCAACAGTTCCCTTGACACTAGAGATTGATTGCAAAGATTCAATGAAAGGGTCTTCTGTTCACGGTGAATCATAGCACAAGTGATTGGTGAGTAACATTACTCGAAGTTCGGTGGTAGAGGTGATTCAGTTAGTGTAAGAAATATACATGATTATACAAAATTTGTTGATAAGAACCCTGCGTAATGATCTCTAGTGCGTTTCAGAGTAACAAATAGAAGCTGTGATGATAGCCACAATGCCTGGACAATCTGTTAGCCCTTCAATAACTTTTCATTTCATACTTTCAATCCATCGAAAATTAGGGAAATGATGATGAATATTCATTTGGTCTCTGATCTGTCATTAAAAATATTTTTTTTTGTTTCAAGGGAAACCTATAATGTTCGAGGAACATCGTGTTTGCCAGCGGTGGAATTTTTGGAGAGGAGGAAGGTGTTTGAATTTTTCTAGAAAGTTTGGAGGTTGTAAGCATCAGGAAAGACTTCATTTGGCAAAGAATTCCACAACTTTGCCGTTCCATTGATGAATGATGCTTGGTATAGCGATGTTCGACTGGTCTCGAGCCTGACAGTGTAGAGGTGACCAGCCTGAGCTCGTCTGGTTTGTCTACTAGGATTCGCACGTGGTGGCATAATGAATAATATTTCCTTTGAGCACCGACCGTGAAAGTGTCTATGAAAAAGGCAGAGATCGTCGACCTTTCTACGATGATCAAGAGAGGTCAATGATTTGGTGAGTGTTGTATCATCGACTAGGCGAATAGCTCTCTTCTGAATTGAATCTAAGAGCTTTAGCGTATGTTTGGGGGCTGAGCTCCAAACATGTGAACAGTACTCCAGGACAGGTCGAATTTGTGCTTTGTAGATCATAAGCAGTTGCTCGGATGTGAAGTATATCTTCGCACGGAAAACCAAGTTTTTGTAGAGCAGTTTTCGCAATGGACCTCACATGATCGTCCCATGAGAGAGCACTGTTGGTGGTGACACCCGGCATGGATATTGACGACCTCATAGGAACAGTGGTACCCGACATCATCAAATTGGGCATTGTGTGATCAGCCATCTTGGTGAACATACAAGCTTGAGTTGAAGTTGCATTGAACTGTACTAGATTTTCAGATCCCCATTTCAGAATTCTTGTCAGATCCTCATTTGAAGCATCGACCTGTTTTCGTCTTGCACCTCTGGCTTTGTTGGATGATACAGGGGCTCTAGAGGAAAAGGCGGAATGAAGTGTACTATCATCCGCAAAGCTATGAACTGGGCTGGAGGTCACATTCGTCAATCATTGATGTGGAGCAAGAACAAAGTTGGTGCCAAGACAGACCCTTGTGAAACACCAGCACGTCTACCACCACGTAGAGTGATCTATCTGCAAGAAAACTCGATAGTAAAAGACACAGTTGGGGGCCAAACCATATGACGGAAGTTTCGCTAGGAGGCCTTGGTGCCAAACTCGGTCAAATGCTTTGGAGATATCCAAGGCTACAGCCAGGGACTCCCCATGTTTCTCGATTGACACCTGTCACTAATGTGTCACATAGGCAAACAGGTCTCCAATTAACCTCTGATGACAAAATCCATAATGTCGGTCTTTCACGATTCTTGAGCTCTCTAGATATCGGATGAGCTCGATGTTGATTGCTTTTTCATTACTTTAGAGATCACAGATAGTAGTGCAATCGGTCTATAATTATTAGGGATGGTTTTCTTGCCCTTCTTCGGAATCGGTTGGACCGTAGCTTTCTTCCAGTTAGAAGGAAATACGCCGAATTTGTACGAAAGGGTGAACTGCAAAGAACTGGTGTTAGTTCTGGGGCACATTTCTTGAGATCAATAGGAGGTATTCCGTCGTTGCCGGAAGACAATTTCTGGCATACGGTTATCGATGGAAGCGATTTTGGGAAAATCCTGGCATCGTGGATCCAAGGAAGAATTGTCTGCAAACATTTTGGCGGAGGTGTTAGCTTTTTCATGGGGTGTTATAGCCAATGTATTATCATCCTTTGTGAGGGGGGGGGGGGGGAAATGAGCTATCAGTGAAATTTCTCCCGATTGCCTTGGCAAAGGTCCAAAATGAACGAGAACCATTTGGACACTCTATGAGCTCTGATTTATCTTCGTGTTGTGTGCCTCTTCAGACTAATCTATCGTTCGATTGCATGTATTCCTAGCTTCAACATATTCAGCTCTAGTTTGCGGGCATGGGTTTCTGCGCCAACGACGGTATGCTGCTTGCTTCAGAGCGACGACCCTAGAACAGGTTATTTTGAATCATGGTTCACCAGTGGTTCGTGATTTGGTGCTATGTGTCATGTAAGTTTCCATTCCCAGCATGATGATTTCCGAAATCTTTTCAGCACATTGCGTAGGATCTCCCGATTCAAAACATATTCTCCTCCAAGGAAACTCAGAAAAAAACATGCGAAGGCCATCCCAGTCGGCTGAATTGTAATGCCAAACAGTGCGTGGGGGCGTTGGACTGGTTCGCGGAGTGATGTAAGGACATATCGTGGAGATGAGTGTGTGGTCTGAGTTTCCTAGTGGTGCACTGACTTTCACTTCATAAGATTCTGGATTGTTAGTGAGGAACAGGTCGAGCGTATTGGCATAATGATTGCTGATATGAGAGATCCGAGTTTGTTCATTTATCAGTTGCTCAAGACCATAGGTGATAGCGAAAGCCTCAGCCAGACGTCCTGCGTCATATGTTTTGTTCGAGAATTTCAGCCAGGTGGAGTCGTGGACATTGAAATCCCCCATGATGATGATTTCAGCAGCTGGTTGATTCTGTTGGATAAAATCGAGTTTCAGAGAAAGGAATTCGAAGAGGTCACCAGGAGTTGCTTCGTTTCGTGATAGATAAAGGCAGCAGATCAACTTTGTCCGTTTGTGGTTATCGATCTTGACCCACATCACATCGAATTCTTTTGGTTCCAGTTCCTCCTCACGATGGCATGAGAGATCATTTCTGGAAAAGAGACATATACCTCCTTTGAATTTGAAACGGTTATAGAACTCATATCCAGGGCGGAGCATATAGGTCGTATTAGTTGATGAGTTGAACCTGCGTCTCAGTTAAAGCCAGTATATCCGGTTTCTCAGCCTGTAGATGGTAATGAACATCGTTTATGTTTTTGTTCAGACCTCGGATGTTACAAAGGTTTATTTTCAAATTCAAATGTTTCGATGGTGAACCTCCTCGAGCACCTCTCGCCCAGAAATCCGAATTGAGAGGTATTTTACTTCCGGAGTGTTTTACTCTAGGAGACTTCATCATCTAGATTTTTCTTGAGCTGAAATGGGCGGTTTGGGTTTGGAAGAAGGAGATATGGTATGGGGATATGACCGGAAGCATCGACCAAATACTGAAACATGGGAGTTACCCATTTCATAGCACCTCTGTCGATGTGGTGGTGTCGCACCGGGCGATGATGGGAACCATCATCTCCCACCTATGGGTATCCATTTAGTCGCCTCTTAGGACAGGCAGGATTTACCATCAAGAAATTCTTGATACGTCCCCATACGGATGTTCACACCTTCATCATCTTGTTAGTCTTTGGCAATAAAATCAACACAATTAGTGCACACACACGCGAATGGTTTTTAGCACCACGATTACAGGATTCGCTCAAGCGATTCGTAGGAACAGCACTCGAATGGCACATTGCTGAAAATTTCTATTTTCTGAAGGGTAAAAACACTCTGAACCTGAAGCAAGGCAAATAGTGGTTTATCAAACAGTATTCAAACAACTGATATTTTGAAGACATTCATTTAATGACAGTTATTGTGGATTATTCTTCAATAATTACTGTCATAATATGATGCCATGGTGATGGCTACCAAATTTTCAATAGAATCAAACACCATGACCGCGCCTCGGTATATTTTTTTTGGTCCTTGGGTAATATTGATCTACCTTTGTGCATGAATAAGTATTTTATACTCATAAATTGCACACTAGGCACACACAGTCAAAGCAATGTGAATGCCAAAATGTATAAATAAAATTATATTATATTTTCAAAGGATTACGCCTCTGAAAGATAAAATCATTTTCCGCTCACCTTACTCACGAAATCATTGGGTATTTTGGGCGACTCAGATTTGGACGTGGTACAATTCAACTCGTCCCTGCCGTCCGGGCAATCCTTGTCGCCGTCGCACTCCCAAGTCTTGTAGATGCATTTGTTCTGAGGGGGGCCGCAAGACATTTGCGATTCTGAGCAGGTATTGTTGGCGCAATTCACCTCGTCTGATCCGTCCCCGCAGTCTGGTTCGGTGTCGCATTTCCACGTAATCGGTATGCACATTACGCCGCCGCTTTTACAGTGGAATTCGTCATCTAGAAATCACAGACTGCATGACATATCACGAAATTTAGTTTAGTTAGTTGAACTTCAATATACGATTCATGTATCATCATTTCAATATGAAATCAAATTTTCAAAATCACAGTTTCAGATTTTTTTGGTAGAAGATAATGGTTCCCATCATTGCCCGGTGCGACACCACCAAATCGACAGAGGTGCTGTGAAATGGGTAACTCCCATGTTCCAGTATTTGGTCGATGCTTCCGGTCATATCCCCATACCCTATCTCCTTCTTCCCAACCCAAACCGCCCATTCTAGATGATGAATTCTCCTAGAGTAAAACACTCCGGAAGTAAAATACCTCTCCATTCGGATTTTCGGGCGAGAGGTGCTCGAGGGGGTTCACCATCGAAACATATGAATTTGAAAATAGAGCTTTGTAACATCCGAGGTCTGAACAAAAACATAAACAATATTCATTACCATCTTCACGATGAGAAACTAGATATACTGGCATTAACTGAGATGCAGGTCAACTCATCAACTAACACGACCTATATGCTCTGCCCTGGATATGAGCTCCATACCCGTTTCAGATTCAGAGGAGGTATATGTCTCTTCTTCAGAAATGATCTATCATGCCATCATGAGGAGGAATTAGAACCAAAAGAGTTCGATGTAATGTGGCTCAAGATCGATAACCACAAACAGACACAGTTCATCGACTGCCTTTATCTATCACCAAACGAACCAACTCCTAGTGACCTCTTCGAATTCCTTTCTCTGAAACTCGATTCTATCCAAAAGAATCACCCAGCAGCTGAAATCATCATCATGGGGGATTTCAATGTCCACAACTCCCCCTGGCCCAAATTTTCGAACAAAACCATATGACGCAGGACGTCTGGCTGAGGATTTCGCTATCACCTATGGTCTTGAGCAACTGATGAATAAACCCAGTCGGATTCCTGATACCAGCAGTCATTATGCCAATACGCTCGATCTATTCCTTACTAACAATCCGGAACCGTATGAAGTGAAAGTCCGTGCACCACTAGGAAACTTAGACCACACACTTATCTCCACGATATGTCCTTACATCTCTCGGCGAACCAATCCAACACCCCCAAGCACTGTTTGGCATTACAACTCAGCCGACTGGGATGGCATGTTTTTTTCTGAGTTTCCTTGGAGGAGAATGTGTTTTGAATCGGGAGATCCTACGCAATGATTTCGGAAATCATCATGCTGGGAATGGAAACTTACATACCACATAGCACCAAATCACGAACCACTGGTGAACCATGGTTCAATAGAACCTGTTCAAGAGTCGTCGCTCTGAAGCAAGCAGCATACCGTCGTTGGCGCAGACATGCCCGCAAACTAGAGCTGAATATGTTGAAGCTAGGAATACATGCAATCGAACGATAGATGAGTCTAAAGAGGCATACAACACGAAGATAAGATCAAAGCTCATAGAGTGCCCAAATGATTACCGTTCATTTTGGACCTTCGGCAAGGCAATCGAGAGAAATTTCACTTCTAGCTCATTTCCTCCCCTCACAAAGGATGATAATACATTGGCTTCAACACCCAAAGAAAAATCCACACCTTCGCCAGAATATTTGCAGACAATTCTACCTTAGATCCACGAGGCCAGGAACTTCCTAAAATCGCTACCATCGAAAACCGTATGCCAGAAATTGTCTTCCGGCAACGCACAATCAAACACATTTTGCTTAGCCTCAACGTCAAGAAGGCCACGGGGCCTGACGGAATACCGCCTATTTTCTCAAGAAATGTGCTCCAGAACTAACAGCAGTTCTTTGCAGGTTGTTCACCCTGCGAAGAAAACCCTCCCTAGCAACTACAGACCGATTGCACTACTATCTGTGATCTCTAAAGTAATGGAAAAAAGAAATCAACATCGAGCTCATCCGATATCTAGAGAGCTCAAGAATCGTGAATGATATGGCTTTCGTCACCAGAGGTCAACTGGAGACCTGCTTGCCTATGTGACAAATAAGTGACATTTGACCGAGTTTGGCACCAAGACCTCCTAGCGAAACTTTCGTCATATGGTTGCCGCCCCAACTGTGTCTTTTACTATCGAGTTTCCTTGCAGATAGATCACTCTACGTGGTGGTAGACGAGGTCTCGTCTGATACAATGACGATCAAGGCTGGTGTTCCACAAGGCTCTGTCCTGTCACAGACTTTGTTCTTGTTCAACATCGATGATTTGTTTGAGTGGGTTTTCTCCCTCTTCTTCGTTTGTAGGTACATATATACATAGTATGTACTTATTTTCATGGAAAGGTCCTATTCAGAATCTCCGTATTCAATTTATTTCTTCTCGGACGATAATAAGTTGTCTTTCATTTAATATGTCAACTTTTTGAATTCCACTACTCAAGGATATGAATGAATCCCACACGTCAAATTGAATCAATGAAATATGTGCATTGTCGAGATTCAAAATTGAATTACTGACACTAGTGAAAGTTAACGAAATACTCTCGTGCTTTCAATCGGAACAACATCTAGGACGTCGTATCTCCAATTCTATTAACCTATATCACACAACTCGCTGGAAGGGTGCCCCTATTCTTGTACAAATTTGGTTGAGATCATCAAAAACTGTCCATATAATTATTGGTGAGTAATTAGTTTTAAATTCGTAATACTAACTTTTGCATATCGTTGGATTCTCGGCAGTACAGTTTCTTTCATCAGAACCATCCCTGCAATCATTTTCCCCATCACATTTCCACTTACTAGAGATGCATAGTCCGTTTTCACAAGAAAATTGGTTCACAGTACAATTTCCTTTAGGGCAATCCTTTTCATCAGAGCCATCTGCACAGTCCTTGTCGTAATCACACCTTTAAAAAACAACATTATAGATTCAGATAATGAAGATCATCTTCACTCACGAGACAAGAACGAATAGTATTGATCTTATGATAATATCAATAATATCGATGATGAATAATTACATCGAATGGCCCGACCTTAGTCTTTCAAACAATAAATTACGATTGGTAATTGTTGGTTCTTAATTAGTTGTTTGATTTGTGATTTGGAAAGGAACGGAAGAAATGTGAAGAAGAAAAGTTCAACTCAGATTGAAAATATTCAAGTTATGGTGAGCAGTAACCATGCAGTTTATCACAGATTGAATGATTGGTCAATAGTCGAAATGGATTCCGAAATATTTAACCGCAGAGCAGTGCGGACATTGGAAGATTCCACATATTGACTTTTAACAGTGTCCCGCAGCCTCATTGATATAAATGTGATTGTTCAATTTTATATTCAAGATCGTTAAATAATGAATAATTCAATCAATACTAGAATGAAAACGAATCTTTGAAATTGTCTGAAATTATGATTAATCTTTTTTTTTTCAATCTGTGGATAACACGAAAGGGAAACCTATAATGTTCGAAGAACATCGTGTTAGCCAGCGGTGAAATTTTGGGAGAGAAGGAAGGTGTTTGAATTTTTCTTGAAAGTTTGGAGGTTGTAAGCATCAGGAAAGACTTCACTAGGCAAAGAATTTCACAACTTTGCCGTTCTATTGATGAATGATGCTTGGTATAGCGATGTTCGACAGGTCTCGAGCCTGACAGTGTAGGGGTGACCAGCTTGAGCTCGTCTGGTTTGTTTACTAGGAATCGCGCGTGGTGGCATAATAGATGATATTTCCGTTGAGCACCGACCGTGAAAGTACCTATAAAAAAGGCAGAGATCGCCGACCTTTCTACGATGATCTAGAGAGGTCAATGATTTGGTGAGTGTTGTGTCATCGACTAGGCGAATAGCTCTCTTCTGAATTGAATCTAAGAGCTTAAGCGTATGTTTGGGGGCTGAGCTCCAAACATGTGAGCAGTACTCCAGGACAGGTCGAATTTGTGCTTTGTAGATCATAAGCAGTTGCTGGGATGTGGAGTATCTCGTCGCACGGAATAGAAAACCAAATTTTTGTGCAGCAGTTTTCGCAATGGACCTCCCATGAGAGAGCACTGGTGGTGGTGACACACAGCATGGATATTGACGACCTCATAGGAACAGTGGTACCCGACATCATCATTGGGCATTGTGTGATCAGCCTTCTTGGTATATATTAAATCATTATTTTTTCTTATTAATTGTTTTCGAAAATGACGAAGGCACAATGTTTTTTTTTGTTTTCTCAAGATATTGTAATTTTTCAATATGCAGAATCACCAACAGATGACAATAGGTCTGTTGATTAGTCAATTCATTATTTTTCACGCATTATCGATTTTAAATTGATTTTTGGTGTGGTACGTTCACGATCTCCACGCGTGTAGGTCACGCACACTCACCAATGAACGTGGCCAGTGACCAACTGCTATAGTATGTAGCTGCACCCTCAAACAGTCAAAATAGTTGAAAAAATTTAAGTATCCTAGAGATAGTTTGTGTGTCTCTATATGAAACATTGATTTCTAGACTAAGATCATTGCCTTCAATTTGATAAGATTTTCGGGAATAATATTGGGATTGATTATTCAACGGATATTCGTTGGTATCAGGTAAATAATTCTAGCAATCTTCTGCAATTTGACCATATGTCCCTGTTTTTGTCATGAAACTGTTATTTACAGATAATTGGTTACAATGAAGAGTTCGGTTGAAGCCCGTCACAAGTCAAAGTAGGTACCTACCACATACCACAGATTTGAATATATCTAGTCTCTTAAATTGACTGAAAATGGAAAACTGAGAAAAAACATAATTTGATATCAAGTACACGCTATCATGATTCACATAAGGTGGAATTGTAACTGAACTTTCAAAATTTCATCTCCGTACTGTGTGATATCTTCCCATCACCTGAAAACCATAAATGTTTATAATGATTTGCCAATGAGAGTTTTTGAGTTTTTCTGATCTGATTCTTCATCCATATATTATGAATAGTAAAATGATGGGTGGAATATTATCAATTAATATAATATCGAGTATAAATGCCGCTCATAGCTGTCAGATGTATTAGCAATGAGAATCAAATACATGAAGAGTGTACACTGTCATTTTTTTCATTATCGACTAGTAGCTGGGAGCGAAATGCGATTCCTCGGGTCGAATTGAGCATACACGTTAGAACGTGTTCTAGAGCTAGTAATGGGAAAAGTCAAATGTTGAAAAATGAAAAAGTCAAAGTCAGCGTTTCAGATCGTGGGGAAAATCAACTAGAAATGTCGAAATCACAATATTTTTTATCGACTTCATCCTCTTACCGCCAATAATGGGGCAGGCACTTTCCATCGGCGCAACTGAAGAAAGACGGCGGGCAGGTCGTACTAGCGCACTGCAACTCGTCAGAATTGTCGCCGCAATCGTCCTCGCCGTCACACTTCCACCCTTTGGGAACGCACAGCTGGTTGCTGCATTTGAAATAATCGGCGCCGCAGCCGTGCGCGACCGTCGGGCAGGTCAGGTTACCGAAGGGCATCTGGCCGCCCGGGCAGACACACGAGTCGTCTTTCATCGAGAGCCCATCGGGACAGAGGCAGGCGTGACCGCGGCTGGGCAGCCCGACGCAGATGTAGGGACAGGTGGAATTGGTGCACGCGTTCGTTCCTATTTGGAGACCGTGCGCAAAAACCTACAAACAAGTCACACGATTAACAAAGAAGAATCTGGCACGACTCGGAACAATGAACTGCTGAATTCGAAAACAAAATTTCGATTTGATGATATGACGATGACAACAATTTTGAAACACACATTGACACATTGAAACCGAAGACGTATCACATGTGAAATACCTAGATGTCGAATGTGATGAACACTCAATACCTAAAACTACACCAATATCTGGTTGAGATTCACAATAGTTTAGGTGAACAAACCCGGCCACGGCTGTTAATTATTATTAAAATCGATAGGTTCAGCAACTTCAATACTGACTTCGATCTGACACCAATTTGGTGAATATTAAGTATCGACAGTTAATAAGTGTTGGTTGTCATTGTTGTTGTGTATCCTGTTTGGTTTCAATTTGGTATTATTTTATCAATTAATGTTTTGGATAAGAGTTGAGCTGCAGTACATCTTTGATATGGTTGATTTAGGTATTGAAAACCTGATGGTCAGATGATATGATGTGACACCGATAATAAATCTCATACATTCCAGGAATATTTTAAAAAATTAAACGTGTTGGTAACAGGTTTAGTGAGAGTTACAGTGAGATCAATTCCAATTCATACAAAACCAAGAAATGAAGAACAATCATCAAACAATTGTATTTACAGTACACCATATGATATGATGTCCCCACAGGAGAAATCTAGCGACGTTAAATCGGGTGACCTAGGAGGCCAAGAAACTGTTCCATCTCTGGCAATCCAGCGGTGCCCAGACCGCTGATTTTTTCCTGTGTAAAGTCTTTGGTCTACGAAACTCCAGTAGAAACAGAGCAAGACTTGATAAGACGAATTACAGCAGCATTTGAAAACATTCAAAACGAGGATCAAATTTCAGATCTTTATAAATATATTGATAATATATTCCAATAATTATACTTTTCCACATCAAAAATCATGAAATTATGAAGAGAAAAGAATACGTCTCTACCAATTTTGCATACCTTAAGATCCATTAGACCAGGCATCTGCTTCAGAATAACTTCCACTCCTTTGAAATAATCTTTATGACTACTGAAAATCGAATTTCGCTTCCAATCGTCCCAAAACATAGTATTCTTGAAAACGGCAACTGCGAATGGATGCGAAACCAGCTCGTTGTTGGAAATGATCTTGGTGAAACCATCCCCGTGCAAATCGGAACTACCGATGTAATCTTTCCTAGCATCCACCCAGTACAAACGATTCGCCATATAATCGATGGTAATGCCGTTGGGCCACTCTACGGTATCGCTACCAAACAAAGTGAGGTTGTGGCTGCCGTCCAAATTCGCCCGGTTGATCGAAGGGTTTTCGGCTGACCAGTCTGTCCAAAACAAGTAGCCGTTTTGCGGGTGCAACACGATGCCTCGCGGCTTATTCAGCACGGTCGAATTCAAGATAGTCCTGCGCATGTGTCCGCTACCTAACACATCAGTTCTTATGAGCTCAATCTTTGCTCGAACACCGTCGACGAAATAGAGCGTCTTCGAGATCCAATCAAATGCCATGCCCTCTATGGAAGACAGCTCTGTAGAGACGAGAATCTCCGATTTGCTACCGTTCGAGTAGCACTGCCTGCCGATTGTGTCTTCGGCTATGTCTGCCCAATAGACGCAGTTTGTGGCCATGTCAAAATCAATCGCAATGACGTTCTTCAGATTCGGGATAGGCAGCTCCTCCAATTTTCCGGTCACTAAGTTGTACCGTGATATGCGTTCGCGCTGTGCGAAGAGCAGAAAATCGTCTGTTTGTTTGATGGGGCATGGTACCAAATCCGGTAGGTAATGACTTTCGAATCCTCCGACGCACACGTCGCCGGCAATTTTTATGTAGCCTTTCGTGCGGTTGTAGTACCTTCCCTGTTTGCAGTTTGCTGGTACTTTCTGCGGATCATAGGAGCCGATGTTAATGCAACGGTGGGGGGTCTCAACTTTGATAAATCCGAAATCACTGCAATAAAAAATGTTCAGAATGTTCAGGGGTGTTCTGCGTGTCCCAGGTTGGGAAACTCTTGCCTAGATGACAAGCAATTTATAATTTATATAGCGTTACGATTATGAATGAGAAATTGAAATGGTTAGTTAAACAGCTTCAACAACTTTGTGACGGTCTGAAATAGAATTCCAAGTCGATGTGAAAGATTACATCTGTTTCATCACTGAACTCTCTAATATTTTTCAAATATTCTCTCGATCGTATTTTATCGAAACAGATATAGTTTATTGGTTAAAATATTTAGAAGGATATAATATACTAGCATCATTTTGTTGCTACTTCTTGAGGAGCTATTTATAATTCTCACCATTCGAAATCCCAGATATCGCAATAACAAGGTTGTTTAGAAACAACCCTGACATAGTCCAAACCATTGAGGCAATGAGCATGTGGAATCCTTCTTTGGTAAGTGGTCTGTTGGCCAAGTAGGCAAGGAATGTAGCTTCTAGTCTCTGAAGACTGACCCGGGGACCACATCTTATAGTCACCCTTCAAAAAATATACAAATAAGTATTTTTACTTTTATTGTTACAAAGTTTCTACCGTTTTATCATATGAGACGTCTGATGCAAATAAAAAAATTATGTTTCATAGTTCTGAGGAAAACCCGCTAAATGCGATTGAAACCACTGCAATTAGTATGAGTGACACGTTTCTGACAGAAGCTCCACTCCGTTAACGCTAACAAATAAATCGAGACCATTGCTCGCTAAGATTGAGTGTTAGTGTTTTTATCTGTACGTAATATATTAAAGATACAACAATTTATGCTAACCTCAGCACATGTTCTGTTGAAAACATTTCTCAGATCAACTTTGACCACAATCCACTGGTGTTCGACGGGAAGTGATCCAAACATAGTAAAGACTGTCGTGTTTTCTCCTGGTTCCGTCATTAAGCCATATAACTTGAGTTCATCTTCATGGAAAGTAGTCTTGTTCCAGGTTTGACCTTCATCGGTCGAGTATTCTATGCTCCTTGTCTCGCCTTTCGACTTGTAGTAGCGTACGGCGGATAAAATGCCACCGTGGTCGCCCATGTTGAAAAAGTAGAGATCACGCAGAGTCTGACGCCATGTGAGGCCTGCGTCCAAGCTGATATAGACACCGTAATGACCTTATGAAAATAATAAACGTAGTTATGGTAAATATCTCTGTCAGAGCTCTTATATTGTACTGAGACAGCTTTATCCTAATCGTCATATTCTCAAGTGAAATGAAACTCGAATTCTGAGAATCTTTGATCATATCGAAATTATCTTATTTTTACCGTCCTTATGGTTTTCGAAAATACCACCATATCACCTCTAAATTTGAACATTCTGCGTTGCTAAAATTAGAATGCCTGCGCAACCTTAATCTTTCTTCATCAACTCGCAAGGTTCTACGGTCATGTGAACCATCATATCTGTGCGAAAGACTAGTTACATTCATGAATATTAATCAAATGAATACCAGGAAAAATAATTCACTAGTCATCCCAAAACACAGGAGGGGACTGAATTATTGCTGTTGAGCCAAGCTTTTTTTATTTTTGATACATTCTTGAAATACTGGTTAGTAATTTTTGTTGTTAAAATTATAATTATCTCTCATGTTCACTATAGTATAGTTCGATATATTATATACCGGGTTGGGATAAAGTATGGAACCAAGTATATATCTTTCGAACGAAAAGAACGATATTCATGAAGATTTGCAGGTGAGTGCAATGGAACAAAATGCATCTGATGTACATTTTTTGTTAATAATATACTTCTGGTTTAGGGGGACACCCTATATATTTTTTACAGATTTTGAAAGAGCTTGTTGTTTTGAATTCAAACATACTGAGTTTAGTGTAAAAAATTTTGTAAAAACGAGGAATATAGCACTTTAATCAACCCCCTTCGAGTTTTTTGCATTAGAGCAAAAAACTAAACGTTTAAAAGATATTTACTTGGATCCATACTCTATCCCAACCCTGTATAAAAAGTTGCACACAAAAGCATCAAGAATGAGGGAATGAATATCCACAGAATCTATCTGAACTCCTAGGACTCGTGTTCGTAAATTGAAGTGGGGACATACCTATTCATTAAATAAGCATCGAGTGCATTCAGAACTCAAAACATGAAATTTCAGAATGTTCTTCAAACTAAAATTTTGAGCCCAGAACAGATCAAACTGCATTCCTGGTTTGACGTCAATGATGTGAGGAACATTTAGATATAAAAGAGCCTTTTACTTCTGAGGACTTCGAAAGAGAGATCCAGTCTAGATGACTCGAGGCCAGGCCAAGCCGACAGCCCGACGAAATAAAAATCACATTAGGATTATCATTATCATTATCATTAATCAAAACAATGATTCAGAAGTAGTGATTTTAGGATACTTCTTAATTCATAATCAAACTACATAATTACAATCTCAAAACACCAACCATAATTACAGTGATCTGCAAAAATAGCGTCATCTTATGAGGAGACTTCACCAATCTCATCGTTACCAAAACGATCGGAAATTGTTATCAAAACACACACCTTTCAGAGATTTCCCCAACACTCCCGTAGCCATGATGGTCCCCGGTGCGGATTTGGTCGACAAAATACCCACCGATCTCGTCTCGGGAAACAGTTGGCTGAACTTTTGGCTGAGATGTAAGGAGCAATTCTTTGTGACTACGCAGCCGGTCGACCGCCCATCGATGTCTGTTGAGGGCGGCCGGATCTTCCGCCACGTCGCCCCGTGGTCGAACGTTATGACGGAGCCGAGATGTTGGGGACCCAATGAGCTGCCAGTCACTTTGGTGTTCACCGTCGAGGCGATGTAGATGCCGTTGAGGCCTTCCACCTTGTAGACGTCAGCGAAAGCTTCCTCGGACAGATGACTGAAAAAGGAAGACCATAGTCGAGGGGCGGAATATCCATAACTGTGAATGGGGGTTCACACACCTATCGAATTTCCAAATGAAACCACCTTTGTGATGATGTTTTCATATGAATATCGTGTAGCGTCATCAACTGTTCTGATAGTTAATTCAAATGCTGTATTCTTGAACTCAAATTACAGAACTATCTAAAAACCGAATTACGCTGGTGATGTAATCTTCCGACCTATTTGGCACGTTCCAATTTTCTGATAGATCAATATGGATTACCCTTTTCAATGCTGCCAAACTACCCAACAAAAATTCGCATTAGTTCAAAATTGATACAATAAATATCCAGTGACTGGTATTTTATATTATAGACACATGACACATTTAATAAATGTTTTCAATTTGCTATGACGGATGAATGTGAAGTAGCCCATTCAACACCAATAACACAATTATAAATTTCACGATGATACAAACTTGTCGGTAAACACATCAATACTGCAGTCACGGATATGGAATTAGCTCCCAGCACAATTATTTTGCAAAACAATTTATGATACATCGGTGCCGTTCATCATTTTGTCGAAGAAAATATAAATATCATCGTTGACATCGTTGAAGATATATATATATGCGCAGCAAATTTTTAAAAAACAAGGTGTCACTGACAAATAGAGAAATTCTCTTTTAGGTATCTAAGGGTTTAATTTCAAGCCCAGTGACATTTTAGGGCAGATCATATATCTGACCTCCCTACAAATAACGACGTAGGGAACACTGGTGCAGCCAAATTGTCACTTTTCAGTGTCAAAAACCAACTGCACGTTGAAAAATTTTACGAAGAAAGGTGTTTTCAATTAAGTTGAGAACGAGAGCAGATTCGTTCTCCAAACGTCCACCAAGATAAGTAGAAGTTTTATTCTTATTAAATATATTTGTATTTCCAAATTTTTCAAAAACAAGGTGTCACTGACAAATAGAGAATTTCTCTTTTAGGTATCTCAAATTTTAATTTCAAGCGCAGTGACATTTTGGAGCAGATCACAAAATCTGTCCTTACTACAAATATATTGAAATAATTTTTAATAACTTCTGCTTTTCAAGAAACCTCCTCGAAAAACTTACAGACAGTAATACTCATTTTTTTCACCGTGTTGAAAACTGGAGCAGATTCTGTCTGTAAGTTTTTCGAGGAGGTGGTACATTCATTTTCCAGCTTTTTGTGAGATTTTCTCTCCTGAACGGAGACAATAATATTGCATCTTTTCAGTTGATATAGATAGAACTTGGCACCCAAAATTGAATATGAAAATGGAAAATTTAATATCAATTGATGAAAACACCTCGTAACCAGAATTCCTCCGTCTACCAATTTGTCACTTTTCAGTGTCAAAACAGACAGCATATTGAACAAATTTTGCAAAGAGAAAAATATTTTAATTGTGTTGAGAACGGAGCAGATTCGTTCCCGAAACGTCCACAAAGATAAGTAGAGGTTTAATTTTTATTAAGTATATTTGTATTTCCAATTTTTTCAAAAACAAGGTGTCACTGACAGATACAGAATTTCTCTTTCAGGTATCTAAAGGTTTAATTTCAAGCGCAGTGACTTTTTGGGGCAGATCACAAAATCAACCTTACTACAAATATATTGAAATAATTTTTAATAACTTCTACTTTACTTATTTAGAAACGAGGAGAGAAAATCCTACGAAAAGCTGGAAAATGGAGCAGATTCGTTCCCGAAACGTCCACTACTGAGTAGAAATTTTGATATTTTTCAAATATATTTATATTCCAATTTTTTTGAAAAACAGGGTATCACTGACAAATAGAGAATTTCTCTTTTAGGTATCTGACGGTAAAATTTCAAGTGCAGTGACATCATGGGGCCGATCATAAATCTTTTTAGTACAAATATATTGAAATGATTATTATAATTTCTATTTTTACTTTTAGAAACGAGGAGAGAAAATCCCAAGGAATCTTTATACAGGGTGAGATTTCTAAAAATTTCCCACCCTCAATATCTCCCTTCCAGTAAATAATATGAATTTTATCTTCAAGTGGGGCGCTTAGAATGTATATTCTTAGCCCTCATGGTTAAAACTCCTAGGAGGGGCAGTTGCCACCCTTAGAATCTCAAATCGGAAAGGCCTGTCCCGTGGCACATCATTTTGAAGGGCTTTCAATTCTCTTTCCAACGGTACCCTGGTTTACTATTTCTTGATGAACAGATGGTCCCCTTTTTTTTGCTACTGCTACAGAGATGAGATTTTTCAACTCTTTTGTCGAAACTGTTCATTATTGATCAAACAAGCCTACATGTCTCTATCTCAACTTTTGAATCAATATCTTCTGATATTCTAATGAAATAAATTCAGGGTGGTGGAGAATCATGAATTCTGCACCATCTTCTATGTATTTCATTTGAACGTCATTAGTTGAAAAATGTCGATGACACACATCCTATATCTCTGTAATTATTTCCGCTAGATCCCAAGTTTGATCGATCGATGAAATTGGCTTTCCAGGGAGAATCTGAAAATGTCAATAATCACATGGTGTTTCATAAGAAAAAGTATAACTCTGATACGCCACACGTTTTTGAGTCATCCTGTATAGCGCAAAATAATTCAGAAATGTTCATCTATTTCAAACAGCGAAGCTGCCATCTCACTTCGATCAAAACTCAACCTCACCCTTTGGAAATGCTGGATTGAAATGATTGACTATATTTTATTCGAAATAGAGTTGTTGTACTCATCTACCGAAGTTGCTTCATGAACAGATAATCAAATTTCATTTATCATATTTTCATAAGTCTGCTAGTTAAACTTGCTGAACAATTTTTCATATTTTTTAATTCGTATAGTTTTCATTTTTATGAATATCTATATACTGAGCAATATGGTCAGGAATATTTTTTGTATAGAACACTCAAATAGAAATTCAAGTAACTTCGAATGTTAATGTTATCAAGACAAGTTGAAGTTGATTTTGTTACTCTAGTTGCCTAGTTGAATCTTTCACCGAGTTTCTCATATAATAAGAATCCAATAGGTCAATAACCATGTTTCTATATTCGATATTCTTTGCTGTTGGTAACATATCTACGTCGAAATCTGCTGCCACCAATATTGATTTATTTTCTTCTGAGATTTCAAGAATGCCTTCCAATATCAGTGTCAGCAGGTTTATAAACTACACAAATGACATATAACATGTTGCTATTTTGAATTCTGCCGATGTACACTCAAAAACATTATCCACACTTTAGTGCATTGATATGATGCCTGATAATTGGATCCAAACATGTGTATTTTCTGCGGATGAGCATTGAGAGGAGACCATCCTGTAGTTTTCCACTCGAAATGTCACAATGCTTACTGAGGATTGCCAGTGATCAGTTATTGCAATAAATTCATGGAAATTGAAATTATATTTATTGATTGCTATACAGTTTTGATTCTTCTCATTTCAGTATTCAGTATGCTTTTATAACATTTACACTCTGGATCCATGACTGAATGTTTAGTTTTCATTGGTTTGTTAATTTGTTGGTTTCTGAACAATTCATACGCTTTAGGTCATCGGATTAACATTCAGAAGTTTTATGTGGGCCTGCGCAATTGTAGCACATTTACCGGCAACATGCCCATAACGAGCATACTTGAAACACCGTAGAGAAGTAAACCCAAGTAGTCACTCTGTGATGTCTGTGATATTCCGTGTCGAGATTTCATTTTTTGTCGATGCCCCTAACGAGAGCGAAAGTCGGCTGATATGGCGAGAAAATTGAGAAATTCAAATGTATAGGGTGTTGTTTTGGAGCAAATTTTAAGTGAAGCCGGACCTGGATTTTATATTTTTTGATACTTTAATGAATTCAGCAGGATAGATTGAGTGAGTGTACCAATTTCCGAAATAATATACAGGACAAAATTAATTAAACACCCCATATCTCATTTTCCAGCTCTTTGTGGGATTTTCTCTCCTCATCTTGGTGGACGTTTTGGGAACGAATCTGCTCCCGTTCTCAACACAATTGAAATATTTTTAGTTAAAATAATATTTTTATATATTAAAATAATATTTTTGATTGAAATAATTAATTAAAATAATTAAAATAGTTTTAATTGTGTTGAGAACGGGAGCACATTTGTCCACCAAGATGAGTAGAGGTCTTATTCTTATTGAATATATTTGTATTTCCAAATTTTTCAAAAACAAGGTGTCACTGACAAATAGAGAATTTCTCTTTCAGGTATCTAGAGGTTTAATTTCAAGCGCAGTGACATTTTGGGGTAGATCACAAAATCTGTCCTTACTACAAATATATTGAAATATTTTTTCATAATTTCTACGAGGAGAGAAAATCCCACAAAGAGCTGGAAAATGAATGTACCACCTCCTCGAAAAACTTACAGACAGTACCCCATATCTCGGTTATAAGATGTCGAAGACCCATTATCCATGGGTTTCCAAAGGTGGATAGGGGTCACAGAGGTGAAATATTCACCTTTCCTAAAGAAACACCCTGTATAGGAGTGTTCTTCAATATTCATTACTATTCCATTTTTATATCTACTTAGGTGACATTGATATAAACCTTCTGAAAACAGAATTGCATGAAACAAATAGTTACCTAAATATACTAAATGAACAAGGTTTCCAATCGTATATAAACAAACCCACCAGAGTTACCCCCACTTCCAAATCATGCATTGATCATAATAATATCTTCATCCGAAAAAACAAACAATTAAAAAACGAAATACACATTCATCCGATCATCTTTCATACTGACATCACTGATTACTTCACAACTTTTGTAAAACTGTCATTCACTTGTGACAATATTACTGCTCAATGAGAAAAATAAAGAAACTTTTAAAATCCCGCACTATGGAAAAATAAATAATCTGTTGAAGAAAGAACATTGGAAAGATGTCTTTGAAATAAACGACGCCCAAGGTGCATACGACAAGTTTATAAAAAAATTAAACAAATATATTGAGAGGTTCAGAAGTAAAAAATAAAACAAAAAAATACGAAAAACTGAAGCCTTGGATAACAACGGCTCTGATAGTTTCAATCTACGAGAGGGACTCGCTAAAAAAAAAAATTAAATAAAAACCGTACACTAGAACAGGAAAAATATTACAAAGAGTATAGGAATAAACTAAATTCACTATAAAAAATAACCAAAAATAATTACTATAAAGAAAAAATGCATGAAGCTGAAAACAGTTGTAAAAAAATCTGGAACATGATAAATGATATAACAGGAAGCAACTCAGGAATTCAAGTTTCAAACACGGATATCCAAAGCGAACAAGGCATAATATGATATATGATATATTTAATACCTTTTTTATAAATTTGGGAATCAATATGGCCAACAAAATCGAAAATACACAATTACCAGAGGATTTCTTAGAAGAAAATGCAGTACAAGCATAACTATTCCTGGACCCAGTGGGGATAAACGAAATAATTGTGTTGATATCAAACTTAAAAAACAATTGCTCTCCCGGTCCAGATGGAATAAAAACAAAACTAATAAAACATATCCACACAAAAATCGCATCTCCTATAGCCCATATCATAAACGTCTGTTACAATGGAATAAGACAGTAGTTACTCCTGTATTTAAGGCCGGGGACCGCTCTCAATTAACAAATTACCGTCCTATCTCAACCATGAATAACTTCGGTAAATTGTTCGAGCAATCATTAAAGCACAGGTTACAAAGTTTTCTGAGCAAACACCAAATACTCACTGCAGATCAATATGGTTTTATTAAAAACTCTTGAACAAAAGATGCAGCAATGAGTTTGCTGAGGGAGGTGTCGGGGGCCCTTGATGGGTCGAGGAAGTGCATTGCAGTTTTCCTCGACCTCGCAAAGGCTTTCGACACTGCATACTCATTGACAAATTGAGTGAATATGGCATAAGAGTCATTCCACTAGATTTATTTAAAAATTATTTGAAAACAGAATACAAAGAACGGGAGTAGGAAGTAAGCATAGTTCAGAACAAACAGTACAGATAGGAGTCCCCCAAGGAACAATTCTAGGGTCCATTCTATTTTTAAAATATATTAACAGCATTGCCGAAATAAAAAACTTCGAGGAGAAATTAATTAGTTACGCTGACGATACCGCGATTGTCTTTACGGGTGAAAACTGGAGTGAAATCCACAGAAAAACAGAAACAAACCTAAAATACATTAAACTTTGGCTGAATCACAACCTATTGAGCCTGAATATTAATAAAACAAAATATATCACATTTTCCCCCACAAAAACCGATCAGCCCACCTTTAACATTAAACTTCATAACCCCAAATGTAATCTCCCCGAATGTGATTGCCCATCTATAGAGTGTTTAAAAGTCATCAAATATTTAGGTATCATGATTGACATGCATATTAGATGGTCGGATCAAATAGTTTTTCTTACTAAAAGGGTACGATACATAATGCATAAATTTTAGAACATCAGAGATATTTTATCTAGAAAAATTCTATTGATGATATAAAGGTCTTTGGTAGAATCTATATTAAGCTACTGTATAACCATTTGGGGTGGAACGTTCACAACCACAATACAAAACTTACAAACGGCTCAAAATACCTTAATTAAAATAATATTTAGAAAAGACAGAAAGTTTTAAACTACACTACACTACGAGGAAACCAACTTGTTTAAAATCAGACAAATTACGTCTATCAGTGTCTCCAAAAAATTTTTTCTGAGCAGGATAAATATACAAAAATAACCTCCACCACAAGATCAGCTAAAGGGCAGAATATACAAATGAACGTATTCAGAAAAACTCTCACACAAAAAACCTATTTTTACTATGGACCCAAGCTATTCATTTGATATATCTCATTAATACCACTCAATTGTTCTCATCTTAATTACTATTATTACTACCACCGCAAATCGTAAAAAAGACTACCATAATTTAATTTAATCAACACCATAAATTCCATTTCTTTTCCTGCCATTCATTCATTCATCCCCTCACTCACTCTTGAATGAGAAACAATTGAAATGAAACCCAATTTCCTAAATGTAAATGGTTCTGCAGAAGGTTCTCAACAGTACAGGTACTCGTACCTAGATTGTATCCTCCCAGCAGAATCATCAATTGAAAAATGTAATTTACTTTTACTTATACATCAATCTCAATTATGCAATTATGTTAAAATAAATGACATGTATGGGGTGCAGAAATAAATTTTGATTTGATTTGATATGCTCTTGCCCTCATTTCGCTCACCCGTTATAAACGTCACATGGAGCTATAATAATAATGATAATAATCGTCTTTATTATTCCCAAAGAAAAAAAAACAAAATTATAATACATATAATTAGAATTCATAAATGTTTGGAAATAAAGGACGAAGTTTATTTTTTGATGTGCAAGCACACAAAAAAATATCCTTCCACTCGACCCTAAACATAGCCTGTATATACAAATATTCATAAATAGTTAAATAGTTGTGCAGAATTTCTATTCTCGGTCAACAGCGCATGAAATTCGAGGTGAGGGTCTCGTCACGAATATGGCGGTGGGTGACTCTACTTGTGTTTACTTTCTTACGGTGCTCAAATCATCTTAAAACAAAAAAAATCATGTACTTCACGACATCTCCATCCTATGTTCTATTTCACTATTGTACATATTCTATATTTGAATGTGGCATCTACAGAAAGTATTTTGTTTTCCTTTCTCTTTGTATTCCGAGTGTATTTGCAAAACTGCTTTGTCCTTCCAACCTTACCTTCCAACACACTGTAATGTTCCTCCATTTCAATTCCTATTGTTTCTCTTGTGGCACTTCAAGTTTGATTGCTTTATCTATTTCTTCTATTCTTCTCTCTTCTTATCTCATCTCTTCTTTTTCTCATTCTTAGATGACTCAAGTTCCTTAGTGACAATTTCAATAGTTCCCTGTTGTACTTCAATTGTACTGTTCAGAAACTCAATGGATTTGCCTCATTTGTTCATCTCTTTTGCGAAAGTTTTTCAGTTTTCTCAAAGATTTCTACTTGGATGTTGTTGATCTTATCTAGGATTCTTGTTTTCATCATAACAACTGATGGATCTTTCAAAGTACACCTGCTACATACCAGTTCTAGAACCCGAGGTTTCAGTTGCAGTACTCCTATTTCTGAAGCTTTTACTCCCGAACACTGTACAAGGTCCATCACAAATGTCAATATTTGCTTCATCTGGTGGTTCATTACAAATGATGGATTTATTTTAATCAGCCATTATATTAATTGGAGAATTTTTGAGACGGCCCTGTCCTGTCTTGTTTTTGTGAATCCTAATTTTATGGATGCACTGGTATCAAGAAACTGCGTTTTAAATAATTATCTCTGCATTGCTTTACTAAATATGCATGATAAACTGAAAGCGAGCAAAATGAAAACATGTGCTCGACCTTCTCGATCCAACTCTACTCATTTTGATTGACCCAGCTATTCCCGAACTAACCGCTGCACATTCTGCAGCTCGACCAGTGCCAATAATTTTTGGAATTTATGAACGCATTGATATCTTGAACTGGCCGTTTTCATGAACGTGACGAGATAACTCACAATAACCCATTGTTTACTATGATTCCTATGACTATTATCAGTGCAACAGCTTTTTACCTCTACCATATCTGAAAATGAATCATATCAACCCTAAAAATATGACCGAAAGTGATGTATATCGTCACTTGGGCTGCTGAAATCATAACACGATTTTTTTGTTTTTCACCTGACTGTCACTTGTGTGATGCGTATTTTGACGTCTCACATAAATTCTAATTGAACGTCAGTATGAATCAAAGTTTGGAATCCAGGGAACAAAACTGTAAAAATTTTGTTATATTTTCCGTTTTTTTTTGTAGACAAAAAACAGTTGTGTCACACATGCAGAAAATGCTTTAGCAGCCCTTTGCTACCAGCTGCCCTCGCTTTGCTCGTGTAGCTAATAGCCGCAGGCTGCTGAAGCTCAATTTCTGCCCTTGTGACACAATGTTCTATATGTTGGTATTGTGATAGGTCGAATAATTCCACGTACTTTCCTTGCGAGATTTGGTGACCACCACGAGTATTAGATCGGTATATCACATCTCATATTTATTCAAATTTGTTCACATTTTTTCGGTCAGCGAGAAAAGCACTCAAGCATTCATTTACAGAAATGAGAATGTCTTAAGGAATCTTCATTTTTTCGCAGAATTATGAATAGTCTATGGAATAATAATAATTATACTATTTATTGGCAATTTATTGATCGATGTGAATGAAGTTATTTTATATTGAAAAATTGAAGGTCAGAATTGTGTGATAACTAGTCTTCCTCAAACGCTTCTTGAAGGGTCCTCAGATCCACAGTTTTTATACAGTTTATTTTATACAATACTAAAAAAAACTGCGAATGTGATTACATGGATTTGATAGTTCAGGAGCTACAGATATTTCTATGATAAGAAATCAATTATGGGCACGATATTCCAGGATCTTTTGCAAACGAGTATTTGCAGAACAAGTGCAAGTGCAATGATTATCTCGAACACTTCACGGATCAAACAATAACTTACTGTAGCCAGGTATTCTGCCAAGTCATTCCAGGTGAAAATGCAAACACATCCTTCAAGGACAAGCTGAATCTGACTTCGCCCTGAATGCCGATGAGATTTTCAGAAACGTACAAATTTGACGATGTATTCGAATGGCTCACGGCAATGAGGGCTCTGGTTTCTGTCACGTCCACCACGAAGTAGCCTAAATTTTTTTCAAACGTTTCGAATATGCATTTTTGTTGTTTGCCCAATTTGTATGACACATGTAATTCCAGGTCTCCCTAGAAAGTAGACAAGATACATTCTTACTATTCGGAAGAATTAAATCCCAAAAGGAGTTAACAGGGAAAAAT
This sequence comes from Gastrophysa polygoni, assembly GCA_963576655.1. Taxonomy (NCBI): domain Eukaryota; kingdom Metazoa; phylum Arthropoda; class Insecta; order Coleoptera; family Chrysomelidae; genus Gastrophysa; species Gastrophysa polygoni. Next base: position 12,915,852 of record OY755083.1, on the reverse strand, counting down.
TTGTCATTTCATATTCGAGAATTCATTCATTAGAATTCAATCATACATGTCCATTCCTGTTTCAGATAAATGGTTTGTCAAATGCAATAAGTTTATATATACCACCGTAGACAGTTACTTCTCTACGGTGTATTTACTCATAATTCTATACTCACAAAGAAATTCAAAACTATATCAGTCTGAAATATCGAATCTCATTTCATGCATCATGCATCTTTGCATACTAACATTTGCTTCATTTTTCACTTGAAATTAGTATAATTAGCCAACTACAAGAATCACCCTATTTTTTTTGCAATTTCGCTTTTATGGAGGCATACAAACATTAAAAGTAAAATTCTACTTTGTTTAGATGTCCTATGAATAGATGTGGAAATAATCGAATAATCGACAATATAGTTAGTAGTCACCAAAATTTGACTATAGTACGAGCACTTCAAATAAGCATAAGCTCATGATAGCACATAAAAATAGGAAAATGAAAATGACCTTTATAATTAAAATAAGGTTGACAATATTTCGATCAAATCTGAGGAAACCAATATTTTACAATAAATATAAAATAATATAATCATATACAATATAATATTATAATTACAAAATATCTACCTTGGAATTGTAACTGGTTGTAAAGAGATAATCTCCTTTGAAAAACAGATCTTTGACTCCTGTTGCATATATTTGAGAATGGCTTCTGTGTAATGCCGTCTTGTAATACATCACAGAGCTCAAATTATTGAGTTCCATTCTTTGGACCACTAGCTGATAGTCTCCGTTTCCTTCGGGAAACAAAAAGAAAGACTTCACGAACTCGTAAACTACTCTGAAGTTCCTTCCAAAATCCTCGGTTATCCATAGCTACACATAAAATAATACTAAATGAATACCAAACAGTGACAAATGTTCCTTTAAAATATGAGGAATGACAATTTCAATCAAAATCCACTTGCAGTTCTACATATTTTCACTGCTATTCATACTAGCAAAACAATGTGCAAAGTATATTTATCAGTAAAAAAGTCACATTGTTGATAAGCATTATCAATTTTTCAACAATTTACTTGTAAAATTTACCTGTCTACTTATCAAAGTAGATAACTCACCATTGATAAAATGCTCATAATATCACCACAAATAATTATGAAGGCTCAAGTATTCAGTTTTTCTAAGTTATTTATGCATGTAGTTCAACATTTTTGTCAGTAAACAATTTATAGAAAAAATGATTGATACATAATATAATGAATTTATATATATATATATATATATTTATATATATATATATATATATATATATAAGGGAAGTCTGCTGACCACTTAGAGAACTAGTACTATTGGTATTTCCTAGTATTTCCGAAAGCTTGAAATAACTTGAGAGAGTACTCCTTATTCCCATAGATCTATAACAGTTGAGACGTATCTGAGAGGACTATTGTTTATACTATATACGGTATCGAATTTCTTATTGCCTTTGAAAAAGCTAATGAAACAACATTTATTAATATTAAGATGCAGATTACTTTCCATACACCAATTATTCAATCTGTTCAAATCTTTTTGTAAAATGTTTTGGTCAAATTTTGAATTTATTGTCCGAAATAATTTTGAATCGTCCGCGAATAATAGGAACTCGCAGTTCACGAAACATTTACTGATATCATTAAAATGTTGAATAAAATGGGAGCAAAATGAGACCCTTGGGGTACTCCTGATGAAACCTGAATATGAATGGATCTGAACGATCCAACTCGAACACACTGTCTACGGCCTGTTAGAAAGCTTTCCAACCATTTCAAAAACCAATCAGAAAATCCAAAAGCACCTAGTTTAGACAAAAGAATGGAATGATCTACTCTGCCAAATGCCTTGGAAAAATCGGTATGAATAGCGTCAACCTGATATTTGTTTTCCAAAGCATTTAGTATTTTGGTATCATAAACTAGCAAGGTATGTAACAGTGGACTTGTTTCTTGAAAATCCATGCTGGTTACTGATTAACATCTTTTTACAACAATAACTGAACTGATCGGAAATTAAAGAATCGAAAAGTTTTGGAATCATAGATTGGTTACAAACACCCCGATAATTTTCAATATTTTCTTTGTCTCCGGATTTGAAAATTGGAATAATGTAACTATCTTTCCAAGCATCAGGAAATATGCCCGTATCAAGTGAGAGCTTGAATAACACACATAAAGCGGGAGTTAGGGAGCATACACAGTATTTCAAAAACATATTAGGAATTCCATCTGGACCACTACTCAATTTATTGGGCAATTTTGAAATCTTCTCATAAATCATGGAGCTATTCAATACCAGATTAGAAATATAATAGTTGTTGAAACCCTGAAAGTTATCACAGTTTGAATTTATTAATGGTTTTACATAAACCGTTGAAAAATAATCTGCAAAATATTGTACAATTTGCTCACCATTTTCTGCAGTGTTATCATTAAGAAACATAGTATCTGGAATTGTATTTGTGGACGATTTACTCTTCAATTATTGCCAAAAATATTTAGGGTTATTATTCAATGAGTATTCGATACGGAAAATATAGTTCTCGTAACAAACTTTTGATAAGTTATATAAATATATATATATATATCATGAAAATGAGATATATCCCATTAACACAAAATTTGTCAAAGTTCTTTGTTGCCTAAATTGAACTATGTAGGTACTATTTATTACACTCACCTTTTGATTTGTACTATTTTTGTCTAGAACGAAGAATGTTCCCGGTTGTGCCTCATGGAACGAAATTTCAGATGGAGAAAAGTTAACTTCGCGTCTTTCAATGGTTTTTCCATGGTCCCAAGTAACGTATATTATGTTATGTTTTATGTCAGAGAAGACAAACTGAAAAAAAAACATTGACCATAGATAAATACAGGGTAACTCACGGTCGATGGTACGTTAGACGTTTATGGACAACGCAACGCAGGATTTTTCTGAAAATTTCGCATCTTACATTTTATCACCTGTTCTATCGATCTAGAATATTTTCGAAATTGCGACGTTGCCGTTTCTATCAAAAAGTCCTAGCACTTTCATTTTTTTTAAATGGAACACCCCGTATATTAACAAATTTTTAGAATTACCTTTTTATTACAATACTCTTCTGTTAATAAATCCCTATACCTATCTCTATCGGTTTTCAAGATAAAGAATAATTTGTGTTAAATATGATCCAAAACATATCCCTAATTGAACTTATGTAAATCAGGGCTCTCGAATCATAAAGAGTTGATATTTTAGTGGTGGTTTGGACAGGCTTGATGTATTCGATTTACACCGAGAAGTCGCCTCCATATCATACAGGGCGTGCTGAAATTATTATTATATCCGTTGTTCATACAAGTGGTCAAAAGTTCATTTTTTCAAATGGTACCCACTGTTCTTTACTCAATAAATTGGAAGACGAATAAAAATGCTACAAGATGACATAGCATGTCCCTATACCTAAATCATCAAGTTTTTTTAATAAAGCCGCTTTTAGTGAAAAATATGATTTTATGAAAAAGTTAATTTTAGATAGCCATGGAAATATCGAACTCATGACAGTTCGGTGATATTAATGAGTAATTCAGTAATTGTTATTGACACTGTTTCAAAAAATCTCCCAGAATGAACGCGAATATTGATTATTCGAACGAAGTTCTGATGAAGTTATTTATTATACACGGACAATGTGATCAAATCATTGCCAGAACTTGCAGAAAATTCAACCAAATGTATCCTGAATCGACACCAATGAACAGGAGGAAGTTTGTGAGATTACAACATAACTGAGTGAATTGAGTAAAAAACAGTGGGTACCATTTGAAAAAATGAACTCTTGACCACTTGTATGAACAACGGATATAATAATAATATCAGCACGCCCTGTATGATATGGAGGCGACTTCTCGGTGTGAATTGAATACATCAAGCCTGTCCAAACCACCACTAAAATATCAACTCTTTATGATTCGAGAGCCCTGATTTACATAAGTTCAATTAGCCATATGTTTTGGATCATATTTAACACAAATTATTTTTTATCTTGAAAACCGATAGAGATAGGTATAGGGATTTATTAACAAAAGAGTATTGTAATAAAAAGGCAATTCTAAAAATTTGTTAATATACGGGGTGTTCCATTTTAAAAAATGAAGTTGCTAGGACTTTTCGATAGAAACGGCAACGTCGCAATTTCGAAAATATTTTAGATCGATAGAACAGGTGATAAAATGAAAGATGCGAAATTTTCAGAAAAATCATGCGTTGCGTTCTCCATAAACGTCTAACGTACCATTGACCGAGAATCCATCACGAAACATAGACCACTTTACTCTTTACTAATTTATTAATTTACTGTCTGTAAGTTATCGAGGAGGTGGTATATTCATTTTTCTAATTTTTGTGATATTTTCTCTCCTCATTTCTAAACAATAAGAGAAGAAATAATAATGATATATGATGTGCCCAAGGACGCCAGTGGACGTTTCGAGAACGAATCTGCTCCTGTTTTCAACACATTGAATAACTTATATTTCTCTTGGCAAAGTTCTAGAATTCCTCCTCAGTCACTACATCAAGATAAGTAGAAATTTTGATAATACATATATTTGTCTTCCAAACATTTTTTTTCCAAAACAAGGTTTCACTGACGAATAGAGAATTTCTCTTTTAGGTATATGAAGGTTAAATTCTAAGCACAGTTACATTTTATCTTTTATAGAAACCAGTAGAGAAAATTTCACAAAAACTAAAAAAATCTCTAGTAATTCATTCGATGTCCTTATTTCAAGCCAGATGAAAGAATAGTTATAGTCAAGATGGTTATGGTTGTCACATTTCTATTTGTGAATGATCATGATCATTGAAAAAGTATCATTGAAACAGAATATTTATTTTGAATTTTATATGTAAAAAACGGCGGTCATGTAACTCTTGGAACATTTAATTATTTATTGCATTATTACTAACCACATTGTGGAATTTCGGGTGGTTATAAAACTTATCCAACGTAGCATATTTTCCGTCAGGTCCTTTGAAGCTTTCGGTTTTGTTCTGGTAGTGATCCCCGTCATCATAGGAGATGAAAAGTGATGAAGGGGAAGGGGACGAGCTCATCCCAGGGATAAGGGGAGCCGGATCCCTTGCCAGACAAATAACGACTCCACTTTTTTCGCCCACCCAGTGCACCATCAGCTGTTTGTGAGTGTCGTTGAAATGATTCACCTGAAATAAAAAGAAAATGTGCTCACTATCTCAAATATACTGCCAAATTTCGATGAATCAGGGCCAGATTCAGATTTTGTAGCCCGATACTTTTTCAGGATATGGTTTCTAGAAGTCTAGAAAGAAGGATGACATATCTTTTAGTATTAGGGCAGTTCAAGTTGACGAACTTTTAACGAGAATGATTGCATGCATAGGTTGAGTACGTGTAGCCATAATGTAATGGTTTGAATTCAATTTCATTTTTTTAAATCTTTTTATTTTATTTCAAACACGGAAAACCCCATTACTGCAATAAAATTATTCACAACGAAATATCAAGAGTGATGATTTTACTAAAACTAAGACTAAAATTATGGGAAACTGAGATAAGGGCTTCGCTGTTTGAGATAGATGAACAAAAATTCTAAAGATGGTCTATGCTCAAAAGCAGAACATTTCTAAATTATTTTGCGTTATACAGGGTCAAAAACGCGTGACTTCGAATTCATACTTTTCCTTATGTACCACCCTGTATTTCATGACATTTTTAGATTCTCTCTGGAAAGCTGAATTCATCGATCTTTCACACTTTGCGACTAGCGGGACTGATTGCAGAGATATTAAGGTATGAAAAATCGAGATTTCGAAACTTGAGGATTTTTTTTTTGTCAAAACTATTCATTATTGGTCAAGACGGTTTCATGTCCGTATCTTAACTTTCGATTTATTATCTACCGGCGTTCAAATGAAATACATACAGGATGGTGCAGAATTCACAATTCCACACCGCCACAAATACAGGGAGAGGCAAGAAATTTGCGCTGTATGGCTAACATTTTTTTCATCACTTTTTGTCAGAAAATTTCATTATTGATAAAAGTTGTTGAATTGTAGAACACCCACATACAAGGGACACATACAATAGGAATTTTGATCAATCGAGAAGTACCATTATTTTCGACATCATCAGAAAAGTTTTCCGCAATGCATCTTTTATCGGGATTGAAATGTTCATTACAAATGACGGATGTACATATAGAGCAAACATTTTCAAGTTGGGTGTGTATGTAGGTGGGTATATAGATATCGTATTCCACTGAAAACTGTCACTGTACGAAAAAAATTCAGTGAGTGGGAAGGTTTGGTAAACACATTCAACAGATAATTTATAAAGTACCAATTCAAAGAAAAAAGTAAGCCTTTTTTATTCATTCCGGAGCATTTTCAGTGGTGAAAATTGATTGAATAATGAAAAAAAATCAAGCCGTGCTACGATGCCGTAACGTTATGCGCCACCAAGAAATTTATATTTTCACACCTCATTAGTTTTCAAGTTGGTACACGCCTTACATATTGGCTAACATATCAATGACATGATAATATAATAAGGTAAAATACAGAATAGAAACTATAATTCAAACTATTATAAATAGGTGCGTACACAGACTTGATCGACATTATGGTAGGAATGTAATATGTATTGCTGATGGTAGTATAATCAATCAACCTCACTGTCAGATCAGTGTCATATTACAAAATATACCCTTACACGAAGACATTTCACTAAAAGATAGAAATCGTAAAAAGGTTGCGAGCAGAAATTAGAACGATCATACCTAGTCCTAACATAAGCGATTCACGACATACCATACATATCGCGCAAGTATCGATACAAGAGGAGGAAACTTCAATGCATCTTCGTCGAGATCTCCATGTATGGGTACCTTTATTGGTTGATCATGTGAAAGACGAAATAAATCAAAATATTTTTGGAAACCGAGCGCTTTCGCTCATATTACATGACACTTTTGGCAAACTGTGTGTGAAGGAAAGCGTTCTGCTACTGTTTTTCGTTCGTAATCACCAACTTACACTAGTGGTCGTAGAAAAACCATATTTACAATACTGCTAGCTTCACTCCCCACAGCTGTGGGGTGAATGATCACTGAGTCGATGTTCCATGTCCTCTGAGTAAACGTAATGACCCAAGAATAATGGAATAACGGCCTCTTGCATTGCGCCAGCTATCATGTGGCCCTTGTGGGTATCGTGTACCAACAAGAGAACCTATCATCAGGACCATCAATCTAACAGAATGGTCTGGGTGAAGTCTGCGAAATTCGAAGAGAAGATCTAGATATTTAATATATCGAGATATCGATATTAGAGTTATCGATATTTATATTTTTATTATCGATATCATTGTCCCCTCATGAGATGACCGAGTGCACATTTGTGGGTACCTACCCATACTGGATGATCATCAAAAAAGGCAAAACCAAACAACATATCTTTGGAAACAGTGCTTTCGCTCAGATTCCAAAACACTTTATGGAAAATGTGTGTAGGGACAACCTTTTTGCGACTGTTTTCATACGAACACTTACACTAGTGGTCGTAGAAAAAAGATGACATCAATGACAATCAATGTCAGTGTATGAAATGTCGAAATTCGGAAATGAAGTCTGCATCGAACCTCGCCGGATCGAATCCTCCGAGCGAATTTATACGTGAGGCCGCCTTATCGTCCGACCAACCGCCCCTGTCAAGCGACCATGAATACCAAGACACTTTTGTCACCCTCCCTCCGGATGGCGGCTGGGGATGGATAGTAGTGGCGGGCGCGTTCTTGTCTTTCTTCGTGGTCGACGGAGTAGCCTTCAGTTTCGGCGTCTTCTTGGACGGCATCGCCGATGATTTGAGCTGCCCCAAGAGCAAGGTGGCCATGTGCGCCGCCATTTCCACGGGAGTATTCTGTTTGACTGGTAAAAATCAAGGGTGTACTGGTGATCGGTGTACAGCAACTGATCTGATCATTTCTCCATGTTTAAAATTCAACAGATTCCTTGAGACTATTTATTCTGATTGTTCAGTGTATGGATCAATCCTTTCGAGTATTTGTACAGTGTGTACAGTGGAAATCATTTTGGAAGAGAGTAGCTTTGGTTACTTTTTTCAGAATTATTGCAGGATAAAATATTGAATATTTTGGGAGAGCTTGAAGAATTTCATATGAATTTTTTAAACCTACTATTCGTACTAATATTATTTACTATGTCCTTAACAAATGCTGAGCATTGATGTATCTACTGATATCAACTTGGTCTAGAGTAGTCATAGTGAAAACGTATTGATGATAGTATGTCGCGTTGTCCGAGACCCCCTTGTTGATGTCGGATGTAGTTCGTTCGACTTTTGCCCTCTTGTACTTTTATTTCAATATTGACGTTATCAATCGTTAATAGCTTTTCTTCTATCCCTCCAATGCTTTGAATCTCTTGCCTGTTTATTTCTGTCGAGGGGAAAATCTATCGAAACTTTTGTTTGTATTGTGTATTTTTCTTCCTTATATTCAAAGCCTTCCAGTCCGATTTTCTCTCATTCTGAATATTCTATCCACTACTACTCCGTCAGAAATTATGTTCTAAATAAAAAAGAAGCCATTGATATACAGTAACTGATCAACATCGAAATATTTTCAAGTTGTTTTTTGAGGTGCTTCAGATCATTTATGGTAATCACGAGGTAAAACTTTCCTCGCTGTAGTGTGAAAGTCTCCAATTTGGTCGGTATACCAACTAAATAGTCCATCCCATTGAAGACTCGTCCGACTCAGACCTGTTCCCTCATTATATCTCTCCTTGACTCTCCACAATTTCTTCATATGTTGTGAGTAATATAATTCATATCTATTGGTTGTCCAAAGATCCATATCTTATCCATATCATTAATGCATTATTACAATGCATTAGTCATTAGTGCCATTGTTTAAAATATAGTCTATTTATGTGTTTGGAAAAATACATGGGCATGTACGGGGTTTTTGGCAAATCATCAAATATGTATTCCACATCAGTCGATTCAAAGTGGATATTTGTTTCAATCGCCTACGATCTATAAAATTCCATGTCGATTATCTATAAAGAGTAAATAATAAATATTATGACCATTTACGATAATATGCATATCAGTTATAAACTTCTATAAATTACTACTACATGATTCATCAGCCAAAAAAATATGTCACATTTCAAGTAAACCGAGTTTTAGAGTTTCAAGACTTCAGGACCCAATATCCCTTTCAATGGAAGTCATGAACAATATATTTATTAGGTACCTTTTTATTTGATAGGTATTGGGCATACTCGAAAAATAAAACCGTCCAAGTTCAATGATACCGTTATTCGTGTCTGTGATAAACAAACGTTATCTCCGAAATTCTGTTCGTCATCGCTCACTATGTTTGCAATATACAATGAGGGTTTGAAGGGTTTGCAGAAAGTAAATATCTGTGTTATAGTAAAATTTTGCTAGTGTCAACACAAATATTTTGAATAGCAAGAGGGGTCATGTGATACCTCATTTGACATGTAATTTGATTCTCTATTTATCCATCATCACGATTTTGCAATTCCTTTGGGCATTTTATATGTCTTCATACTTCGAGTTACAATAAGTAAGGAATCCATTTCAGAACGATATGTATCTCCTAGATGTCCTAAAAGTTTTGGTTATGTCGAATAAAAGAAAATGATCTGTCGCCTTCATTCGTTTATTTTTAACAAAAATCGGGTCGTGTGCTCTTGTATTCAGTGCCGGTTCAAGATAATTTGCCAAACTGAGATTCATCTATGGAAAATATAAAATTATACATGAAATCGTATTATAAGTATTTCAAAATAACAAATATTTAGTGGCCATAGAGGCAAACCATTTTTCTTCTTAGACACTACTCAAATCAATTCCATTCCAATTCCATTCCAAGTACATTATTCGTGATATCTTGGTCATTTCTAGTGGAATGGAAGTTTCTGCATCACAAAAATTTGTAAATTTGCGTTTCAACATCACAAGGTAGTTGTGTGGCACGCACTTCGCGCGAGCCGCCCTCCGAAACTTTTCCGCCTGGTGCTTAGCACCGAAGAGACTCATGGTAAAACAAGCACTGCTTATACCAAGTGGTCCGACCGATTCCGTCGAAGTCCAACAAAATGAATCAATCCTCCGATACATCTTCTCGTAGGACCGTTTGCGGCCTCCCTGGTCAACAACTACGGATACAGGGCAGTAGGCATCGCCGGCAGCCTGCTGTCGATGCTCTCCTACCTGACGACCTCCTTCTCTCATTCGATCCACCTCGTCTACTTCACCAACGGGGTGGTTTCCGGCCTGGGCATGGGCCTAGTGTACATGCCAGCCGTCATAGCCGTCGGATTCTATTTCGAGAGGCGGCGCGGCATGGCCACCGGAATAGCTTCGTGCGGCAGCGGATTGGGCGGCGTTGCCTTGCCCATTTTGCTGACCATCGCTCACGATAACGTCGGTAAGTTGCGGTGAGAGGGTGAAGGGGGTTGACACGCGTCAGACAGATCGGATTGAAACTGAGTTCAGCTGAGTGAGAATAACATGGAATAATGGAGCTCGTAGGAAAGTTTTGTTCCTACACGTGCGCAAAGTGCCTTTTCCGCACGTAAAAGCTTATACGAACTGCGCTTCGCGTTGTTCCCCTAACTGTATTTGCGTGCGGAAGAGTATCACTTTGCGCAATTGTTAGAAAAATAACTATTGAGCTGGATTTATAAACTTGACGATGAAGTCGCTGTTGAGGTTGTCGTTTGTCGTTCAAAGTTAAAATATATGAAATGGTAACTTTTATTAATACATTCTTTTGACGTTGAAGTTGGCAGTTGGGAAAAAGTTCGTTGATGTTCACGGATAACCATGTTTCAACTTTTGGTGTTGACGTTCAGTTGCCGTTCAACCGCCAAACAATGAGATCGGTGAGGTTATGTTATTTTTGTTTTTATCAATCACAATAAAATATACTCCATAAATTTAGGTCAGTATTTCTACATTCATTGATTCATTGTTGATTGTTGCCACCTCGATGTCACTATTGTGCACAACTACAACGTTTATAAGTTTATAAATCCAACTGTACATAAGGGCAAAGACGTGTGGTGCACAACGGCGCAGAGGCGCCGAAAAGCCTCAAAACTGAAAGCTAAGAAAAGATAAAGCAACAAACAAAACTGTCAAAACAAATTTTATGATAAAAAGAACAGTACGGAATTGATGGCTAACACATAGTTGTTTAATTGTTCATCATTTCATTTCCACTCTTTGAGATGAGTAAACCGAATTTCTTGAATATAATATTTGAAGTGAAAAAGTTGGAAACATGCGCAAAATATTTTCCCCCTCGAAATAAAAATCGACCGATTCCAGCGATTTTTTTCGAGAACGATAACTATGCCAAATCGGCCTTGTTTCGTTTTCATTGGGCCACCCAGTATTTAAGCGATGCATCGGTCGTGATTTCGTTTGTTGGCAGATGCCCGATCGATAATTAACTCAAGGAAGAGAAAAGATGCATGGGGTAAAAGATATCTGTTTTGAAACAGTTTTTTGTCGTCTTACAGACTTGTATTTGGTGTTATGAAATAAGGTTTATTAAAACATCGAATGCCGAAAACTTGCATTTCAAAAATCATTTTATATTTGATTAAATAGACATAATTGTTAACTAGAGTAAATTCAGACAGAATAATTGATAAGCACTGATATAACAATACTATAATATTATAATTATGTTATGTACCTCAATGAGAAAATACTTGAATGGCTTGAACTTGTAAAATATAAAGATGAAAATAAATTTATGAAAATTATTTTTCAATAGTGGATGATAACGAGGATAATAATACCTAACTTGATCCGTATCTGTACTCGCATATGAACGTAATACAAATTTGGGGCGTTATTTTGAATCTGCACAAGGGCGCCAAAAGTGCTAGGCACGGGCCTGCTGTCATGTCATCGTCCATAGACTGAACTGGATGAATAGATCCATAGATTGATTGATATACACTTTACACACACAATCAAACCATCTAGTTCCAACTAAGCAACAAATTAGGAAACAGATGAATAGTAGGAGTAGGATAACGTAGAGTACACCGTAGCAATACTATCGAATATCACCATTTTCACAGGCTGGAGGAGAACTTTCAGAATGACATCGGCCCTGTTCGCCGTTTCGGCGGTTTGCGCGATCCTCTTCAGACCGATACCACCGAGCTACAGGCAAAAAATCAAGTACAGCACTGTCGCTTCGGGTAAATTCTTCGCTACTTACCCCAACCGGATGTACCCGACTTTATCCGAAGTCACCGAGGTCCCTACGATTACGCTACTACAGCCTCGTAAATTGGCGAAGTCTAGCGAAGTCATGATCGTATCGTACCCTTCTTCCAGCGTTAAATGCAAATTCAAAGAGGTATTTATTCAATTAATTATATTTTTTTTCAGATAATTTCCTGATTTTAGGGATAGCGCAAACTATCATTTAATGAATACTATCACATTGTTCTGAGCATCCAATTATGACTTGTCGTTATCTATCCGGACCTTTGTTCCAGTCGCTCTCTTAAACTGATAGATTTTTTTCACCTATTCTTGAATGGACCTGAATCAGAATGATTAAATTCATATGAAATAAAGTGTTTTCCGAATTTTAGAGTGGGCTGTACTCCAACGTTCGAGTTGATTTTGAATTATGGATTTTGACACGAACTGGCAAAATTTTATTTTTTTTTTATATTTTATACTTTATATTAGAAAATATCCTAGATCTATTCGCAATGTTATTTGATATTTTCATGAATAACATTACAATTCATTTTTACAATTCTTAGTATTCATGCAAAACTGCAGAGGTATTGAGAGAGCAAAATTGAGACCGTCGATCAGGTTCAATATAAATCACTTAATTGTCAGAAAAAATTGGGAATCTTCCAGAAATCACATGTAAAATGCCTGTATCCAACTGTTCATAACCGGACGTGAAAGGATAACAATTTTTTTTTCAGCAAGGACTGATTTTGCTCTTGTTTTATTAACAATCCTCGAACATTATAGGTTTCCCATTCGTGTTGTCCACAGATAAAAAAAAATAGGTTAAAACACTGTGAATACGTTTTCTCTTCATTATTTCAATATTTTCTGAGGATTATCTGATCATTGAATCTTCAATTGAAGAATTATATATCGTATATAAGGTATTTATCCCCCCCCCATATATATGGAAGTTGTATGAACGAGTAACTTTGTTGAATACCGCCTCCCTTATGAAAAATTCCCATTCATTATATTCTCTTAGTTCGAAATAGTCTTTATTTCGATCATATCATTTTTATTATACTGTGACACAGTATAGAGAATACTAAACTTATTAAACTGTGACTGTGATAATATTTACTCTCAAATGTATATACCATGGATACTGGCAGACATTTGAGATTTCATACTTGTTAAAAATTGGTTTGCAGTTTATTAGTATATTTATCACTTTGCACAAACTTGATTCTTCTAGAATATAAATACGTTGATTATTTAGGTATATGAAAAAATATTCTAAGAAAATCATGAGCAATTTCACGAGTTTTCTCAACATCACCATGTATAGTAGAAGAGATGATTCAGTTCGGATGTATTTATCTTTTCAATACCAAGAAATGATTAATAAATTCTGTCTCATAACAACAAGCCAAGGTCAAACATTAAACAAATGTATATGACATATTCAATTATATTTGTGGAGAAAGCTCACTGATAAATTCCATACTTTGAACAATGACTCATAAAATATTCTCGTTTAATACACAGGGAGTTTTCTGAAAACTTGTGAATTCAGTTTCAGTTCTGTATAATAGCTGAAATTCTTATTCTGAAATTCGTGATTTTTTCCTCGAATCAAGACATCAAGATTTGGGAATTCACGATTTCTTCCAAATCGAAGGTATCATGTTCGAGTTTATAGTGATGAATTAGTAATAAAAGAGTAAAAATGATTGGACAGATTTCACAAGAATACATTCCGAATTTAGAAAAAATAATCACTGCATGTTATTTAAAATGCTGATTTACGTAAAATTGACGTGTGTTTTCGAGATGCTGCAGGTGTAATTTTTACTGAAAAAAAAAACGATAAACTCTAAAACAGCCTAAAATAAATTTATGAATAAATGAAATGAAAAAAAAAATGAGACTGGTGCACGCATTCTAATTCAATACAATGTTAGAAAATTCACCTGTATAATGCAGGAGTCACTAGTTTTCCTGAAGAGAGCACTACTAATCGACTGAATAGAATACTTGAAATCGAAACATTTGTTAGCCACCGTAGAATTTGAAAATAGCGGTATAATAATTGCGCCATCTTCAGGGAAAATCGCGCCTCCTACATCGGCTGCAGTAAAGCGGATCAGTTGAAATAAGAGCGCATCAGTGCATTCACTATTTATATTTCATTATGACCATGATACATGAATTCGCATTAAAATCATGAGGAATTCAAAAATGAATCTTTTGACAGCACGGAGAGGGAAGAAGAAGAGGAGAGAAGAAGAAAAGTATTAAAATTATTCTTGAAAAATTGGAGATCGTAAGCATCGGGAAAGATTTCAATAGGCAAATTTATCAGCAACTTTGCTGTTCTATCGATGATTGATACTTGGTTCGGCAGGTCTCGAGCCTGATAATATAGGAGCTTGGAGCTCGTCTCTCGTTTGTCTACCTGGACTCGCTCGTGGAGAATAGAATAGAATAGAATAGAAATTTATTCATCATTGAAAATTCTACATCTGTATTACATACATTTATAAAATTTTATCAGACTAGTCAAGAACAGGAATAAAAACATTTGAACATGTGGGAATATCTATAAAAAGGGAGAGATCGCCCACCTGTCTTTGATGTTCTAGAGATGTCAATAAATTCGTGAGTTTGGTATCTCCAATGAACTCTAAACCTGTGAACAGTACTCCAGGGCAGGACAAATGTGCTGTAAATCGTGACCAATTGGGGTGTGAAATAACCCGAAAGTAAGTGGTACGTAAATAATGTGAATTATAAGATGTCACTTATAATTCACATTAATATTAAATATATCGTCACTTCCAGTGAAACCGAAACTTTCACAATATAACGAAATTTTTAACACTATTCCTCGCTAACGCTCGTCAAGATATACATATTTATTCATATGCCTATAATTGATTATTATCCTGTGATAACTTTACCGACGAATTTTTTAAATTCCTTCTATTTTCTCAATCAACCAAAACTGACTGGTTCTTCCGTGAGTTTACAAAAAATTCTCAAGATTCTCAGGAAGTTCCTGGAATTATTCGGATTTCTTGCGTCACAGTTCTGGAGAATATTTTTTTCAGATAGATGATATTCAGGAAGGATCAACCAGATCCCTCGAGACCTGCATTGAAGGCAGAGCCACCGAGAAGATAACAACGTCTTTGTTCATCTCCAAGAAGAAACGCAGGAAAATGTCCTACCACGAGACTCACACTCTGATGGGCAGTATGAGACCAATGTACAGAGACGACATTTTCTACAACAGCTCTCTCAATGTCATACAGAAAAACAGGAAGATCGACTCAAACCGTAGATCCGATTTTTCCGTTAGTATATTTTTTTGAATCACGTGAAAATATCGACATAAGAACTAAGTATACAATTCCTTAGGACGCCTCGTCCAGCAGCAAAAATAACAAAACTGAATAAATAACTTTGATCCAACTGATCACCAGTCCAAATCCATTTTTATTTACATTACTGCGAACAGAACCTCCATAAAGCTAACAGAACCACCCTCGAAAATTCAACTTTTTCTTCGGCCATAATTTAAGGCTGATTTAAGGCTGATTTAAGGCTTATTTATTACCCTATTGCCGAATTTATTGCTCTTCGTTGAATGCGAAAAAACTTGGGTTCTGCTAGCTTTACGTAAAGCTAGCAAACCCAATTCCAAAGGAAAATGGTTTCCAAAAATTTCATCACGCTATAATTTAAGGCTAATTTAAGGCTCTCATTCTAGCCTATCGCCGATTTTTTCGCTCCCCGTTTAAAAAAAAAACGTGGGTTTTGCTAGCTTAACCGTAAAGCTAGCAGAACCAATTCCAAAGAACAAAAATTTTCAAAAATTTTATCACGCTATAATTTAAGGCTAATTCAAGGCTCTCATTCTAGCCTATCGCCAATTTTTTTGCTCTCCGTTTAGAAAAAAAAACGTGAGTTTTGCTAGCTTTACCGTAAAGCTAGCAGAACCAATTCCAAAGGACAAAGTTTTTGATTGATCTGATTACGCCATAATTCAAGGCTGATTTGAGGCTCTCATCCTAGTTTATCGCCGAATTTATTGCTCTTCCTTTAATGCGAAAAAACATGGTTCTGCTAGCTTTACGTAAAGCTAGCAAAACCAATTTCAAAGGAAGATGTTTTCCAAAAATTTGATCACGCTATAATTTAAGGCTAATTTAAGGCTCTCATTCTTGCCTATCGCCGATTTTTTTGCTCCCCGTTTTTAAAAAAAAACGTGGGTTTTGCTAGCTTAACCGTGAAGCTAGCAGAACCAATTCCAAAGGACAAAGTTTTTGATTGATCTGATGACGCCATAATTTAAGGCTAATTTAAGGCTCTCATTCTAGTTTATCGCCGAATTTATTGCTCTTCTTTTTTTGAAAAAAAAAAACGTGGGTTTTGCTAGCTCAACGTAAAGCTAGCAGAACCAATTCCAAAGGACAAAGATTTTCTAAAATTTGATCACGCTATAATTTAAGGCTAATTTAAGGCTCTCATTCTAGCCTATCGCCGATTTTTTTAAACGTTTAAACGTTTAGGCTAGAATAAGAGCCTTCATTGAGCCTTAAATTATTGCGTTTTTAAATTTTTAAAAAAACAGTTCCCTTTGGAATTGGTTTTGCTAGCTTCACGTGGAGCTAACAGAACCCGCGTTTCTTCGTATAATACGAAGAGCAAAAAAATCGGCGTTAAGCTAGGATGAGAGCCTTGAATTAGCCTTGGATTATGGCGTCATCAGAGCAATCAAAAACTTTGTCCTTTGGAATTGGTTCTGCTAGCTTTACGGTTAAGCTAGCAAAACCCACGTTTTTTTTTTTAACGGGGAGCAAAAAAATCAGCGATAGGCTAGAATGAGAGCCTTAAATTAGCCTTAAATTATTGCGTTTTCAAATTTTTAAAAAAACAGTTTCCTTTGGAATTGGTTTTGGTAGCTTCACGTGGAGCTAACAGAACCCGCGTTTTTTCGTACAATACGAAGAGCAAAAAAATCGGCGATAAGCTAGGATGAGAGCCTTGAATTAGCCTTAAATTATGGCGTAATCAGATCAATCAAAAACTTTGTCCTTTGGAATTGGTTCTGCTAGCTTCACGGTTAAGCTAGCAAAACCCACGTTTTTTTTTTAAAAAAAGGGGAGAAAAAAAATCGGCGATAGGCTAGAATGAGAGCCTTGAATTAGCCTTAAATTATAGCGTGATCAAATTTCAGAAAATCTTTGTCCTTTGGAATTGGTTCTGCTAGCTTTACGTTGAGCTAGCAAAACCCACGTTTTTTTTTTTTCAAAAAAGAAGAGCAATAAATTCGGCGATAAACTAGGATGAGAGCCTTGAATAAGCCTTAAATTATGGCGTCATCAGATCAATCAAAAACTTTGTCCTTTGGAATTGGTTCTGCTAGCTTTACGGTTAAGCTAGCAAAACCCACGTTTTTTTTTAAAAACGGGGAGCAAAAAAATCGGCGATAGGCAAGAATGAGAGCCTTAAATTAGCCTTAAATTATAGCGTGATCAAATTTTTGGAAAACATCTTCCTTTGAAATTGGTTTTGCTAGCTTTACGTAAAGCTAGCAGAACCATGTTTTTTCGCATTAAAGGAAGAGCAATAAATTCGGCGATAAACTAGGATGAGAGCCTCAAATCAGCCTTGAATTATGGCGTAATCAGATCAATCAAAAACTTTGTCCTTTGGAATTGGTGCTAGCTTTACGGTAAAGCTAGCAAAACCCACGTTTTTTTTCTAAACGGAGAGCAAAAAAATTGGCGATAGGCTAGAATGAGAACCTTGAATTAGCCTTAAATTATAGCGTGATGAAATTTTTGAAAATTTTTGTTCTTTGGAATTGGTTCTGCTAGCTTTACGGTTAAGCTAGCAAAACCCACGTTTTTTTTTTAAACGGGGAGCGAAAAAATCGGCGATAGGCTAGAATGAGAGCCTTAAATTAGCCTTAAATTATAGCGTGATGAAATTTTTGGAAAACATTTTCCTTTGGAATTGGTTTTGCTAGCTTTACGTAAAGCTAGCAGAACCCGAGTTTTTTCGCATTCAACGAAGAGCAATAAATTCGGCAATAGGGTAATAAATTAGCCTAAAATTAGCCTTAAATTATGGCCGAAGAAAAAGTTGAATTTTCGAGGGTGGTTCTGCTAGCTTTATGGAGGTGCGAACAGAGGTATTTGAAATGTGTTTTTATATGTTCATTTCATTGTACATATCTCATATGGTAATATGATTGAATAAATCTCGGATTTTCCAATATGTCTGAACATTTCAAGTGGCAATCTGAGAAAATAATGATGGATCATTAGAAAGAGAATATTTCTGTTGGGTAGATAATTTCAAATCACTTGTGCACTGCTGTTATAACAAATTTGCTCGCAAAATTTGGTTATCAATATATCACTCGGTGTAACGCATGACGATTGTCATGAATAAATCATTAGTGAAGAAAAGCTATACACAATACAATATATATTATACAGTGTGGAAACCACTTATGGAATGAAATTTTTCAAGGCGATATCCGAAAAATTAATGAAAATGCTCGAACAAGTCGATTCATGTTTTGAAAGTGACGTCATTTGTGTGCAGCACAAAAGAGACGTGTTTTTCCAAATGTATCACCCAATAACTAAGTTAGCTAGCTAAGTAAGCTAGCTAAGTAAGCTAGCTCATCAGGTGGACTCCAAGCATATGAAAAAAATACAAGATGATCCATAGTATCCCTTTACAATTTTAGTTCAAATGACGTCACTTTCAAAACACGCTTAGACCTGTCCGTGCATTTCTTAGAATTTTTTTCGGATATCGCTTAATATAATTTCATTTCGTAAGGTGGTTTTCACACCGTACTTATGTATTTTCTCGATGTTTTTTTCAGAAATCCAATATAGATTACCACATGTCCGTTATCAGAGTAGAAACTTCTTGGATAATTAACAAAAAAGAACGATGTTTTGTATGTACAGAGGCCGTTAAAAGAACACTAGCGACCATGTTGGACTACAAACTACTCAGGTCTCCGACTTTTCTACTTATAGCCATCCATGCATCATTTTTGTGTTTTGGATATTCTACGACGTTCATCTTCATGAAAGACAGGGCCGAACAGATGGGCGTGTCGAAAAGTGTCAGCTCCTGGTTGATTTCTATTTTAGGTGTAACTATTATTCATATTTTATATCATGATCATACATCTGGCAACCGAGAATATATTATTATTTCATTCAATATTTACCTCCCATCCCATCCCATCCCATCCGATCTGATCCTATCCTATTCTATTATTTTCCTATACAATTCTTAACCTTTCCTTCTCTATTGATTACTATTTGCTTCAGGTCCTTTGAATCGATTTGTGATACCTACATATCAGGAATAAATCAAATTCGTACTGTTCAAATTAACGAATCGTTTTAGGTATTGCAAATACAATTGGGAGGATCAGCTATGGCCTCATGGCAAATTGGCCTAAAATGGAATATATTTGGCTGACAATAGTCTGTTTGGTGGCAGGAGGTATGACCACTATATTATCAGCACATTTCAGTAACGATTCTATGCAGATCTGCTATGCTGCAGCTTATGGGGGATTCGTAGGTGAATGGTGAAATCATCAATGTATTCTGTGCTATAATCATTTTGTCACGAGAATGAATTCAAAAATGTTTGAGAAAAAAAAATTTAGCCAATTAGACAATTAGCCAATTAGACTATTCATGAAATATTGGATCATTTCCCATTTCAGTCGAAAAATAATGATTGTGTATATTGATTTCGAGAAAAAGTCATCAAGAGAAAAATATCATCATATTGTCCAGAAAGAATAATATACAATTCGAGAAACATTTTTTTCTCTCATGGATTTGATGAATTAGTTTGTTGATACTTGTGGATATGATGGGTAGGTATTCTTTCTTTTCAGATATGCACATTTGCACATGTGCGCTGCTTTTGAATGTCTGAAGTTACTTCAAAATATGCAAGCAAAGAAAAAATAGGAGAACAACG
The DNA here is from genome assembly GCA_963576655.1 of Gastrophysa polygoni. Lineage (NCBI taxonomy): Eukaryota > Metazoa > Arthropoda > Insecta > Coleoptera > Chrysomelidae > Gastrophysa > Gastrophysa polygoni. The sequence goes on along the minus strand of OY755083.1, from coordinate 12,895,479 downwards.
AATTTGCTATGCAAGATAACAATTTTATTTAAATGATTAGGCAATATAATAGGAATGTATCACTAGTAATAGTAATTGTAGATATAAGTTCTGTAATGTCGATATCAAGGTCATCATTGCCTATTTATGTTATTGAAAGGAATGAAATCACCTAATTTTTTTTCACCAATAAGATCAGTTTTTATCATTTTCAGCTTGTATACCAGCCGTTAGGACCTTGATAATAGTAGACACTCTGGGGTTGGACAAATTGACTAATTCCATTGGCCTGATGCTGATGTTCCAAGGAATCACATCCTTGATAGGCATAACAGTTGCAGGAATACTAAGAGAAGTTACAGGAGATTATAAATGGACTTTTTACTTTTCCGGGCTTTGTATAATTTTGTCTGCATTATTTTTCATACCTCTGAAGAGTGTTGCAATTTGGGAACAGAATAAAGATAATCTAAAAGCTTAGTGTAATCAAAATTATTATATTTTTTCAATCAAATGTCAGAGACAATCAAGTCACCACACACTAGAAATTCTCGAAGAAATCCGTGATTTGATATTTAGTGATTTTCAGTTTTTGAATTATCAAGTGAATTTTCGAAGAAACTACAGTGATATAACAAAACGGATGAATCTTTTTTACTGCAACTTTCAATTAATTTCAATATGGCATCATCTATTTCTCTATCCAAAGTTTCATCATCGAGCAGTCATCCTTATAATTTCAAATGGGATCATCATTTTATGATGACAAAAATGATCCGAAAAATTATTTTCTCGAAAATATCTTTGAAACCAAAAATCACACTATGGATTTCTGAGTCCTTGAATTTACCCATTTCACCCATTGAAACAAATCTGTTTTCTTGTGATTTCTAATATCCCCATACGGACCCTCCTTATCTTTAACACAGTGTATTCAAAATCTATATATAGAGTATAGGTAAACAATTGATTAATTTTAGAACAAAGAATCTGAAGGATATTTTTTTTAATTTCTGTGCCTCGCCTGTGACTTTGTGAGCGAGAGAATGTTTATTATTTGTGTGATTCATTATCTGTGAGATTGAATGTATTCAATTCCTTGAGTACACAAATTGGAACTCCATCAATCGAAAATAGTGATTGTATCTACCCCATTAGACAAGGAAATCTTCTTTAGCCATAACCAACGATTCAGAACAACTGCATATTTCAATATTGCCAAGCTAAGTAAAAATGTTCTTTCTGTCAAATTGCTGTTATCAATTATACCACCCATAATTTTGATGTTAAATTCAAAATTCTCTGCATGATAGCCAAGACGATTTTCTCCATGAGTGTATTTGCATTTTTTCAACAAACTAATGAGCGATACCATACATGTAATAAGTGATATAAATTGTGATTAAACAAATCAATGAACATCAATGTCAGGTATTGCCTACTTGTTGACATTGTAAGCAATACACACAAACATTGGCAATTACAATTTATTTGAGGTACTTCCCAATCTCAGGAAATGTCAGTCAAAGATTTCCCATGGTTACTGGTTATCAGTTTTCAACTGTCCTCCCTAACATTCTCACACATGATCATTTCATACTGGTTCAAATCAGGCTTACCTAGGAGGCTATCCTACCAGTTTGCTATTGTTGTAACTTGTATAGTCCTATTTAAAAATTCACTTGAAAATTTGTATATTCCTTCAGAATAAAGATATTGTGACGAATCAAAAGGTTTGTTAAGAAAATATGTGAATACAAAATCACATATGAAGACACGTGATTGTATTGTTCAATTCCTCCACTGTGTTCAGAATATTAGACCAAAATGCAACATTCGGTTTTACCATGTACCTACCATATAATTGATTGAAAATGTTGGCAATACTATTATCAGATCATGACAGACAAAAAGCTCACGAATTGACGAGAAAATTACCAGAAATAATGAAAAGTTTCCCGAAAAATTATTCAAAAAGATTAAATTTTTGATACAAATTGTTTAGCTAGTTTTTTGTACAGGAGTGTGTAGGTATAGCCACAGATTACCTCTGTGGATGCCTGCATACTCCAAAAGAGAAACTATAAATGGAAAATTTTTAAATTAAATTATATCAATACTATAACTGTATATCATTCTTGTATCCCTTATATAAATTATATACATCAACATGAATCTAAATAATTCCACAAGCATTAAATTATTCCCCTAGCTCAGGAAGTACTTCGGTAGATTTGAGTGAGTGAATAAGTGAGGAGACAAGGGCCACCATAATCATATAATCATTATCAATTACCTTTGTTATGATGCCATCAACAGGATTAGTTGCAAGGTCCAGAGATCTCTTTCTTCTGTTTTCTTGATTATTACTTGATTCCGCATTGAATATCAAAGATTCTCGACCATCTTCAAGTTTATCTACATTTCCCAGCAATGTTTTGATCTTTTTATTGCTGTGTGCCCCGGTTTGAGTTACAAGAACGTGAATAACTATGGATATTATTAAAAATTTCGACATTTTTCCCACTCAGTGTTCCATAACAAGTTCCACTAGTAAAACAAATTATCAACAGGACACGATTCAGGAGAATACACTTTCATTTATATCTGAACAATTCAGCTGGTGCGGTTGTCAACAACATATAAAACTATAGGAAATAATCAAATGAATGCGACTCATACCATACGACGATAGCAAGTATACATAAACAAGATTTGCGTTGACTCATCTCATATCTCATTGCTCATTGACAAATTGATCTGCGCATGCACATTGACGTATGTCACATAAAGTGAAAAGTGCCATAGGCGTGCATATTGAATTCTCTATCGGATTTACAGTCATTCAATGAATGAATGACAAGATATTTTTAAGTTCTTTTCATGTTGCAAACAGAAGTAGTTATGGAATATACAATTTGAAGACAAACTTTTTGAACTGAAAAAGTGTAAGAATAATTGTGAAACAGAGAAGTTCATGTAATAATCACATTTGTAAACTTTTTCATCTTTTATCCATTCAAATTCCGTGAAAGAATGTCATTTCTTGTTCTCGTCAACGATGTACAAAACACTGGTGCAGTCACTGATGGTGTTTCGTTTCGTCAAAAACGCTAACGTCATTTTCCGCTATATTATAGCCTAATAGTTATGAATTTCCCCAGAAGATGATGACATTTTCACAGATTTCTGTACGAATAGTTGACGTTTTGAGATTGTGATTATGTAGATCGATCTCAAATTGAGAAGTAACCATAATTACTGATTCTGAATCAACATTTTAATAACACTAATTGTGCAATTATCGATAATACTGATTTCGTTTTCATTTTCGTGTCGCCATCTAATAACTGATGCTTGAGCGATTTTCCGCTATAACGAATAAAATGCTGTTATCAAGTTAAGGCCGGATTTATGCATATGGATTTATCCAAATACGATGTGCGCATGCGCGAATCTGTCTTTGATAATTTCCTCTTCTTTTTATCAACATTGGTTAGAATTTTTTTCAACCTTGCCACTTATTTAGACAGGAATGAAACTCTCATTGAAAGAATAATTGAACTCCTGTGAGAGCAATAATGTGAGACATTAAAAACTTTGTTATTTGAGTTTGAGTTTATCACTAAGAACTATCAGAACACAAATAATCATATCGGGCTAAGTACGTAAGCGCCTAGTATCACATGACGAAGTAGAGTTTTAATTCATTCAAGTGTGTGCATAAAGGTGAAAAGTGAAAGATTAAATTAAAGAGAAAAGCAAACATGAAGAGTTGTGCATGAATCCACCTTTAGCTGTATGAACGATGTACAAAACGCTGTATGTTAGAGTTCTGCTTGAAGAAATTAGATGAGCAGATAGGCAGAATAGCTCCACCAGTGTTTCGTACTTCGTTTTCTGGTCAAACGAAGAACTTCGGTTATTTATCAGTCAGTTCGGGGGATGCAGTTGTGATCAAGTTATTTATATAATTCAATAAAACTCTTTCCAGAAAAGATTTTCTGTGGAAGTTCTTAAAGTGAATTTCTACAATTCTGGCAATCTCTGTCAATTTGGTACTTGGGTGAATAATGGATTAATGCGAAAAATGGTTTCTAGCCCAGTCTGAAAATTTAGAGGGGCCGATATTTCTTGTTCGTAACTGAAAATTCCGGTACTTTTCTTGAAATCTACAGGTTGTCTCGAAAACATACCGATAAACTGAAATAGAACAAACATCTTATTTTATTTTTTAAACACGCATGTCCGCGAGCAAAGAGTATATCTATTATATGCCTCGAGTGAGCCGTTTTTATTTTAGTAGACCATCAAGCCAATGACCACTAGAGTCTGTGGGTTGTCATGATCTAAGGATGGTATTCACATTGACACTACTGGCAGAGACTGAAACTTTTGTCTTTTTTGCTGACAATATTGACAGTGACAGTGTTTGTAGTTTCATTATTCATTCCAGTTTTCGTTGTTTTGTATTTTTTGATGAAATATGAAATCGTTTGCCATTGTTGTCCTCGGACTCTCGAACTGACCGATAAACTTATTTTTGGACTTTGAACACAAAGGTTTGAGGAAAGCAAAAGGACAAAGGTGTTCCACTAATGGTTGGATATCTCGGTTGATATCGCCCAACTTGGATCATTTTAAAAAGGTACATTGGTAGTATGTAGTTTATCTTTATATTTTGTGATTGAATCATCTTATTTCAGTTGATAGTATATGAACAATTGGGGTCATTTATAGTTCTTGTTAATTAGGAAGAACTGAAAATGGCGTCCGAAAATGTGTTGCTGAAAAACAGAACCTCAGATGTGAAAGTGCAAATAGTTTCTACTCAGGCCAGAAAATTGACAAATCTGCCCCAGAGGCCTAAGGTAGATTTATCATTTTCAGATCTGACATATAAGGTGAAACAAGGAAAAGGTAAAGCAATTTGTTCCTGACTGATTCTTTAAGATGACTTTGAACCCTATTTTTTTCAATGTGTATAAACTTTCTTTGCTGAAAATTATGTACATCATGCATTTATTCACTCTTTGTGCAGTACTAAATTTTGAATTGTTCAGTGTTTCCTTTGATGTTGTTCAGTTGATATTGATCATTTTTGCATACCTAATATTGAGACAAATTATTTGAAGGAGGGACTGATTATATCATTTTTTTCCAGCCAATTTCATTTTCCCTCAAGATTCTGCTACATATAGGTGGTCCTTTCTCCTTAAGAAAAACTATGAATATCAGTGAACAATATTGATGGTCAATTAATTTCAAAATGTATTATTTTCTATATACCTGTGCACAACATGGGGATGTAGGAAATGGGGAAAGATACATGTGGATGGGAAAAAAAAATTGTGCATTCTAATGGTCATTTTTTGGGAATTTTCAGAGCTATATTTTTTCAGTTACATTGGAAGAAGTAATTTTTTTGAAAATCTATAACTTTTTTATATGATTCAATGTGAAAATATTGATTGCTTTCTCTGGCATTTTGTAATTAAATACCGTCCTGATTCTGAAAGCTTTTTCATTCTGGATAAACTCATGTATTATACATTGTTTCATCATCATCAATAGTTTCATTTAGTTATAAGTATTTAGTTTAGTTACATTTATTTATTGATAAAGCATTTATTATCGAACAGCCCTTGTAATTTGGTAGTAATGAAATATTTCAGTATCAAATGTTGAGTTTTCTCGGTATTCACCCATACCAGGATGGGCAGTATCAATTCACATCGCAATTAGTAAGGGACTCAGAAAAATCACTCCACACATAGTTGTGTTCTGAAACTCCCTGAGGGTTTCGGCACCAAATCATGATTTTGTTGTTTCACAATAACCTGGCACCTAAAGAGCCAGATCGCCCATTCTACATCCTGGTACCTCTGGAAGTTTGAGCCCAACTCTTGAAGAAGAGTGAGATTTTTTATCTTCATTTCCTTTCGCTTGATTATTCGATTTCAATAATTTTAATCATACAGTCCATATTTCAGTCATACATAATAATTTCTGATCTTTCAGTTCAAATATTGATTGACTACCAAGGTAATACTGAAAAGTGATGCTTTCTTATACATATCAATTTTACAATTTCCCGATTCTCATAAATATCTTGAGTCCTGCAAAATAAACCAATATGCAGATGACACCCTAATAGAATCTGTTTGTACTGATCGAGAACTCAACTCCGATAAACACTATCTGGGCAAACTTGCAGAAAACCATAATTCTAAACTGAATGAAAGAAAAAAGAAAATATCCGTAATAAATTTGAAAATAACCAATAGTTCAAAATAAAACTGAATGATGAAATTATAACACCCAAACATTGATGCAAATACCTTTGTGTATAATTTGATTCAGATATAAAATTTAAAAGTCAAGTGATTATTTTAGCTAAAAAAATTAATTAAATTAGAATTACTGCTTGTGTAAACATATAGATATTCTCAGCACAAATTACAACTCTGTGACTCTCTGCTTGTCAAGGTTGTCCTCTGGTTGACATTGCTTCGGCCTACTATAAAGACAAAAAAGTCTTGGAAAAGTGCAAAACTCATTTATACAATTCAGCTACATTCTGAGAAAATATGATCACTTCTGCTCAAAGTTGAATATCTAGTATTGTATTCTTTTTTTAATTCAATTTTTTGTAAGTTGTTTTTGGACATCACGATATGTGTATATTCTTTTATGATATAACAAAACGCCTGTACTGCCCTTCAAATATCAATTTTAAAGATTTTTCCTCGCCATAACTCTCAGGGCAATTGAACATTTTTGACCAAACTTGATACATAGGGGATTGTTTTTCAGCTTTTGATGGGATTTTCTCTCCTCGTTTCTAAAAAATAGAGTAGAAGTTATTAAAAATTATTGCAATATATTTGTAGTAAGGACAGATTTAGGATCTGTCCCAAAATGTCACTGCGCTTGAAATTAAACCTTTAGATACCTAAAAGAGAAATTCTCTATTGGTCAGTGACACCTTGTTTTTGAAAAAATTTGGAAATACAAATATATTTAATAATAATAAAACCTCTACTTATCTTGGTGGAATTTTCGGGAACGAATCTGCTCCCGTTCTCAACACAATTGAAATATTTTTCTTCGTAAACTTTTTTCGATGTTTCCGATTTTGACACTGAAAAGTGACAATTTGGCAGACGGAGGAATTCTGGTTACAAGGTGTTTTCATTAATTGATATCGAATTTTCCATTTTCATATTCAAGTTTCAGAAGTGGATGCCAAGTTCTATCTATATCAACTGAACAAGAAGCAATATTATTGTCTCCGTTCAGGAGAATGCAAGCAGACTCTTTGATTTTCCGTTTTTGGTTGTTGTCTTCTTTTCCTATGATCTTAATATTACTCCAATCGGCCATATGTTGTCCATTCTCAGTAAGGATATGCTCAGCTAATTTTGACTTGTCAGTATATCTTCTTTTTATATTGTTCTTATGCTCTTTCATCCTTACTGATAGAGGCCTGCTGGTTTCACCGGTATAATATTTTCCACAAACACATGGTATACTGTATATACAATTTTTTGATGACTGTTCTTCATTTCTCGGTTTTGTATGAGTCAAAATCGATCTCATTGTATTTTCTGTCTTGAACACTGTTTTCACTCGAAACTTGTCACCAACACGTTTAATTTTTTCAGATATTCCGGGAATGTATGGGATTACATTTGTTATCAGTGTTGGTTGTCTTTGTGTTTGTTGTATATTCTGTCTGTTCTCAATTTGGTGTATTGTTTTGTCAATGAAATGTTTCGGAGAAGTGTTGAGTTGTAGAACATCTTTTATATGGTTCATTTCGGCATTGAAAATTTGGTGGTTCGATGATATGGATTTGGCTCTATCATGAAGTGATTTGATTATTCCTTTCTTTATACTTGTATGATGATTCGATTGAAAATCGAGGTATCTGTCGGTGTGTGTATTTTTACGATATACACTTGTTATCAAATTGTTATCTGATTTTTTAATGAGGACATCTAAGAATGGTAATTGATTATTACATTCGATTTCTAAAGTGAATTTGATTGTCGGTTCGATATTGTTTATATAATTTAGAAAATTATCTAGTTCCATACGGTTATGTGGAAAAAATAATGAAAATATCATCCACATATCTCCACCAAGTCTTTGGTTGTTTACTGAATTTGTTCACAATATTTTCTTCAAAATCTTCCATGAATATATCACTTAGAATAGGAGATAATGGTGAACCCATGGCCATACCAAAATTTTGTTGATAAAAATCATGATCTAATTGAAAGTAAGTTGTTTTGAGACATAGTTCCAAAAATTCTAAAATGCCTTCTACACTCAGCTTAGTTCTTTCAATGAGTTTTTCATCATCTTCCAGTTTCTTTTTCACTATTTGTAAAGTTTTTTCTATAGGAACATTAGTAAATAAACTCACTACATCGAAACTTACTAAAATATCATCTGTATCGAAATGGATGTTATTTAGTTTCTCCAAGAAATGAGCAGTATTTCTAATGAAACTTTCACTATTTCCTGATAAAGGTTTTATTATATCTAAAAGAAATCGTGATAAATTTTGACAAGGAGATCCTATCGAACTCACGATTGGTCTTAATGGATTGTTTGGTTTATGTATTTTTGGAAGTCCATAAAAATGTGGGGGTTTGCTATGGTATCTGGATATATGTTTCCTATCTGTTAGTGTAAGTTCATTTTCGTGTTTTTTCATTATGTTTCGTATCTTTCTCTCTATGTTTGCTGTTGGATCTCTATTCAATTTTGTGTGATTGCCTTCATTTATAATTTGTATTATTTTATCATTATATTCATTTTTGTTCATAATGACTGTAGCGTTGCCTTTATCAGCTGGAAGTATTTTGATTGTATCATCATGTTTAAGATTATTAAGTGTGTTTTTCTCTTCTCTTGTGATGTTTGGTGTTATTTCATGTTTTTTCTCAATAATTATTTTATTTCTGATTCTATATTCATTAGAAAATTCATCAGGAAGTCTTTGTGCAGTTTGTTCAATAGCTGTTATCAAATCTAATTTTGGAATATGATTCGGAGTGATTGAAAAATTCATACCTTTTGACAGTATTAATTTTTCAGAATCTGTTAATGTTCTTGAGGATAGGTTTATAACAGTTCTATTCATGAAATTTTGTTGACGATGTTCTAATCTCAATTTTTTTAAATTCCTTTCTTCAATGAGTTTATTGAATTTTCCTATGTGTATCAATTTGTTCTTGTCATTCTCTTTTTTGTATGAGTTGTTCACAGAAATGAATATATGTGTTGAATCATCTTCGTGTAAAACGTTGTATAAAGTTTGTTCTAACTGTGAGATGATATTTCTTGTTTTTACCTTGTTGTATTTGTGGAAATTTATTCTTTCTCTTACCAATGCCTTACTTGCTTTCAGAACTATCCATTCACATTTCTTACTATAAAATGGTGCTTTCAAACGTAACCCTCTTGGTATCACTCCATTGTCACGACATTTACAAAGAAAAGTTAAACTGTTTTCGGTGTGAGACAGTTTTATGTATAAATTTTCAAGATTCCGAAACTGATGATTGATGTTAGGCCCATACCTATTTGTTAAATACTGTCTGTAAGTTCTTCGAGGAGGTGGTACATTCATTTTTCAGCTTTTGATGGGATTTTCTCTCCTCGTTTCTAAAAAATAGAGTAGAAGTTATTAAAAATTATTGCAATATATTTGTAGTAAGGACAGATTTAGGATCTGTCCCAAAATGTCACTGCGCTTGAAATTAATATTTAATTAATTAATTAATAATATTTAATAATAATAAAACCTCTACTTATCTTGGTGGACGTTTCGGGAACGAATCTGCTCCCGTTCTCAACACAATTGAAATATTTTTCTTCGTAAACTTTTTTCGATGTTTCCGATTTTGACACTGAAAAGTGACAATTTGGCAGACGGAGGAATTCTGGTTACAAGGTGTTTTCATTAATTGATATTGAATTTTCCATTTTCATATTCAAGTTTCAGAAGTGGACGCCAAGTTTTATCTATATCAACTGAACAAGAAGCAATAAAAAAAAAAAAATTAAACGTGTTGGTGACAAGTTTCGAGTGAAAACAGTGTTCAAGACAGAAAATACAATGAGATCGATTTTGACTCATACAAAACCGAGAAATGAAAAACAGTCATCAAAAAATTGTATATACAGTATACCATGTGTTTGTGGAAAATATTATACCGGTGAAACCAGCAGGCCTCTATCAGTAAGGATGAAAGAGCATAAGAACAATATAAAGAGAAGATATACTGACAAGTCAAAATTAGCTGAGCATATCCTTACTGAGAATGGACAACATATGGCCGATTGGAGTAATATTAAGATCATAGGAAAAGAAGACAACAACCAAAAACGGAAAATCAAAGAGTCTGCTTGCATTCTCCTGAACGGAGACAATAATATTGCTTCTTGTTCAGTTGATATAGATAGAACTTGGCATCCACTTCTGAAACTTGAATATGAAAATGGAAAATTCAATATCAATTAATGAAAACACCTTGTAACCAGAATTCCTCCGTCTGCCAAATTGTCACTTTTCAGTGTCAAAATCGGAAACATCGAAAAAAGTTTACGAAGAAAAATATTTCAATTGTGTTGAGAACGGGAGCAGATTCGTTCCCGAAACGTCCACCAAGATAAGTAGAGGTTTTATTATTATTAAATATATTTGTATTTCCAAATTTTTTCAAAAACAAGGTGTCACTGACCAATAGAGAATTTCTCTTTTAGGTATCTAAAGGTTTAATTTCAAGCGCAGTGACATTTTGGGACAGATCCTAAATCTGTCCTTACTACAAATATATTGCAATAATTTTTAATAACTTCTACTCTATTTTTTAGAAACGAGGAGAGAAAATCCCATCAAAAGCTGAAAAATGAATGTACCACCTCCTCGAAGAACTTACAGACAGTATTTAAAAGACCCTCTGTTGATCTGAGGGATTGATCACTTTTCACGCCTTATATTCTACCACGTGGATATGTTTCTGATTTCTAATTTTCTAATTCCTTTAATATAATAATAATTTAAAAAAAAACAGACCCCTTGAGTGTGCAAATTGGATAGCAATTGGATTGGATAGTGATAAAAAACTTGAGAGAACAAATGTCACCTCCCACTAATGAGATATTGTGAATGATGTGTGTGAGGGATTTCATCTCATTGATATGTTTATTATCACCCATTTGTATTGACCTATAGGGGTATAAAAAATGAATCAAAATAAAATTCAAATTTCTAGAGGAGAAAACCATTCTAAAGAGTGTCAGTGGGAGATTGCGTTCAGGCGAGCTATGTGCTATAATGGGGCCCTCTGGCGCGGGAAAGTCAACGCTACTCAACATTCTCACTGGATATAAGTAGGTTCATTGAGAGTTACAATCAATTGAATTGTCAACCTCGAAATTTTCCTGTATTTCAGAACGGACGGAATGGGTGGTCAAATATTGATGAATGATAGTGAAAGGGACCTCAGTCAATTCAGTAAGTTATCAGCTTATATCATGCAAGATAACCAACTTCATGCGAATTTGACTGTGGATGAGGCAATGGAGGTTGCAGCAAAACTCAAAATCGGCAATAAGGATAAAAATGAACGAGAAAAAATTGTAAGTTCACCATTATTTTCACAAATTTCAAGAGCGATTTCTCCAGAATTATTGTTCTTCAGTAAAGCATTTCTCATATTTCTCAACGCCTTATCCCATTGTATTCTACAATGATTGTATTATTAAATTGAGCATGTTCTAACTATTGGCTTGATTATTTCAAAAAATAAGAATTCCTCATACATTTTCGACAAGAGAAACCTTCTAATAGGAATTCCACGCTATGAAGTGAATACGACAAAGTGAGACACAATAGTTATGAACTCGTAAGCGCCACCTGGAGATCTCGTTAATTATCAACGTCCGCCGGCAGAGCATAGACAGGTTGTTACCGCAAACTCTGCCCAAAACTCAATACTGAAATCACAGGGTAAATTATTTCAATTATTATATTATTCAGATATTTTTTCATTCAATGAGTTCTTAATGTTATGAAGAAATTTTATCAATAATTCACAATTAACGACTACTGACTTTGAAGAAGGTGAGCAGATGGCATTTGCAGATGTAAAATTATCGCATTGTTGATCGCATATGATACGATACCCAGGAACAAGTATATATTACGTATTAGGAATCATTGGAAAAAATAAATATGATGGAATAATAACGATGGAAAGTGTTGTGTGAGTGGTAGATATAAAGACGAAGGAGAGGTCATTTAGACGACTGATGACCAAAACTTGCAGATTACCACATATTCAACAAATGAAGGATGACAGTTCTGCAAACGAAATAACATCGGAAATAACATCAACTTTTGATTTGCAAATTTTTCAAATTACAAAAAAGTAATAATATACAGGGAGAATATTGTTTAAAATAGAAAATTGATGCCGTTTCCGGAAAAACCGGAATATGAAAAAAAATATGGTTTTGTTAAAAAATTAACATCTTTGAAGTTCCAATACCAAAACCATGTTCATATTGTATTTATATACAAGGTGTCCCTCCGAGAACTGGATCGATCAATTTATGGAAAACTATATGTAGGGTGAATTTAGCAATTTGGTGGGATAGTACTGTTGATGGCGGCAATTCGGTTAAAATATTTCCAAGTTGTATGCATTTCCGGTTGTACCGACAGTTGATATCAAATTGCTTATTTTGAATAGAACACCTCATATATTATTTCATTTTTAGACTATACGAACAATTCTAGGCAAATTTCATGCATGTTGCCCTATACAGGGTCGTACACACTAATCAGACTGTTAAAAGACTCAGAAAACTAATTTACAAACTATATCAGCTCCGGAATCTCAATAATCCTAAACTTTTATTAACCATATATAACTCTCTGGTGGAATCTATCTTTAGATGGTTTATCCAAAACTGCAATACATGATATCAAAGTTACACAAAATACAATATTAAAAATCATCATGAAGAATGACCGTAGATATACTACTGAAACACTTTATAAAGAATCTGGTGTGCTCGGAATAAGGAAATTATGCATGTATCATTGTCTCTTATGAGCTCAAAAAAACATTTTACAAAACACAATTTAATTCATGCCCACCACACTCGATCCATAACCAACCAAACCTGAATATTCCAATCTGCAGATTAACCCATACACAAAGGTTCGTTTCCTATATTGGTCCCAAAGTGTTCCACCAAGTTCCACTGGAGATAAGACTCCTACCGAATAAACACAAAATGAAAACTAAAATGAAAGAATTCGTGATTATCAACTGAAAGTAATATTTGATAATGACTGAGAACTCTTTAAAACATCCATTTGCTTTCCTGAGAAATCATTTATTCTAGACGAATCCTCGATGAGCATCCCTCTCTCACCCTCTCGCTCTCATTTAGCTTAAGTTAGATAATAATCTCTACTTCTTTGAACGATCCTTTTCAGTTATTTATTCTAGATTATTATTATTCATTATGTAAAAAATCGATGATATGCAAACTATTTCAACATTTTCTCCATGCTGACTACAACTCAATCTTCGATAAGGTAGCTCAGCCTGGCCTTATAGCCATATATGTATTAACTACGAATATTGATAGTAAGGACAGCCTATCTGATCAAAATAAAAGAGTGCAATTGGCAAGAATTTATTTATGCGCATGCGCCAAAATGAAAGTGTTGTTTCACTCTTACGCCTGACGTTGCTACTCAAATTGGGAATGATCGTGCGTCGTGTCTTATACCTAATACTTTTTGTGTAGCGCAATTGTTCAAACAACCAGATTCTTTGAACTGTCGTCTTGTCTATGTTTAAGAATTTAATATTTTTATCACTCGTAATTAGCGTTATTGTTGTAATTGTTTTTTTTTCGGTTCTGGATTATTCAGTGTTTGTGTTCAGACGTTAGTTTATAGTTGTTGTTGTTGTTGTTTGTGGTATTTGTAGTTTAAGTTTGTAACTTTTCACAAAATGTCCGCAAAAAACGTACATATTTGTTTTCTCTGCGACTCTAAGAGCTTCAATTCATATCATCGGTAAGAAATTTATCACACGGATATGTGTTGCTTCCATGATGAATGTTCATTTACATCATTTCAATACTGAGGATATCTTATATTTCTACCGAAATTTCTATCATTTTTTAAATATCGTTTGCTCCATTCTATTCAATCTGAAAAAAACGTACCTGTATAACCAGATCACTCTATATCAAAGCTAAGTATTTGTTATGTTGTCTACCATCAATATACGAGTATATACATATTCAAATATATATTTTCCAAATAACATGATTATTTACAGAGAAAATCTTAGATGAGGATGATCTAAGGAAAAAATAGATAAGTAGTACAAACATAACTTGTAAACTGAAGAGATTCACACATCACACATGAAGTTTCAAAATTTGAATTTTGCACATGCGCCCTCGAACATCGTTGCCAATTAGATAAGGAAAGACGTATATAATGAAGCATCACTTTTCTAACATTGCTCTTATGGCGTTTGGTCAATATTGTAGTTAATACATATATGCTTATAGCACTCTATTTGTATACTTATATACTAAACATGTGAACAATTTATTGTCAATCAATCAACTCAAAATGATTGTAAATATGTGAACTTCACCTGAATAAACCTAAACTTAGACTACTAAAACTACTAAACCTAAGTCTAGCCTTTTTACACATATTTTGAATTTTATTTCAAAAATGACGTTTGCAAGCCTAAACATAATAATCAATTTCTTTCATATGAAACTTTCAATTATTCGATTGGTGTTGATTTCTCAATGGAAGAAGATATACTTCAGTGTACTGTGTTGACATTTTGATAATAAATAAATACAGGGTGATCAGAAACTAACATTGAAAATTACTTCATCAAAAGTAATTTTTTTCGAATGGAAACCCCATATTTTCATAGTTTCATATCATTTGGCATTGAAAATGAGGGTGATTTTGTATGAGATTGTCTGTTAAGGCGGTTGCCTTAAAAACAATAAAGTGTCACAGAAATGTCATTGTGATTAATTATTCCGGGTCGCTTCAATTACTCGAATGAAGATTTCTTGAATTTATTCATTATCCATGGTGAACGTAATGAGGTTATCTCAAGAAAATGTGATACATTTGCTACTCATTCGATATCCGCAGGAACAGAAGCCATCACAAAACACTGTTAGATAAATGATAGAAAACTTCAAAAACCTTTGGATCAGTCGAACCAAAAGTGCATAGAAACAATCCAAATGATTTTTGTATACGTCTCAATATCATTTAGTATGTATCACATATGTTCTTGAGATTCAAGTAATCGTCATTTGAATAATTCTATGATTCAAATAAAGACTGGTGTTCCAACTCTCCATACCAACCACTAGAAAAAGTTGTAGACTGCTGCCTACGTGATTACATCGAATTTTGACTCCTGACTAAGGCTGCCCAAGTTCGACACTTGATGACATCACCTCTGTCGATCTCGGAAGATTTTCTTGGAAACTCTTGAAAACATGATTCGAATTTGCAATTCAACTCGAATGTAAATATTGAACCGTTAGCTAGCCGTCGCTGTCAGATATCCGTCGTTATCAGATATCCGTCATTATCAGGATCGACGATCGTATTGCCACCTCTACTCAAGCTGGTTTTTGGAAAGAAACAAGTGATGAGTAATTTCACCATCTTTAATCCACCTTGAATAATTTTAACGAGCCGGCATGATTGTTTACAATGACATTTCTGTGACACTTGATTGTTTCTAACACAACCACGCCCGCCATGGCAAACTGAGAATAACTAAGAATGAGCGATTTTCTGGAACAGGGAGGTGTTAATTCGCCCATTATTTAAAAAACTACAAATTTTTGACATAGATAATCTTGCCAATTTGTCTATTTATGCCTCTTTATGTATTATCAAAATATCAACACAGTACACTGAAGTAGATCTCCTTCTATAAGGAAACCAGCCCCAATCGTATAATTGAAGGTTCCATATGGAAGAAATTGATAGTTACGTTTATGCCTGTAAACGTCATTTTTGTCATAAAATTCAAAATATATCGAAAACGGCTACTATATGGCATACTATACAGGGTAACTCACGGTCGATGGTACGTTAGACGTTTATGAAGAACGCAACGCAGGATTTTTCTGAAAATTTCGCATCTTACATTTTATCACCTGTTCTATCGATCTAAAATATTTTCGAAATTGCGACGTTGCCGTTTCTATCAAAAAGCCCTAGCAACTTCATTTTTTTACATGGAACACCCCGTATATTAACAAATTTTTAGAATTGCCTTCTTATTACAATACTCTTTTGTCAATAAATCCCTATACCTATCTCTATCGGTTTTCAAGATTAAAAATAATTTGTGTTAAATATGATCCAAAACATATGGCTAATTGAACTTATGTAAATCAGGGCTCTCGAATCATAAAGAGTTGATATTTTAGTGGTGGTTTGGACAGGCTTGATGTATTCAATTTACACCGAGAAGTCGCCTCCCGAATAAATATTTCAGGAAAAATAACACTGTTTGCGGATGATACGAGTATATTCTGGAATAATAAAGATCCCAAAATACTTCTTAATATTATCAAGGAGGATATGTGTGAGGTGAAAAGATGGTGCGACTCAAACCAGTTAGCTATGAATATGGCAAAAACTAATATTATGTCTTTCAAAGGTGAATTAGATGAACTGATCATAGGTGACGATGTTATAGGAAACACTGAACATACAAGATTTCTAGATGTTCATATAGATTGCAGATTGAAATTTGATGAACAAAAAATTGTCTTCTGGATGTTATGCAGTAATAGTAACATCGAATGAACTTGGTATTTCTTCCGCCAAGGTTGTGTACCATTCTCTAGTAGAATCCCACTTGAGATATGGAATCCAATTCTGGGGAGTGTGTAATATGAATCTCATAGACTCTGTTTCTGTACTACAAAAACGTGCAGTAAAATATATGTGCAAAGCAAAAATTCGTGATTCCTGTAAACCTCTTTTCGTTAAACACAAAATATTAACAGTATTTGCAATTTTTGTTATGGAAACGGTATGTCTAATTAAAAAACATATTCACAAATTTGACACTACCTACACATGTCACGCCACCCGTCTAGCTGGCAAAATTAAACTCCCGGTTCCATCATTGACACTAATTAAAGATTCAATAATCTATGGAGGCGGTAAGATGTTCAATCACTTACCAAAACACATCAAAGAAATAAGATCCATAGAACACTTCAGAAAGGCAGTAAAAGCACTCCTGTTGGATAAACCCTATTATAGTTTGATAATTTGATAATGATGCATTCTAACTAAAGCTTGTTTTTAATATGTTGTAAGATGTTTATTCCCATGTGCTGGATTTTATATATTGTTGTATGAGACATATAGTACAATGTCGGTGTCAACTTAATGTCCCATTTCTTCTTTTGTGTGTGTATTTTTATTTAATTCAAGGTTAGTTAAGGCCCTCTTTGTCAACAAGATTGTATCTTTGGACAATAAAGCATATTCATTCATTCATTCATATCATACAGGGCGTGCTGAAATTATTATTATATCCGGTGGTCAAAAGTGGTCAAAAGTTCATTTTTTCAAATGGTACCCACTGTTTTTTCACTCAATAAATTGAAAGACGAATAAAAATGCTACAAAATGACATAGCATGTCCCTATACCTAAATCATCAAGTTTTCTTAATAAAGCCGCTTTTTGTGAAAAATATAATTTTATGAAAAAGTTGATTTTAGATAGCCATGGAAATATCAAAATGACAGTTCGGTGACATTGATGAGTAATTCAGTAATTGTTATTGACAGTGTTTCAAAAAATCTCCCAGAATGAACGCGAATATCGATTATTCAAACGAAGTTCTTATGAAGTTATTTATTATACACGGACAATGTGCTCAAATCATTGCCAGAACTTGCAGAAAATTCAACCAAATGTATCCTGAATTGACACCAATGAACAGGAGGAAGTTTGTGAGATTACAAAATAATTTCATCAACTATGGCTCAAAGTTAAAAGCGCCTCCAACATTACCAAAACCTGTTACATCGAATGAAGACAATATTGTTGACGTTTTGGCATATTTTCATGCATATCCAGTGCAGAAAAAGATCACATGCTTCAGTACAAAGAATTTTGGGAAATCACAAAATGCATCCGTATAAATTCAGTGAAGTTCAAGCTCTCAATGCAGAAGACTTCGAGCGGAGAGTGCATTTTTGCGAAGCCCTATCAATGCATACCCAGTAGGATCCGGAATTTTTGTCGAAAATAATTTGGAGCGACGAATCAAAATTCACGAGGGATGGGATTTTCAATAGAAAAAATAAGCATTTTAGGAATGATCATAATCCTCATATAACAAAAGAAATGGGTTTTCAAGTAAAATTCGACCTAAATGTTTTCTTTATTTTAAAAAATAATAAAATCAGCTTTTTCATTTACGATGGCGCACCGAATGCTGAGAGATATATCCAAATATTGAGGACGACTGTGATAGATTTCCTCGAAAATTTGCCTTGAGAGGAATATAAGAATTCATGGTTACAACTGGACGGGGTGCCAGCTCATTCAACTCAGGAAGTTTCCAGGAAACTTTACGAAATGTTTGAGGATCGTTGGTTTGGCCGTTTAGGTCCGTGGGACTGGCCACCGAGATCACCTGATCTCACGCCGCTTGACTTTTTTTCATGGGGTGTTTCAAAAGAAAGGGTGTACAGTACTCCAGTGCCTACCAAAGAAGAACTGCGACGGCGAATAGTGCGGTGTATTGAAGATTTGAATCCTCATAAAATTCAAAAGGCAACCACGAGTCGAGTACAAAAGCATATTTTAAAATGTTTAGAATGTAATGGACATCATTTCGATCATTAATTGTGAAAATGTGATATTTTGTTTATACTTTTATTACTTCCGTTCCTCCTAATTCTGTTATTTTCTGTACTTTCACAGTGAATTTAGCTTTTTACCTAGATATGCTAGATAAGCTGATTTTTAGAGTTGTTGGAAACTTTGAGCCATAGTTGATGAAATTATTTTGTAATCTTACAAACTACCTCTTGTTCATTGGTGTCAATTCAGCATACATTTGGTTGAATTTTCTGCAATGAATGAATGATTGATGGCAATGATTTGATCACATTGTCCGTGCATAATAAATAACTTCATAAGAACTTCGTTGAATAATCGATATTTGCGTTCATTCTGGGAGATTTTTTGAAACACTGTCAATAACAATTACTGAATTACTCATCAATGTCACCGAACTGTTATGAGTTTGATATTTCCATGGCCATCTAAAATTAACTTTTTCATAAAATTATATTTTTCACAAAAAGCGGCTTTATTAAAAAAAAATTGGTGATTTAGGTATAGAGACATGTTATGTCATCTTGTAGCATTTTCATTCGTCTTTCAATTCATTGAGTAAAAAACAGTAGGTACCATTTGAAAAAATGAACTTTTGACCACTTGTATGAACAACGGATATAATAATAATTTCAGCACGCCCTGTATTATGTGGAGGCGAGTTCTCGGTGTAAATTGAATACATCAAGCCTGTCCAAACCACCACTAAAATATCAACTCTTTATGATTCGAGAGCCCTGATTCAGTTCAGTTCAATTAGGGATATGTTTTGGATCATATTTAACACAAATTATTTTTATCTTGAAAACCGATAGAGATAGGTATAGTGATTTATTAACAACTTTGCTATTTGATACTGATTTGATAACAACTCCTCTTGATGCTTTCCCCATACCTATCTGTAACCGTTTTATCATTGAAAATTGATTCAACATTTTTCCTCCGAAAATCAGTACCTCTAAAATACTGATATTCGCAAGTTCAGAAATACAATGGTAGCAAAATTCAATAAATGGTAAGTCACTTTTTCTAGCAAACGAAACAATCGTATGTATGAACCACCCTGTATTGAAGCAACTGAGATAAGGCTTTAGTGTGAAAAGCTCCTCAGAATATACATTAGTATTTCTGACATCGATGATATCAGCAATATTATTTATTAGTGGTCATGATTTCGAAAGAAACAAATAAATTGATATTCATTTCGAAAACGGTTATAGGTAGGTATAGGGAAATATCAAGAGGGGGATATTAGGAAATCGATGGAGATTCTGAAAATGATACAGGCGGGTCTTGTATTCGAAATAATCAACTTTCAGTCACTTTTTCTAGCAAACGAAATACTCGTTTTATTGAACCGAACCATCCTGTTCTGAACATCAATTGAGTGATGAGAGTTCGTAATGCCAAACCGAATTTCGATATTTCATAGTATTTCTGAACTCGGAGATATAAGCATTTTTAGGGGACATGATTTTGTATGAAAAAAAATTATATCAATTTTGAATTCCAAAACGGTTACAGACAGGTGTAGAGGAATATCAAGGTAAGTTGTTAGAAAATTGTTTAAAATTTAAAAAATGATAGTACATACAGATTGTTTCATCTGAAATATCGAAGTTACTGCTACTGCTTTCTAATGGAAGCAACACCGCATTGTCGAATATATTTTAGTTGGGTAGAAAATATCCGAATATTGTCTGGTTCTTAAGAAATGTCTAATGTGCCATCCACTGTGAATTAGCCTGTATATAATAATATGTTCAACTTATATATGAATATTCATCAAGATAATTTATCATTTAATGATTTCAGCCAGCTTTCAATGTTTTCATTTTATTTATCGATATCATAGATATACAAATATCGATTCATCTCATATATCGAGAAAAAAACGTGCTCTAGTTTTATGAGAAAGAGGTAGAAAAAAAGGAATAGTTTTACATGGTTTTCCTTCCTTCTAGAATCAACAATATATTTTTACTATCCGAGAGATTATACAAGGTGCAAATGTTCACGAATGTTCAATAGGTTATCCTATATAGTATTGCATATTCGGATGGAGCTTAAAATTACAAATCTATCAGTATTGGGTTTGATGATGTTATCTCGGAAGACTTTCGAGATACAGCCTATTTAATCCTGCATATTCGCACTGGGTGTGACTGAGAAGTTGGTTTGACTCGCCAGAAAAAGATTCTTCTTCAAACTCATTTGGCCTTTATAGAAAATACAATAAGCTAATAGACTACCGAAATTCTTCCGAAATAACATTATCAAACCATTGTATCATTGAATTTGCTCTGTTAATCTCTATTTGAATGTGAAATGAAATGTATTTTATGCATACTCTTATCAGATACTGAAAATTATTTTTTATTGCGATTCTCGTTCATATCTCGTATCATAATATTCTATCGTTGACTCTGAACGAAAAAAAAAATCTGTAAAACTATTCTTTATTTTTTTGCCAATCTACAAAAATGGAAATATTAAATTAAAACCCAGTACGAGACCCTTTCATATCAAGACTCATGAGTAGTGAATTAGAAAAAAATATATTTGATGGAGATAACATGGAGCAAAATATCTTATCAAAATATTAAAACATCTACCAAATATTGTGGATCAAACAGTATTGACAATACTGTCTGTAAGTTCTTCGAGGAGGTGTTATATTCATTTTTTAGCTTTTAATGGGATTTTCTCTCCTCGTTTTTAAAAAATTAGAGTAGAAGTTATTAAAAATTATTGCAATATATTTGTAGTAAGGACAGATTTAGGATCTGTCCCAAAATGTCACTGCGCTTGAAATTAAACCTTTAGATACCTAAAAGAGAAATTCTCTATTGGTCAGTGACACCTTGTTTTTTAAAAAAAATTGGAAATACAAATATATTTAATAAGAATAAAACCTCTACTTATCTTGGTGGACGTTTCGGGAACGAATCTGCTCCCGTTCTCGGGAAACATTGAAAAAAGTTAACGAAGAGAAAAATATTTCAATTGTATTGAGAGCAGATTCGTTCCCGAAACGTCCACCAAGATGAGTAGAGGTTTTATTCTTATTAAATATATTTGTATTTCCAAATTTTTTTAAAAAACAAGGTGTCACTGACCAATAGAGAATTTCTCTTTTAGGTATCTTAAGGTTTAATTTCAAGCGCAGTGACATTTTGGGACAGATCCTAAATCTGTCCTTACTACAAATATATTGCAATAATTTTTCATAACTTCTACTCTATTTTTTTAGAAACGAGTTGAGAAAATCCCATTAAAAGCTAAAAAATGAGTATTGACAATGGTTCTATTTTTCTAGTTTTTCAAAAGCCTCATTCAAATCTATGAGCAATGCCATGATTCCATATAAAGTAGATCAATCAAAATCTGAAGATTTCATAAATTATATAACACTTGAATTCTGAATTCCTAATATCTACAAGAAAATTCAAATTGAATACTCCGAACATTTTGGAAAAGATAATAATCAGCCGCAGCAGAACTTCTTGAATGAATCAAGATCTTGCTGGTTTCACAAATCAGACCATGAAATATTATTATGTAAATGAAATATCATCCTCATTTTAGATAAGTGAGATTCTGGATACCCTTGGTTTGTTCGACCATAGAAAAACAATGACCAGTGGATTATCTGGAGGTCAAAAAAAGAGGTTATCAATTGCATTGGAACTCGTCAGCAATCCTCCAATAATGTTCTTTGACGAACCTACTAGTGGACTAGACTCCTCTTCATGTTTCCAATGTATATCATTACTGCAAACATTGGCGAAAGGTAAATTTGTTAACCGTCACATTATAACATTCCAATTCGGCCTAAATTTTAAATTTTGTTCCTTGGTGTGACTGGACTTGTTTGTAGGTCCACATTTAAGTATCACTACAGGACTGGGCAGCATATCCCTGTTCAGTCTAGGCACATTATCCCGATAATGGCGTTTCCAATATTTTCCATTCAAATCAGGCCATGATCCTTGCCTGTTAATTTATTTTTCACTGACTTTTCCAAACGTTATTAATTTTATCTTGATAGTAAGAGAACACCACAAAATATTTCTGTCAGAACATGAGTTGTTCTCTTGGATAACTGTCACCTAATACCGTATCAAATGCCAGTTATTTTGTTGAGAAGCTGACAAAATAGTCTTTTTCTTGAGTCAAAAAGTGCGAATTTCTTAAATACTGTCTGTAAGTTCTTCGAGGAGGTGGTACATTCATTTTTCAGCTTTTCATGGGATTTTCTGTCCTCGTTTCTAAAAAATAGAGTAGAAGTTATTAAAAATTATTGCAATATATCCCATGAAAAGCTGAAAAATGCGAATTTCTTGTTGTCGTTTTATCTCTGGGCGTAAAAACTGTGATACATTTTCCAAGGTCCACTAGGTTCAGATGATTGAATATGAATAATCGACGAACTTCATTTTTTCTGCATGAAAATAGTGCAAATGTTACTTAACGCTTCGTTTTATGATATTTTGAAATCAAAAGAGTGATTGTTCAAGTAATTTTTCTTACTTTGTTTTGATACTTGAAAAATGGTATGATAGAACACGCTCAGCATCCATATAACCATCTCTATTTCTTTTACCAATGTTTTCACTGTTGAAAGGAATCTAGGGAGCGGAAACTAGTGAACATCATGATGAAAATATATATTTCCACTTTCACTTGGGATTGTTTTACTTCAGAATTGAAAATAGGTCATGAAGAGATATTTCAAATGAATTTAAAAACATGTAGAACAAGTGAAGTTACTATATTTCACATCACTACCAAAGGCATAAATATTATCACTATTATTAAGGGGGCCGAACTATCATTTGCACCATCCACCAACCGTCTGCGCGACTCTTCGAAATGTTTGATCAGCTCTACACCCTTTCCGACGGCCAGTGCGTCTACCAGGGCTCCACCACACAGTTGGTTCCATTTTTGGGTTCTCTCAACCTCCAGTGTCCCTCTTACCACAATCCTGCGTCCTATATCATCGAAGTCGCTTGTGGAGAGTATGGAGAACATACCAGAAAGCTGGTCCACGCAATCGACAATGGTAAGGGAAAATCTACACATCTTGGCGCTTTTTAAAGCTAATTCTTTTTTAAACAAAATTCGTTTTTGATTATCTTCTAGGAGTTTCAACTTCGTTTTTCTTATGCCTTCTCACCCTATTATACCATATTGTATAATAGACTGCATTATAGAGTAATATACAGGGGGCAACTTCAATTATATCATTAATTTCAGGGGATGATTTTTTGTCATATTTTATGAAAAAAAAGTTCAAATAAACGTGTGTCCTAACTTGCTTCGTTTCCGAGTAACAAGGTGTTACTATGAAATAGGTTTTGTAATAATAACTTAAATGTCTTTACGCCGATTTTGATGAAACTAGAAATGATTGTAACCCCCATTTCTACGCCACTGTTCATCGATTAATTTCAAATAATATCAAACTCAGGGAAAACGTTAGCGTACAATACTCAATATAATTTTATCAATATATTAATAAAATATTTAATATCGTAAATATCAATCAGGTTATTCTCTAATTTCATGACAAGAAGCATCGTATTACGAATAAAAATTTAATCAAAATCGGCTATAAGAATTTTTTCATAAAATATGACAAGGAATCGCCACTTGAAATTAATGACATCATTCAAGTTACATCCTGTTCAGTCTTCTTGTACTTTTTTCGCGTAGAAATTTTAGTTGTTTAAATTTATATACATATATGCTTTCTCACTTTATTGACACGTGGTACCTTCCATATCAAAAACGAATCAATTTCTATGCCAAGATATTTTGCTTTATTAGCCAGAGGTATCGGTTTGTGGTTGATTTCCTTAGTTGCATATGGTTGTAAGTATCGCTCGTAAGAGGTCAAGGGTACAATTTTTGTTTCAGAATGATTAATTGACAAATTATTCATATCAAACCAGTTTTAGCTCTTCTGTGACAGGGGACAGAGTAAACCAGAAAAGTATCTAATGAAATTATAATGCCCTTTCATTCTAACATCAGTCGTCAAAATGTGTGATGAAGAGTATTGGACCGAAGACTGTTCCTCGTGGGACAATTAACATTCTGTCGCCACTCATCTTACCTTTGATAAGAACTTTTTGTTTCGGCTTCAACAAATAATTTTCAAAAGTTGCAATACATTTCCCTTGACACCAATCCTTTCCTACTTATCTAATGATATTTTTTCAGCTTTTTATGGGATTTCCTCTCCTCGTTTCTAAAAAAGAAGGTACAAGTTATTGAAAATTATTTCAATATATTTGTAGTAAATGTCAGTCAACCTTGTCACAAATTCACATCTAGTCTTGATCATTTTTGTAGAGATCACTCAATATAAAGTACTCAAAGAATCAATTGGACCACAAATTATTTTGACAACTAATTATGATACACCATGTGTTCAAATTGGGTATCAAGAAAAAATAAAGATTGGATTTTTTTCGTATTTTTTGTGAATCACTTTTTTCAAATCTTTGAGTCAATATTTCGAAACGGCTTTGTTATTTCCGCCTAATCTCATACAGGATGTGAAATTTCGATTTTTTGAAATTTTCTGTATTTACACGCATCTCTGACAATTTGAGAAAATCATAGACAATATTCAAATCATAATGCACTGTAAAACAATGGAAAATATCTTGAGGCAGATATTGGCATCCAATGGGGAACAGGAGTAACTTCAACAAAAATAAAAATCTTTTTTATTGAAATCAAAATTTGTTGAAATTGCATATTCAGATTGTTGCTTCTACAATCACGCACCATTGAAATCATGAATCTTCCATTTGGCTTGACAGTTTCGGTCAATAATCTAAAAGATTTAATGATTTGCACGATGAGCCAATTAGAGGGGCGCAAAGGGGCACCTCTGTATTCTTCTCTCTTTTACAAAAGTAACAATGATAGTGCATGTTTCGTCACACTATGTTCGAAAATTCCTTTCAAAAAGGCGATTCTTTGAATTGAACATTTCAATATTCTCGCATTCAGTATAACATCTCATTCTAAAAATTCTGCTAAGTTTTTGACAACTGTCATGATAATGTAATCAGGTTCTATTGGAAAGTTGATGTGTGTCGAAACCATAGCAAATCTTGTAACAAATCGCTCAAGCACGTTTCTTGGCGCATTGTCTATCTCCTAAAGAATACTAATCTAAAAAATTACTTTATTGTCTGAAGAATAGAAACTCTTACTGACAAATTGATAGGATGAGAAAAAAATAATGCTATCGGAACATGTAAAGCCACATAGTCAAAAACTATGTGAAAACTAAAGAATCTATACATGAATACACTCACAATTATACATACAATTATGGTGCGGACCACTCCACGTCAATTTATAAAAATTAAGACAGATAATTATATCTAAATAAATATATATATACAGGGTGTCCTTAAAAGGTCTTTACAAAAAGCTACCACATATTCTTCAGACCAAAACAATTCGATACAAGCAAACTTACCTCAGTAAAAAGTTGCTTAGTTTGGGCGCTAGACGGCTCTGAAGTTGAAATTTTCAAATCGATTTTGCTTCATAACTTTTGAACGGCTCATGAGATTTTTTTCAAATTTGGTACGTTGGCATAGACTCATCGGGCAATGAAACTCATATCATAATCATAATGAATATCATTCCATGGGCGTAGAACTTGATTTTTTCAGTAAATAAACATCTAAAACTCCTACGCCAATGGAAAAAAATTAGTTTCAATATGAAATCTAAATTATTCAACTCATTCACTACAAAAAAGGTACTCTTGACAAAAGTCGATTCCTCTCATGGTTTCGACAAAATTTTAATTTTAGTGATTTAGAGCATAATTAATAATAAAACGATTAACAGATATTTCATAAAAATTGTTCAAAATGTTCACCATTTTCACGTATACAAAGATTTATACGACGCAAAGAGTTGGAATGTACTCTTTGCATAACTTCTTCATCGCCTGTAAGATTATTCGTCGCCTGTTGGATACGTTGCCATAATTGTTCTACAGTATTCACAGGGGTCTTGTAAACCGTAGACTTGAGATAACCCCATACAAAATAATCCATCGGTGTTAAGTCTGGAGAACGTGGTGGCCAATTCACGGGTGCATCATTACCTCTACCTATCCATCTGTCTGGGTACTGTTGGTTTAAAAAATTCCTAACATCCACCGAAAAATGTGGTGGAGCTCCATCGTGCATAAACCACATATCTACCCGATGTTGGAGTGGTAAATCTTCCAACAAATTTGGCAACGTATTTCGTAGATGTTGTAAATACATGTCTCCTGTTAATCTTTGTGGAAGTATGACAGGACCAATTATAAAATTTCCTATTATTCCATCCCAAACGTTGATTTTGAATTCGTGTTGAAAATGGTTTATTTTAATGGAATGAGGATTTTCAATTGCATAAACGTGTTCATTATGAAAATTAGTTATTCCTCTTCTCGTGAAACAGGCTTCATCAGTGAACAAAATATTCTTTCCAAAGTTCAGATTCATTTCTCTTTGCAAATTAATGAACCTACAAAACATCAGACGACTTTGTGAATCATGGATTAATAAATCTTGAACTGGCGTCTTGTGGTATGGGTATAATAATTGTTCTCTTAGTACTTCATGAACGGCATTCCTAGAAACTTCTAGTTCATCACTTATCCGTCTAGTACTCAATTCTGGATTTTCTTCAATACGGTCTAAAATTTCTACTTCGACTTCGGGAATCCTTACATAACGCTGTCTTCCATAATCACCAGTTCTAGGAGCAAAATGACCGGTCTCCCGAAGACGTCTCTCAACTGCAGCAAAGGTTGGGTGGCTTGGTATGCGACGATTTGGAAACCTTGCCGAATACACCCTCACACTCTCTCGACCATTTCCTTGACAATATCCGAATACCAATAACATATCGGTGTATTCTTCATTGGTGTATTGTACGGCCATGATAAATCAGAAAAGTCCGATATCAACAATCAACGTCAATAAAACTCGACAAATCAACACAGATGAAACTATGGAAACCAAGAATGTGAATATCACTGTTTTCGAGCAGATAATAATAGTCTTCAGAAAAAAAAACCAGTGCTACTTATTTTCAATAGAAATAACCTATGCAAAAAGTACATCTCAACTTTTTGCGTCGTATAAATCTTTGTATACGTGAAAATGGTGAACATTTTGAACAATTTTTATGAAATATCTGTTAATCGTTTTATTATTAATTATGCTCTAAATCACTAAAATTAAAATTTTGTCGAAACCATGAGAGGAATCGACTTTTGTCAAGAGTACCTTTTTTGTAGTGAATGAGTTGAATAATTTAGATTTCATATTGAAACTAATTTTTTTCCATTGGCGTAGGAGTTTTAGATGTTTATTTACTGAAAAAATCAAGTTCTACGCCCATGGAATGATATTCATTATGATTATGATATGAGTTTCATTGCCCGATGAGTCCATGCCAACGTACCAAATTTGAAAAAAATCTCATGAGCCGTTCAAAAGTTATGAAGCAAAATCGATTTGAAAATTTCAACTTCAGAGCCGTCTAGCGCCCAAACTAAGCAACTTTTTACTGAGGTAAGTTTGCTTGTATCGAATTGTTTTGGTCTGAAGAATATGTGGTAGCTTTTTGTAAAGACCTTTTAAGGACACCCTGTATATGGTATGTGAAAATAATTATCTAACAAGATTTTTTTAGCTTTTTGTGGGATTTTCTCTCTTCGTTTCTAAAAAATAAAGTAGAAGTTATTGAAAATTATTTCAATATATTTGTAGTAAAAAAGTAGTTTGTAGTAAAAAAATGTCACTGCGCTTGAAATTGAACCTTTAGATACCTAAAAGATGAATTCTCTATTGGTCAGTGACACCTTGTTTTTGAAAAATTTGGAAATACAAATATATTTAATGAAAATAAAACCTCTACTCATCTTGGTGGACGTTTCTGGAACGAATCTGCTCCCGTTCTCAACACAATTAAAATATTTTTCTCTTCGCAAAATTTTTCAATGTTTTCGGTTTTGACACTGAAAAGTGACAATTTGGTAGACGGAAGAATTCTGGTTACTAGGTGTTTTCATTAATTGATATCGAATTTATCTATCTATATCAACTGAACAAGAAGCAATATTATTGTCTCCGTTCAGGAGAATGCAAGCAGACTCTTTGATTTTCCGTTTTTGGTTGTTGTCTTCTTTGCCTATGATCTTAATATTACCCCATGTTACATTATGTTGTACATTTTCAGTAAGGATATATTCAGCTAATTTTGATTTGTCAGTATATCTTTTCTTTATATCATTCTTATGCTCTTTCATCCTTACTGATAGAGGCCTGCTGGTTTCACCGGTATAATATTTTCCACAAACACATGGTGTACTGTAAATACAATTTTTTGATGATTGTTCTTCATTTTTCGGTTTTGTATGAGTCAAAATCGATCTCATTGTATTTTCTGTCTTGAACACTGTTTTCACTCGAAACTTGTCACCAACACGTTTAATTTTTTCAGATATTCCGGTAATGTATGGGATTACATTTGTTATCAGTGTTGGTTGTCTTTGTGTTTGTTGTATATTCTGTCTGTTCTCATTTTGGTGTATTGTTTTATCAATGAAATGTTTCGGATAAGTGTTGAGTTGTAGAACATCTTTTATATGGTTCATTTCGGTATTGAAAATTTGGTGGTTTGATGATAGGGATTTGGCTCTATCATGAAGTGATTTGATTATTCCTTTCTTTATACTTGTATGATGATTATATTGAAAATTGAGGTATCTGTCGGTGTGTGTATTCTTACGATATACACTTGTTATCAAAATGTTATCTGATTCTAAAAATGCTAATTGATCATTATATTCGATTTCTGAATTGAATTTGATTGTGGGTTCGATATTGTTTATATAATTTAGAAAATTATCTAGTTCCATACGGTTATGTGGAAAAAATAATGAAAATATCATCCACATATCTCCACCAAGTCTTTGGTTGTTTACTGAATTTGTTCACAATATTTTCTTCAAAATCTTCCATGAATATATCACTTAGAATAGGAGATAATGGTGAACCCATGGCCATACCAAAATTTTGTTGATAAAAATCATTATCTAATTGAAAGTAAGTTGTTTTGAGACATAGTTCCAAAAATTCTAAAATGCCTTCTACACTCAGCTTAGTTCTTTCAATGAGTTTTTCATTATCTTCCAGTTTCTTTTTCACTATTTGTAAAGTTTTTTCTATAGGAACATTAGTAAATAAACTCACTACATCGAAACTTACTAAAATATCGTCTGTATCGAGATGGATATTATTTAGTTTCTCCAAGAAATGAGGAGTATTTCTAATGAAACTTCCACTATTTCCTGATAAAGGTTTTATTATATCTAAAAGAAATCGCGATAAATTTTGACAAGGAGATCCTATTGAACTCACGATTGGTCTTAATGCAGAGGTTCCCAAACTTTTTTAACCCACGGCTCCCTTTCAGTACTAACATGGCTTGGCGGCGCACCTTGTATAATTTACCCATTTTGCATTGCGAATACATAATTTATTGCCAAAAAATCAACTTGAAACAAACATTAGAAAAACACAACTCTCTTCATTCATTGTTCTGGGAGTAAATTTTGATAGAGCAACCCGAATTTCTTTTTCAATGCTAAGCTTTGCTCTATACTTGGATTTCATCACTGCAACAGCAGAAAAACCACACTCGCAAAGGTAAGAACTGGCAAACGGAATAACAGCACGCAAAGCCTTCTTGCTCAACACTGGAAATTCGTTTTCAATACCACTCCAAAACTCAAACAGGGATTGGGACTGAAATTTTGATTTCAATGACATGTCCGTTGAAATGTCAATCAGCTGTTCTGCTTCTTCATTACTGAAGTGTTGAGGCATTTCAGTTTGAAAGGGGTCGTTTACCCACTGCTGCGCTTTGATTTCATCTTTTGGCAGGTAGTCTTCAAAATAACTCTGGAGTTTAGACAAGTGCTGAATCAACATTTTTTTCATTTCTTCTTTCAGAGTAAAATTGTTTTCTTGTATAAACTGGTTCAAAGATGAAAACATTCTTCAAACTTTTTTCCCAAAGCATAAGTTTCTTCTAGAATGCTTCAACTTTACTAGTCATTTGAAAAATATCAGTATTGTTCCCCTGCAAAGACTTATTAAGAATGTTCAAACGTTCAAAAATGTCTGTCAGGAACGCCAGTTTAAGGAGAAAACTTTCATCAATAAACATATCAGCAAGAACATTATTTTCTTCACTCAGAAACATGTGGATTTCGTGTCTCAGTTTAAAAACTCTTAGCAGAGAATTGCCCAGAGATAGCCATCGCGCACTGCTATAGTACAAAAGCGATGAGTGTTGAGCGCCTGTGTCATCACATAGTTTAGAAAAAAACCGGGCCTTCATTGGTCTTGTTTTGATTAAGTTCATTACTTGTATCACGGTTTTTAAAGCTGCACTTAACTCTGAACTGAACTTTCCTGCTGCCAGTGCTTCTCGGTGTATAATACAGTGCGTCCAAACAGCATTTGGGGCTTTTGCTCAAATGCGAGATTGCAATCCTTGGTAGTGGCCTTACATTGACCGTCCTCCATCAGTACACACCCCAACACAGTTTTCCCAGTTAATATCATTCTCTGCCATAAAACCGTCAACAATACCAAACAATTCTTTACCAGAGGTGCCTCCTTCAATTTCTTCACAAAACAACAAGTCTTCTATCAACTGTTTTTCATTCACATACCTAACGTAGCAAATCAAATGAGCGTCTTTGTGACTGTCAGTAGCCTCGTCTAATTGAATTCCGAACTCTTTACCTCTCAAACTATTTATAAGTTGGTTGCTAATATCTTCAGATATGTCATCAATCCTCCTGCTTATTGTATTGTTTGACAGAGGAATTTTAAGAAGCTGTTTCCCTGCTTCCTCACCGATTATTATCCTAGCCATGTCAACGGCAGCAGGTAAAATCAGCTCTTCCGCAATTGTGTGAGGTTTTTTGCATTTTGCAATGAGATATGCCACTTTGTATGAAGCTAAAAGAGCATTGCTGTTAGCTTTGGAATGATTAGAAAAACAAGCCTTTTGTTTTACTGCCCCAGTTTGCTTTCTTTGAAAAAACTCTCTTGGTTTCCCAACCATGTTTGGGTGGACAGTTTCTAAATGTCGTTTTAGTTTGCTAGGCAGCATAGATTCAACAGATAAAACCTTCATGCAAACAACACATTGTGGGCGCTCTTCATTATTAATTTCAATACAAGAAAAACCAAAATCTAAATACTTATCGTCATATTTTCTGTATTTTGGTTTACGGCTTCCCTCAGATGCCTCAGTAGTATCGGCATCGCTCTTCGCAGAAGTTGATGCGGACGCACTACTTTGCATACTTCCTTGTTCAGTTTTATTTGACGATAAGAATCTTTTCATTTTAACGAAAAATTTAATAACTAACAATTGAAAAACAGAACAAAAGAATAGCTTTACTACTTTGATTATTTACTTCACTTGTGCGTGACGCGCAGAACACTGCCAATAAAAAGTGATAACTGAAAACAAAACAATAGCAGAAACTGGAATGCAAACAGTGGGCTGCCCGCGAGGATGTACGACGATTTCCGAAAATACACGAAGGTAGTTCCGTTGCCTAGCAACGAGTTCCAAAATAAAAATAATATGAATAATAACGACTCTTTTTGAAATGAGTAAACAAGTATTGATAGTAGAGGGGATATGTCGCTTGCGACAGTCGAAGCTATCTGAAAGCGGCTATTGGAGGCTGCGCTTACAACAACAAAAACATACCGAGACGCAAAGTTTTGTAGTAGGCCTTTTTGAATTTTTTGATAGACAACGGCGGCGCACCTGGCACTAGCTCGCGGCGCACCGGGGCGCCGCGGCGCACAGTTTGGGAACTTCTGGTCTTAATGGATTGTTTGGTTTATGTATTTTTGGAAGTCCATAAAAATGTGGGGGTTTGCTATGGTATATGGATATATGTTTCCTATCTGTTAGTGTGAGTTTATTTTCGTGTTTTTTCGTTATGTTTCGTATCTTTCTCTCTATGTTTGCTGTTGAATCTTTATTCAATTTTGTGTAATTGCCTTCATTTATAATTTGTATTATTTCATCATTATATTCATTTTTGTTCATAATGACTGTAGCGTTGCCTTTATCAGCTGGAAGTATTTCGGTATTTTTGGTATAGCCATGGGTTCACCATTATCTCCTATTCTAAGTAATATATTCATGGAAGATTTTGAAGAAAATATTGTGAACAAATTCAGTAAACAACCAAAGACTTGGTGGAGATATGTGGATGATATTTTCATTATTTGGCCACATAACCGTATGGAACTAGATAATTTTCTAAATTGTATGAACAATATCGAACCCACAATCGAATTCAATTTAGAAATCGAATATAATAATCAATTACCATTTTTAGATGTCCTCATTAAAAAATCAGATAACATCTTGATAACACACACCGACAGATACCTCAATTTTCAATCAAATCATCATACAAGTATGAAGAACGGAATAATCAAATCACTTCATGATCGAGCCAAATCCATATCATCGAACCACCAAATTTTCAATACCGAAATGAACCATGTTCTACAATGTTCTACAACTCAACACTTATCCGAAACATTTCATTGATGAAACAATACACCAAATTGAGAACAGAAAGAATATACAACAAACACAAAGACAACCAACACTGATAACAAATGTAATCTCATACATTCCCGGAATATCTGAAAAAAATAAACGTGTTGGTGACAAGTTTCGAGTGAAAACTGTGTTCAAGACAGAAAATAAAATGAGATCGATTTTGACTCATACAAAACCGAAAAATGAAGAACAATCATCAAAAAATTGTATTTACAGTATACCATGTGTTTGTGGAAAATATTATACCGGTGAAACCAGCAGGCCTCTATCAGTAAGGATGAAAGAGCATAAGAACAATATAAAGAAAAGATGTACTGACAAATCAAAATTAGCTGAACATATCCTTACTGAAAATGGACAACATATGGCCGATTGGGGTAATATTGAGATCATAGGCAAAGAAGACAACAACCAAAAACAGAAAATCAAAGAGTCTGCTTGCATTCTCCTGAACGGAGACAATAATATTGCTTCTTGTTCAGTTGATATAGATAGAACTTGGCATCCACTTCTGAAAATTGAATATGAAAATGGAAAATTCGATATCAATTAATGAAAACACCTTGTAACCAGAAGTCCTCCGTCTACCAAATTGTCACTTTTCAAAACCGAAAACATATTGAAAAATTTTGCGAAGAGAAAAATATTTTAATTGTGTTGAGAACGGGAGCAGATTCGTTCCCGAAACGTCCACTAAGATAAGTAGAAGTTTTATTCTTATTGAATATATTTGTATTTCCAAATTTTTCAAAAACAAGGTGTCACTGACCAATAGAGAATTTCTCTTTTAAGTATCTAAAGGTTTAATTCCAAGCGCAGTGACATTTTGGGGCAGATCACAAAATCTGTCCTCACTGCGAATATATTGAAATAATTTTTAATAACTTCTACTCTATTTTTTAGGAACGATGAGAGAAAATCCCACGAAAAGCTGGAAAATGAATATATTTGATGAGAAAAACTTCTACTTATCTTAGTGGACGTTTCGGGAACGAATCTGCTCCTGTTTTCAACATAATCAGAATTCTTTTCTACGCAAAACTTTTCAATGTTGAAAAATTTCATTTCATTTGAACTCTTGAAACCGAATCGGTAGATTCAACAGTTCTGCTGTGGCACTCGAAATATCATCGATTATAATCACTTGTTATATCATAGCTGAAGATATTATGCCATTCGTTACCCAGACTTTTTGTTGCGCCTACTCGATTTTTTTTTGTAGCCTAGTTCAACCCATTAATCCATCTAAAAAATCTATTTTTGACAACTGTATCAGATTGAAGAATTTATTCTGCCAAAACTCTAACGAACAGCCAACTTGATAACAGAATTGGAAGTGAGTGGAGTGTAGGAAGTTATAGTGTACAATATATATTTCATGCCGTCACAGCAAACAAACCTTATATCACCTATATAATATTCGATACAAAACATGAAGTAACAAAAACTTAATTAGTAGCAAACCATGACATACCAGACACCATTTAGGTGAACCCAGACCATTAACATACTATGCGCGTTAAAAGTGTATATTCCTGTGAATGAATATAGTTCATTATTTTATTTCCTTGACGCATTTTCAATTCTTTTGCAGGCAAAAACGACATACGGGACGGCCACCCGTTCCCAACCTACGAAGGTCTGAATAACGCGAACGGCAGCATCGATACCATGGTGCAGCAGCTCAGCAAGGGTTCTGATAATGAAGTCACCAACAACAGAAATTTGAATAGTGCAGCCAATAACGACATCGTCAAGCTGGAAATCGCGGATATCGATAAGACCAATGCTGATTCCGCCTTGCTGGAGAACTCTGCGCATTCCAAACAACCTAGGTATGGAAATACGGAACTCCAGCAGTTTTTCATCATTCTGAGGCGAGCCCTACTTTTCAGCAGAAGAGATTGGGTATGTAACATTGGTTGTCTCATAAAATTTTCACTGCTCGCAATTGGCGTGGAATTTTTCAGATCATTCTAAAAGTAACTTACTGCCATCCTCAACCTGTCATTTGACAACGAGTCATTTGGGGGCGTATGTTTATGCCTCAGATGGTCAATAATTATCTCAAATCCAACTAATTTTATGATGTTCATATCGTCCCCGAAATACTTTACACTTTCACGCTGTAGACTTCCAAGAATTTCGTGCATGACTGAGTATTTGCGAACATAGAACACCCAGTATTATTTTTTTTCAGACATTGATGTACTTGCGATTATTTGCCCACTTGCTTGTGGGTTTCCTGATTGGCGCTCTGTACTTCAAAATTGGTAATGACGGTTCCAAAGTCCTCAGCAACTTGGGTTTCCTTTTCTTCAACATGTTGTTCTTGATGTACACTTCTATGACGATAACCATCTTGTCTTTCCCGCTGGAAATGCCTGTGCTTCTAAAGGAACATTTCAATCGATGGTATTCTCTAAGATCATACTATATGGCTATAACGTTGTCTGATATGCCCTTTCAGGTAAGATTCAACTTATTAAATCATTTGATCAATTAAATACTTCATTATACATATTTCAGACCGTGTTCTGCGTGTTATACGTTACAATTGTATATTTCATGACTTCCCAACCACCCGATATGGAGAGATATGGAATGTTTTTGTTGGCTTGTCTACTGGTTTCTTTTGTTGCCCAAAGTGTGGGTCTAGTGGTGGGAGCAGCTATGAATGTACAGGTAAGATTTTTGAAAAAATAATAGTTAGAGTCCGTAAAGGGCATCATTAGTTGGTAAGCAAATTTCTGGCCGTCGCTGGAAGCCAATAGACTTCTATAATCCTCCCCCCCTTCACATTACTGACCAATTCGGCGTTTCAACATCCACATTTTTTTATCATCGTGAAAAATCATGTGTTGCCGGAAATATTTTTGGATGGTAATGTTAGTGCTTTCGCAAGATCTAATTTGATATATTCTTGAAAAGTAGATAGTGAAATTCATCTAAGGGTCATTTGTAATAATAACTGTCATCATTACATTAGTAAGATTCATGTCATTCAGTACATTCATTAAACTTAAGAATCATCATCGATAAATTCTCGACTATCTAGGCAAAGCAATGAAACTTACAACGTTGTAATGGCA
The DNA here is from genome assembly GCA_963576655.1 of Gastrophysa polygoni. NCBI lineage: Eukaryota > Metazoa > Arthropoda > Insecta > Coleoptera > Chrysomelidae > Gastrophysa > Gastrophysa polygoni. The sequence goes on along the minus strand of OY755083.1, from coordinate 12,858,694 downwards.
GAATCGCAATTGGATATTTGCGCTGGGTGATGTAGTTCACCGAAGTCATGGAGACGGTTGATGCATAGAAAATCGTGATATTGTCGTGCTGTAGATTGCACTTTATCTCTAAACTTACTATTGATATGGCATACTGTTTCCAGTATATATATATATATGGTAGGGGTAACATTTTGTGTTCAATGAATAAAGGCCCTGAATTTGGCTGGGCACATATATCTTATTGCCTTTTTTTCAAAACTAAAATTGTATCGAATAGAATTCCACTACAAAATTCCCAAAAACAAATCCCGTATCTAAGATGTGGCCTTCACTGCAAAACATCCAGTGGCTATTTTTCTTCCTAGTAACTTCATATGGTCTTCAAACTTTGATTTATCATCAATATATAAGCCAAAGAATTTAGTTTCTCTCTTACTGCTAATTTCTTCATTACCCTGATCGAGTTCTGGTAGATGACATTCAAAAGTGAGGATGTTAGTTTTTGATATGATTAAAGATAGATTATTGGCATCACACCACGCTATAATCTTGATAACATCATTATTGATTCGTTGATGCATATCCATGCATTTTTTATTGTGCCATAGTAAGGTAGTATCGTCTGCGAACTGAGTTATCTTTCCCGTAATATTAATAGAGGCTAAGTCATTTATATAGATCAAAAAGAGCATTGGGCCAAGCACCGATCCTTGCGGTAGTCCATATTTTTTCTCTAATTTTTTGGATAATTCGTTCCGAAGAGATATGCTTTGAATCCGATCTAGTAAATGCGCCTCAAGCCATTCCAGAACTATTTCTCTAAAGCCAAACCGCCCAAAACCGCTGCCGTAGTTGGGTCTGAGAGGCCGGCCCACGATTTTTTAAATTTAGAACGATAATGCTTCAGCCACACTCATTTGCTAACTGTGGTCATTTTTTTTTAAATGCACATGCTCTGAATTACTAAAATTCATAATTCTTTCGAAACCATGAGAGTGATCGATTTTTATTAGGAGTACCTTTCTTCTAGGAAATGAGAAATCCAAATTTCACACTCAACCTCCTTTCGTTCCATTGGCGAAGAATTTTCAGATGTTTATTTACTAATAATCTCAAATTCTACGTCTATATGGGTTTTATTGCTCCAAGAATCTATACCAACTTAACAAATTGGAGTGAAACCTCATGAGCCCTCTTAAAATTATAAAGCACAAACGATCGAAAATTAAGTTCAGAGCCGTCCAGTACCCAAACTAAGCAACTCTATACTGAGGTGAGATCGCTTGAATTGAATTTTTCGGTTGGTGGCATATGTGAGCTTTGCGTAAACTTCTTAGGGACACCCTGTATGATCGCCGTATGTTAGCAGAAATGAAAATGATCATCAGCTGTGGCATTCGCTGCTCTTGGAAATAATTCTCATAAATAAGTCATGACGAATAAGCAAAGCAAAAATATAACCTGAGAACTATCTATGATTAAAATGAATATTGTTGTGTAGAATGGCGTATTTTTGGCACCCGTGATGTCAGTACCATTCCTACTCTTCTCTGGATTCTTCGTATCCTTCGACGCCATACCCATCTACCTCCGCTGGATCACCTATCTGTCTTACATCCGGTACGGCTTCGAAGGTACAGCTCTGGCCACGTACGGCTTCGACAGACCTAAACTCGATTGTTTCATCAAGTACTGTCACTTCAAAAAGCCAAAGACCACTCTCGAGGAACTGGACATGGTGAACTCCAGCTATCTGGTTGACATTGTTGCGCTGCTGCTGATCTTTGTTTTCCTTAGAATAGCCGCTTACCTATTTCTGAAGTGGAAGCTGAAGCTGAACCGTTGAGGAAGGACACTCGAATGGTATCTTCAAAAATTTTTCGCAGTCAGTATATTCGTCTAAGGGTAGATGACACTGCTATATTCATCTATGGGAAATAAGTAAAACATGAATTCCTAATTCGTTCTGAAAGCATACTAAGTAGTGGAATTGAAAATAATACATAGTGTCTCATTCAAAATGACACATGATATTATCATAGTAATTACTTTACTCTTACTTTTATCCAGATTTGAGCTTTGGCCAATTTATTCTGATCCTATTCCCGACAATTATAGTGGCTTCCTTCTGTTGTTGAATTCTTGAACAAAAAAGAGGTGTTCACCAAACCATTTCAGCATTGTGAGCATATGTATTCATTACTTGTTTTGAGAAAACTTGAAAATTCAGTTGATTTAAAATTTAGATTTTTTGACATTATTTTTGCTGAATACTGTATTATTTGAACGTGTAGCAACGACATTCAGTATACTTATAAGTTCGGCAATTTTATTCGATTGGAAGGAAATGTTTTTCCTCCATTGTGATTCATTTGTTTGAATTTATTTTCAATTATCGTTCATTACCTGATTTTTTTCATAGGGAAATTGTTGTTTATCTCTTTCAAAATTCGACGTTGAATTAACTTTATCGGTTGGTGACTCTATCAATTATACGACGTATATTTCTGGACAATCAACTCAAATTTGAGGGACAACGGTAGCACCCCTGGTGGGGTGTACAAATTTTCCTTATTAATTTTTTTCGATATTTCCATCGCGAAGCAAAATATCATAAATAGGTCTCCTTTTGTTGGGACTTGAATTTGAATTGGTTGTCTCGGGATGTATGATGTACTTTCCATGTGAGACTACAAGTGTGCCAAATATGAAATCTGGATTTGAAAAATTTATGATAGTGTCTGGATCATTTCTTTCATCTATTATCCTGTCTTTATCTTGAATATAACAAACTATGTATATTTTTTCGCAAAACCTATGTACAACTCATATAATATATTCATATTTTATTATGGATATCAAGAATCGCGAAACATTCCATTCAGACTTCTTAGACACCTGTCAAGTTCAAGTTTATTGGTCTTTATGTTATAGGCATCAGAAATCAATACTTTGTTTAGAGAAGTAATTCGATTTGTATTTGTGAACCAGAAAAATTGTTTCACGGACTTCTGAATTGGAAATATCCAAAATAATTTATTGAATATGTTTCACGATGTGATTTATTGAAAATATTGTAATAAGGTGTAATGAAAGTTGATGACTATCCCACATACGAAACAAATTCAATTCCATCATTGACCTCATATTTCTTCTATGTTCATTTATATGTGAAAATGATCTTGAATTTTGAGATTCGGAGGTTCAAAAAGTTTTATAATTTTCAAAATTTATGAAATTTCAGATGTTGTCCTTTTAATTTTTCAACTTTACACCAAAAACCCCATTATCTTTATAAGGAGTGAATAAATTACTAGTCAGGCTACTATTTTCACTAATTTCCCATAATAATTTAATGCTAGGTGATTTATTGTGATTTTTTTCTTGAATCGTTTGCTTTTTTCGATACCACTATGAACCAGTGTCAAATTGAGAAACTTCACATCGTCAGAACTCATCACAAAAACATCCTGACAATGTCAATGACAGGGTGGCATTATTTTTTAATTTCAGAATATTAATTATTGTAATATTTAGTGAAGTAGCTATGATCTGGTTATGGAATATACAATATGTTGAAAATAATGAAAAAAAAATATATATTCTCTACCAAAAGTGGCAGACATATGTTATGTCCTGGGTGATAATATCAGTTTCTTGCCAAAGTTGTTATGTGTTGAATTATAATCAATATTTCAGTAAATACTTGATCATGACAAAACGAGAGTTACCTTAAGAAGAATCATTTGGATGCTGTGGTTAAGTTTAAATTTATGTAACTGAAGTTCAGGTGGGGTCAATTCTGGTTTCGTGTATGATTTTCCTAGTATTTTCGTAAAAGTGACTTAACAGAAATTCCAACAAACGGGCTGGTTCAGTCATCTTCATTGGTATTATTTCAATAATATTATTGTTTAACCACTGCCCAAAAAGCTGGAACTTTGGTATATTGTGATTATTTGTAGTGTAGTCTGTGAGCGGCCTGCACACGCTTCATTTGGAATTATTGGTGAATGTATAATATATTATATAATTAATCATACGCTGGGAAAAGGGACCCAATATTTGCTATAGTTGTTAATAAACCTTATATACATATCCTTGTTATGTTCTTGTATTTTTATAAGAGAAAATATATTTAAGAATAAACATTAACAATATAAAAGTTCTTCATTTCTAAATATCATCCTTAAAATTGAATAAACTGCACCTGTTTATAAATATAATTATTTCTCTAGACCTGTCAAAAGCTTTTGACAGTCTGGATCATGAAATTCTGTTACAAATGATAGATGGTATCAGAGGTCCTGCCAAAGACACCAAAACAATGTCTTTGGGGTCCAGCTCATGAATGGATAAAGTCTTACTTGACGCAACGTTAACAAAAGGTAGTTATAAATTGCTGAATATAATGACCATGTCAGGGACTTATATGAGTGCTTAATGTTATCATTTAAAAATAGCACAAAAGTTTAAATACACGAAACCATATCATTGACTATATCCCAGTTCACACACTATTAACAGAAAATACTCCAGAATTTGCATGTATTAAGTTATTCATCATATCTCTATCATGCCACCCCGTGCGATTCCTACTAGACAAACCAGACGAGCTCAGGCTGGTCACCCCTACATTGTCAGGCTCGAGACCTGTCGAACATCGCTATACCAAGCATCATTCAACAATAGAACGGCAAAGTTGTGGAATTCTTCGCCTAGTGAAGTCTTTCCTGATGCTTACAACCTCCACTCTCAAGAAAAATTTCAACACCTTCCTTCTCTCCCAAAATTCCACCGATGGCTAACACTATGTTTCTCGAATATTATAGGTTTTCCTATTGTGTCGTCAACAGATAAAAAATAAATTGGATTCTTCAATAAATTGCCAACATTCAAACAAGAAGTCAACATTAAAGTACTTAAGAGGCTCATAATATGATATTATATTGATGACCTGGAACCATATACTCTATTGAAGTATATTTGGGGGAATTGAGAATTTTAGGAGATATCCTGCAAAGGAAATAAGACAAATTTCTATTTTGAATACAACTTTATTCATTTTATTTACACACAAACTTGCAAGTTCCTATATTGATTCGAACAATTGTACCTGACACTATTTTCTTCAATTTTAGTTACTGTAATAGTATATGTTTCAGTGTCTGTCACTGTGCTTGTCATTCCTAAAAATGAATCCCTATTCTATTCTATTACCTGTAGAGGCCTGTCTCGTTCACTTGCACAAGCTCTTTGGGACTTCTGAGGGTTGCTGAGGACATGATTAACAATAACTTAGGAGCTTTCAAGGCTTCCAAATTCAATGTGGTATGGCGATATATGCTAAAAGCATCCTTCTCTTTAGAAAATACTTTGCTGACAGTGAACTTTATATACTTTCTACCTAAGAGGGATCAAGAGTTTTTGTGATGCAACCATGCCTGTGTACATTGGGATTGAAATTCAGCATTGAAATATAATTCCCTACAGCCTTGTAAGCTAGAGTAGATACTTCTTAAAAGAAAACCTTCATGTGGAACGATCTCAGTGAGTGGAATGTGTTTAACTGGTTTCTGTGGTCTCGTTGGACTCATTGACTTGGAGTTTGTCAGTGAAGCTTAAACCAAAGAGGAGAACCCCTCTTCTGTGCTTAAACCTTCGTGAGAGTTTATTTGGGTTTCTTGAGCGAACCTTAATTGGGCTGCGTGAGGGAATCTTATTTGGGTTTAGTGAGTGAAAAATGATAGAATATCCAAAAAAATATTAGGAGGGAAAATTGTTACACATGTATTTTTGCGCACAGCAAACTAGAAAACTAGAATGAAGTTGGCGAAAAAGTTGTTTGCATTCTTCTTCTTCTCTTTGGTACATTGGGTCTAAGTAGCTTAGCAAGCCTACCACAAGTAAATGTTTTCTTCGTACTAAGCATCGAAATACAATTCAAATTATCATAATACATGAGCGTCATGACCACAACACGGTTAAAGTTGGCATATGTTATATCGGTCATTATATATATATATATATATATATACATATATATATATATATATATATCTTCTTGCTCTGCTCTGACATTATCCCAATGACTACTCTAACCAAACGGGCAACCGCATGAACCCTTAAGAAGTTTTGACTTCGGTTTGAGAGTGTACCTTTGACCAGTTGCCATGTTGTGTGACTGGAAGGGTGTTGTAGGGTGTGCTACGCCTTTTTAATGAAATTTTATTGAGTGGTGAACAAACATTCATAAGTATTTCAATAAGTATGTTTTTATTGTGTTTATATTTCGGGTCGTTGTGAAGGATATGTGAATAAGTGCGTCTTATCACACGTGTAGTCACCTAAAAAAAGCTATTAGGTGAATGAGCCACTACATGTGTTCTTAGCTCAATTGGATTTCGTGTACCAACGCATTTCCCTAGGTGAAGTGATTTTCCGATTTGACCTATTCTGAAAGACTGCTGTTATCGTGTGCATTGGAAGCATTTGTTATTGTTTTGGAAAGCGCTTTTTGACGGAGGCTATCAGACGATATTGAAGTGCCGTGTCGCTAATCGCGAGATCAGTCCATTCTTCGCTCAAGAGGGGAGTGAGGTGGAGTAGCGACGTCCCAGTTTTCACATAAATTTTTTCAGTTTCCCTTTTTTCGATGATGTATCCACAATGTGGCCTAATGGACGTACAAAACAACTAATCCGAAATAACGAGAATATCAATCGATTAACATTTTTACGAAAAATATGTTATGTTTTGACTGACTCTTTGTTGTCTCTCTGTCTCCGTCTAGCTGGTTGTGGTGGTGTCTGCGGCTATAGAAGCTCCTTTCTAATTGGCCTTGAGAAGCGGAAGGTTAGTGGCCTTTGAACACGCGGGATTGTTTACCCCGTTACAAAATGGAAGGCTGTTTCTAAAGGTGGACCTGCCAATGCTGACCCCGGCTGGAGCGCTGATTCGGCCGCGGGTTGAGGAAAACAAGGGGAACACTTAATTTCTTGTATTCCCTAGAACCCATGGCTTGGCATAAGCATGATCATATAATGCTCTCCTCAGATAAAAATAGACCCAAAAGTAGGTATACCTAACTGCAACATCATATGTAAATTGAACTGTTTTTTTGACAGCTTCTTACCACATCTGATCTTTATCCACCAAGTTGTTCAGTTATGTTTAAAGCAGGTCATAAACCAGTGAAACAATGTTTATTCAAACAACCTAAACTTACATTCTAGTTTATTGACATTTTCTCAGACTAGAAATTTGCCATCAATTCACATTATAGTGGTACTCAAAAGTTATATCGAAATGTACTCACTAGATGCATCAAAAATGTGAAAAATAGGAAATATCAATAGAACCTGTATTTGTTCTCAGATTTCAACAAACTTTTTTTGAATTGTAGAGCTTGAAAACTTGTACTTCCAAACAGAATACCATTATTTTTTTTTTCAATGAAAACCAAGGCCTGCTGCATATATTTTGAAAGGATAAAATTCAGCAATTTTTTCACAAGAAATCTATAATCACTATTGAACTGAACACCTCAAATAGTTGTATACTAAATTCTATGACCAAATATTTGAAATTATTAATTTTTTGGTTGGATCACAAATCAAGTTTTCATTGTGAATTAATCAAAGTATCTGGTAAAATGAGAAGTGGAATAAATATTGAATAATCCTTGATAATTAAATGTTAAATAAAAGAAACAAATGCTTAGTTATTCTGATACAGTAACCCTTCTTTCCAAAAAAATTATCCTACTAATTAGACATAATCTAACATTAGTAATGATTCAATCAAGGTGGATATAGGATGGTGAAACAAGTCTTCAATTGTTTCTTTCCAGAACATGTAGACCTGTCAAACAACCTCACTAAGGCCACACTGCTTGAGTATGGATAGCGGCACGATCGTCGATCCTGTGAAATCAAATTGAGTTTTACTGATAATGATGATAACTTCGGTGATGGATAGCTAATGGTAAAATTCATGTTGAATTTAAATCCAAATTGTGTGACGCCACCTAGTATTGATCTTGGGAAGAGTTAGTAAGGTAGTAAAATTCAACATAATCAGATAGGCAGACATCAAAAACTGTTTCTAATGGCTAGAGATAGAGAGTTGGAACACCAGTCTATTTACACCATGGTTTCAATGCACTTTCTGACAGGGACAATAAAAATCATTCTGTGTGTTTCTTGTGCTCACAATGTAGGGCACTATTTGAAAATTTACTCAAATTTAAGTCATTAGATGGCAACACAAAAACCACAGCAAAGTCTATATTATTGGTAATTGTACATTCACTGGTACATTCAAAAGTAGTGATTTCTCAATTGATAATCAAACTAGATTATAAAGTAAAGATAGGTGAACATAAAGAAACACAAGAACATTCTAGATTAAATTATGAGAAACTGAAGAGACAAATGTAAACTGAAACTTGGAATAACGTGTAAGATACCATAGACCCACAAACAGCTACAGATATGTTCATGTTATCTTACCATAAGTTTGTTCAAAATGCTACACAGAACATCAAGAAAGAAAGAAAACAAAACAATTAAAAAAATGGGTCCATGGATAACAAACAGACACATTCATAATCTCCATAAAAAAACGAGACAAAATTGAAAGAAAGTTGGAACAATTCCCAAATATTGGAGAATGACTATAAAGATTATAGAAATTACCTCAACCATCTTTTGAAAAAAAAAACTAAAAATGATTAATATAAGGACAAAGTGCAGGATAATCTAACAAATATGAGAAAAATATAAAGAATTATTGCTGAGGCAACAAATGAAGACAACAATAAATCAAACTCAGAAATGTATATCCCTGACAAAGATGGTAGTCAATTTCCAAATATTAAACAAATGACAAATGCAATGACTAATTTACAAATATTGGAAATGAAATATTGAAAAATTTACCAGATCTAGTAAACTCTGATCTTCAGTTGGAGAATATACCAAACTCAATGTTTCTCACCCCAGTCACACAAAATGAGCTAATTGAACATATCCACAGCCTGAAAAATAGGTTTTGATGGAATCAATTCTAAAACTATCAAAATTGTGCACCCATATATTATAAAACCTCTAGCTCTTATAATAAACCTAATTTTTGAATATGGTTCAGTTCCCAAACAATTCAAAACGTCTATCATCACGCCAATTCATAAATCTGGGGATGAAACCCAAATAGCCAATTACAGACCAATTAGTTTGACAACAACCTTTGCAAAAATCTTTTGAAAAGTGCATCAAGCAGAGACTTGTAACATTTTTGAAATCTAACAAAATATTAAATGAAAACCAATTTGGTTTCCTTAAAGGCTTAGGAACAAGTGATGCAATGTACAAAGTAACTCAAGAAATCACAAAAAATCTAGACAATAATAAAAAATGCATTGGTGTATTCCTAGACTTGGTGAAGGCCTTTGACACGGTAAGCCATGAAGAACTCTTGAATGTACTCTATCATTATGGAGTTAGGGGCACTGTATTGGATATTATTCTTAGCTATCTAATGAATCGCACACAACAGGCGAGGATTCAAGATAATCGAAGTGACACTCAAATAATAAATATGGGAGTCCCACAAGGGCTGTTTTTATTGCACCGACATGAAATGAGGTGAGAGACAATGTGAAAGAAGTACTTGAAACTATTAAAAACTGGCTTAATGGATACCAACTATCAATAAATATTAAAAAAAACAATATATCTCTTTCACCATAACAGATCATTCACGCCCCAACTTTAATAAGATTGCAATAGATAACATATCTGAAGGAATTGAAGAGTTGATAGAAATCAAATATCTAGTCATAATTATTGATAAAAATTTGAAATGGGATAACCACTTAAACTACTTTACTAATAGGATACGACACCTGATCTATAAATTCTGTCAACTAAGGAATATTTTTAATAAGACGGTTTTATTCCTTTGGTCTGGGGTGGTCTATATACGAGATCTCTTCAGAAATTAAATATCATACAGAATTACATTCTGAAAGTTATTCATAAAAATAATAGAGATGTCCTTAATGTTAGATCACTTCATGTAAGCAATGTGTGTATATATTTTCACAAAATAGATAGTTTGAAAAATTATGTCAGTAATATTTATAGAACTCATAGTGTTGATGTTAGAATACCAAGAAGTTCAAAAAATATTAACATAAGATTTATTGGTTATCTTGGTCCAAAGTTTCACAATCAATTGCCCTTGTCAATAAGGAACTTGAAAAACATATAAAAATCAGCATGTTGCAAAACATATATTATAGACAATCTAGTTACCTTTTTAGAAATCTTAGAAAATTAAGTCGATTTGGGTCTATTGTAATAGTATAGAAACTAATCTGAATAAACATAACTTTCTATTCATCCCCTCAAAAATTAAATGTACCTTCTATTTTTATATATTGTATCTCTATTTCTCATACCTGTCATTTTTATAAACAAAAATTATTTATATCTTTGTGCATATACAGGTGCTTGCACATAAATGTGAAGGAAAACGTTGGTATTTAGTTGAACTGTATGATTTATTGTTGTAAGATATGGTTCAATAAAAATAATTTATATTTTTGTAATGGGGTTTCCCGTGAATAAAGTAAATAAATTTGTACAGAAATCTGCAGCAGGTTCGCCATCTTCTGGAGAGTCTCATAACTATTATGCCATTATAGAGAAAAAACTGTTAGCGTTATGGTGAAACAAAACACAATCAGTGATTTCACCATTTCCTCCTACATAATTTTGGCGTCCAATCAAAAGAGTATGGTTTCCCCAGGGGTATGTAGTCAAGACACTATCATGATAATATAATATTTGAATTGGCCACAGAATTGATAACTTCGGATATTTTTACATTTAATTTGGTATACAACTATTTGAGGGAAGTCCAATGATGATTTAAGATTTCTCATAAGAAAATCGCAAATTCGCTTTCTTCAATTTTAACCTCTGAAAATATATGAAGCAGGCATAAAAATGATATTCTGTCCTAAGGTTCAGTTTTTCAAACGATACAATAAACAAAAAATCCATTGAAATCTGAGAATAAATGTAGATTTTATTGAGGTGTCCTGCTTTCTAGTATATTACACTGTATGATTTACTAGCTGTTACTGTTAACTTTCCTGAAACAAACTTGGCTGGACTTTCAAATCACGAATTTTGAAATCACAAAGCTGAAATTCATTCACTTTGAATGTGGGATTTTCAAAATTTGAAAAATTTGTTTTGCAATCTTCACCTCAGTCAGTTGTTAATTCTGATCTGCCTGAAGATGTTACCGATTGAAAAAATTCATCTTTCTACTTATCTCTGATACACTTCCAAAAATTATCTCTTTTATATTGTTATTCAAAACATTAATCGCTACTTCATGGTTTGAAACAAAAATACTGAAAGTCTTTTAGTTCAACATGTCGAATCTTTGGCACATTATGATTTTCTATAATGTTTGTAATCTCACTTTTTAAATGACAGATATACATTTGTATAGCGGGTTTCAAATTGCAAAAAAATATGGAAAGTGTTGATATGAACTCAAAACGATATTTATTGGTGTCCGTTCACTGCATAAAAGTCCATTGAATTTCATGAACAAAAATTAGATTATGGTATTTCTCTTGTATTTTTTATTCAGGACTGGATATTTTTCGTATACAGTGTTTATCAAATGTATGGAACCAACCAGATATCTCTGTAACCAGTCGTTAGATCTTCATGAATTTTTTTACAGGGTGAATTCATAATGTGGCGGTTCGAAAAATTAGATGGCCAATGTTGCCATGTTTTCATTTTTTCCCGAACTATTATCAACTTCCTTATTTCAATTTCTGTTCACTCCAGTCCCTGTGGCTACCAGCGGTGGCGGAGATGCCTCCTTGGGACAGAGGAGGCCCCTACCCCTCTACGGGAGGTTGGTGGCTGACCACAGCTTCGGAATGCTAACCATGTCTAGCTCCTCCACCGATATCCAGGCTATGCAGGCTAGGATTCCACGCACTTTTAGAGATGCCTCCACAGCCCCACTGAGGAAACTTAGTGTTGAACTAATCAAGACTTATAAGCATATAAATGAGGTTAGTTGATAAAATTGTGGGATTCGGGATTTCTTGTAAAATCAACTGTTATACACGCTGCCTAATGACTGATTAGAATTCAATTCCAAAAACAAATCAAAAATGTGTATTATATTCCACCTAGATATCAAATTTTGAAAGAATTAAAACTTGAAACACAAATTGCAAAACTATCTGCCGCCATTTCAAGTGTCAAATTTCAGTAACTGTCATTAATTATTTTGGTGAAAATAAAATATATATTTTTTATTGATAGAAGCCAGAACAGAGAAAGTAGTGTAAAATGTTTGTTACAGAAAGTTATTCAAACAATCGTCCGTTCGGTAATTCGCTGCCACTCAGCTTATTTCCGATTTTCAGGCTCGTGCTAGAATATGTTGCTTTCTGTAACTAAGGTATAAAATACTATTCTCTAGGTCAATGTTTCTACTGGTATGATTTATATCCTATCATTTTCCTTTATGGTGTTAGTTTTGAATTTGATTTGTGTGAAAGACAGAGTTGGGCAAAAATACTCTTAGGTGTTATTATACATTTCTAGATTGAAAACAATAATTAGTTGATCAATTAACACTTATTTTGCATATTCAGTCAAACTTTCAAACAAAATAAAAACATTCATACTATTTCTTGGGGATCATTATCAAATCAGATGAAATTAGAAAGAAGAATTGTACTGGTAAAAATTAATGTTTGTGTGCATGAATTTTCTCAAGTTCGGCAATCTTCGGATATTTCAGCTGCCATCTCTGGTAACCAACGTCATTCAACTGAGTCAACTGTGTTATGTCATTGTTATACATGTATTGCAGTAATTTTTTTAGGAAGGAAGGTGTGGATCCATTCATTTTCTAAAACACTAGGATGCAGAATCAATCTAAATATATGATACCATATATTGTACCATATTATGTGATGATACCAGCAGTAAAATTTCGAGGTCCATTTCCTGTTGCCATATCATAATGGGCTACGTTCTATATAACAAAACAGTGTGGTATACTTCTATTTTCATAGATCTATTATCTTCATAATCTATTTTTTCATGTGAGAAATTATGTATAATGTTCTCCTTTGAAAGGCACACTGATTAAAATTACAACAATTACAACCCAAGATCTGTAATCAGCTGCCGATAAGAATCATTCATTAGATACAAAGCGGCGGTGAAATTGAATTGAATGAATTCTTTGGAAGATTATCAATTTCATCTATCAATAAGTATTTTCAAATGGTAATATTGGGGCTTATACAATTATTACTTGTGCCTAAAAGTATTCAAATTATCGGTATTTCAACACTAAAACCATCAAAATCCGAACATCCACTAAAAATTCTACATAGTGGCAAACTGTGGAATAATCTCCTCTTATCAAATGACAAAAAGATTCACAAGTTTTCTCATTGGGTTTTGGCGGGAGTGGGTGAAAAGGTTGTATTTCAATATCTCTTTAAGTTCAGCGCAAATTAAAATGTACATCCGATTTCCTACGAAAGTTAACCCATGTTTTATGTGCTCCACCAAAGTTTCACAGAGATATGAAGGTGGTAGATATGTAATTACTTCCTAGTTATTCTGGAATTTATCGTATTCACTTGAAAATCAGCAAAGTTTCGATATAAAAAGTACTTAGGGTGCATAACATAAAATGTGCATTTGTATGTGAGAATGCACATTAAAAATAAATGTACGTCTATACAGGGTTAGGATGAAGTATGGAACCAAGTAAATATCTTTCAAACGAAAAGAACGATATTTATGAAAATTTGCAGGTGAGTGCAATGGAACAAAATGCATCTGATGTACATTTTTTGTTAATAATATATGCCATCAACTTTTTTAATTTAAATGAGACACCATACATATTTTCACAGATTTTGAAAGAGATTGTCATTTTGAATTCATACATACTGAGTTTAGTATAGAAAAAATTGTAAAAACGAGGAATAACTCACTGTTAGTTGTACAATAGATCAATACAACTATTCTAGAATAATGAGAAACAAAATTACTTCAAATCTTCAAAAAGCTCACCATTTACTTGCTGACAATATGCCATCCTAGTAAGTAGTCCTAGTAAGTAGTCTTTCCAAGACTTCTCCACGTATTAGTTCTCATTCATCAATAATTCTTTGTCTCAATACCTTTAAGTCGTGTAACGTAAACACGTGATTTCAGATAACCCCAAAGAAAGAATTCTAACAGGCTAGGATCCGGAGAACGAGCGGGCCACTCTACGTCCAATCCATCGATTTTTAAAATTCGCATCTAGAAAATCCCTAACCCGTCTATCATAGTGGTGAAATGCTCCATCTTTTTGAAGCCAAACATTTTATGGTAATTGTCCATTCTGTTGAGGTGCATAAATAATTTCTTTATTTAGTAGATCCAAATACTTGTCACCATTCAAGTTGCCGTCGATAAAAAATGGGCCTATAAGCCTATTCTCGACAATTCCCATCCAAACATTCAACTTCTGTGGATGCTGGGTATGTGCTTCATGAATCCAATGAGGATTCTCATTTGAGTTACGGAAAAACTATGTTAAAAGCAAAATTTTCGTCGACAATACGGGTGTTCATTAGCCATTCGCAAAATCCATCCGTCGGTCAAAATCATCGTGTGACAATTCTTGCATCAACTGTATCTTATACGGATGATACTTTTCACTTTTTAATATCTTTCCTACAGAACGTCGACTGATACCATGGCTTAGTGCCAAATTCGTGGTGGAAGTTTGAGGTGATTCTTCTAAATCGATTGCAATATTTTGTTTAACAGTTTCGTTCGTTGCAGTCTGCTGTCTTCCAGGTTTTAGCAAATGTTTTACCATCCCATTTGTAATACAACGTTCTAATGCTTAAGGTACTGTTGAGCGTGATACAGGATTTCTATCCGGATACGAATTATTAAAAATATGACACACTTGTACGTGAGTTCTAACACGATTACCATGACCGATCATCATTAAAATTTCAATACGCTCTTTTTCACTTCTTTGAACCTTTCTAAATCGTAAAATTTATTTCCGTCAATTAGCATTTAACACTTGGAGAACAAAAGACGTACCAAACAGTACTCGTTTATTCATTACTATGCATACAAACAACATCAATTAGTTTATCTTAATAGTTTTTTGCTCTAATGCAAAAAACTCGAAGGAGGTTGATTAGCCATATTCCTCGTTTTTCCAATTTTTTTCACACTAAACTCAGTATGTATTCAAATTCAGATTAAAAAAACAAGCTCTTTCAAAATCCGTAAAAATATATAGGGTGTCCCATTCGAATTAAAGAAGTTGATGGCATTTCCGGTTGAACCGGAAGTACATTATTAACAAAAAATGTACATCAGATGCAATTTGTTCCATTGCACTCACCTGCAAATTTTCATGAATATCGTTCTTTTCGTTTAAATGATTTCATACTTTATCCCCACCCTGTATAGGTCAAGGAACCATTGACCATCACACATCATTGATCCTAGAGGCATGACCTTTGTTATTGTTAATAATCGAATCGAATTTTCAGGTTTTTCTCGGATTTTATGCAATCGAAAATTATTGTATTGACACCTGCATTACAAGCCATATTTTTAAAAAAATCAATAACTAGAATTTGTCATGGAAAATATTTATAAAAAAAAATGCTAGAATCTTCGAAAATTCTTAGCCATGATGTATTTTGCTCATATATTTGAATGAATGAATGAATATCATTGATTTTTGAGAACTAATGACTATTTTTCTGATTTTGTGGCCGGTAGACTGTGAACATATTGATTGGCCAGATCTAGGTTTATGATCTTTTTTGTCCATGCCAAAATCAATACTTACAATAATCTCAATGCATGTGTAATATTAAAAGTCGAAAAATATGAAACTCAAGGCAAATGCCAATCCGGAAAGAGCATTTCTTAGTATGTAATAAATATAATCTCACAAAGAACATTTTTTGTTGTTTTTGTTGTATGTTTCAACAGAAACAAATTTTGCTATCTCCATGATTCCATCAGGTGAAAGTGTCGCCGACATGTTTTGAAGAGTTTTGACTCAATACTCAGCATTGATCTCTTTACTTGGAATAATAAATCGGAAAGAGAAGAGGCCATTAAAACAAAGGCAAATAATGACCAAATTTTGATGATTTTGAATTTTGATATAGACCTGCAAAAAGACCCGTAGCCTCTATCATAGCGCTGACATGAATTGTCTCAAGAAAAGATAATTGCTTTTTGGTTTTTCTATAATATGTGATTTACAATGAAGAAGAAGAAATTCATTGCTCTCGAATTGTTTATGATAAACGTTCGTCCATCCAGGCAGTGTAATTTGAATCACAATAGATGGAAATTTTTTACTTTTTTTCACTTTTATACTTATGTAATTTTTATCTTGTATTATGGTTTTTCCGTGTAATAAATAAATGAAATTAAAAAAAATTCTGTCACAAAAAAACACATTATTCAATGAATTTGGTGAAATATCAATATTTGTTGATTCAACAGAATTTTTTATCTCCAGAGTGCTTGATAGTTCATATTGAATTTATTAAATTTTTTAATTTGATTTGACTACTGAATGAATATTTCTGGTAACTGTTTCTGAATTATTTTTATCATTTTCCACCAATAATAATATAAGGTATGGAAAATGTCAAGGAAGTAAATAAATTGAATGTTGATTTGGGTGAATTATTTTTCTAGATATACTATTCAAAAAAGAAACGGAGAGCTGTCCCGGTGCAAGACGAGGACACTTCTTACAAGAAAGAGAGGAAGCTCTTTAATGACGGCTATGACGACGATAACCACGATTACATCGTCAGAAACGGTGAAAAGTTCCTGGATAGATACGAGATCGATTCCCTGATCGGCAAGGGCTCCTTTGGTCAGGTCGTGAAGGCATTCGATCATGACAAGCAGTGCTACGTTGCCATCAAGATTATCAAAAACAAAAAGCCCTTTCTCAATCAGGCTCAAATCGAAGTTCAACTGTTGGAGATGATGAACAAGGCTGATGCAGATAACAAATATTTCATAGGTTAGTACAATCAAACAATTGAATGAACTCAAATCAAAATCTTTCATTGATGTACTCAAATGTTGAAAATATAAAAAAAAAACATCATAATTTTGTACTACGTCACTTGCTATAAACGTGTATATCCATAAAATATTCATAAATAATATCAGTTTTATAGTTCTCATTTATTTTGTTTTTTTTTAATCAATACAATTTTGGTTGGATTCTTCATCCTTTATCATATAGGAAGTACTTTATCCTTACTGAGTAGGTATTTGATCTTTCATATGTATGAACAGAATTATATTAACTGCTGTGTGAGGTACAAATGACGATGCCATCATAATAATAGTAATAAAAATAATAATAATATATATACAGGGTGAGTCAAAAATGTGTACCGAGCTTTCTGGGGGTGATATAACATTATGTGACTCGCAAGCATTAGAAGCATATCAGTTTGTTCAGAGAACGAATAACCTGCCATATTTCTTAAAATCTCAGTTGATAATCGCAGTGATAAATGACACAGAAAAACCACACGAACAAATCGACTACAACAATGTTGACTGGAATGTTGATGACATGAAAGTCAAAATTGAGAACAAATTTATTCATCATGGCCTGCTAAAATATTGTTACCGATGAATCTCGCGATGAATAAAATCAATCTGCTGATATCATGTAACTACAAAAACTCAAATATCTCACGAACGGCTCAATTTTTTGTAATTGCATAGGAGTACCTTTTTCATGTAATTTTCTTCGCTCCATCAAATGCTCCTGTTTTTTCACCGAAAATAATACAGGGAAAAAAGTTTTCTACAAAAAATCATGACTCACCCTCTGAAAACACCCTTTATAACAATATCAGAAATGTGGAAGTGTGACGAAAAAATGTATTTTGACAACATACATTCATGCACAAAATTTCAATCGGGTGGCTTTCATCGTTCAGAAGTTATGCGGAGAAATTATTTTAATTTTATCAACTTTGGAAGGATATATCTCCCTCAATATGCATTTTGGGCCATGAGTTTAATCATCAAACCACACTTATTTTTCAATGTTCTATCACCCCCAGAAAGCTCGGTACACATTTTTGACTCACCCTATATATATATATTAAGTACATAATAATATTTTTAAAAAGCTGCAAAAATATTAAGCATACCCCTATCTCACATAATCAATGATTCATAACAGCTAACTATTCAAAGGCAGTGAAAATCTCAAAATCTATACTGATATACAAAAATGAAGGCCCTAATCTGGTAGTCAATTATATGAATATTCCATTCAAAGTCAAATTGCAAAAGTTATTGGCACAGCTCATAAATCAAGACTTGAAAAATTCATTGAACATCACAATCACTGAACAATTTTTAGTATGGTTTTTGTCGTGGAAGATCCACAGAAACAGCTATTGCTGCACTACGTGAAAATATATTTCAGACACTCAATAAAAAACAGTCATTGATTGCCTTGTACTTTGATCTGAGTAGGGCCTTTCGATACTGTTGACCATCTCCTTCTCCTAGAAAAACTAAGGTATCCAGGGAGTAACATCATATTTGAATGATTGATTGGATAAGGACATTAATGTATAACAACATGTTCATCAATCCCTCGTTTTGGACCAAGATCTTTTTCAAAAAATAGTCGAACTTCAAAGCCCTCTGCTTTGCTTACCATAAATACTGACTACTATCTTCATATATATTCGAAATTTATGGATTTCAAATTCGCAGACAGTGATATACTGTTTTTGAAAATTGGTAATTTCATTTCAATAAACATCATCATGGGTTTGCGAAATACCATTTTGATATATAGATTCATAAGAATCTTATGGTCTTCATCTCCAGTCAAAAGTAATGAATTTCGAATCTGCAGTGATATTGTTCTCAAAACTGAATAATTTTTCGGGACATGGTTTTGTTTATGGATTTACAGATGCCAAATGTTTGTTTGGGTGTCTGTCGCATTGCTGATTTTGAGCCAGTCTCTACAGGAAAATAAAAAATGAAGAAACTCAACGAGTGAAAGTGGATTCAGGCAAGCACGAATTTAAACCAAGATGAATTTAACAGTAGATCTGATAAGATGAAACACTGTGATGCAGTTCTTGCAAGGGACTAAAGAATTAAAATTAATTTGAAAATTGAAACCAATTACTCTCCTTCCTGTAATTGGTAAAAACTATGAAATATTATTATGTAAGAAGCAATATTCCGGACTATCAGTTTGGATTCAGGGAAAACAGGAACACAACACATCCATCAGCTATCATAACAACAAACAGTCAGAATTGCAAACCAACATTCAGCAGCTCTATTTCTGGACATCAACAAATCATTTCACAGTGTATGGCACAAACGAATCCTATACAAACTCTACAGATTGAACAACGTCAAGAATTTTCTGAGCAACAGAATGATAAAAATGAAAGTTGGAGAATTTGGTCAGAGCCTGTACATCCTTCAATATGTGGACGACACTGCATGTCTCACATAACAAAACGCTGACACTCACAGTAGAAAAACTCCAACACATTATCAACAAGGTGGACAAATAGTTCAATCTTTGGTGTTTGGAACCTAACCAAACACTATCTCAATTCACTATATAAATAACCATATCCTCGAAAGCAGACCATCAGCAAAATCCCTAGCTGTGAATATGGACCAAAAACTCAACTTCAATAACCACACCAATACCATTGAAAAGTAATAATAATTGTTTTTACTGATTGATTCAATACAAAAATTAGAATAATATATCTTTACATACAGGGTCGCTGATATGTATGGAAACGGTCGATTATTTCCTAAAGTAAGATAGCTAGCGAAAAATGTTAGGATACAAAAGTTGTAGGGTTTTTCAAAATCCATTAAGCTAATGAAAAATTAAGTATACAGGATGAGTCAAAAAGTCAGGACGAAACAAAGTTGCTTTTTCTCTAATGGGACACCCTGTATATTATTCCACATTTCAATTCTGCTCGAAATTCCGAACAAAATTGATAAAGCGCATCATTTCCTAAATTCAACCGATTTCGAGATATCGAATTTTGAAAATAACTCATAATAAATTATCCAAAAATGTCCATTGAGTTCATAGTCCATCAAGTTACCTTTGAAAGTTTCCAGCTCCATAACAACGCCGCGTCGTTCTTTTGTCTAACAGTGATGATCTTGACAACACATGTCAAAAATACATTCAGTGTAAATAAGTTTCGCGCAAAAATGGCACGTTTAACTAATACTGAGCGTATTGAAATTTTAATGATCATAGGATTCGGTGATAGAAGACGAAGTTGTGACTAAGTAGTGAATATTTTTAATGAATTGCATCCAAATCGGGAACCAATTTCTAAATCAACCGTTCAAAAACATTGCAGCGTTTTCATGAAACTGGAGATGTCAAAGATCGACCAAAAAGTGGAAGTCCAGTAAGCGTTACAAATGGAGAAAATGCTTTGAATGTCATGTTAGATGTGGTGGAAAATCCAATAAATTCGGCACAACAGAGGGCTTTGAATCATAACATGAGTCGATATTCCATTCAAAAAATTTGCAAACCGCAAAAATTCCATCCATATAAAATTCATTTGGTACAAGAATTGAGTGAAGACGATTTTGATCGTAGAATCGAGTTCTGTGAAGTTATTATGGATAAATTAAGCGAAAATGTCAACTTTGTCAACCACATATTGTTTTCTAACGAATCTACATTTTGTTTAAACAACTGTAGGTATTGGTCAGACCAAAATCCACATTGGATGGAGGAAGTTCACACTCAACGGCCACAAAAAGTAAATGTCTGGTGTGGCATTATTGGTGGACACGTCATAGGACCCTATTTTATAAACGGAAATTTGAACTCTGAACGATATTTATCACTTTTACAACAGCATATTATTCCAGAGCTTAGACGATTATTCTCTAATAATAACAATCCCAATTTGCCGGCAGAACAAATATGGTTTCAACAAGATGGGGCTCCTCCACATTTTGGACGTATGGTACGCGCATATCTAGATGAAACTTTTCCTAATAAATGGATTGGACGCAGGGGAGCAATTGAATGGCCAGCTAGGTCTCCCGATATGACCCCACTTGACTTTTTTCTATGGGGTCACATAAAAAATGTAGTCTACAAAAATAGGCCGCCAAATATCGAAGAGTTGCAAGAAAGAATAAGGCATGAAATTTCTACCATTCCTCCTCACATGATTTTAGATGCACTACAAAATTTTGTTCAGCGAGTTCATTACTGTCAGGAGGTAAATGGTGAACACTTTGAGCACCTTCTTAAATAGAATTTCAAAGAAAAATTTGTTGTTTATTAAAACTTGTTTTCTCTCCTTTCCTCCTGTCTTAACTATTGTTTTCATAAAATTTTAAATATCCTGGACATTCATTAAAAAATACATTTTATTGTTTTAATTGCATTTTAATCAACCCTGAACAATTATGCTTTTTTCATTTTCTGTAAAAAAATTATAATTAAATTGTAATCATAATATCCACATACTCCACCTTTTGTGACTTTCATAATAAATATGCATCATTTCGTGCTTTTTCTTTAATAAATTTGAGAGTAGTCACAAGTTATTTTCAAAATTCGATATCTCGAAATCGGTTGAATTTAGGAAATGATGCGCTTCATCAATTTTGTTCAGAATTTCAAGCAGAATTGAAATGTGGAATAATATACAGGGTGTCCCATTAGAGAAATAGCAACTTTGTTTCGTCCTGACTTTTTGACTCATCCTGTATACTTAATTTTTCATTAGCTTAATGGATTTTGAAAAACCCTACAACTTTTGTATCCTAACATTTTTCGCTAGCTATCTTACTTTAGGAAATAATCGACCGTTTCCATACATATCAGCGACCCTGTATATCCCGTTAACTACCACTAGCATTTTATATATATTATAATTGGACAGATATCAGTGTTTATCTGTATCGCCCAGAAGTAGGTGTACTTATATATAGAGTGAGTATAATATTTCAAACAAAAAGTTTTGAGTGATAATAATTATCAAATGCATAACAAGACGTGAATACTTTAGTAAAATGACCTACAAAATTCAAGGAATCAGTATGAGCACAGCAACAAGAATATACAAAATGATATGCCCACCACTCTTAAAATATGCTCACGTATTATTCTCAAGCTGTCGAAGACCAGCAATGAACAACCTTGAAGTAGCAGAAACATTTACCCTTCGATATATCACAAAAATCCGTCACCCTGACAACTCTACATTATATCTCTTATATGAAGTTACCGGAGTAAAACAAATTCACTTCCTGACCTTACACGTAGATTTTTTCTCTAACTGATTTATAAATTAATATTTGTGACAATTATTTTTCACTGGCTGCAGGACCTCGGTTATAAATAACGTTCATTATCATTTTCAACAAAATGGCATAAATAATTTTCAAAGCCTGCTACAAAATTTTCAGTGTGACTGTTTGATGTGATCATGTAGTACTTTTGGCGAAATGGAATGAAGTCGCTAGATGACCTCCTGAAAATTCTCAGGGTATGGAGAATTCTCCTTTCTATCAATTATTATTGTTTATGTATTTCCAGAAACAAATGCGGTTCACAGTATAATAGAATCATAGCATCATAGAATTTTTTGAATCCTCCACGTTGTTGCATCATCACTGTAGAATGGTGATACAGCAAAACTTGACTTTCTGAAATTAACCGCGTTTGTCAGTTCTCTAAAGTTGGAGTTTGTGAACTTCATATCGATTGCTTTATGAATTTCTCCTAATCTGACTTTGAAATGTTTCTGTAGGAATGACTAGATATAATTCTAATTCATTGAAATTTTCTTCAGCCTTTTCTGAAAATCCATAAAAAACTAGACAGTTTTGTTTGGACTGTGAATACAAAATATCCACTTGTTTCTCGAGGGTGTCTATTTTCTCGTTGAGCAGTTTAATTTTGTCTCACAAGATATAATTCTAATTCATTGAAATTTTCTTCAGCCTTTTCTGAAAATCCATAAAAAAACTAGCCAGTTTTGTTTGGACTGTAAATTCAAAATAGCCACTTGTTTCTCGAGGGTGTCTATTTCCTCGTTGAGCAGTTTAATTTTGTCTCACAAGAGACATATTTGTTGCAGACTAGTATCAAATTTACATACGATCGGATATCGGATGTATCCTTGGCACGTTACATAACTTCAGTGTTGAACTGACTTTAGATTTCACTGTTCATATTCGTTTTTCGTGAGTGAGAAATCAATGTTAACATTGAATTCAGCACATTGAATTATACCAATAAATGCTATGAAAAAGCATTTTAGGTTTTTCTCAATTTCTAATCATAAAGTTGAAACAAAAATACATCTTTCAAAAGTTCACTTGTTTCGATATAACTGAAAAACTTTAATAATTTTGGAAAGATCTATCTGAATACGCATCTTTCTTCCCATTTAACCAAATTTGTATCTCACCCACCGTTTCTGATATCTCATGCTGTGCATCCCTATTTTGGGCACATCGAACTCTAGTTGTTTCTAGTATCTAGAGATCGGATAGAAATATAATTTTAAATTTTATTTTTCGGTTATGGGATCTAGTGTTGATAAGAGCAACTTTGAAATTTCAAACAGCAGCATCATTTCAAATTGCCATATTTTTCTGGTCTGGACTGACAGAAAGCTGTCACAGCGGCTTCCTAAAACATAGGTATCTATAAATTTCGACATATTGAATAAATAACATACAGGGTGTGAACAAGATGCGTCAAATTCCGGTACGAATAAACTCAAAAAGTCGATTTTTTCAAATATGTATTTTCTATCACCTATGAATTAAAGACTTGATTAACTTCCAAATGATATAATATATTCCTATGCCTATCTTCAACGGATTTTGAATTATAGGGTATTTTGCTGATGATACCGCTGTGTTATATCGCGATGAAAATTGGAAAGACCTCAAGAACAATGTTGAAGAAGACTTCATTACGATAATCCAGTGTGAAAAAAAATGCGTCAAATTCCGGTTCGAATAAACTCAAAAAAGCCGATTTTTTCAAATACAAACACCCTGTATTTTCTAGCACCTATGAATCATGTCCACTATATGCGCTTCATGCACAGCACCCATCAACAAAAAATCTCCTGGTCTACAGTGTGCGAGTTTTTGTGCCGCTTCTTATCATGCCAAGTGTATCGGCCTTACAGTCGACCAGTTGAATATGATAAAAGATTGCCCGAATACAACATGGAGTTGTTCCACATGCAAAAATGAAAATATTTCGGGTAGCGATCATCAGACTACATCCCCAAACAATAATCCTGCAGCCACAGCAGAATCTCAGATGCAACAAACGATTTTGAAATTCATGAAAGAGTGAAATGAAGGAGCTTCGGGGAACCCAAGAAGATCTCATAAAATCAATAACATTCTGCTCAGACAATTTTTCGGATTTTGAATCAGTCCTAAATAACTTCAATGAGAAAATCAAAGTCATTGAAATCCTGAAAACCGAGAGCCAAAACTTATCAAGAAATGTCCAATCATTGAATAAGAAGGTCAACGATTTGGAGCAGTTCTCTCGTATGAACAATGTCGAAATACAAGGAATACCAGAAAGACATAATGAAGACATTTACAAAATAATTGAAAACACACATAGAGCACTAGGTGTGCAATACTCATCTAACCTAGTGGATTCTGCTCATAGAGTTGCATCATTCAATCCCAGTAAACCAAAAAACATAGTTGTGAAATATACGACACGTAAAATGAGAGATGATATTCTGTCGGCAGCAAAAATTAAAAAGATGTCCTCTCCTAGCCGTGTATTAAATATTGAAGGAATTTCCAACAACATGTATATTGTTGAACATTTGTCTCCTGCTAACAAACAATTATATAAACAAACAAGAGAACTAGCCAGTTCTAAAAATTACAAATACGTTTGGACTAAAAATGGTAACGTATTAATCCGTAAAGATGATGGATCCAGCGTCAAACGCGTCAACTGTGAGGATGACTTGAAATTACTTTAACTTCAAGAAATTTCAAAAAGTTTTCCATGTGTGGAAATAAAACGTCTTCAACAAATTAACGTGCTTTTACCAAAATCTTAGGGGCGTTCGCTCAAAAACACGAGAATTCAAGATCAACATTCTCAACTGTGACTACGACATAATATGCTTGACTGAAACGTGGCTAGATAGTGGAGTGATAACAACCGAGTTATTTGATCAAAATTTCGCAGTTTACCGCAGAGATCGCGAAAGTTCAGCAAGTGGGAAAAGTGTTGGTGGAGGGACTTTGATCGCCACGAGGAGTGAGCTGCAAGTAGTGGAACACCCCGAGTGGCAATCTGACGCCGAGGATATATGGATTACCCTCCTTACTCCAAGCAGAGGGAAAATCCATATATGCTGCATATACTTGCCACCTGGAGACGATAACGCACTGGGGTATTTTACAAACAATCTCTACAGAATCTTTGATGATATATCCAATGATGTAGTTTTGATTTGTGGTGACTTTAACCTGCCGAATACATTTTGGGAATTGAGGCAAAACGGCTCATTTCTGACTCCTTATTTAGTAGAACCAAAGTTCACGGAACTAAACGATTTGCTGTGTTTTTATGGCCTTTTACAATTTAATCATCTGAAAAATGTAAACAATAGAATACTAGATCTCATACTTTGTAATAACATCTATATAGAAAAACTGCAACATGGTGAGCCTCTGGTGAAGGAAGATCCCCATCATGTCAGTGTAGAATTCGATGTATCATTAACACCGCTAAAAAAGCTGAAAACAAACTTAAAAAGTGTTAACAACTTCAGGAAAGGTAATTAAGTCGATATAAACCGTGAAATTTCGAATATTGATTGGATCAACATATGTCTGAACTGTTCAACTGTAGATGACTGTTTGAACACACTTTATGAAAAAATTTTTAACTTCATAGGAAATTTTGTACCTAAGAAAAGAATTCACAGCGAATACCCGTCCTACTATACCCAGAACACCATTAAATTATTAACTGCAAAAACCAAAGCTCATAAAAAATGGAAAAATTCAAATTCTCTAACAGATTACCTAGCGTTTTCTCAACTTCGACGTAGGACAAAGCAACTGATACGAATGGACTACCGTAACTTCGTAAATTCTGTCGAAACCGATATTCCGAATAATACGAAAAAATTTTGGCATTTCGTATCCTCAAAAAATACGCAATTCAATGAAGTTAGATAATGAAAGAGCAGAAGGAGCCGCTGTATGTAATCTTTTCTCAAAATTCTTCAGAAGTGTGTTTCAACCTTATGAACAAACTCTAAGAAATTTCCCTAGAACTGAAAGGAATTTGATTAGTAAAATAGCTGTGGAAGAAGACGAAGTACTAGATATCCTTTGCAAACTAGATGAAAATAAAGGAAGTGGACCTGATGGTATTCCATCCTTCTTCATAAAAAAATGCGCCTCCAGTTTAGTTGTTCCGCTAACCATCATTTATAATAGATCCTTCCAAGAATGCACATTCCCAAAGAAATGGAAAGAAGCATTTGTGGTACCAATTTTCAAAAGTGGCGAAAAATGCTCAGTTATTAACTACCCAATCCGATATGCAAAATCGACATTTTGAGTAAAGTACTCGAAATCATTGTACATAAAATACTTATTTTCACAGTAAAAGAATGTATCATTAGAGAGCAACATGGTTTTATACCAAAAAGATCTATTGCAACTAGCCTTGTTTCTTATAGCGAGTATGTCGTATCTGCCATGGACTGTCAGACTCAGGTGGACTCTGTATACACCGATTGTAAATCCCGAGGGGGCCGTAGCACAGTGGTCAAGGCGTTTGACCATGATCGAGCTGCCGGAACGGTAGTGAGTTCGAACCCGGCCGCGGTTGTTAATTTTTCATTGAAATTAAATGGTTCATCGATTTCAATCCTGACATCGATTTGGTAGTGTCGATACACGGTCCCCCAGGAGTGGTTGGCGGAGTCCACTATAAAAACTCCTCCCGCTCTTCTCAACCCGCTCAAGCTTCGGCTTATGGGACGTTGGATTCCGACGTAGAAGAAGCGATTGAATAAATAAATAAATGAAAAATTTCAGTAAAGCTTTCGACAAAATAGATCATAACATATTATTACATAAACTATCTGAAATCGGTGTTCACGGAAACCTTCTTTGTTGGTTTGCTTCATACATTTCCAACAGATCGCAAATCGTCGTAGCCAATGGATGTAAATCTGATTCTTTTTTTAGTAACCTCAGGAGTGCCCCAAGGTTCCCACTTAGGACCCTTATTGTTCGTGATATTCCTGAACGACATGAGTACATGCTTCATATCATGTAAATTTTTACTATACGCTGACGATTTGAAAATATTCTCGGTTGTCAAAAGTCTAGGCGACAGCCTCCTAATTCAACGCGATCTAGATCGCTTTTACGAATACTGCTTATCAAATAAAATATTTCTCAACCTAAATAAATGCTACTCCATCTCATTTACGAAAAATATAAATATCTATTCTTATGATTACAATTTTAACAATACCCTACCTAAACAAGTGAATCAAATCAAAGATCTTGGCGTCGTCTTTGATAGAAAAATGACGTTTTCGGCTCATATCGACTATGTCGTAACAAAAAGTAACAGAACTCTAGGATTCATCATAAGACAGTGTAAACATTTCAAATCGATCCACGCATTGAAAGTTCTATTTTTTTCATACATCTACAGCAAGATCAATTTCGCATCAGTTGTCTGGAATCCCCAGTACGCCGTACATAAGAACAGACTAGAGTTGCTTCAAAACAAATTTTTGAGATTTATCGACTATAAAGTTAATGGTACATACAATAACCTCGCCAGCACACACATGATGAGACAACAGTTCCACTTCTATTCACTAGAGGCCCGCCGAGAACAATCAGATATATTTTTCCTGTATAAAATTCTAAACAACACAGTAGATGCTCCAGAATTATTGTCAAATTTTTCATTACATGTTCCCTCACGCTCTTTAGGACAACACATTGTTCACTATATCATTCTGTCGCACTAACTTGGGAGATAACTCACCATTACATAGAATATCTAGCCTATATAATAGAAATTTTTCATCAGTTGATCCTTTTCAGTTTTCATTGAATGTTTTTAAATTGAAAATAAAAAGCATCTACTGTACTGCTGATATACTTAGATAGAAATAGCATTAATATTATTTCTGATTATTGTTCAGCCATCACTACTATAGGTATATTTTACTGATAGATATATCTCTTATAATTTGTTAAAAAGGTTGCTGAGTTGCAAATGAATCGAGACCTTCCCATTTTCTCAATGTGTTCAACCCTGAGGATATTTAAGTTCTACCTCCATAATTGATAATGTTACTATATATGCTCAACTATATTGAAACATCTGTACACCATAATACTGTAGTCGTGGACAACAATTTGGACCGTGTGGTCTGTCGTTGTCCTGTTCGATTATCAAATAAATGAATAAATAAATAAATAAATAAATAAATTAAAGACTTGAATAACTTCCAAATGATATAATATATTCCTATGCCTATTTTCAACGGATTTTGAATAATAAGGTATGAGGTATTCCAGGTGAAAAGTTAAATTTGAACTAATTTTCTTGATTTCGATGACACCATTTATTGTTTATACAAAATATTTGTATAGAGATCTGTCAGGCTGTCTCCTTCATCGAAATCCATTTCAATTACAGTACGATTAAAAAGTCACTTCATGTGGCACAACCACCTATGCTTGGTGTTTGAACTGCTCTCCTACAACCTGTACGACCTGCTGCGGAACACCAACTTCCGGGGCGTCTCGCTGAATCTCACCAGAAAGTTCGCCTTGCAACTTAGCACCGCCCTTCTGTTCCTTTCTACGCCCGAACTGAACATCATCCATTGCGATCTCAAACCGGAGAATATTCTGCTGTGCAATCCGAAGCGCTCGGCAATCAAGATCGTCGACTTTGGCAGTTCTTGCCAACTTGGACAGAGGGTGAGTTGAGAAAACTTCTTGGAATCAGACTGACACACCATTTTTCATTTGAAGAAGTTTGCATATACAGAGTGGCTCATAAGTCATAGATCAAGCGAAAATGGGAGAAAGAAAAGGTCAATTGCAGCAAAAAAAATTCTATAGAAAGTGGTCCGAATCTCTTCCGTTTTCGAGTTGAAGAAATTTTTATGATTGCTTGTAAAAATTATCACTCTGGAATGATAATAATGATTCTGAAAAGTGAACTGTCAAGGAAAATGACGATACTGAATGTCTTTTCATGACTGTATCTAACATGGCATCTTTTCTTCAAGTTTGATTTTTGAAAAATACAACTAACTATTGAATGGAACAAAACCAAAAGTAAATATCATACAGAATACCTATCATACAAAGTTGTATTTTGAAAAGATCATGAAAATCAGATTATCTTTTCTTTTGCTCATTTTCGTTTGACCCATGACACATGGCAACACCCATGTACACGGTGTTACTCACTTGGCCATCATTTCAAGGGTGCATTCCTGGACTAAATTGAAGTAGAAAAGTTCATACAATTCATCATAAAATTATTATGTTCCTATGAATATCTCAGAGATGCTTTTGACGATTTTGTTTAAATTTTTCAGTATTGGTCATTGTGATAAGACAAAACATTTCCTAGCAACCAACTAATCAAGTTGATTTTATCTAAACAATTTTTCTACATGCAATAATTTTTGCAACTTTTTTCCCGTCTCGTAAACGAAGTGAGGTACTAGAAACTATCAAGAGACAAAGAAGCTGTATTTTTCCGCCCCTTCAACCCCTATTTCAAAAGTTCAAATGGTAACCCCCAAATTCAAAAAAGACTATGAGGCCAGAGGGAAATCCGCCTATTGTTCTTAAGAAGTATGCCCCAGAACTAACACCTACTGTTTGTAGTATGTATGTAGTAACTTTGTCTTTTTCCAACTATAAGATAGCTAGTGCAAGAAAATCCTCCCTGACAACTATAGACCGATTGCATTAATATCTGTGATCTCTTGAGTAATGAAAGAAATCAATAAAATTCGAGTTCATCCTAATACTAGAGAGCTCAAAAATCGTGAATGACCGGCATAATGGCTTTCATCAACAGATCAAAAGCAGAACTGTTCGCCTACGTGGCAGATATCTGGCAGGCATCAATCGAGAATCATAGGTAGTCTCTGGCTATCTGCATCAGATATCTACAAAGCACAAAAATATTGCATTTCACTAACTTTTTTCACTCTCACAGTAACGCCTTTACAAATTATGATTATCCGTCGGTTACGTCCTCAAAGGGACAGAAATTATAATATATATATATATATAATTCCTTCATTTAGTTATATATAAACTAATACTGATCATCATTTGAAAATATACACATGAAAATTTTGATATAAAATAGAACTAATGAAATTATAAAATTTGGTCATGTAAAGTAAAACTAATACAGACATGTCACTCATAAAAACTTCACATTAAGATCAATTGAAGAGAAGGGAGAAACATAAGTATACCTATGCAGAGTATGGGAATAAAATTACAAAGAAAAATTCCCTTCCAAGCTCTTGCATTAGGAGAGTGAAGAAAAATTTTTAAATTCTGTTTGAACTTGTTCAAGGAATCTGAGGATTTGATTTCTAGAGGCAGCTGATTGAATCTCTTTAGACCTTTGAAAAATACAGATGTTTGTGTATGACTCTTTGCCACATAGCAAACTCAGGATAGTTATGCGTCATTTGTCAGTAGTAGATATATGCTGTAAAGGCGTATCAACGTAGAACACATAACATTAGAACAACAGCCAACAGTGGGGCTATTGACAGGCATGATGTAGAGTTCGCAGGGTTGTCATGGGCTATGTTGCGTTATAAACGAGCTTACTGACAGCGCGCGGCGATTTTGGTAAGAAGAAAGAATACCACTGCAGCAATTGGAACAGTAAATATAAATATTTCTGATTTCTTACTAGTGAGAGTAGGTTTATATTTGAGTTTCGTAGCACCATGATGTAAATATACACTGGTGTCCCAACTCCCTCCCAGCCATTTGATTACATTGAATTTTAATACTTGCCTAAGGCTTCCCTAGATTAGATGGCCTTACCTATGATGATCTCGTTGGAAACTCTGGTAAATACGATTTGAATTTGAAATTCAACACGAATGCAAATTTTGAATCATTAGCTATCCATTACTGTCAGATATCCGTCAGTATCAGTTGAAGTGGATTTGACCTTACAGGATCGACGATCGTATCACCATCTCTCCTGAAGCGGTGTGGCCTTAATAAGGTTGTTTGACAGGTCTACATGTTTGGGAAAGAAACAATTGAAGAGTTGATTCACCATCCTATATCCACCTTGCATAGAACCATAATGATTGAAATAGTGGTGGAAAAAAAATGTAACATATACCTTGGTAGTAAAGAATATCATTACCACGAGACGTTATATTCCTCGGCTAGCGCCTAGGGATGTAATAATGATTTTTTTTATACCTTGGTGTATAAATCGATAGATCGGTAGAAATAATGCGGGTATTTATTCCACAAAAATGAATCATTTGCCTAATGCAACAAAGAATATAGGGAGTCTAAAGAGGTTCTAGGGACTATAGGAGTATACCTTTACAAGCTATTGAATCATGAAGAACAAGGATACTTTTCAGAATTTAAAACTAGAACCAAGTACGACGTTCACCTATCCAACCGAATGCAACTAAAGAAATGTTTCTCGATATCTTGAACTAATTACCTTGATCAATTTTAGTGAAAAGTGGAAATTTGTTATTTTTTTTCTTAATTGCACACACTGTGGATTTGGCTACTCCATCATTTCGGCTAGAAAGGTAATTCTGAAACGTCCGCTAATATCGAACAATAGTTGTTTTATTTTCCAAAGTTTGATCGGCGAATATACACTGAATAAGACGCAAATTTCATATCTCTTCCAAACATGTACAGGCTGTCCAATTTTCGATGTCCTCACGGGATATTTTGCTTATTTTTGAAGATACAGATTTGCGGTTTTCGCGAACGTTGGCTACTTTTTTGTGAAACTCACGAAACCGTGAACAAAATTTCCATAGCCCGCTTCGTTCCTGAGATACAGGGCGAAATTAAAAATATTGCATTTTGGGACCCCCCCTGTATCTCAGCTATCTTCCAACTTAGAGGAAAAGTAAGAACTGTTTCTTTCACAATTTTTCACGTAGAATCCAGCGGCGTAGTCAGATTTTTTTAATGAGCTGTCGTTATTT
This sequence comes from Gastrophysa polygoni, assembly GCA_963576655.1. Taxonomy (NCBI): domain Eukaryota; kingdom Metazoa; phylum Arthropoda; class Insecta; order Coleoptera; family Chrysomelidae; genus Gastrophysa; species Gastrophysa polygoni. The sequence goes on along the minus strand of OY755083.1, from coordinate 12,826,242 downwards.
AGATATAACCCAAAGTTATGTTTTTTTAAATAGAACACCCTGTATATTTTTCAATATTTGAAACAATAAAGCTTTTCACTTTTCAAAAATATATAACACTCATATGATATTTTTCAGTTTTTTATGTAGGTTTCTTATTAATAGGCCTTGTAAAAATGTGGTAACATTATCCACTTCACAAATTTTCATATTCCACATTACCACATTTACCAATCTTCAGTACTATCAATTGACTATGAAAGCTGTGGACCTAATTAGTAGGTAGCTATGAAAAAAAAACACAAATGCAGATTGTTTACAATTCTTGTCACCTACCTGTCGAGGTTTACAAATTTTTCATACAATGGCGAATAATAATCCAGGATATCAAAACTACGAGAAATTAGATATGGTTGGGATATATTACCAAGTTGGCTTCAATGCAAATCAAGCGAAGGACCTATATTTTGAAAGGTATTTACTATCTCCCATATGCTGGGTATCAGTTAGTTACAATATGATAAAAAATTTAGGTATCCCGAGAGGAGACAACCAAGTAGGAAAATATTTGGCAGACTGAAAGAAAATTTGGAAAATTTTGGATCTTTTGAGAAGCCTAGACCAAAAAGTTATAGGAAAGAAAATGCCGAAAACGATGAAATTAGTGTCCTTGCAAAGGTAGAAGAGAGCAATAATTATACTTCTTGCAGAGAATTTGAAGAATCATTTGGCATTCCAAAGACAAGGGTTTCCAAGATATTGAAAAGGATCAAATATACCCCCTACATACCACAAACTATTCATTATATCCAAAATACGGAAGAAAATATAAATTTTGGGAGTTCAGTGGTATGGTCCGATGAAAGTCATATAAGTAGCGCTGGAATATTTACTCGAAATAATCATCGTTATTGGTCAAATGAAAATCATCACGTTACGGTGGTTCGCCAACAGCAAGGCAGATTCGGCTTCATTGTATCTTGTTTCGTTTATGGAGGAAGACTAGCCTATCGAATTTTCGACGGTAACTTGAATCACCAAAGATATTTGGAAATTTTAGATGATTGTCTTTCTGAACTACTTGACGAAATTCCGTTGGCTCAATTCAGACACAGTTTCTTCCAACAAGATGGCGCACCTTGTCATAACGCAGGTGCCAGCAGGGTTTATCTTGATGACAGATTTCAAAACCAGTGGATTGGTAATAATGGTCCCATTCACTGGCCGCCAAGGTCTCCTGACTTATCGATATTAGATTTCTTCTTATGGGGCTATATAAAAAATGAAATATATCACACGCGGCATGAAAATCGAGATTCACTGATGAATGCTACGAGAGAAGCTTTCGAATATTTACGTATGAGACCTATATTTTTACTCCGGTCGATTGACGCTATCCTCAGAAGATGTCGGCTGTGTCTTCAACAGAATGGGCAGCAATTTGAACAATATTTATAAGACATTTTCAACAGGAGAAAAATCAATAGAATTGTTTTGTAATATTGTTTGAATTTATTGTTTTATCAAATTGTTAATTGAATAATCATTTTAAATGAATACTTCTCATTCTACCCTATATAAATGAGTGGTATTTAATTATTGTGCCAGAATATCTATTCTAAAAGTAGAAGTTATTTGTCTTGACTTACCATAAAAAACTGAAAATAACCCAAATACAGGACTAATACTCAAAATATCATATATTTTTGAAAAGTGCAAAGCTTTCTTGTTGAAAGATAGCTGAGATACAGGGTGTCCCAAAATGCAATATTTTCAATTTCGCCCTGTATCTCAGGAACAAAGCGAGCTATGGAAATTTTGTTCACGGTTTCGTGAGTTTCACAAAAAAAGTAGCCAACGTTCGCGAAAACCGCAAATCTGTATCTTCAAAAATAAGCGAGATATCCCGTAAGGACATCGAAAATGGGACAGCCTTTACAAAGGGAACAACGGGAATGCCGCGGTAAAACGGTATAATTTCATTTTTATTCACGTTTCATTTATCACGTTTATTCAGTGGCGAGATATTTTCGGCGGAATTTATATACCAGTTCCAGTAATTTTCTTGGTATCTTGATCTCTACTTTGATGATGCTATTGTAACTATCATTAAATTTTATACTATGTTGTTCGCGTGCATTTCATTTATTTTTTTCAACTGTATTCTATTGCATTGTAATTTTTATACTATGGTTTCACTTGTCTCTCATGTTATGTATATGATTCGAAGAGATCAATACAAATTCAATCTAATCCATCGAGAATATTGAATTACCAAGAACATTGAAAAAATCAACAGCTGAATGAAGATTTTGTGGTATATCAGGAAGCTGTGGTAACTTCCTGTACAGACATTTATATCTTATATCTCCTGGAATACCTGAAGCAACCCGATTATTTCTTCTTCAGATATACCAGTACATCCAGTCGAGGTTCTATCGATCGCCCGAGGTCCTCTTGGGTATCCCTTACAACCTCTCGATTGACATGTGGTCGCTGGGCTGCATCCTCGTCGAAATGCACACCGGCGAGCCGCTCTTCAGCGGCGCCAACGAGATCGACCAGATGAACAAGATCGTCGAGGTGCTTGGCATGCCGCCTAAACATCTGCTCGACCAGGCCAACAAGACGAGGAAGTACTACGAGAAGTTGCCGGGAGAAAGGAGGTAAGTTTCCACCAGCAGAATTCGAGCACACAGAGGAGGGGGGGTGACACCAGATGGCGTTTTCACAGTTAAAATCAATTGTCTGTCCTTTTCTCATTGTCTTTGTTCATTAAAGTGAATTTTTGGGATCCGGAATGATATTTATGATTATTATTTTTATTACCTCAATATCTTGATTGATCGCCATAGTTGTTATGACTTCAAATTCTCAGTTTTGGAGAGATTGAATTATGAATTTTATTTCATACCTAGAACTTTTGGCGGGTTATTATATGAGTAACCAAAATTAGACAACAAATAAATGGGTGTAATGAAACAATTGGTCACGAAAGCGATTTATTTGGGTGATATCCTCCTGATCTTGAAAGAGGGCCCTCCAGGAATGCGTAGAAGTTTGATGTGCTGGCGGATTTCTTGACGATATTTATCACATACGTGATAAATATCGAGGGTTTCTTCTCGGAATGATACGGAAAGATTTGTTTCAAGAATCGCGATAATTCTTTCTCGAAAAAGCAGCTGTTTGTTTTCTTACTGGTCGTTTCTTATTTGGATGCTTGTAACGGATTGTTAGACAAGAATATAAAAATAAAATTGAGAATTCAATCCAAACGGTTAATGATCGAAAAATAGCGATCAAACAGTATCATATTTAACAATCTTTTAATAAATAATTCTTGACTGACTGGTTCTCCATCCGATATCCCCTTATATATCGTTTATCTTGGCTCTCCTAATAATGATAATCTTTCCATTTCCAAGTGTCCATTATGTTTTATGATAGTGGGTTTAATTTCAGAAAGTATTGATTGAATATGGCAGTGGTAGATAGAAATAGATAATACACTGCCACAAAATGCATGTCAATCAATAATTCAGGTTGGCATATACACAGTGGATTTAGTAATTGTTATTCCAATAGATATGTCGCATAATGAAAAAAATGAATAATGACAGTGTGTCAACCCAACAATAATGATATTGAAATATGTGAATATAGGGCGCTTGGAAATATGTCTCAAATAAATGTGGTAGGGACCTGTCTTTTTTGCCACGCATACGAATGCGGGCAAACAACTGTAAATGAGTTGTTACATTGCGAAATTTTCATAATTCAATATCGAAAACTTGATAAAGAAAATAATAAATCGGTTATACTAATTTAAATTCACAAAACCTCCAATGCACACTCACTCAAAAGTTCGGAAGTGAAATGGCATGTGGGCGAATGAAAAGTACATAGTTCGATTCCGCTTCTTGTGCTCTCTGCAAATATCTAAACAGATTTTGAAAATTGACAATTGTTTTTTCGAGGACCCAAAAATATGTTCAATTTTTGTTAATTTGGATCTGCATTTTTCTCTTGACTGAAAGGTATACTGCTCGCTTGAGCAAAAGTAAGAGAACGTCTGACCTAAATATCAAAATGATATAATGAGTGAGTGGTTTGTAAGTTATGACCCCAAATGAGCAAAATTGATAAAACACCCTGTATCTCGATTAAACAACTTGTAACACCTAACATACATGGTACAATCACAACCACCTTGGTAACCTCTATCCACCATTGACGTATATCCGTTTCCCAACCTGTATATTCATTTTCTAGTTTTTATAAAAAATGAAATAGAAGTTATTATAATCATTTTAATATATTTGTAGTAAGGACAGCTGTCGCTTGAAATTAAACGTTTAGATACCTAAAAGAGAAATTCTATTCGTCAGTGACACTCTGTTTTTCAAAAAATTTGGAAATACAAATATATTTTTGATATGAACAAAAATTATACTTATCTCAGTGGACGTTTTGGGAACGAATTTGCTCCCGTTTTCAACACAATTTATAAATTTTTCTTCGCAAATTTTTTCAATGATATTAGAAACGAGGAGAAAAAATCCCTCACAAAAACTAAAAAAATCAATATACCACCTTTTCGAATAACTCACAGACAGTACCTTGTATATATTCATTTCATTGAACATTACAGGTACGTGCTGAAAAAGACGAAAGACAAGAAGTACAAACCGCCGGGCACGCGCCGACTGCACGACATTCTCGGCGTGGACACCGGTGGTCCGGGAGGACGTCGTGCCGGCGAGAACGGCCACTCGGTGGCCGAATACATCAAGTTTAAGGATCTCGTCTTGCGCATGCTCGACTACGATCCGAAGACGCGCATCACGCCCTACTACGCCTTGCAGCACACCTTTTTCAAGCGAACGTTCGAAGAGGCCACTAACCCTAGGGCAAACAGCGCCGGTTCGAGTCCGGCGATAGCGTCGTCCTTGCTCATGAGCACTTCCGGCAGCCAGCACGGTGAGTGTCATGATGTCGATGGATCGTTCCTTTCGACGAAATCTTCGATCACTAAAAGGACTAGATGAGCAACTCCCTATCTTTCAACATCCAACATGAGAAAAAAGAGGGAATGATTCAGAAGGAAATAGTTGGGTATACCAAAGAATCTTTGAGGGAAGATAGCATTCGCCATCTTGCCTCAGGAAGCATAGGCGTGTCGTTTGTTTCCAATTGAATCCGATCAATGATCGATGGATTTTCCCATAATTGATAGAATTTTTCCTGTAATGCAATTCAACTAGCTGATTCATAGCTACAGGAAAATAAGATAGATAGATTAATAGACAGATAGATAGACAGATTTAAATCAGTTCGACATCAGTGTTACAAATTATTCAAATACAAACATGTGTTTTCATTTTATTTTCCATTCCTAGCAGTCAGATATCACATAAGCTCAGCTTGTATCGTGACCTACAGGGTGCTTAGGTTTACATAGTGACATAAATGTAAAAAGTTTATCTATTAATGTAAATGGATGTAATGTGGATCCTAGAACCTACATGTAAGGTAATAATGTTAGTCCACTGTATTAGAAAACAGGTTGGGTTCAAAATGTGATACTAGGAAACTGTGATATAAAGAGGAGAGTATAAATAAATGGTGGTTTGAGGTTCAGTTGTTCTCGAATTAGTACTTCAAATGATTGTATTGATTTTTAATGAATAGATTCATTTCTTTTTGTAGTTATTGATATTCCTCATGTGCATAGGTAGTCGATTGTATAATTTAGGGTCAAAGTATGTGGCGAATTTTATTTATAGTCTTGTTTGCATTCATTCATGTGTTATGCGTTTGTGAGATTATAGTTATAGGTTTACCTAATAGCCACAGTAAACATTCATACGTATATATTTTCCTAACGTTGAATAGGCTAGTTGAATATCTTTGATTTTCTCTCAACATTATTTTAATTCATGTTCTTTGATTACATCTAAATTATGTGAGGATGTTTTTTATAACCCACCCCAGACTATGATACAATAGCGTATAAGCCCACCACAGCCCAATCAATATAAACCAGCAACATGATGTCTCTTCTAGGAGTATTTCGGAGTTATTTCGAGAATATTTCGTAGCGATTGATCAATCATGACACCTGAATACTTGACTCATTCTATTTTATTTATTTGAGGACAAGAGCAATTTGCACTTTCTGGACATGTAGATTTGTGGATCATGAGAGAGAAAGAGAGAGAATATGCTTTATTGTTCAATGATACAAAAGCTTGTTGACAAAGTAAGGGCTTATAAAAATCTTAGATTGAGGTAAAGTAAAACAGACTCACAACATTATATAAAATCTAGCACATGAGAAGCATCTTACAACATATTGAATCATCATAATTGAACAAGTTTGAGTTGGAATGCATCATTATAAAATTCTTGTTAACTATAATAGAGTTTATCCATCAGGAGTGCTTTTACTCTCTTTCTGAAATGTCCTACGGATCTATTTCTTTGATGTGTTTTGATACCACTTCCATAAATTACTGAATCTTCAATTAGTGACAGTGATGGAAGTGGAAAGACGTGTGTAGGTAGTGTCAAAGTCGTGAATATATGATTTCAATTTTTGCAGATATTCTGGGAACATATGATATCTAGTGTAGAAAATAAGCGGAACGCAGACACATTTTTCCGACAAATTCATACCACAATTTCTTCAATAAGGACTTGTGGAAAGACACTTCACCAACCACACGAGTTTTTGCCCAAATATACAAGGTTTCTCAGGGTAAACGTTCATTAGAGGGTTTCGTGCTTCGAAAAAACTTAGAAATCTGAAGTTTTGGACTTCAAGGTAATTCACCAATCTGTGTCATCTTAAAATATTCTTCATATCACTTCCGGTTATACTGGATGTCGCCATTAGCTTTCTCATTTTATAAAGAACACCCAGTATATTATTCCATTTTTAGATTCCTGAGGAAGTTTCATGATGATATGAAAGATGTAGCCTTATTTTTAACATTGAGCCTTTTACCCATTTTCGACTGGTTGTGAGCATTTCTGGGGTAGACGGAAGCATATACTTTGGAAATCCACATTACCATATGAGTTATCAGTTATAGGGTTTTCAAAATTTGATGACGAATTACATCATTTTCATAGTTGAAAATGTTCGTTCAAATGTGACAAGTTGTGTTTATTTGATGGTTGGATATAGAATTAAATTCTGCATTGATCTGCTATAACTTTTCCTATTCCTATTTCCAACGGTTTCCTTGTTGATCCATATTATCTTTCTTAATGCAATTTCAGGCACTAACTGAAATGTGACACAAATGTGACATTTCATTTCCATTCATTAATTATTCATTTTTTATTGAGGCTGTGATTACAAAACAATGAATTCCAAATGAAAATATGAATAATCACAGAAATGACTGCTATGAGATTATTCATCAATTCACAGATCAATAGAAAAATAGTAAATTTTGAAAAAACTCTAAACATTGAAATATAATTACATGGAAAATACAATTTAACAATGAACATGAAGGAATATGGAACATGAATAATGAACTATAAGTTCAACAGAAAATGAAGATTCACAAAACGGTGAGCAATGAATTATTTTATTGAAGATATTTTTTGAACGACGATTCTTTGTCAGAATCTCAATATGTTTGTTCCACTTCATCTTTTGAACCAAATACCAAGGTACTTTATATGTTCAGTTTGATTCCAAAGTTCTTTCTTTTTATTTTGAAATTGAGGTTAATATAATGTTTATTTTTTTGTTTTTTTTTTTTTATTTAAAATATTATATTCGGTTGTATTGGCATTTATAGATGAGAGGTTAGGTTAGATTTTCGAGTCTTCATTGTTCATATTTTCTAAAGATATAGGATTCTTGTTTCCATGTAGAAGTATATATCGTCTGCGTATATGTTAGAATTACTTGCTAAACCAATCTATCGGACTCGGAGTTGATAGATTTGGTACTGGTTGTCCTATCCAAAAGATTTCTCACAGTGACTCTGAACACCATTGATTCCTAGGTTTTTAAAAGTGTTGCATTGTCAACCGTATCGAAGGCCTTTCTCAGATCAATGAAAACATTATCACATAATTTCATGTATCTAATCCTTTTTGGATTGAGTCTTTCTCTTGTGATACTGCTTGCGTGCCACTAATTTCTTGAACACAAAATTAATTTATATATAGCTATACTTTTTGTTGACAAAATCTACAATGTGTCTTTTGTGAATTTTTTCGATAATTTCAGAAAAGAAGAGAGGTCTATAGGTTGTTGGACCTTGGGAATTTCCACTCTAGCTTTTACTGAAGCATGTTTCAATTCATGTGAAAAAATTCCTGTTATGAAACATTCATTAATCAATTTCTATAATGGTTCAGTGAAATCATTTTTCATTTCAGATAATATTTTCTATTCTGATATGTGATATGATTTTTGGCAGAAATTGAAACATTGTTTCTTCGAACAAACAAGTAAAGCATTGGTATAAGAAATAGGTATAGAGAAATTCGACCATCCAATAAATACAGGGTCTCACGTTTCAGTTTCTGCTAAAAACCACATCGAAATAGAAAATATAGATTAACAAGAAAACCGTTGAAAATAGGTGTAGGAAAAGTTATAGTGTATTGATGCAGAATTGAATCCTGTATCCAACCATCCAAACAATACAAGTTGTCACATTTCAAAGAATGATCAACTATGAGAAAGATGTATTTTGTCATCAAATTTTGGAGACCATGTATGCGATAAATCAATTGGTAATGTGGATTTCGCAGGTATCATTCTTGTCCTTCCGTCTACCCCAGAAGCGTTCACCACCAGTCGAAAATGGGTAAAAGGCAGAGCGCCAAGAAAATAAGGCTACATCTTTTAAAATTTTCATAAGAATTAAGATTTTCAAGAAATAGTTGGAAATAGGTATAGGAAAACTTGATGGAACTCAATCATGAAATTTTCTCAGGAATCCAAAAATGGAATAATTTTCCGGGTGTCATATTTAAAATATAAGTGCTTCAGAATATTTTAAAATGAAAGAGAATGTTGAATAACCCTGAACCCAAAGATTCATAATTCTAAGTTATTGTTGACCACAACATCTTCTAACGAACGGCTACCGAAGAGAAACCCTGTGTACACCTCAACATGTTCTTGTCCACGTACAATACGATTTAATAATGAGGAACAACATTGAAATACACGAAAATCAAATGAAATCCTTCAAAAAACAAGACATCAATAATTTCGAACCATTGCTTCATATCCAGTATTCGATTTATTCATGTCAACAATGTCATAACCTATTTTATTCCAATGCTTTCAAAATGGATTGATTACCAAATGGTTTAACAAAACTGGAGGCAAGGATAGGCATATTCTTTTAGGCAGACACATGTTGGCCGTATATCGGTTTGTTCAGCTCGTTTGTTCTTTCTAAGGTCAAGGCCTCGGACACACGACCGGTTTTCGTCTAGTGGACCGTCAAAGCGACCACGGAGTGAAGAAAACACACGTGCGTGGTTAAAGCAGCGGGCACGATGCCTCAAAGACTGGTCTCGCCGCCTTGTCCGCCGCGCTCAAGTTTGACCGTCGTCCAAACATGATTGGATGGTTCATTCTTATATGTGAATATCGACAGCATAGAAGTTTATGATGAAAATGCTGTGTTGTTGCGGATACGTTCGTGTATAAGGCAGAGGAGAAAAAAAATGACGATTTTGGCTCCATTTCTGAACGAAATGAAAAGATACTTCTATATGCAGTGGATGTATCAAGCTTCATTTCGTGAGATTCTTGCAATCACTCGGGAAGAACTCAAAAGAAAAATATACTGTCAAGAGAGATAGTATCCCAATAGAGGAAAAACTATATCCCTCTTGCTATAATCAGCATTAATGATCCAGATGAAAGGTTTCTCCTCTATAGTATGAGTGAGCTTTTCGGTATCGTTATTATCGATAATCTCACATAGATGGCGCAAAAATAATCGCCCGATTTCCTGAGACTATATAACTTTTTTGTGAATGAATCGGCGGTGAATAGTTTTGATGTGGCCCTCCATAGTTTTTCCTGTTGAGTAGAGAAAATAATACAAGCCAAGTGATTCTCCCAGCACCACTGCCGTGTTGTCAAAGAGGGTTGAATTTATTATGAATTCATGATGGAAAGAAATTGAAAATCCGTTACAAATTTACTGGTCTTCATCAGCATTTCTTGGTGGAAAAAATATTTTTCAAAAGAAAATTGCTTGTTATTATGAAACTTACGACTACGCCAAAATAAAACGTTAATTTATTTCCATCTATTCCATTTGATTTAAAATCTCGAATGATAAGACAATGGTAACTTACCTAGGAAATGACGTTTTCATCACCAAATTCAAATTGTCTATTACACACCTCAAAACGTCCCACCTTTTTAACAAATCACCGCAACAGGAAATGAGCCAAGTTTCATATTGATAATGGGTATACAAAACTGAACACAGGTTGAATAGTACCGATAAATCGAAACGTAAATAATGGCTTAATCGCCGTTGATTTTCAATGTGTCGATACCAAATTGCGGTATTGCCATGTTATCCAAGAAGTATTGTGATACCCACGTTGGTCCACGAGCATCCAAGAAATTAACAGTGCTAAGTTACAGAATAGTATATTCTGTTGATCAGAACAAATTGAGAATCATATCATACCCCAAAACAATCAATATACTAGTATAATGAACTACATGAACTCATAATGGAATATAAATACGATAGACTATTATTTATCTTCTGATGATGCGTTATCAGACCACTGGCGACGGTTTGGTACCAATATTATGAATTCATGTTGGCATCAGAATATTTGTTTTACTATCCTTCTAGAGGGTTCGTTGTTCGGAGATTAGTATGAATCAATTACCACCTCAAAATAACTTGAAATTGTTTTATCACCCCGTGTGTCTGTGGCATGACTCTATTCTCTCTCTTTTTTTCTAGTTTTTGTGGGATTTCCTCCTCCTTCCTAAAAATGAAAATAGAAATTATAATAATCATCTCAATATATTGGTAGTTCAAATTCTCTATTTGTCAGTGACACCTTGTTTTCGAAAAAATGTTTGAAAGACAAATATGATATCAAAATGTCTACTCATCTTGATGTAGTGGATGTTTCGTAAAGAATCTGTGCTTACCACAAATATATTGAGATAATTATTATGGTTTTTATTTTTTAGAAACGCGGAGAGAAAATACCACAAAAACTAAAAAAATGAATATACCACCTCCTCGAATAACTTACAGACAGTATTCGCTATTTTTCATTTTGCAGGAATGAACTTGACGGGCAGATCGCGAGACCTGTCAGTGGGGCAACCGTACCAGCGGCCCGGCTTCCTAGCGATGGACTGCGACCCTTCGCCGTCGCGTCGCAGTCATCGCCAGCGCTACCAGGGCGGGCCGCCGTCGCTTCCGTACGCGCCCTACCCGGGAGGTGGAGCCAAGGTGGACACTTCCACGCCCCCTAAAACGCCCACAGTCAAGAACCCTTCCGACAAGGAGGACGGGTCAGTGGAGGGGGTGTGTTCGCAGAGTCCAATGATCATTCACTGAACGTTGCTTTTCTTCGGCCCAATCGAGTTTGCGTTGCGGTTCGTGTAGGAACTGACTGCGGGAGAATCGAAAGTATCTTGTCGCGGAAGGGAATTGTAGGTTTATGAGTAGTATGTCAAACGCTAGCGGGGTATTGCGGAGAAGGCCATTACGGATCCAACGTGATTCAGCAGTGGCGGTAGATGGGCACCCGATAAGGGAAGGCATTGGTCAGTCCGGTTAAGTTAGGTTAGGTTAAAATGATGCGAAACAAGCAATTTTTCTTGGCCATTTATATTATTGGAAAATAATATTTTTTGTAGGGTAACAACTAAATTCCAACCATATTTTCTAATGGAAAATTTTCAATTTAGTTACGAAATCATCAATATATGTTCGTCGTGTCGAAATTGGGTATGCACAGATTTGTTTATAATGAATGATCTGAAAATTACGAAACTAATCTTTCACTCCAGAGACGGTAGATTAGGTAGTGATAAATGAGCGCAGTTCGAAGTTTGGTGATCGAAACTTGGTTTGTCCGAAGTTGCGTAAATCCTAACCTTACTGTCATATATCAGACATCGAAATTTTGAAACGAATGCGTCTTGCGAACAACTCAAACCTCGGATATGCAGATATAATTTATTTTTAGGACTATTCCCAAAATTATGAAATTTCACATGGTACTCATTGCCTCGAGTTATTGACTGAATATTTCCTCGTTTTATTTCTTCAGGCAATGCCTCACCTAACATGCCGCCACTGTGTATTCGTATATTTACGAAAAGAAAGAAGAAATTGACCGAGAAATAGTTTCGTATTTATACAAAAAGATCGGGAATATCCCGTATGTGTCTTCAAAATTTATTCACTTTGAAAATGATGTGATCATAATTACTTTTGTTGATTCCAATTGATATGTTCACGGAAAATCATTCTAACATCGTAGCAATTGATGTGTGAAGGTTTCTACACGGTGACCGAAACTCTCAATAACCCTTGAAATAATTCTTCACTCATGAAATGCCGAGAACCGTGTTTTTTTTTTTTGTTTTTGGTTATAAAACCGTCCACAAAATTATCCTCTCTACTGCAGACACACCCTTACAAAATTTTCAAATGAGAGCATGGGTTGAAACACTTGAAAGTTCTTTCATCCCTGAAAATTACGTTATGTATTTATCTAGATCGATGCAAGTTCCAGATATTCGATATTGAAGAATCGTTATGCTGATGGAAACGGTTCTCGGCATTCATTGGGTATATAAATATTTCAAGTGTTATTTAGGGTGTTTCGATTCGAATGGGTCACCCTTAGCATTATGTAATTTGATGAAAATGCGAACTTGTAACAGTGAACATCTCTAAAACTGGATTTAGTGTTGAAAGTAACTACAGGACGAATAATGAAAATTTCAGCCTTAACTTTTTCAAATTGTTGAAATCTCTTTTTCTGAGTGTACCCTCATATGTATTGAGTTTTTTTTCTTCGATATTGGTGCTTTTGGAACCCTTTTTTGAAATGATGGCTCTTGAAATTTTACGATAAAATCGTTTCAGATTTCGCCTTTAAACCCCAATTTTCTCGTAGTCTATCACAACTCTGATTGAAGGGAAGCCAATTTTCTGATAGTCCCTTCGAACTATTGTTAATATATATTAAAATGAACATCCGGCTCAATGGTCAAGCGCTATCGATGTTTACCTTTGAGCAATTCATAGATTTTGTCAGACACCAAATTATTAAAACTCTTTTAGAACGAACATTTTTATTCACAAAAAATTTGTAATAAGATTTGTTCCACCTATCTAAAAACTGTGTTAATTCTGAACTTTTTTGCGACAAATGATACTCAAATATCTTTAACTGAATCCAGTGATTTGCCTTATTTCACTCAGGAAATCAATCAGTTAAACTCTTTTTTTTTTCAGAAACCAATTTTTCCAAATACTTGGTTTTAGAGTTTAGTATTCAGAAATTGATAAATTTCCTGTTTCAAATGAGAAGTGCTCATAACTGACAGTCTATCATACTTTCCTTTCATTGGTAGCCAAGATATTAGAAGGTTTTTGCAAGATTTATATATTCATACTTCGAATTGATATGCTCATTATAGCTTGATACCTTAGGTAACCTCAAATTCTGTAAATGCCCATTTTCTTAATGATTCGACATCATAAATGCGGTGTTACCACAAATTTCTGTAGCTAGGCTATCTCAAAGAATTGCGAGTGGCAACAAAAATTTCAAGACATGGCTGTCTGTTCATGATGATCACAATATGAGTATAAGGAGAGAGATGATTGTGGATACACCCCGATAGTCTTTGCCTACTAGTGACTGATACATGAACCAGGCTCGCATATACCTCGATATTTCCATTTTTTGTACATAATAAGGTAGTTTGGATTGTCCCTACAGTTAGTTCCAGGATCATAGTTAACTTTGCTAGACAGACTACTTTCGCATCGAGGAAGTATTGTGATTCGTGATTCGACTGATGACTAACGCAGTTTTTTATCTAGGCAATATTACGTGTTGAGTGTTGTTAATGTTAATCTAATTGAGGAAAATGAATTGGTAATATGCGAACAGTTGCTTGGTGAAGACGAAAAAATGTGCCGTTGCCTTTCGACGGACCCTGATTTTAATTTACTGAGAATTTTATTATATCAATTGAATAATTAAACGAAAAGTAATTTATGATTAGTATACAAATATATTGATTATAGCAAATACAGATGTACCTATACAATTTTGCTGTTGTCTTCATTCTAGTAGTCTTACTTTATTTCACAGTCTTTTTGGCAGATTCTGTATGATATGTCATAATGTCATGATGCTGTCATGAGAGTACGAATCACCTATCATTCCACAATATTTATGGCCCATATCCCTCAGTTTGACCATCAGATAATTATGACCAATTTCAGGTTGCAATTTTTGACAGTGTTTATTTATTAAGTAAAAAGCAATCTGGGTTCTTCATATAATTGAACGAAATTTATTTTTGTCAACTATGCACTCGTCATGAGTTTGATTACGGTATCGAGTGTTTCAAATCGAAGGTAAGAAAGAGATAATAGATGCTTAATTTCCGACTAACCTAATTACACAGATATCTACACGGACGCCTCAAAGACAAATGAAGGAGTAGGAAAAAATTATTTGTGTTCCATCACGCAGTGGAATACAGACCAATGAAAGAAGAATATGCTTGTGGCGCAAATCTGAAACAGTGATGGGTATAGTATCTCGAGACAGAAAATCAATGGTGAAGACAGCTAAAATCCAGAAATGGCAGAATCAATAGCAAGCACCCACTGCAAAACCAAGGACATTGAAATATGTGTAACCGTGGCCTGACGAAACAAAACAAAACATCAAATTCTTGTCAATCGGCTACGCTTAGGTCACACTACTCGCAGTTATTTGGTAAATCATACATAGTGTGTGTATGTGAAAACTGAGTGTTGAACACATCGTCACCGACTGCTCAAAATATTGGGTGCATCAAAACAACTGTGACTTCCTTCCAAGATGTATAATTTTATTGGCTCAAAATAATATAATACAAGATTTATAAGACGCTGTAAGAGAGCGAGTGTGACAATATGTCTTATAAAACGTGTGTAATATACTATTTTTTTATATTTTGCATCAATTCCTACTAGAAATGGCGAATCTGTGCAGGTGATAATAATATCGACTGAAGTATGTAAGAATGGTTATGAAAGATTCGTTACTCATCATGCGTATGAAATTGAATTCCGAAATAATCAACGAAGAACCAAGAATTCCTCACTGGCAACCATCAAATAACTTTGAGGATGATCCTATTCGCCTCATTCACAACAATGTTGAATATATTGAATAATCAGTATTGGCGTAACTGAAACACGCCCCTCTCCGTGGATGGTGTGTGCCAACCCCAGAAAACTAGAAAATAAGAGATTCAAAACTTCGTTTACGTACCGATTATAAAATATACGAGTGAAGCGAAAGCAAGAGTATAATACTGTTAACAATAATCGAAAATGGTTGCCTAAATTACCAGCCTCGAACAACATGATTATTTAAAATATAGGAGATTGTGAACCAAACCATAAAAGACCCAGAACTCATTTGGAAGGAGGCTTGAAATAAATAAATAAAAACACCTCAGAAGCGAAGCTTTTCCGCCATGTTTGAGAAGATGTGCCAGTAGCGATTTTCAAATCTGATAATCCGATCATATTGTGAAGATTTTGATTTTGATTTTCAAATTGCTGTAGAAATTATTTGTCATTCAACATTTAATGAACAATTACTGGTTCTGGTAAATAGTATGATATTTCTCTCAATGATGTATATATAAGAGTGATAAACTGAAAATGAAAAGATTCATCCAGTCCAACTGAAGTGTAATCCAACTCAAATCAAATAAAAAATATGATTATTAGGCAATGCACGTCTATGATGACAGACATTCACCTTGTGGGGACTTCTGGCGACTACCTATACGTGATATAGGTATACATATGTGTGTGTACGGACAATTCACATCGAATCTGATTCCAAATCTCACTGTCTTGATATGGTGTACTACAAAAATGGATACGTCATTGAAAGAAAAGGGTATCAAAAAGAACTCAAATTAAATAAAAAATACCTTATGATTATTAGGCAATGCACGTCTGTGATGACAGACATCCACCTTGTGGGGACTTCGGGCGACTACCCATACGTGATATAGCTATACATATGTGTGTGTATCTCACTTAGTCTTGATATGGTGTACTACAAAAATGGATACATCATCAAAAGAAAGGGTATCAAAAGGAATGGAATGTCCAACACCTTGTTTCTTCAATGAAACTGTCTTTGTCTAACACATTATGTAGTGCGAAGTACTTCATAACTGAATTATTTTTATTCAAAATCATTATCAGTTGTATGTAATGCTCCAACTTCTAATCAATAATATTAATGAAGAGACTGGCACAGGCTTAATGTGTCATATTTTTTTATGTATTCTTTAGAAAGTTCTTTCAATTTGTTATATCATTCCAAAATCGCGTTTGTCCAGCCAATCCCAATTGAATGAATCCATTACCTTTTACACTCATTTTTGTTTTATAATTATGATATATTTTTGCATTTCCATTTTATTCCTGTATTGTTGTATTTTTCTCTCTGATGTTGAGTAGAATAGCTTAAGCTAGACTTCGCCATCAGTTCAAGCAATTATCTTCAGTTATGATTTTTCATAGTAATAAATAATTATAATAATAATTAAATCACTGTCAGGCTCGAGACCTGTCGAACATCGCTATACCAAGCATCATTCATCAATAGAACGGCAAAGTTGTGGAATTCTTTGCCTAGTGAAGTCTTTCCTGATGCTTACAACCTCCAAACATTCAAGAAAAATTCCAACACCTTCCTTCTTTCCCAAAATTCCACCGCTGGCTAACACGATGTTCCTCGAACATCATAGGTTTCCCTTTCGTGTTGTCCACAGATAAAAAAAAAATAATTATTATTATCATTATTATTATTATTATATTGAAATAGATTGAATAACTTCTATTACATTTTTTAGAAACGAGGAGAGAAAATCCCACACAAAAACTAAAAAAATAGAAAAAATTATGATTGAAAATAAAAACAAACCTGATTAGGTGAATAACTAGATACAGAAAAAAGTATCTGTAAGTCTTTTAAGATATTTTTGAGTATGATCGCTCGAATGTCGTTCATATTCGTGCAGTTATTAGCTTCGTCCAAAACTGTTGGGTTGGTACTTACTTTTTTCTTCATCTGTAAATATACATAGTTGTATTATTACCATTTTTGGCTTTGTACATATTGTACATTTTGCATGAAAATTATCCAATTCATTTACTTTGCACTAAATAATGTGTTAGGCCTTTGGTCGGAAAACTTATTTACTGAATCGCCAAATATGTACATTACGATCAAAAAAATTGAGAGCCAAATCTGTTTATTGATTAAGCAATCGGATATCCAATTTTATTACCCAATTTTGTAAAGATGGATAAGTGACAATGATGAAGTGGCATTCAATTCATATAAACGGATACTCGGATATCTTCGAAAGTATTCTGAATTCTCGGAACATTGAAGCATCTATATTTGTTAAGCATCAAATGGCCCAATATGAGAAACCCTGTATCTCTCACTGTTACCGAGATCCTCATGCTTACATAGCCACGAATTTTTTAACATCCTGTATACAGAGTAACTCTCTGGGAACCTAATCGATCAATACATGGAAGACTATAAGTAGGGCGAATTTGAAAATTTGGTGGCATATACTACTGTTGATGGGGGCAATTCGGCTAAAATATTTTTAAGTTGCTGGAAGTTCCGGTTGTGCCGGCAGTTGATATAACTTGCTTATTTTTAATGGGACACCCTAAATTTCATTCCATTTTTAGATTCTACGAAGAATTATAGGCGAATTCCATTCATAATGTTTTATACCTAAGTGTAGCTATTTTATATTTGAATTTTATGTCAAAAATGACGTTTGCAGGCCTGAACATACCTATCAATTTCTCGTTCATGAAACCTTTAATTCGATTGGAGTTGGTTTCCTAATAGAACGAGATCTACTTTAGTGTACTGTGTTGATGTTTTGATGATAAATAAATTCAGTGTTATCATGAAGTAACATTGAAAATTACTTTGAATAAATCAATAAGTCATTTTTCCCATGATTTCATATCATTCAGGATCAAATATGAGGTTAACTTTGTATCAGATTGTATATTTCAAAAATTTGTAGTTTTCGAAATAATGGGCGAATTAACACCTCTCTGTTCCAGAAAATTCTTGAGTTAGTTATTCTCAGTTGGCCACGGCGCACGCGGTTGTGTTATAAACAATCATACCGGCACGTTTGAATTATTCTATTCTATTCCGGAACATACTGGGTGACCCAATGAAAACGAATCAAGGCCGATTTGACATAGTTATCGTTCTCAGAAAAAAAAACACACTCGAACCGGTCGATTTTCATTTGGAGGTGGTAATATTTTGCACATGTTTTCAACTTTTTCACTTCAAACCTCTCGAAGCGGTGAGCTCCAATACATCATTTTGAAGGTAATCGAAATCTCTCACCAACGCTTCTTTGTTTTTGGAATTCAATGCAGTAGTTCTCGAGAAAACGCGTTCATGAAAATAATCGGCTAGTGATGATGGAAAGTAACGCTTTTTTCCCTTTCATCGGTATATCTCATTTTGTAGTTAGAACGATATGTTCATCTAAGCAGTGCCTCATGTGTTTTTTTAAATCCTGTCCTATCCAACTTTACAAAGAGAATCATTTATTTTAATGTCAATTTCTTGATCTCTCAGTAAAATGCATACCTTGTTTCGTTTTCATTTGGCCACCCTGTATGTGATATATTTGCAATTCGATATTAGCAGAAGCAGAATAAACGTGAGAAAAATCATTTGGCTTGTTTCTATGCACTTTTGCTTCGACGCATACGAAGGTTTTTGAAGTTTTCTATAAATCCTCCAACAGTGTTTTGTGAAGGCTTCTGTTTCTGCGGATATCGCAAAGTAGCAAATGTGTCACATGTTCTTGAGATAATCCTATTACATTCACCATGAATAATGAATAGATTCAAGTTATCTTTATTCGAGTAATGACATTTCTGTGACACTTGACTGTTTCTAACACAACCGCGGGCGCCATGGACAACTAAACTCAAGAATACGCAATTTTTTGGAACAGAGAGATGTTAATTCGCCCATTGTTTCGAGAACTACAAATTTTTGGAACAGAAAAAATCACCCTCATTTTTGATGCTGAATGATATGGCATTAGAAAAATGACTTTTGATGATTTTTCCAAAGTAATTTTTCAATGATAGTTTCTGATCATCGAGAAGTCGCCTCCATATCATACAGGGCGTGCTGAAATTATTATTATATCCGTTGTTCATACAAGTGGTCAAAAGTTCATTTTCTCAAATGGTACCCATGTTCTTTACTCAATAAATTGAAAGACGAATGAAAATGCTACAAGATGACATAGCATGTCCCTACCTAAATCATCAAGTTTTCTTAATAAAGCCGCTTTTTGTGAAAAATATAATTTTATGAAAAAGATAAGATAGCCATGGAAATATCAAACTCATGACAGTTCGGTGGTATTAATGAGTAATTCAGTAATTGCTATATTGACAGTGTTTCAAAAAATCTCCCAGAATGAACGCGAATATCGATTATTCAAACGAAGTTCTCATGAAGTTATTTATTATACACGGACAATGTGATCAAATCATTGCCAGAACTTGCAGAAAATTCAATCAAATGTATCCTGAATTGACACCAATGTACAAGAGGTAGTTTGTAAGATTACAAAATAATTTCATCAACTATGGCTCAAAGTTTCCAACAACTTTATCAAAAATCAGCTTATCTAGCATATCTAGGTGAAGAGCTAAATTCATTGTGAAAGTACAGAAAATAACAGAATTAGGAGGAACGAAAGTACCAAAAGTATAAACGAAATATTACATTTTCACAATGAATGCTCGAAATATTGTCCATTACATTCTGAACATTTTAAAATATGCTTTTGTACGCGACTCGTGGTTGCCTTTTGAATTTCATGAGGATCCAAATCTTCAATACACCGCACTATTCGCCGTCGCAGTTCTTCTTTGGTAGGCACTGGAGTACTGTACACCCTTTCTTTTAAAACACCCCATAAAAAAAAGTCAAGCGGCGTGAGATCAGGTGATCTCGGTGGCCAGTCCCACGGACCTAAACGGCCAAATCAACGATCCTCAAACATTTCATAAAGTTTCCTGGAAACTTCCTGAGTTGAATGAGCTGGCGCCCCGTCCAGTTGGAACCATGAATTCCTATATTCCTCTAAAGGCAAATTTTCGAGGAAATCTGTCACAGTCGTCCTCAATATTTGAATATATCTCTCAGCATTCGGTGCGCCATCGTAAATAAAAAAGCTGATTTTATTATTTTTCAAAATTCAGAAAACATTTAGGTCAAATTTTACGTGAAAAATCATTTCTTTTGTTACATGAGGATTATGATCATTCCAAAAATGCTTATTTCTTCTATTGAAAATCCCATTCCTCGTGAATTTTGATTCGACAAGAATTCCGGATCCTCCTGGGTATGCATTAAGAGGGCTTCGCAAAAATGCACTCTCCGCTCGAAGTCTTCTGCATTGAGAGCTTGAACTTTACTGAATTTATACGGATGCATTCTGTGATTTCCCAAAATTCTTTGTACTGAAGCATGTGAAACACCCAAATCTTTTTCTGCACTAAGAATGGATGCTTCTGGATGTGCATGAAAATATGCCAAAACGTCAACAATATTGTCTTCATTCGAAGTAACAGGTTTTGGTAATGATGGAGGCGCTTTTAACTTTGAGCCATAGTTGATGAAATTATTTTGTAATCTCACAAACTTCCTCCTGTTCATCCGTGTCAATTCAGGATACATTTGGTTGAATTTCCTGCAAGTTCTGGCAATGATTTGATCACATTGTCTGTGTATAATAAATAACTTCATGAGAACTTCGTTTGAATAATCGATATTGGCCTTCATTCTGGGAGATTTTTTGAAACACTGTCAATAACAATTACTGAATCACTCATTAATGTCACCGAACTGTCATGAGTTTGATATTTCCATGGCTATCTGAAATTAACTCTTTCATAAAATTATATTTTTCACAAAAAGCGGCTTTATTAAGAAAACTTGATGATTTAGGTATAGGGACATGCTATGTTATCTTGTAGCATTTTTATTCGTCTTTCAATTTATTGAGTAAAAAACAGTGGGTATCATTTGAAAAAATAAACTTTTGATCACTTGTATGAACAACGGATACAATAATAATTTCAGCACGCCCTGTATGATATGGAGGCGACTTCTCGGTGTAAATTGAATACATCAAGCCTGTCCAAACCACCACTAAAATATCAACTCTTTATCATTCGAGAGCCCTGATTTACATAAGTTCAATTAGGGATATGTTTTGGATCATATTTAACACAAATTATTTTTTATCTTGAAAACCGATAGAGATAGGTATAGGGATTTATTAACAAAAGAGTATTGTAATACAAAGTCAATTCTAAAAATTTGTTAATATACGGGGTGTTCCATTCAAAAAAATGAAGTTACTAGGACTTTTTGATAGAAACGGCAACGTCGCCATTTCGAAAATATTTTAGATCGAGAGAACAGGTGATAAAATGTGAGATGCGAAATTTTCAGAAAAATCCTGCGTTGTGTTCTCCATAAACGTCTAACGTACCATCGACCGTGAGTTACCCTGTATTATTAACAAAAAATGCACATCAGATGCATTTTGTTCCATTGCACTTACCTGCAAATTTTCATAAATATAGTTATTTTAGTTCAAAAGATATTCACTTGGTTCCATACTGTATCCCAACCCTGTATATTCACTAATGGGAGAATGAAATACACTAGAAACGATAGGAAGTTTCAGAACATTTATTCATTTTATCTATACAATTGATGAACATTCAGATTTTGAATACTGCACAAAACTAAAAATGAAGCATTAAAACTTATCCCATTAAAACTATATTATTGCCCCAGTTTCATTATTTGTATGTGATACTAGAAATTTGTGAAAATATCACAAAATTTAGAAAGAATTGGGATGTTGTGAATTAGTATCAACTCAATCGATATATTTTCCTACTGAGTCAGATATAATATTGATTGAAATACTAATGCTAGACAATTTATTAACCACTCTTGTAACTTACGAAATAAATGCTTTATATACAATGTGATATATAATACAGTTTTAGAATAGTATATCTTCATCACCTTCATCCAACATGTTACCACTGGAAGCCTGTGCTTCGTGAAGGAGCCCAGCTGCTATCAGTGCTTGCTTTGCCTTTTCAACTTTGGCTTTGTGGATTTTCTTTTTGTCCTGGATTTTCTTCAGCCTATAGAATTCCTCTCTTTCCAATTCATCAAGCTCAGAAATGATGTATGCCAGTGTACGTTCAATTCTGGGAATTATAACTAGAATAAAATTTATAGTAATAGAATATTGAAACTTGAACAGTTTGATAATCACCATGTTCGATAGCATTCACTCTTCTGTTTGTTATCTTGATAACATCATCTAAAGTAACAAATGATGTTTGTAGAGATGCAAGTTCTACTAGTAGCTTAACAGCACTTTGATAGTTTTTCTTCAGTTTTGCTAACTGCTGACCTCCTCTTGCCAACCCAGCTAGCTCATATGTATCAGTTCCATCTTGATAGCTTTCAAAAACTGGCAAAGTTACACCTTTAAAAAAATATTTATAGATGTCTGTAGGTCCAAATATACAATTTTTAACCTGCTACATTGTCTTTTTTAGTCCTTATTTTGATCTGAGCTTTAGTAACATTTTGCAAAACTACTTGATTGAAATCGCCTGTAGTGAATTTAGCTTCTGCCAAAGAGAATGCTGCCTCCTTCATTACTTCCCCCATTAAAGTTTTTGTTTCTATAATTTTGTTCAAAATCATTCGGAATCTCATCTGCAAGGCATCTGCCTTCTTCTTCAATAAGCTGTGGCCTTTTTGTGCCCCCTTTAGACGGGCTTTCATCAACATTTGAGCCCTACAATAACAGGTCACTCCCATTAATATTAATTGATATAACTGAATTAGTATTGCACCTACCCTCTGGATGGGAAAATTGGTAGTCTTTCTCTTGCAGACATCACGTAAAACTGAGTATTTTGTTCAGAATTTTTTTAATTACGATAATGATATCACGAGCTTCTCACAAGGCCAAAAAATCCTAGAGTACTTGTCATGTATTCGTCGATTATTTACTGAGAGTCAGCTGACTTTTCATTGATGACGTTTCACGTCATGTGCCTCCGTGATACAAGAAAGTGCCAGTCTTCTCTCTTACCACAGCGTGATCTAAGGCACTCTCTGATAACACAAGAATCTCGCGACAGTTCCAACATGGCTGCATTACGCGCGAGTGTTCAAATTTCCGATCATTGAAGGAATCATTATTAGGATTATCATTGGAAGTGTATAATATCCATGAACAATAAAATGAAAGTTGCTGTTTCATTCATATCTATTTTTTTTATCCGTTTCCCAGTTTACATGATTCATCCATAGTATCATATGCTATGAATAGTAATATATACACTACATATCCCACATCGGTGATTGGGGTGAGGTGTATATTGAGAGAAAATGCATTGGATTATAATCTGTGTGTCAACGTATTCTTTAGACTAGCCATATGTTTTCCAGATTTCCGTGGGTATGAGATTCAAATTGGCAAGGGTGTCGGATTCAAGAATTGTAAAAAAAAATCAATATATATTTCAATATATATGCTTGTGAAAAATCGAAAGTAAAATTCTTTTCTCAAAACTATCGCTGGAATATTGTTTTGGTTTGGAAATTGATTACAAGCCATTGATTACAGTTCAGGAGTAGTCTATGAACTCTTGCCCTTTGGCACTCGTGCCTCTATTGCCTGCGGCAACAAGTTTTCGGAAATCTGTCGGAATTATTTTTAATTTATTTTCATCACTCTCTTGTGATATTACTTCAGATTCTTCAGGTAGGGACTTCATATGTACCTTTCATTCGATCTGTGCTAGTTATTACATTACAAGAATTATATTACCTACTAATAATTTACATCATTCCATCAGTTAAAGTTCGAAGTAGGTTGTTTTCATTTGATGGCAATGTATTTTCTTGATTTGATATATCTGTCATCTGTAATTTTCAGAAATGAGAATGAAAAAGTATATCTGATCATTGCAATATCAGAAAATAATCTATCGAATATCACATGCCGAGAGTTCGACAAATTGGAAAATAATTCTTGAGAACTGTTTTCGAACCTGTTGCCCTTTTGCAGGCTCTCGTTTTCGGCCTAGCAACGAGTTTTCGAGAATCTGTCAAATTAAGCACATTATAATATGTATCAAAAAGATATTGTTTATTTGTCACCTGTACATTATTCATTAATAATGAATTGAATACGGTTACTATAAACACATTCCTACTTCCTTTACGCACTGTTTGGCATTACAATTCCGCCGACTGGGATGGCTATTTCATGTTTTTTTCTGAGCATCCTTGGAGGAGAATGTGTTTTGAATAGGGAGATCCTACGCAATGTGCTGAAGAGATTTCGGAAATCATCATGCTGGGAATGGAAACTTACATACCACATAAAATCAAATCATTAACCACTGGTGAACCATGGTTCAATAGAACCTGTTCTATAGGGTCGTCGCTCTGAAGCAATAAGCAGCATACCTTCGTTGGCGCAGAAACCCATGCACGCAAACTTGAGCTGAATTTGTTGATGCAATCGAACGATAGATGAGTCTAAAGAGGCATACGTACAACACGAAGGTAAGATCAAAGCTCATAGAGTGCCCAAATGGTTCCCGTTCATTTTGGACCTTTGCCAAGGCAATCGTGAGGAATTTCACTTCTAGCTCATTTCCTCCCCTCCCCAAGAAAAAGCCGACACCTTCGCCAAAACGTTTGCAGACAATTCTACCTCAGATCCACGAGGCCAGAAACTTCCCAAAATCGGTACCATCAATAACCGTATGCCAGAAATTGTCTTCCGGCAACGCACAATCAGACACATTCTGCCCAGCCTCAAAAGGTCAAGAAGGCTATGGGACCTGACGGAATACGTCCTATTGTTCTCATTAAATGTGCCCCAGAACTAACACTAGTTCATTGCAGGTTGTTCACCCTTTCCAACAAACTCGGCATATTTCCTTCTAACTGGTAGAGACCTAGGGTTGAACCAATTCCAAAGAAGAGCAAGAAAACCCTCCCTAACAACTACAGACCGATTGTGATCTCTAAAGTAATGGAAAAAGCAATCAACATCGAGCTCATCCGATATCTAGAGAGCTCAAGATTCGTGAACGACCGCCAATATGGCTTTCATCACCAGAGGTCAACTGGAGACCTGCTTGCCTATGTGACCCATAAGTGGCAGGTGTCAATCGAGAAACATGGGGAGTCTCTGGCTGTAGCCTTGAATATCTCTGAAGCATTTGACCGAGTTTGGCATCAAGGCCTCCTAGCGAAATTTCCGACACATGGTTTGCCGCTCCAACTGTGTCTTTTACGACACCGTTGACGATCAATGGTAATCATAGCTATTGCGGATGATAGTACACTTCATTCCGCCTTTTCCTCTAGAGCCCCTATATCATCCAACGAGGCCAAAGACAAGATGGAGACAGGTCGATGCTTTAAATGAGGATCTGACAAGAACTCTGAAATGGGGATCTGAAAATCTAGTACAGTTCAATGCAACAAAAACTCCAAGCTTGTATTTTCACCACGAAGGCGGATCACACAATGCCCAAATTTGATGATGTCGGGTACCACTATTCCTATGAGGTCGTCAATATCCATGCTGGGTGTCACCACCAACAGCGCTCTCTCATGTTACGATCATGTGAGGTCCATTGCGAATACTGCTTCACAAAAACTTGGTTTTCTATTCCGTGCGAAGAGATACTTCACATCCCAGCAACTGCTTATGATCTACAAAGCACAAATTCGACCTGTCCTGGAGTACTGTGCAGATGTTTAGAGCTCAGCCCCCAAACATACGCTAAAGCTCTCAGATTCAATTCAGAAGAGAGCTATCCGCCTAGTCGATGATAGAATACTTACCAAATCATTGACCTCTCTAGAACATCGTAAAAAGGTCGGCGATCTCTGCATTTTTCACACATACTTCCACGGTCGGTAGTCAACGGAAATATCATCTATTATGCCACCACGTGCGATTCCTAGTAAACAAACTCAGGCTGGTCACATCTACACTGTCAAGCTCGAGACCTGTCGAACATCGCTATACCAAGCATCATTTATCAATAGAACGGCAAAGTTGAGGAATTATTTGCCTAGCGAAGTCTTTCCTGATGCTTACAACCTCCAAACTTTCAAGAAAAATTCCAACATCTTCCTTCTCAACCAAAATTCTACCGCTGGCTAACACGATTTTCCTCGAAAATTATAGGTTCTCCTTTCGTGTTGTCAACAGATGAAGAAAAATTCCTAATGCCCTAGGGTGTTGAGGGATAATATACAGTCTGCTCATTATGTTCGCCGATGTACTATGCATTTCAGTCGTTGTCTGTAGATATTATACTCAACAATATCTTTTTTCATCATGCATCCAAATCCATACAAGTTTGATCAAGTTTCAATTTGGATTTAATGAACCAAAAACACATATTTTTTGACAACTGTGCAAGATAAAAGTTAAAAACGACAACTGTCAAAGTCACAGATAATTCAAATCAAATCTCACGCAACACGGTCAAACATGCGTCAGCTCAGTCAACTGAAGAAAATAATTGGTTTTTAGGGAAAAATAAAATAGTTTATGCACTGCGTGCGGTATTAGATGATAACGCCCATCGTGTGATATCCGGCCCTCTGGCTTGATCAGTCACCCTCCTGGCGTTATCATCCCTATAACGCACTTGGTGTATGAATAACATTATTTTATGAATATCTTGGTGAATACGAGCGTTTGTGGTCTTGTCATTCATTCATTTGGTGGATATTAGAATAAGTCTTCTGATAGCTCTTCATCGTTTGCAAATTATCTGCCATCAACAAAAACATATCAATCCGAAAATATAAAATACGAGATTTTTATTGCAATTTTATTCTACGCTAGAAAAACAATTTTGTTCTTATTCCATTTCAGCTTTCATATCCTTGATATCGATATATATTTCACGTTGCTATGTTGATTATGCAACAGTATCTCAGTGATCACCACAGTGTTCGATTGAATCGAGACAGATACATAATGACAGTAGACAGAAAACAAATCCACCATAAAACATTTTGCAACTTCTTTGGTGTCTATTATCTCTCACATTCATACCGGTTCAGATTAAAATATATTATATCAATTAAAATTAAAATTAAATATACAGATGAAAACATAATAAAATTAAAAAAGGTTAAACATCTTCACGTTTATCACTAAAACAACAACAGTTTGTACAGTCAAAGTAACATTGCTATCTCTTGTTACCCCCATTTCCCTCCCCGTATTTCTGATATTGCAGTTGACGTATTTCATTAATGAGCTTATCTTTCTCATTCAGAAGTAAAACGATTTCATCTTGGGATTTCTGTAAGCAGAGGCGAAGAATATCAGACTCCTCTTTGGTTTTCCGAAGCATGCGGTTTTCTTCCGAAATTCTTTCGAAAGCCCCTAACCGCCTCTTCAGTTCTTCATTCTCTTGATCGAGTTGATTTCTAGATACTGAAAGGAATTGGCTGGTCCCATCTAGAATAAAGGATTATGGATATCAAATTAATATTCCACATGACGGAACACTCGATCTCCAGTTGTTTTGGAAATAACCACTTTCTCCTCCCGGACAATTATTACTTTCGTAAAATGCCGAATGACTCTCGGTGTATTATTATATCAGGCGTTCAAGTTCACATGAACCGGTAGCATATCTTGTCCATTAAATAATTATGAAATTTTGACGATCCAATATTCAGTAGGAGACATAAGATGCGATCTCGATTCGACCCTGAATTCTACGCGAAATTTGTTCATGGTTTGAGACAAGAAAATAGTCAAAAGAATTGCAAGAGGCTATGAAATTTTGTGTAGACCCAAGTCGGCTTCTAACTATATGTATATTACATGATATTATACAACGTAGCAGCGTCCTAATTAGATCACTCTGTAGTATTGTCTCCAGACTACCAAAAGTGCGCTATGTTCGAAGAAGAATCTCCCTGTATGCCATACACTAGAATGAATTCCCATCGGCGACCGGTTCCAATTCATTATGTTTCTAGCGCTGCTGAAGTGCGTTGTGTTTGTTTACGTTTACACTGTTGTGTTTCGAATACGTTACCGGTGGAAAATACTCATCAAGATGGGAAAGAGGAAACTGTCAAGAAGAGAAGCCGAGAAACTGAAAGAAAAAATTAGAAAACTGGAGAAGGCTATATACAGTACAAGTAAGTAATTGAAACAACTGATATGTGAATTGTTTTAGTATTAACTGAGGAATTCGGAATAACACATATACCTCAGTTCTTTCTGAGGTACTGTCATGGCTGCAGAATAATATACTAAAAGGGTTCTGTCATAGACTGAAGAATTCTATAGTCTATGGTTCTGTCTACCTTCGTTGACTCGATATGGATATTTCAGAAAATGTATGAACCCGGCACAGTTTATGACTTGTGTTGAGCCAACTCCTATCATCACAGATAAGAAGCGAACGCGTATAAAAAGGTGTATAAAAACGTCATGCATTCCTGTTATTGTTTTTTATATATATATATATATATATATATATATATATATATATATATATATATATATATATATATATATATATACAAGGGCAACGTTAGTTAACTGTTAGCCCAGGAAAGAGCTACATAGTGGAAATGGAAATGAATTGTGCTAATAATCTTGACTTATTGAATTGTTCTATAATAAAATGATGTGCTCATAGTTACGTCATAACATATGAATATTCTTAGGTTCCGACTCCAGCGAGATATAATCCAGCAGGATTCCTCAACAAATCAGGAGATAAATCAGGTTGTCACACAAGCTATTGTACACAACCCAACAAAAGGTCAGCACCAGTTACTTGAAAACTCTTCAGACCTTGGCATAAGCCCCAACACTGCTTCAAGTCAAGGACCCCCTCATTTAGAAGATATAGCTTTGGGATACGGAAATTATATTTTGGAAGGACTCGACAAAGATCTCGAAACATCACTGGTAGAAAAGTGGAAAATTCCGGAAAACTGCACTTTCCTTACACCGCCGAAACCAGACCATGAGGTTTTTGCACTGATGAGCGTATCTTAATCGAGAAAAGACAATGTTCTTGTAGCTGTACAGGAGCTTTTGTCAAACGGTATACCTGCACTAAGTAGTTACCTTTCAAAGGCCATACAAAACGACTCCAATAATTCGGATCTGGAAATGCTGGTCAACTCTGGCCAAATGTTATGAAGTTCATCGCACGCTAACACCGCATAGACGGTTCAGACTAAATTACCTAATGAGCAGCCAAATTCAACAGATAGGTCAAAAGAGCAAGACAGACGAATTCTTATATGTTGAATACTGTCTGTAAGTTTTTCGAAGAGGTGGTACATTCATTTTCCAGCTTTTTGAGGGATTTTCTCTCCTCGTTTACAAAAAATAGAGTAGAAGTTATCAAGAATTATTTCAATATATTTGTAGTAAGGACAGATTTTGTGATCTGCCCCAAAATGGCACTGCGCTTGAAATTAAACCTTTAGATACCTGAAAGAGAAATTCTCTATTTGTCAGTGACACCTTGTTTTTGAAAAATTTGGAAATACAAATATATTTAATAAGAATAAAACCTCTACTTATCTTGGTGGACGTTTCGGGAACAAATCTGCTCCCGTTCTCAACACGATTAAAATAATTTTTCTTTCGCAAAATTTTTCAATATGCTGTCGGTTTTGACACTGAGAAGTGACAATTTGGTAGACGGAGAAATTCTGGTAACAAGTTGTTTTCATTCACTGATATTGAATTTTCCATTTTCATACTCAATTTCCAGAAGTGGGTGCCAAGTTCTATCTATATCAACTGAACAAGAAGCAATATTATTGTCTCCGTTCAGGAGAATGCAAGCAGACTCTTTGATTTTCCGTTTTTGGTTGTTGTCTTCTTTTCCTATGATCTTAATATTACCCCAATCGGCCATATGTTGTTTCATTTTCTACTGATAGAGGCCTGCTGGTTTCAAATATTATACCGGTGAAACCAGCAGGCCTCTATCAGTAAGGATGAAAGTTCATGAGAACAATATAAAAAATAAATTTAATTGTGTTGAGAACGGGAGCATATTTGTTGAATGAATTACTGGCTGAGTGTCTTTTTGGTAGTATGTCAGGTTAATTTCAATACTGTAACTTTTCTAGTGCTTGTGAAAAAAATTGTTGAACAAATTTTATGTACCACCTTCAAGGGGCTGTATCTTGACATTGGATGCTCCAATGAAGTTTCTTTATATGAAAGATCCTATCTTTTTTTCGATGAGGAATCACCCCCTCAAATGTTTTACACTTATTTGGTTGCATCATGTATATACTCAATACTTTGTGGCGCAATCCCAAATTCACCTGTGAATGATATATTACGGAACTACAAATAGTAGTAATCGTTTGTTAGTGAGGCTAGTAGGTACTGGAAGAAAACATTTCAAGTTTTGAAATTCCTAGACGACCGCTCATATAATGAGCAGAAACAATTCTCACACTCACCTTATTCAAACGTAATTATTTTCATCACTTTCAATCAATAATACTCACCAATACCGGATAAAATCGAATTCATAATATCAGGCAGTATATTCATAACCCCATTCTCATCTCTTAATATGCTCATACGTGTAATATTCAAATTGATTGGTACAGAACCAGGACACGTGATATTCGCTGGGGGTCGATCATCATTCAAATGAATATTAACATTTTCTAAACCAACCTGGAAAATGCCATGAGATATATAATGAGACGTACAAAATCATATTCTTGGAAAGCTTACCTTAATAGGGAAGAAAATAGGCATGAATTCGTCCTCTATGAGATCAGTGAGATTCATCAAAGTACTCATATTCAAATTCAAAGACATTTCCTTCACTTCCATCGTGAGCAGATCTTTGAAAGCCTTGCCGAACTGTTGCCTGTCAGTCAGATCTAATCCCATTATATGCTTCGAACTTGGAACAGCAAGGTTATGGTCTAGCCGTAATTTCACTTTGGACGTGGCAGTCGGGGGGTTCGAATTCCAAACTCTTGATCTTGTGTTGAATTTACTCTAAAATCAAGTATTCAGGAGGTTAAATTACTCATTACTTACAGATAATTGAAAAGTTATCCCACAATCTCACTTTGAGAAAAAGACATGCCAAACAAAAAAAAACTGGAAATGCTAATGTGGAATAGAATTTCTTTCAAGTAATAGCTGAAACAATCGAAAAAAAATATGAAATTCATGTCAATTATTTAGTTAAGGTCAAAAATCCGAAAGAATAATGAAAATTTAGTTTCTTTTCTCCAAAAATCATGGGAGTTTTCTCACATGTTAACGACTTAGGATCACTAACGTTATGGGGGATTTCAGTCGTGAGTGACGAAATCGTATTTCACAGGGTGTTCGTAAATATTATGTACATATGGAAGGACTGAATATTAATGAGAACATAGGTCTGCAAACTATTCGTTACCGATATACAGAGTGTATAGTAATAAATCCTTGCTATAAAAACCGGGTCATCCCAGCATTAATATTCAACAGGTATAGCTGACTCAATGGTCAGAATTAATAAGAACATCCAAATGAAGCCAGAGGCTACAAGACATTTTAAAAATTTTTATTTCGTCTAGAAGTCGAGATCTTGACTAGTTAGATATTGGTATGATATACATAGATGAATAGCAAATTTCATCACCATCCAAAATCATTAATCACATACAGGGTGTTTTATTTGAAAAATCGACTTCCGGCCACTTTTTCATGTGAACGAAATGTCGATATTTTTTGACCACCGTGTATTGAAGTATGCAAATGCAGATATTTGACCAAAATTCGGTACATAGTACTTCTGCAAAGGTTTAATGCTTGACCAAGATGCCGAAGTTCCTGGATTCTCGACCACAGATTCCTTTACATTCTCGGTGCCTACATTGTCGAGTGATCGACAGGGACGACGACGAACAATGATCATCTGATCTATCAGCGGGAATTAGGTCTCAATTTCTGTAAGTAAACTATCGATTCATATCGCGCATATATAATGTCCTTCCTGCACATATCTTTCTTGTTTCAGTCGGTTTTTGTATCTAATGCGCTAAATGCTACTATGATGGTCAGCCCAGCAAAAAAATAGTTGATCTCAAAGGTCAAAAATGTATCTATTAATGAGTTCAAATATTAAATAAAATTCTAGAGTGCTTTCACGAGGTGATTCTGAATTATCTGGTTGAGGAATAGATATTGGTTCGTGTACCTGCATCATTAATGTTGACATCGTAAATAATAAATAAAATTAGGTAGTGTAAATTTTTTTCACAATTTGAAAAGTGTTGAAAAGCGTTAATCATTGTTGAACGTTTAGAAATAAATAACTCCTTGGACTTTTGCTTGATTGAGGACCATGAAGGTTGGATCACAAAAATCTCATATAGTTTACATGAAGTGCGCGAAATATATGTTTCGCACACTATTTCGCGTACAATGTCATGGTAAGGAAGGAAAATGAAAAATCAATGCGAGAACCTTGTCAGTTTTTGACGTTTGTAGAAACACAGTAATTATATATATGGGGAATTTTTTCAATGACATACCTGGAATTCATCCCAAGGAATAGAAGGGCAGTCATCACAAACCAAATCTCCGATTTGGATCTTCAATGCTGAAGAATATCCCACAGACTGATGAAGAAACTCCACAGTTTTGAGTTTGAAAGTGGATACTGAAATCTAAGACATATAATCATATATCAGTTCTCGATCGAATCTCCTGACAGTGTATTTAAGAGGGAAACTAACGAAATATACACACTAGTGAGATTTTATTGAGGCAGGTAGGTATACTATTTTTTACGCAACTAATGAAGGTAAAACATGAATGAAATTAGATTCGGTTATGTAAAAAAAATATGTATCAATCGTTATAATAGATATGAGGAAGACGCTGCAATCCTTTTTGATTAACTCATAAGTTCATTCAAACCCTTGAATAATTTCATCGTGAAACCATCGTGAAAATCAACTATGAAAAGTAAGACAAATATTTTCATTCTAGTCTACTCCACAAACATGAAAATGCAGAACGATTCTCATTGAATCATAGCACACTTGACGATCATCATAAAAAAGGGAATAATAACGATTAATAACGAAATGAACGAATCAACACCACAAAATGTCAATAAAATGCCGCATATTTGAAATAACCAATCGCAGATCGTCATGTGAGATAAGCCATCAGCTACAGCTGCCGTAACGAACCGCCACTCATAGTTCTACTACACTAGATTCTCTAGACGTACAGCACTTACCACATCTTTTCTGCGACCACTTCCACTCGACAAGGAGTGATCACTGGCCGATGTAATGGGGCTCTTCTCTTCTACAACTTCAATGGCCTCCTCTACTCTGTCATTGTCGAAGTAGAAATCTTGGACGAGAAACATAAGATCCATTCCGGGGGCGTCTACCTCCAAATTTATGTGAACGAATTGTTCGGAATCGCTGGAAGCGTCACTCCTAGTGGACACCGTGTCACTCAGATCATCGGGGCTGGGTTTCAAAGCGCTATCGATCGAGGACATCAAGTTGGTGAGGCCCTTCTTCATAGAAGTCAAACCTTGATGACATACGAATGAACATACAATAAGACAATTCAGGTATTTTACATCCAGCATGGGTATTTTGCTGGAACTTGTGATAAAACTTAGTCATTTTGTGCTCAATAAAATGGTGTTAGAAAAAATAAACAATTCGCAGCGATCACAAAAAAAAACACATACAAATAAAAGATTGTGGAATGAGTCTGGCATCACGCCACTCGTTACCAACTTGAAACGAAAGCACGGTTGATTTTAGTGAGTTGTGACACGAGTAATTAAAAAATTCAATGCATTTTCATCATGATAACTCACAGATTTCTCGAAATTATGCCTATTTGGAAACCTTTTCTCAATGGAATGGTCTTTCAACTTTCATTTCATACATAAATTGAAATAAACAACGAAATGAAGCAATGAATGCTTCTGTACTCAGACTCGTTACTAGTTCGAGGTGAATAGCATGGGTAGTAAAACAAATGGATAGTGCTATGTAAGGTTTTATGGTACTACCTCCTCGGTATATCTTATTTTTAAGTTTGAATGGGCCAGCATAATCTACACCAGTGGTGAAAAATGGTGGATTCTGACCTATGATTGGATGTTCATTTGTAGGGTTTGCCCTGAAACATGCAATACAGTTGTGTAAGATTTTACGAGCCAAATTCCTGCCACCAATAGGCCAAAAACGATCTCTAATTGAAGAAATCAATAACCGTTGGCCTGCGTGGCATAGTTTTACATGTTCTTCTCAAAAAAGTAACTCGGCAAATTTATGCTAGATGATTTTACAATTGGATGTTTTTTGTTGTAATCAAAGTCGGATTGTTGTATGCGACCACCTACTCTTATAACTCCGCTCTCATCCAAAAAAGGCATTCAAAGTTGACAATCGCCCTTTCGTTATCAACTTTCTCTGTAACAGGGTTGTAAATTTCCCAGGAAAATTTTCTTTTTGGTATAAGTATACAAGGCGTATTAATGCAACTTGTAATTCTAATGGTGTCAACGTCTCTGAAAATTTTTAATTGGGAGTTTTACAGTTTTTTATGAACCTTAGACATACGGCCATGAATCGGTTGATTTTATTCAAGTTGATTATTTCAATGATTTTTTCTTCTCTGGGAGATCCGAGTTGGAAGATAAAAATTTTGGAGGCCATACTGCCTGACTCTTCGAAAGCCAATAGGTCCCTTTCCACCAGGACTCGTTACTTATCAACTGAGTAGGATAAATTCCTCGAGATACAAGATCAGCTGGGTTTTCATCGCTTTTGACATGATTCCATTGATCCAATTTAGTTAGATCCTGAATTTGTGACACCCTATTTATAACAAAAATTTGATATGAATTGGGTTCAGATTGAATCCAACCCAAAACAACTGTTCAATCAAATGAAGCTCGTATTTTTCGAATGAGTAGTGCCAAAATAAGTGCCCCGCACAACTCCAATTTTGGAAAACTTATGGTTTTCGAAGGAGTAAGTTTTCCTTTGAGGTGTCAATGCTTCGAAGGTACACACATGTTCCGTAAGCTTTCGTGGAAGCATCTGCGAAACCATGAAGTTCAATAATCATAGGATTTTTACAAACAACAAATTTTTAACGTGTCAAACTGTGCAGCTCTTGTTTGAATTGCATTCATTCTGTCAATAATCTTCTAGGTATTTTTTGGTCCCAAGTGATTCTTAATGACCATAACTCTTGCATAATTAATTTTGGAATGATGATACTTGCACTCAATAACCCCAAAAGATCGAATATTTGAGCTATTTGAGACAGAATGGTTCTCTTTGTTATGGTCGTAGAAGCTCGTAAATTTCCAATTTCATAGAGAATAAAATATCTCTTTGACTTGACCAATAGAGACCTAGAGTTTCACTTTGTGGATTATCTCCAAATTGGATAATTTGGATATTGATATCGATTTGGATTGGATTTTGATAAGTTTCGTCTGATTCCAGCGCTTTCAATAACTCGGCACTATTTAACTTCCATTTCCTCAATGGAAAACCAGCGGATTTCAAAATGTGTGACACATCTTTACAGATTTCTATATCTTCTTCAACAGACTGAGCACCAGATACTAAATCATCTACATAAAATTAGTAGATATTACTCTAGAAGCTCTCGGATTAGAAATAGTGCATTCATTGGCTAATTGTTTCAAGCAACGAATTGCAAGAAAAGGGCTAGACGTCAGTCCGAACGTCACCGTATTGAGATTATATTTTTGTACACTATCGGATATATTGAATCTCCAAAGAATTATTTGGAGAGGTCTTTGATTTTCATCCACCATTGTCCATACATTCGAGCGATATCTGCACGAAAAACAATGTTGTGACAGCGGAATCTAAGGAAGATTGTGACCAAGTCTTCCTGGAGCGAAGAACCCACATGTTGAATTTCATTCAATGATACACCAGAATCAGTTACCGCTGAGCCATCAAAAAAAACCCTGACTTTGGTTGTGGTGCTAGATTCTTTTATAACGGCATGGTGTGGCAGGTAACATAACTGATCATTATTATTCTGATTTTGGACCAATGACATATGTCCTGAGGATTTATAATTTTCCATAAATTCTTGATATGCCTGCTTCAATTCAGAATTTTTTGAAAGTCTGCGATCCGTGGACAACAGTCTTTTCAGAGCTATATCTTTAGATTCACCAAGAGTAGACGGGGATTGTTTAAATGGGATGCTTAATCTGAATTTGCCATCTGATCCTCGACGGAACGTTTCCTGAATTGACGTTTTGCATCGTTGCTCATCTCCAGACTAGATAGGATTTTTATTAGAGGATTCTTCTAATTCCCAAAATTTTGCTAACTGGTTTGGTACTTCACAATCAGATTCCGTATTTTTGATAAAATGACAAGTACTTGAGAGTTGTGACGGTGTGGATTCCATGGTACCTGAGACAATCCACCCAAATCGAGTGTTTTGCAAAGTGTATCAATTTTTTCGAAGAAATTTGGATCAGTGAATAATAGATTAGACGGAATTTCTAGATTTTTAGAATTAATTTCTTCCACAGGAATATTTCCTCCCAATATTTGGAATAACAAGTTACAAGTTAACAAGTTACTTCGTGTGTGAAATAATTATGCATAGATTTTACTAAAGCATTACAACGATGTTTAAGTAGTTTAAGTACGGCGCAACCGATTGACCTATACCAGTTCACTATCACATTGACAGCGAAAGATTTCAAATTCAACCGATCCATCAAATCATATGTGATGAAGTTGTGAAGCATTATCTGATAGAGCTCTGCATTCTTGATACCGACCTGTTACATCTTGGAATAATATAATTGCTGTAGATAGAGATAACTCGATCAGAAATCCAACATAATCTGGTGAATATTTGAAGAAGAAAACAGCATTCTAGTGCATTTGAAGCTAGATATAAACGAACATATAAAAACATACAAAAAGCAGCAAGAGGTAAGAACCATCAGTGTTCAATTTCAAGTATATTTTTTGTTCTAAAACTACAAAAAAGACTGATATGAAAACGACGAAGTCGACAATAATCTATCAAGGAATATACAGGATGTATCTATAATGAGTCGTCAATACTGCAAAACTGCAACAAAGTTAATAAAGGATAAAGCATTATGTGCCAAAACTGTTTGGGATAGTTCCATCGTGATTGTGCACGAGGAAATAAAATATTTTTCCTAACTATGCAAAGATCCGAATGGAAAATGTCACCTCTGCATTTTTTGTACAGCCTCTGTTATTCCAATAAATGAAAGTAAGCTGGATGATGTCCTGGGATGTCAGATGGAACAAATGAAAGAAGAAAATGCAAATCTCAAAAAATATGATGAAGAGGTGGGTTCATTATAAAATGAAATTGAAGAGCTCAAATATCTGAAACATGATTTGCTAGCAATTATTTACAAAAACTTATATATATATATATATATATATATATATATATATATATATATATATAATAACTTTAATTTTCATGATATTATTACGATCTTCCTATTAGAAAGATCGCCGATTAAATCGCTCGATTAAAACACTCCAACAAAATAATGAAATCAATTTGAACTCCACTATTCATCTCAAAGTATATCTTCGTCGTGAGCTCATTTCGACTATAACACTAGCTCAATTCTTCCTATCTGTAGCCAGGTATTGTTGTGTCTTCTCTCACTCCCTGAAGGGATAATAAACACTAAGTTTGATACTATATGTCATTTATTCCATACACACATATAACCTATGTTCGAGAAACGATGTACACAAGACTGGTGCAGTCACTGATGGTTTTTTGTTTCGCCAAAAACACTAACGGCATTTTCCGCTATAGATAGATTTAGATAGATAGATTTTATTTTCATCCTAATATGTACAAATACATTTATGACGTCCAATGGAATTATTAATAAACTATAGTAAAATAAAGGAGTGTCAGCTAAAGTAAATGTGTGATTAAGAAGATAATGTACAGATAAAAATATTAAGATGAAAAGATAATGTATAGATAAAATATTGGCTTTCGAGTAATGAAACTCCCCAGAAGATGCCGACATTTTTGCCGATTTCTGTACACATAGTTGATGTTTTGAGATTGTAATAATGTAGTATGATCATTAATTGAGGAGTCCTAATTTACTACTTCTGAATCAACGTTTTTATAACACTGATTGTGCAATTATCAATAATACTGATTTTGTTGTCATTTTTGTGTCGCCATCTAACAACTAACATATGAGTCATTTTCCACAATAACAAATGGAATGCTGTTATCAAACTATCAAGTTTTGGTAGAAGAAATCAGATAGGCAAATAAACAGAGTAGCTGCACCAGTGCTCCCTGCATCGTCGTTCGAGCCTACGTATCGTATATTTATACATCGACTATTAACATACACGCGCCCTATCTGGTCTCTGATACACAACAACCATAAATAAACCACTAAGTTTATACTGTCTGTAAGTTATTCGAGGAGGTGGTACATTCATTTTTCCAGCTTTTGGGTGGGTTATTTCTCAACGTTTCTAAAAAATAAAATAGAAGTTATAATTATGTCAATATATTTGTAGTAAGGACAGCTTTGTGATTTGCTCCAAAATGTCACTGCGATTGAAAATAAACCTTTAGATTTCTGAACCTAAAAGAGGAATTCTCTATTTGTCAGTGACACCTTGTTAGAAAAAATGGAAATGCAAATATATTTTTAATAAAAACAAAACTTCTACTTATCTTAGTGGACATTTCGGGAACGAATCTGCTACGGTTTTCAACACAATTCGAACACTTTATCCTTGCAAAATTTTTCGATGCTAAGTTCTTTGACACTGAAAAGTGGCAGTGCTTCCAATGTTCTTAGGTTCGGCAACTCTGTATAAAAATTTGTCCGATTCGATAGAGGATCCTGTAAAATTTACGGAATCAAGATACTATATAAGAGTCCAGACACA
Organism: Gastrophysa polygoni; assembly: GCA_963576655.1. NCBI lineage: Eukaryota > Metazoa > Arthropoda > Insecta > Coleoptera > Chrysomelidae > Gastrophysa > Gastrophysa polygoni. The sequence continues at coordinate 12,786,750 of OY755083.1, read as the reverse complement.
AAATGACAGTCATTGGTGTTTTTAATTTTTCGATTACTCACCTGGCAAAGTGATGGACCAGTCACTCTAAAATTTTATGATCGCCAAAATTAATATTACGAAAATTAAAAATGATTTCGATATTTTGCTTGTCCACAACAATTGGAAAAATTCATTAGAAAGTGGGTTGGATAAATTCAAATTCAAGAATTATTCATCAGCAGATGAGATAAGAGTAAATCAGCTGTTTTGGTTCAGTTTGTTGACACCGTAGTTCGTGAAAAAGTGATGGGCAATCGAAAAAATCTGAAATCAACAGGGATATCCATGCAGGAAGATTTAACAAAGATGAGGCTGAACCTAATGAAAAGGGCAGTGAATAAATTTACCAAATCAAATGTGTGGTATCGCCATGGTAATATTTATGTGAAATTCAACTTAAATGTGCATCGCATCAAGCAGGAGAGCGATCTTCTCTGCATCAAATAGGTACTTTCCACATTTTGTTCTACCATTACAAAAATGCTTCAAACATGAACAATTCCATTTTATTTCTTACATGTCTGCCATTTATTAATATCCCACACTCAAGGAAAGTTTTATTTTTACCTAGATGTAGTGATTATTTCTAATAATTTTCAATTACATATTACTTTTATGTTTATATTGCTAACAGGGAGGCTCAACCATTTGTAGGTGTTTGAATTTAGTAGTTTGCGAGTTTGATAAGTTATAAATATCCTAATCTAATATCATCATATTTGGCACGATTGCATATAACTTTATATATTTTGGGTTTTTTCTTTTTCTTTTTTTGCACATCAATATGACCAAACGTAAGATCTTAAAGTTCAATTGCTTTTTTTCTTTTTTCTTTGTCTTCCCATCACTATATTTCACAAAAACAAAGTATTCCGAATATTTTTCAGGGTGATGTTTGTTTGACTTATGTAAATTCCATTTGACTTAAGCAAATTCAGTTAGTGTTTGTAATACCTTCTATTCCTCTTACTGTTATTTCCTTCTCTTTCTTTTGAACTCTGCTAGAGCACTCTTCAACAACACGTTCAAGTGAAATTAAATATATCACATATTAATGCAAGATCATTGGTAGCAAACTTTCTGGAATTCAAAGATGAGGTTATCAGTACAGATTGCGATATTGTGGGGGTTTCAGAAACCTGGCTGCATTCTGGCATATCGAGTGATACTGTACATCTACATGGTTATACATTCATTCACCAAAATCGTCTGTCCAGAGGCGGAGGTGTTGGTTTATACATTCGAAATAATTGGAAATATGATTTTCTCTTCAGTGAGTGTAATGATTATATGGAATATATTTGGGTGAAATTATATCTCGAAAACTACACGATAGCCATCGGTAGTCTGTATAGGCCTCCAAATTCTAGTACCAGTGAATTTATGGATAGCATTGAGGATTTATTCTCAAATGTTTACTCAAATTTCGACAATATCATTTGTGTGGGTGATTTCAACATACATATGTTAGATATTGCATCAAATGTAACTCAACAGTTCAGTTCTATTATAAGCACATTCAATTTTTCCCAAGTTATTAATGAACCTACAAGAATGTCAGATACATCTATCACTCTCATTGATTTGATTATCACAAATTTTGGTTCTGAAGAATATCGCTCTGAAGTATAAAATAGCCAAGTATGTTGTGAGTTCGATTTGTATATTGAAAAACATAATGACAAGAAAACCATTTCTTATAGGGATCTGAAAAGCATAGATATGGAACGTTTTCAGAGGAAGCTTCAGAAATTACCCTGGTTTAAAATTTTTCAAACTGACAAAATTGATGCTGAAGTGGATATATTTAATAATAATATTGTCGATCTCATTGATCATTTTGCCCACAAAAAAACCTTCAAGCCAAAAGGTAAAAATTATGCACCATGGATAACAGATACTATTAAAACCATGCAAAAAATTAGGGATAGAGCACTTCAGAAATTCCAGAAGAGTCAATCGACACACCATTGGTCATTTTATAAACGAATGAGAAATTATACAACAAATCCAATCAAAGCTGAGAAAAAAAGCATATTTGAATCATAAATTGAGCAGCTGTACTGCTAAGGAGAAATGGAGTGAACTCAAAAAGTTAAATGTGACAAAAAGTAAAAACCACAACATTCCAGATTCTCTGAACGATGTTGAGAACGTAAATAAGTATTTCATTGAGTCTACGAAAAGCCCTACACCCTCAAATGATGTATTGATCAACTATTATAGTAATAATATTAAAAATGGAACAGGAAACAACTTAGTTTCACATAAGTATCTGAAGATTTTGTTCATGATATCATACTGAAAATAAAATCACTTGCATATGGCAATGATGATATCAATATTTTGATCATTCAACTGTGTTGTCCGCTAATAATTCCTATTATCACTCATATAATAAATGAATGTATATCCAAAAATTATTTTCCTAGTAAAGGGAAGTTTGCAAAAGTTATCCCATTACCTAAAATCAGTAGGCCAGTGGAATTCAGTGATCTGCGATCGATCAGTATTTTACCGACCTGTTCGAAAATTATAGAAAGAATAATAGATACACAAATCAGAGACTTTCTAAACATCCATATTATTCTGCCCCCGAATCAATCTGGATTCAGTAGTGGATACAGTTGTGCAGCAGCGCTTTCTGATGTATTAGATGATATTCTAGAGGCAACTGATAAAAATCTTATAAGTGTTCTAGTTTTACTTGATTATTCGAAGGCTTTTTATTTAATAGATCACGATGTACTATTATCGATGCTTCATTTTTTCGAATTTAGTTATACAGCATGTTCTCTAATGGCCTCTTACTTGCACAATAGAACACAATTGGTAGAAATGGAGGGAAAAAATCTACACCTATGAAACTACTTTCCTCTGTTCCTCAAGGGAGTATTTAAGGTCCCCTATTATTCACATTATATACAACAAATTTTATCGATGTTTTGAAGTACTGCGATTATTATTTTTATGCAAATGATACACAGGTGTATTTCTCTTTCAAATTTTCAGATTTGAAATTAGCAATAGACTCTATTCTCTATTCTATACTCTAAATCCATCTTAATCTGTTGCTATGATCTTCAGTAAAGAAAATATCTCCGAGTTTTTGAGTGATAACATTGTATTAAAAATCGGAGTTGCAAATATACCGATAAAGTCTTCGCATAAAAATTTAGGATTAACGATTGATAGCTCTTTACGTTTCAAAGACCATGTTACCAATAAACTGAGAAATGCTTACTCTTCTCTTAAACTAATTTATTCACAGACAGTTTCTATCAATGGATGTGAAAAAAATGCTGTGATTCCTTGGTACTCTCACATTTCAATCATTGTGATGTGGTATACAGCCCCTGTTTGAATAGTATAGATGTACGTCGAATACAGAAAGTCCAATTATCCTGTGTTCGTCTCATTTTTGGTATACAAAGATCCAATAAAATATCTATTTCGGAGAAACTTAAGCAATTGAAATGGCTCAATATGTATAATAGGCGACGTCATCATATGGCTTGTATGTTCTACAACATCTACAAATCTAATACACCACCCTATTTTCACAAAAAACTGAAATACAGAACGGACGTACATAACCTGAACATCCGTCGTCGTACAATACTTACGGTTCCAAAGCGTACCAAAGAAATATATAGACGCTCGTTCTCCTACAATACCGCAGTCTATATAAACAATATTTTCAAACTAGATAGCACAATTTTGAGTCTGTCCTGCAAGGATTTCATTTCAAATACAAACATCATCTTTTGAGTATCCAGTGAGATTGACCTAATATTAGCTCATAATATATATTGCTCTAGCTTTCAACTCCCCCCTTCCCCCTGTCTTTCTCTTCCTCTTCTCTTTCGTGCTTTTCTTTATCACATTTCTCTGTATAAGTTATTGTTCATTACGCTGTCTTAAAATAATAATATGAATAAGTCTGGCACTGGTGGAAGAACAGAAACAGTGCTCCACTGCTATCTGAACCAGCCTGCCATTTACTCGCCTTGATTATTCTATATACAGCCATAGTTGTGTTAGATTTTGCTTTAGTCATAATATATTTATTTTCAATAGTGCTCTGCTTATTGTACCTAATGTTTGTGGTGGGTAATGAAATTATTATTATTATTATTATTATTATTAAAAAAATTTGTCCCGAAATTATTTCAAATAATTGTAACTATTTCATTCCTCAACCTAATATAATGCACTCACCTACATTCAAATTGGCTGGGAGACTCACGATTTGTTGTTCATGGAATCTGGGTTCAGGTCGCTGTTGTTCAAGTTCCGCAGGATAACCTACCGCGGCATTCAACTGATTCGGAGAACCATTGGCCCAGGTTCTTCTGGCAGTCTCCAACTGAGAAATGGATAAAGTACTGTGGTGATGCATGGACTGAGTAGACCCTAGAAACGGAAGACATGCATTAAGTTTTTTTTCTGGTATATGAAGATTTGTGTAGTTATGCAGTAGATATAGATCAATTCAGAGATACACTGGTTGATTCTGGGTATTTTCAGTAGATTCATCAGGATATGGAGTGGGAAAGTAAAATAGGGAATAATGGGATAGTAGGGACATGTTTCGAGCATAGCTCCACTCAGATATATTTTCACAAAGAATAACTCACCAATATTAGCATCTCCAGCTGTACTGGAAGAATCAGGCAAAAAAGATTCAACATCTCCCCCAGAAGATTCTTTACCAGGACAGTGTGACGGCATCACAAATGTCACTTCAAGTTGAGGTAAGAATACTCCCATCACCATCGAATTTTTGTTATCAACCTTCAAATAATTAAAGAAAAAATAGTTTTAGTCATTGCGTGAAAATCATAAATACTTCATTGGTTTCATTTAAAAACAAACTTAGCACCAGACGGCAAGAAAAAATCCTATAGATTGAAATTTCCTTTTGAATACTTACGGAAGTTCTGGGTAGGTAATGTAGTTAAATTGGTAAACATGACTCCAGTTATCAAGTATACAAAACTTTCTCAAAATATAAAATATGAACGCAAAATAAGTACCATTTTAACAAAATATTAGAATTTTTTCACATTAATAGTTGTGCACAAACACTTTTTTTAATAGAAACGATTTCGGGTTCTGAATGCAGATACTCTGAAAATAGAAACTTCAACTTCATACACGCATAATAGGAATCACCCTAACCTTCAATATCCTTTCAGCATCCACGGACAAGTATGTGGTCATCATCGCCACACTATCAGCTAGTCGCATCAGAAACAGGTACTGATAATGGTTCATCTGGACGCTTACCAAATTCGAAACGTGCACAATCGCATGAATATCTGCGTTTGGAGAACTGCTAGCCTGACAAGAAGAGATATATATGAATATTTCAATGTCTTACCAATGTCGACCACAACCTTCTTATGTCGAAACTTTCTGGAATTGGTATACGGGGAAATCTCCTGAGATGGCTCTCGTCTTATCTTTTTAATCGTAGCCAACTTGTGAACATAAATGGATATAGGTCTGCCTCTTTCGTGGTAACCTCGGGAATCCCTCAGGGTTCACATCTGGGTCCTTTATTATTTCCAGTGTTTATTAATAATCTGAACAGCTGTTTCAAACATACACAGATGCTGCTATACTGCTCAAAGATTCAAGAAGATCTAAATAGGTTCAATGAATGTTGTAACCGTAACAAAATGAAACTCAACGTCAGTGAATGTGCGAGTATATCTTTCAGTGAAAACATTGTCCCTATAGAATTTCAATACTCACTGGACGATAGTATAGTCAAAAGAAAGGGCCTAATCAGGGATCTTGGTGTATTCTTTGATACAAAAATAACTCTCAATCCACATTTTGAGTACCTGATTAATTATTGCAATAGAGCTTTGGAATTTTTTTGTAGAACATGCAAGGACTTTGATTATGAGGCAGCTATCAAATCTATTTATTATGATTTTGTTCACAGCAAACTAAATTTCGCTAGTGTAGTATGGAACCCACATTATAATATTTATAAATTACGATTAAAAAGACTTCAAAATAGATTTGTAAGGTTTCTCCACTTCAAAATTAAGAAGGTTTATATAACTGTTGGCATTAGTGAAATTCGTCCTCTTTATAATATACAGCCTTGCGAACAACGACGGATTGAATTTGGGAAAAAATTCTCCAATCACTGTAACTCTTTCAACAAATATTGTTACAATTTAGATATATTCTCCATGACATTCAATTCTTTCAAAATAACTGTAAGACATATTTTTAATTCATAATATTATAATGAATACAATTTAGTTTAATCCTGTACCTCTTAGATCACCGTGATAGCTATAATTATTGTTAGTATTAGTGGATGCTTGTATCGGTTTCACCTGTTTGTATCCCAAACTGGAAATAAATAAATAAAAAAAAAATTGACAGATCCAATGAAGTCACAAGGCTACGGATTTCTCAATTCTGAAATTCTTCTTTCGAAATTGAAACTTGAAGAAATCTAATGATACTTTTACTGTCAATAAGGCTGTAACTACAGTGCTAGAATTAGAATAACTTGCTCGTATATCGTATATAGTATTGCTAAGTATATCTGAAATGTCAGATGGTATTTCGTCTGGCCCTATAGCCTTCTCGGCATTAGGGCCAAGTAGAATGTGCCTAATTGTGCGTTGACAGAAGACAATTTCTGGCATATAGTTATCGATAGTAGTGATATTGGATCCAATATAGAATTTACTGCAAACATTTTGGCAAGGTGCTGGATTTTTCTTGTGGTGTTATAGCCAATGGTCCTTCTTGAGGAGAGGAACTGAATGGAAGTGAAATTACTCCCAACTGCATCGGCAAACGTCAAACACGAACGGGAACTATCAGGCACTCGATAAGCTTTGTTTTTATTTCGGTGTTACCTTCCTCTTTAGTTGCATCTATCGTTTGACTGCATGTAGCTTCAACATATTCAGCACTAGTTTCTGGGCATGGGTTCCTGTGCCAACGACGGTATGCTGCTTGCTTCGAAGCGGAACCCAAGAACAGGTTTTTTTCAACCATGATTCACCAGTGGATGGTGATAACCTCCGGAATCTCTTCAGCGTAGAGTCTCCTGATTCTAAACACATTCTTCTCCAAAGAAACTCGAAAAAAAAACATGCGGAGACCATCCCAGTCGGTTGAATTGTAATGCACAAAAGTTTATGGGGATGTTGGATTGGTTTGCGGAGATAGACTATAAGACAAGTGGGTGGTCTGAGTTTCGTAGTGATGCATAGATTTTCACTTCATAAAGGTTTCAGATTGTGAGTGAGAAATAGGGCGAGCGTGTTTGCATGATTGCTGTTATGAGGGATCCGAGTGAGTTCATTTATTAGTTGCTCTAGACCATGGGGGATAGTGAATTTGAGCCATGATGATTTCATCCGCAGTGTAGTTCTGTTGTATGAAGTCGAGTTTCAGAGAAAGAAACTCGAAGAGGACACCAGGTGTAGGTTCGTTTGGTGACAGATAAAGATAACAGAAATTTTATCTGTTTTTGGTTTTGGATCTTGAATAACATTACATCGAATTCTTTCGGTATTAGTTCCTCCTCTCGATGGCGTGAGAGACCATTAGAATTGGTATTCTAATTATACATATAATTAACAGCTCACACTATTATTATTTTCAGATAATATCTCGAGCTATCTACGCTATGTAGTTTATGCTCAACATAAAACAGATTGACAAACATATATAAACGAAACACTTACTGAGCTCTCATAATAAAATCCGTGGATCTCAGAATGATTGAAATAACTGTTTTGGAATTCGAAAGAAATCTGGAAGTATTTCATTTAGTTTCTATTTTTCATATGGCGGCCATGGGTACTTCATGATTATTTTTTTGTGGTTTTATGAGTTGTTATATATTTTTACATTAACACCTATGTGTCTTCAGTTACCAAAGACGTACAATCAACTTTTTCACCAGAAACTTTAATAACGGTTTCTTTAACGAGTAAATCGGAATAATGATATCACCTGGTTCACAAGACTAAAAAGATGTATCATCTGCAGACAACAACAATTTCCAAATTGTGCCGCGAGAGAGCCTTACCTCGGTTTCGGGTTGCCTCAAAGTAGAATTGGGGTCCATGTGGGTGTGCAGCCACAACGTGACTGGGACGGCGTCGAGAAAGGCGACTGATTTATTGACGCCGATTGCGCTGGCGCCGCTGAAGTCTGCCCAAACAGGGTCTAGGCTGATGCACCACACATCTTTCGCTTCTAACCATAGCATTTCTCGGCTGAACTTTGGCGACTAGAAATAAATGCAGCAGGTTGGCTTTCACCTATCATAACATAAAATCTACCCATGAAATTCATGTTTATTGATTCAAACATATCCAAAACTGAGTGCATAGGAAAAAAACAATAATGCATGTGGTGAAACTTCAATAGTTCGCCAGCTACAACTTTTCCAATTAAATTTGAAAATATATATGAGGAATTACAATTCAATTCAATATTACAATGCAAAATAGGGAGACTTGATATACAGAAAGCCTACAATGTTATTTATGAAATGAAACTATGAATACAAATAGACAGGTTAGATTGGGGATGAACCTATCACTGAACAGAAGAAGTCATATGGAACCATATAAAGACAATAGTGTATGAAAATGTAATTATATTGGTATTTATAATTAACTAATGAAGCGTACATACACGGTCTACACGTATTATGAATCCTCCTGTACTTTATATTCATTTTATGTAATAAGTTCTGATGATTTCTGAGACTCCACTTATTTGTTTTGTTTGCAGATAACCACTCTTTCCTCACTGTCTGTAGATTAACCACTCTTTCCCATGATCGTCGTTCATGTAATTCATTTATGAAGTAAAAGTAATATTCTATTCCATCTATGTATCGCATGCAAGAGAGAAACTGGTAATATATTTCGCTAGTCATAAACAGGGTAATACATTTGAGAAGTAAAGTTGTGATCAATCGAAAATGTCTTTATTGATAGCAAGGAAGGAATTGCAAATGTGAAACCTGAATTTCAATGATCTTAATACAATTTATTCCCATGAAACAATCATTTTTTTTAACAATGGAATCATTTTATATACAGTACTGTCCAATACGAGGTCCAACGAATTGAAAAAAAATAATAACTGAAATTAATATATATTTTAACATTGAAACATCATTGATCATTATTAGTATTTTATTGCTGTTTTTATTTCTTGTAATATTTATATTCATGGTTTGCTATGCATGTGTATGTATTTATTTTATATAGATCCATTATAAGCAGCACGCTTCATGGGGTTATAAACAACTTCGAAACTCAGTTTTACAACAATCAACGTCGACTTATACGGACCTCAAATAATTTTAAATGTCAATTTAGGAAAACGTTTCTGGTATATTGGGATGAATTTAATCTATGCAACTGAAATCTATTCGAACCGTCGTATATTGAATTTCCAATGCCAATTAATTGAATTTTCAATTATTTGTTCACTTCATTTCATTATTTGCCTACTTCATGATATTTTTCGCACAATAAATTTATATAATATTGTTATGAAAGTAACAATAGTAGCAAAATGATATTGACTCACCGTGTTTTCCACATATAACATGTCTATTGTTGCTGGTTTGCTCCGGATGTTATCCTCTGTGGAGATATGATCAAAAAACTTCTGGGTGAGCAAATAGAAATCGTCGGGACTCGAAGGGAAGCCCGAGCCAAAGAATAGGGAGCCCATGTGGAACGAGTCCACGCACTTGGCAAGATCCGCTCTCGAAGACTGTTCCAGACTTCTGATGTTAGTCACGGTAGCTCGGGTCACCTGGAAAGACAGCGTTCTGGGCCTGTCTTTCTGATTCGGATATTCGACAATACTCTCAAAGTTGATCTACAAAAGAATATTATATTACCTACCAAGTGTGTAATGCGCCAGGTATATGACAAGCTATAATATTTAATTTTATAACGTAAAAATGGGAGTGCTCGTGATTTGTTGCGTCGCCTGTACTAATAAATTGGTATGTGGACTGTATGCGATGGCGAGGGGCATGCGACGTAGGAAGGGAGGTGAAATAGTTTGTCGATAGATCGGGAGACGATCGAGAAGAGTTGATCGAGCGGGTTGCTTGGTCCATCTACATAAAATTGTTTACGTGCGAGTGTTCGCTTCTGTTGGGTAGTAAGCAGAGATTGCGCTATAGCTAGCTGGAGTTGTACCGCTAGGTGAATGCCTTGGAACCGGCGGCAGCTTCCCTGTTTCCTGTTTCTATGCATATTTGGGAACATCTGAGAGTACCGATGTTAACTGGAGGCAACATTCCGTCGCCGCCAAGGACAATTTGTGAGTAGGTACGAATTATCGGTGTTGATGGACTCTTCAGCCAGGACTGTGATGGAATTTTGGATATTAAAGTTGTAATCTGCGAATTTTGTGTATTTTCATTTCCTTTTTTTTGGAAGTGAGGCAAACCCTTCCCACGACTTGTTGATTATTAACTGAGCTAGTACGATTCAAGTGTTATAAACGTCATTTCAGTGAAGAGTGTTTATTGGACGACTTCATATAAGAGTCATATACTATACTTTTACGAAATGCGAAATTTTGAGAATGCGAAAAAAATGGTATATTAGTCTGATGTATATCCATCGGATACATCTTACTGTATAATGTGTTATTCAGTTCAGAACTGCTCATAATTCAATTTCTTTAAGATTCGTCAGTGCAACATCACGTGTTTCTTTTTTGAAACCAGATTCCATACCTAGACTCGAACTTCGCCAAGCTCTCCGTGTTGGCAGGCTATCCAGATCAGTACTAGAAAATAATCTCTTCAAATTGTCGAAATTATATTTTTGGTCAGATTCAAAAACAGTTGTGAGTTCGTTGAAGATGAATGCTAGAAATTTCAAGCATTTTGTGGTTGATGAGAGTGAGTGAACATTAGAACTGAATCAGATTGGCATTGAATACCGTCAGCCCATAATGTTACTGACGATGCAATAAGGGAACCTTATGAACGTTTTCTCGAGAAATCGAATCGTTGGTTGGACGGTCCAAGATAGTTGAATCTTAGTGAAGATGAATGGCATTTCGATAAACCCAGAAGAGAAGCAGATTCTGAAGAAGTACATTCAGAAATTAAAAAAAGATAATTTGATATCAACAATTGCATCTGAAGATAGAAATGGGAGCCTAATTTCAAATATAAGCAGATTCTCTTCGTGGTTGAAATTGATAAGAACGATATGGATATTATCAGTTTTCGGAACGGAGGATGAAAAAAATCAATAGCCACTTGAATTGGTTTCGCAAGAATTATGGGAAGGAGAAAAACTCTGGTTGAGATTTGAAGATTCTGAAACCGATATACTTTCGCTTCAAAATATGGAAAGTATTCTGAAAACAAGGGAGATTTACTGTTATCAAGAATTCTGGATGAATATATGATCCTTAGACTCAGGATCAGATTGATTTTTGCAAATATTGAAGAATTTCACCAGGTTACTGTTTCGAAATTATCACGAAAAAGCAGGTCACCACGGTCAAGAATACGTACTGAATGAACTTCGACAGAAATACTGGATTCTGCAAGCGCGAGTGGCTGGGCAAAGATGTTTGAGTTCCTGCCTGTCATAAGATTCGTTACAAAAAGAGGATGCCCAATGAAGCTTCTTTCAAACAACGCTACGAATATGAAGGAGCCGACATCGAACTGAAGAAGCAAATATCACGACTTGGACTCAGACAAATTGATGAGTTTTTGGAGTAACCAACACAAAGAGTGGGTCCTTTATTTATCCTCTGAGTCCACATATAGCTGTTAGCTGGGATCGACAAGTCAGAAGTGTAAAGATTGCATTAAAATCCACATTAAATCAGCAAGCCCCAAGAGAAGATATGCTAGCGACTTTGTTGATGTAGAAGTTGAAAATGTTCGAATAGGAGGCCTTTAGTTCACGAGCCTTTGGAGTGAAAAGTCAAACGTTCAACTAAATTTTGGAGACGTTGTCGTCATGGTCGACTCAAATTCATCTACGAACTGTTGGCTGAAATTTATCGTGACCAATGTATTTCCTGGAAGAAATAATAACATCAGGAGTGCCGAAGTTGAACCATGTTAGGCAATTATAGGAGACCAGCAGTGAAGTTATGTGAGCCAGACGTGAAAGATAAGAATAAAGCGAACAAATTGTAAAGAAAGTATGGAAATAGATGGATGTAAGTAATGATTTAGTTCATTTTTCTAGGGGTGGCAATGTTACTGAATGATTATTGTTGATACGATATTTTGGTCGCCTTGTATATTGAAGCTCAATAAAAATGTCAGATTTTGATGTTTAATAAAAAAAAAAGAAAGTTTATTATAGAATGAAAGCTGGTTTACTCCAAAGAACGATATGACACTAGGAGTCTTTTATACCTTCATGTATACTCTGTATTAACATAAGTGAACAAGAAATATTGATTACAACTTTCGAGAATATCAAACGAAATATGCAGTATATTTCTCGACCATGTGGTGTAAAATTGGTACATGGTCATTTTTTGTATTCTTACGGTGGTTTACGACAAGCATGTCGATATGTTCATGAGAAACTAGTAACCATAACTACTTTTTTGTGGATTTTATAAACAGGAGTTTTTCATTTAAAATATAATATTCTGTCTGCCAATTCTGCTTAAATCAGAAGCGGACCAACTTGTTTGATTTTTTTTAATGGAACCCCCTAGTTATATTTTTGGAATCTATGATGAATTTGAATATAATTTCATACAAAACATAATAAGGCTAAAGAGCTCAATTTTCAGTTATTTCAGTTTTTTAAGAATTTTCAGAAGATGCGGCCCTTCACGAAAAAATATTTTGAAAGCCCAAAAGTCATCCCAAAATGTTTCGCGACCTTAATCATCCTAAACTCTTCCAGAAATGTGTACATGGTAATTGAAAATTGGAAATATATTTTACCATCTGAAAATTCTGTTACACAATTTTTTCAAATAGAAAGTTCTCTTTTTATCAACATCAGTAGATTCTATGCTGTTCATATACTTATATGTGGAATAAACGATTTGCGTAGAAACCGGAAAAACACTGTGAAGGAGCCGCCTCAAGGTTTCATTGTTGGGCTTTGGTTTTATCCGGATATCGTGAACGGGAGGTTCATGGCCTCTTTTAATAACCTTGTTACAATCCCCCATATTTTATATTATTAATAAATTGAAAATCTTCAATACGGAGGTGAACAAAAAATCGATAGTGGAATTTAGCGTGGATTCCAAAAATACAATATCATACAGGGCGATTTTCCTGAGAATGCAAAGCAATAATATGTCAGTTATGGCAGTTGGATCTTTGTACACAACTCCTCATCCCTAACGAGGCAAGAGTGTTGATACGGGGACCAATGTAAAATTGGGGTATATCCTTGGGTATGCTCTTTGGGATCTTTGGGTACGCCAACAATTTTCAGGTGCTCTACGCCGACATTTTGTCAGATCTCCTGATGAGTTTGTTGAAAACGATATGGAATGTTCACTTCTACTCATATTGACACAGAAGTTTGCAGCAGTTGCATAGTGCAACATTTCATACTAGCCATTTTTATTATTACATGGAAACAAGAATTTAAAAAAAAGTGCTGTTTTGAAACATTAAAATCATGAACATCAACAATACAAATCAAATGGAATTTCCTATAATGAATATCCCACTTTTCGGTTACCTTAGGTAGAATAGCTTCTATTTTCACATCCACATAGGAATAATTTGATACTTGTACATCGTTCTTGGAGTTTTCCATAGACTGGAAGAGGTTCAGAATGAAAGAGTTCAACCATAGGCAGCTGTCAATATCAACCAGAACTGTTACAGGGTTAACTTGTACATAAAACTTTGGAGGTGGAACTGAAAACGGAAAAATCATGATAGCAACATACGGATATTGAAATGATGTTTTATTTCTCAAATTTTTTTTTTAGAATATGTAATAGTATTAATTTTGAATCACCAACATTTAGGAACAAAATTAGGTAAATCAAAAATTCTCCTAGTCCAATTTTTTTTCTGTGGTAGTAGGATCTTGGTAGTCGTAGTAATATGAGGTATGCCGTACAAGAATATTTGGACGAAAAAGCGTAATCTAAGATGGAAATTTTGATTTACATGTGTATTCACCTGTACCGCGCAAACTAACGGCATAGTGTATAAAGTTATTGTTTTATAATTTTTCCATCTATCGGCAATACGAAAGGAAATCCTATAATGTTCGGGGAACATTGAGTCAGCCAGCGCTGGAATGTTGGCAGAGAAGGAAGGTATTGGAATTTTTCTTCAAGGTTTGTAGGTCGTAAGCATCAGGAAAGACTTGACTAGATAGAGAATTCCAAAACTCTTTGATGTCGTAATGTTTTCTGACTACTTTTGGATATCCATGGGATATACAAAGTCTACCCAAAGGGGATGAAGAAATGTGGAAGTCAGAAATATGTGAATCAAAAAATAGAAGTAGAAGTTCATATATAACGAGGTATATTACTGGAAATGAGGTGAAACATTGAATTAGGTGTTGAACAGTTAAATCTAGCGAATCTCACATTAAATAGTTAATAATGACGAGTTGATCGTTGAAGGCATTCTCAACACATTGATATGTTATTATTACTGTGATATCAAACATTCCTACTTCGAATAGCTTGAGACCGAAATTTACATTGGTGCAACATTACTTACTGATGTTACACGATAGTTGGCTGGGTATGAGTTTTTTACTAAAATGAGGGGCATATCATCAGACACCCCGAATACTTGTTAGGATATTCATCAATCAATCAATCAAGTGAGATGTCTAAGATCCATACACCCAAGATACGTCCATTAAGTGTATTATGAACGTCCAGGTTGGTCCACTGGACGTCCATGGAATATCATTTGGATGATATTTGGACGCCCAGTGGATATCCAAAATTACCTGAATGTATATCCACTGGGAATCCATCAGTTGTCCATTGGATGTCCATGTGTTGTATGGGTACTTTCTCAACACGATAAATATTATTAGTAGCATATTTGGTTCAATTTATCTGGACACATCAACATACTCTCTACTGAGCGCCTTGCTTCACCTTTGAGACACTTATTCAGTTTTATCATGGATTCTTCATTCGAATATTCACAAAGTGATGAAATATTCTTCTGAATTGATAATAAATGTTGGCCATTCTTCAGGTCTACCATCGAAAAACGGAAAATCTTTTTCTACAGTATTGCGAGTGAGAAATTTTTCAGGTCGTGGTGTTGGGATAATTGAGTTTGTAGAAGCAACTCTATCCAGAACATTATTCAGATATTTGGACGCCCAGTGGATATCCAAAATTACCTGAATGTATATCCAATGGACATCCATCAGGTGTCCATCGGATGTCCATGTGTTTTATGGGTACTTTCTTAACACGATAAATATTATTAGTTGGCAATAAATACACTGAAAAAATATATCAATAATTTCTATGACTTCAAAATTGTTATTCTGCATTAATTTAGGAAAATTGATGTTATTCTACTTACGTGGGAAAGCACAATCCGCAGGATAATAATAATAAATAAATTCTGCATGCACAATATTTGAATCTCTAGGTAGAGACATACTAGTGCGATCGCCTGAAAAAAAAATCAATTGAATGGATCCGACCAATTGATGGAAATATATATCTGACCATAAACAAATTCTCTCAAGCCACCCTTATTATTCGAGGTTGCCACCCTATAAACTGTGAAATCTTCAATACGCAGAATAATGCAGGTAGTCATCAATTTTGACAACTGCGTTTTCAAGCTAATTTCATGGTCTTTTTGACTATTCCTGCGAGAATCAGCTTCCGGACTTTTTGGAACATTTTGTGGTCTCTGAAAAAAAAAACCTCATATTCAAATTAGTTCGTTTGAATATACAGGGTGTTTCATTTATATTGTAAAAAAGTGGTTGACAAGTAGCTTTCGAAATACAGGTTGTCAAAGTTTTCGATAAAAACGGGTTATTTTGGAGAAATACTTCCATCAAATTCACATGAAATAACAAGATATTTGCTTCTGATGCCAATTGAATTCATTTAGTTATTTCAGTGGCTTCCTAATGAGCGACTCAGCTGATAAAATAAAAAACAAATTATTTCCTACGACCATCTATGAATTAGGAGGATAATGCACTGTTATGTTATATAGACAATAGCCCATTTCACTTTGGCAATAGGAAAGTGGAAAGTAAAATGCACTTATTAAAAAAAAACGTACGCCGAAGTGATCAATTGATGTAATGATATTTAACCTAGAAATTTCACTGCTGGTATCTTTCACAAAATTAATCCACTACATTATGCATAATATCCATAATAAAAGTTCGAAAATATCAATTATGGATAATAGAAATTATTCGAAATATGAAGTATAAATTAAAAATATAAACTATTTCTCTGCGCGCTCATGAACCAAGTGAATAATAACTAACAATGAATTATTTTGTTCATTATTATTGTTTGTAAAATATTTCCGTTATCATTATCAACTATTGCAATCAAACCTTAAAGGAGGTTTGAAGCTTTCAAAACCCAAAGTTTCAAAAGGAAGTCTTTGAAAATGAAATTTTTGATAACGATTTTCATATTTCAATCTACCCTTGTATTTTCTTACAATATCAATGAAACATCATGTCTAGGATTTTATGATTTTCAAGTTAATAAATCGAAACAGTACTGTGTCAAGATAGAGTAACCTCAATTCGTTTTGATTATTTGATTTGAAAAGGATCGCCTTGAAGAGTGTTCTCAGATAATTCGAGCTTGCATTCAAAATGCAGAACATTTTGAAGAAGATTTATGATTTCAATGTTATTGTTGTTCATCATGATTGATTAAGTGGGGTTTACATTATATCACTTTTGAGGTACATCCAAAGTGAATCACTCAGAGTGAAATCATCCAGGGTGATCATCCTCGTTTACATATTTTCTACAGTTTGCTGGTTTCACCTCCTTCAAGTTTGATGAACTGGCTTTTGGAGTGCATATGTTGCGTAGAAACACGTCTGCAAGTTTAAACCAGAATAGTCTGGGCTCATAAACGTCATCAGCACTAGCTCCACTTCTTTCTGAATTTTTTATCTTGCAAAGTTCTGCCCCATAACGTGTTCTAATAGTTTTTATTTTTGCCTTGATGTCGAGTACAGTTAATCCAGGCAAATTTAAATCGGCCAGCATTGAGGAGTACGCTTTTTCCCGTAGGTTAGTTTTGCTGTAATCACTGCATTTATTATTCCACAAGCACTCATACCGCTGGTAAGTTTCTAGAAATAGTTCCATGTGTTTATCTTGCCACTTGAATGACATTACCACGATGATAGGTATGCACAATATTTAAATCAAATAAAACTACCAAAACCCAAAACAATCAACTGGTGTTTGTGAAGTGAACAAACGTAATAAACAAAGTGTTTACATTTGTCATTGGGCCCTCACTCTCGATGAATCATCGCTTCGAGGAACGACTCTTTCATCAAAAGTAGGTCGGGGGTCGAAATATTTCATCCTTCCATCTTAAGTGTACACTTTGGATGAAATCACAATGAAAGGCAATTTACACTTGTCACTTTCGATGATTCCTCCAAGATGATCATCAAAAGTGACAAATGTAAATGGGCCTTTAGTGAAATAGAGTGATGAAAGTCGAAATTTATAATCCCTCAATAGGAATTTGATCAATTATTTCGGTAAGAAAACAGGCATATTTCCGAAATATTTTGACGTCTTTCATAGAGCATTTTTTTTTATGAGATGACAGTTCACTGTAGGTAGGGCATGGAGATTATCTACATGAAAAAAGGAAATGAATAAGTATTCCTTTTCTGGTCTTGTGTTTCAATCTATATGTATGTGTAAAACTATCTACAACAAAAATATTCTCTATAAGCATGAGAATAAAAGAATGAGTTTATGTTGAAAAGTGGGGGAAGTTGAAATTTGAGAAATATTTAGTCTGTCCTACGAATCCTCATATCAAAAATCTTTTATATCGACTAATTGTTACATTGAAATTCAATAAAATCTCAATAACTATTTCAGCAGACTCAAAAATAAATGGAGTTAGTCCCATTTAGATTTTGAGACAAGTTAGTTGGCAAGTTTTAAAGTTGAATTTCGAAATGTTTTCCTTATTAATTAATAGTGTAGGCGTGCCTACTCGTATTATGATATGATACTGACATATGGAGGAGATTGTCAAAATTTAGACGAATGTATTCGAGAAAACGTCGTTTACAGCAGAGCGTTCGGTGTACAGTTGTGTTTCGAAGAAATTATTCATTTTTGTTGTTATCATTTGAGTGAAACCAGTCACTTTCAATCCACCAACTCCGCTGCCAGTAGTTCCAAGACTGATGAAGCGAGATGGGACGTGATTTAGTCGTACACAGAATCGAGATATACTTACGGTCTCCGCGATATTTGATTGTTAGGAGGGTATATTTTTTGTGAAACCCAACATTATCTAAGTTGGGTTCATAAAACATTCATTATCATTACATTATCATTATGAAAGATGAAACCTTAGAAAATTATAACTGTGGTCGTAAAATAAATTAGTACATTTACATTACACATGCATTGCATGCTTCTTCCTTTCATAATGATGATGTAATGTTAATATCATAATAATGAATGTTTTATGAATCCTCGTTAACACTTAATTGATGAGGCAATGAGAAGACATACCCAATTAAGAGCGAAAAATCGTATATATTATTTCATCGTGAATGGTTATTGTGAAGGGGTTCACTAATATACTATGTAAGAATGAAGAATAATATTGTTGGTAATAGTTGCTTGTTGAACTAGCCGGAAAATTGATGGAGTAGATTAAATTTACATATAGTAATTGGAGTAGATAGTCAAGTTAGTCAATCTGTTTTGCTGCTGATCATTGTTTCATCGATTGTTCAAATATATTTTGCAAATCATAAATTTTAATTGGAAATATGCATTATTATATGTGTGTATTTTGAATAACTTTCTTTCGTTCAAAAATATACAATACTTTGCCAATTGATATCTGCCTACAAAATTAGTATTTTATTGTGAATAGGAAAAAAATAATAATACTTTATCTGCTCTGCTCAAAGGGGTATGCTGTGTTCTGTTATAATCCAGCAAATCCAAAACTTTTGCTCTAAACGAGCTCAGTGCTTGATCTTGCCACATAGCATGTGGTACTGAGCTAACGTTATACCTTGGCCAATGTTTCCTATTGCCTGAAATAAAATAGTTCAAACAGGATTTTGAAGAGAATAAAATCAGTACCTTTAGCAAGATGGTAAGGGTAGTAATCGATTTGAAACTTTTTGAAAGAAACCTGTAGTGCCCCACCATCTTTCAAGTGAGGATAAGACGATCGACCACCTAGAAAAAATTATATTACAATTACAATACAATTATATTACCATTAAATAAAATCTCTTTTTTTATTGTTCAAAGAAAATAGGTATATGAAAATCTTTCAGCTTCTGATAATTTTCTTTTGAAGTATGATTACTGCTTTATTTGCTTTCATTGATAGTGAAGATGATGTCATAAGCTACACAAAGGAATTTTAAATTGTTTCTCAATGTGCTTGTAGTGATTTGGTGTGAAGCTCCAAAATCGTTGGGATCGGTTGAAACGTTGGTTGAAGGTCTCAATTAATAGAAGTTCATCTTTGACCTGTTGATTTGTGAATATAGAATGAAAGGATGATTTACATTTTGTATTAGCCTCTCTCAGGTTCCGCCCATGTGTGGACTCCCCGGTGGTATGAATTTCCATTCTATTCCTATTTTGATAATGGCATGTTTGATCTTACTCCTGTCCATTTCTCTAACAGCTTTCTTCAATTCTTCAGAAGCTCCACGTAGGTTGGTTCCAGTGACCGATAGAATTTGCTGTGGTTGTCTTCTCTTGGTGATCATCCTCTTTAAGGTCATTACATCCGAGTCTGCCATTGTGGATTTTCCAAATGTGCCCTGTATTTCAAAGACTTGATGGTAGAGACGAGACCATTCACGTGATTTGAGATAATAATCAGTCCTTCCATGTCATATTCTCGAACCACTAACGATTTCATCGTTCGTTTTTTCCAAAAGAGCATCTATGATTTGGTCCGGGCGTACAAACAGCATTTCCATATTTGGTTCAATTTATCTGGACACATCAACATACTCTCTACTGAGCGCCTTGCTTCACCTTTGAGACACTTATTCAGTTTTATCATGGATTCTTCATTCGAATATTCACAAAGTGATGATATATTCTTCTGAATTGATAATAAATGTTGGCCATTCTTCAGGTCTACCATCGAAAAACGGAAAATCTTTTTCTACAGTATTGCGAGTGAGAAATTTTTCAGGTTGTGGTGTTGGGATAGTTGAGTTTGTAGAAGCAACTCTATTCAGAACAGTATTCAGGGTATCACAGAGTTGAGCAATATCTGATTTCTTCTGATGAGCTTGGGGTTCATTTCTTACAATTTGAATAGTTTCTTCTAATTATTGATTTTGATTAATAGAGTTTACCCATCTTTGGACATTTGACTTCATGGACGACGAATATGAGGAGAGGTTGACTGCATAGTTCTGTTCAATATTGACTCTTTGATTTGATCTGATAATTCTCGTTTTTCTATCTGCATTTTCCAATAGTTCCGCTCCTTTAACCTGATGTTCCATGTCTGATATCCTTAGTTGTTTTTTCCATTTTTCATTTTCTATAGCATGTTTTGCTTTCTCATGTTCAGGTTCTAACCGAATTCTCTGTAGTTCACTGCTTGCCTTAGAAGATGAAATGGATTTGTGTTCTATGATGTTCTCGTTGTTCTGGGCCATATGAGTTTGGATATCTTCAGTGATTTCAGGATTCCTTGACGTGATATCAATGTCATCATTTTTTGTTGGATACCCGTGTCATCACCTGTTGTTGTGGCCACACGAAATCCTTGTTCAGGTACCTCTTTCCAGCTGCTTGTCTGCGAATTCTTCCCAACTCAGACTGTCTATCCATCTTCTACAAAACTTGTTAGTAGCCTGAAGGACCAAAAATGTACAGTCGTCTGGTCGTCTTTTACCGTCGTTTTTATCGAAATTCGGTACTGACTTTCAATTTTTTTTCATTTTCTAGCGTTATTTGATGAGACCAGCAACGCAGTGATGTTTTCAAATTTACCATCAGACGATTCATTGTAGCCATCGGCAATTTTTTTTCCAAGAGTACCAGAATTTTTATTTTGCAGAGAGAAATAGTGCTTTTCATTCTGATATAATTGATTTAAAATTTGTTATAAAGTGATTTCTTGAAAGTATAACCTTCCATAAAGAAGATAGAAGGGTAGAGAGCAAATTTCAGTTTATATGTTAGGCCTCATAATAAAAACTACTGAACTACAGTAGTAAATTCATCATGAGGTTTTATACTTACTTCCTGGGTCATCACATAAATGTAAAACTATTTGGTTTGAAAGGAAGTGATATGAAGTCTCAACAACATTGTAGGCATTGAAGACTTTTGACTTTTCTGATGTTTCATGAACTTCTTGAGCCAATTGTGCCCTATATTCTGGAAGTTCCTAAAATAGAATATCAAATAATTGTTTCATCAATCTTTAGTTTTCAACGCGACAAAATATAAATAAAATATAAAGATGTTATATGTTATAAGGACTTTGAATGCTAGAGGCGAAATATGACGTGAGCAACCTATCAGATTGATTTGATTTGATACTTTTATTCTTTCTACAAATGAGCCCACTGTGAGCAAGTTATAAATTGAGAATGGAATAATTTATTCTATGAATAATGATACTATTCAAATAAGAAAAATTGTTGCACAATACCTCTAATTTTCTTGCTGCTTTCACTCTCCTAGTTAATCTTGTAACTTTCTCAACTAAATCTGATAGAGAGTCCAAGAAATGAACAACAGCTCTTAGTTGTGAATCAGTCAGTACCCATAGAAGGTCATCCAATATTACTACCAGTCTGGATCCCAAAATGAAACAATCTGAAAATACAAATCATTTTGAATGCCTAATGGATATTAATTTAAAAAAGGAAAATATTATTTATCTTATTCTACAGATCTATTCCTTGTTAATGCAAAATATATTATTATTGTCAAAACACAAAGTAAATGATGAGTTCTGAAAAAAATATACATTTCAACTCTTGAAAATATCAACAATACTGAAATTTTGTTGACTAATTTCCACATGAAACTCACCTGATAACCTTTTTTTTATCACAATCCTACATCTAGCTTGATTAGTCAGCAGTCTCAAAGGGGTCAAATCTTCATCTTTCGTAGATTTAGCTTCAATCCTCACTGTTTGCCATTCTAATTCTTTGAATATAAGTAACTGTCCTTTTTCTGGATTCTTCAATCGTGTCATTCTCAAATCTGATTTGGTAAATTTGGGAGATTTTGATTCAACTCGTATTCTAGTGATCTACAATATATCAAATTGAAACATATGGTTGGGTTTCTCAAGTGATTCCCAATATCAACATTAAATTTAGAAATATATATTCTGCAGAAATGGTAGTCAACTTGTCCAATTCATACTAACCTGAATTGTACCAACAAATGCTGGACTATTGAACACAATATATACATTATTAACACAAACAGTAATACCATCAATGACTTTCTGAATAAAACTATATTTCCCAGGAGCATATGATACACCAGCTGGTAGTTTTGATGTTCGAAGTTCTTCACATGTTTCAAGTGTTATGTGGATTTCATCCAAATTCTGCACATGAAATTCAGAGAAACAATATTGTTTTCATGACCATTAAGCTAAAGTTTTATCTAAGATATACTCAGGCCACAATTGTGATAAATACATGATCAATCTCACAAAGAAGTACCGTACCAAACATATAGGAACACTTTTCAACTTTGTCCATGGTATTGTAAATGTAACCCTATTGCACCATGCCTTTGTGAGCCTCAACCAACTAGGCAATTCTAATAATTCAGTCAAAACATTTTCATCTAATTCGAGGTTTGATAGGTCTCCTTCCCCTTTGAAAGTACTTAAATTTATTTTATCAGCTGACAAATTCTTAGTGAACCTAGAAAACAATTCAAAGTAGAGCTGGCTTATGTGTTCCAAGATTAGAAGTTTTTTCACCTGGATAAATGCTTGAGCAGCTGGTTCTTTATAATAGATACCATGTCAATATAAAAAATATAATTATATTCAATCAAGTTCTTTGTGGAAATCCTTTGAATATTTTCTTATAAATCACCTTCACCCATCATAACTCTTACACCCTGCCACAGACTACTTCACCCTGCCGCCCCTGCCTGCTTGCAACCTGCAACACACAACCCCAGCTGATATCAAAGAGCCTCTTCTGTGCTGATATTTTCTGACACTTGTAACCTTGTAACAACCTTCGATCATTGAACAGTGGGTTTGTTGTTCGGAGGTAAAACGATGTAGGAAATATCGATGTACAGAAGACTGGTGCAGTCACTGAAAGTGTTTTGTTTCGTCAAAATGCTAATGCCATTTTTCGCTTTAATGGCATAATAGTCAGCGAACTCTCCAGAAGATGGAGACATTTTTGCAGATTTCTGTACACATTGTTAATGTTTTGAGATTGTAATTATGTAGTTTGATCATTAATTGAGAAGTAACGGAAATTACTAATTCGGAAGACGTTTTTATAACACTGATTGTGCAATTATCGATAATACTTATTTCGTTGTCATTTTAGTGCCGCCATCTCTTTCTCTTTCCGCTATATTGAATAAAATGCTGCTATCAAGTTAGTTGTACGTTAGAGTTTTGGTTGAAGAAATTGGATAGCCAACTTGATAACAGCCTTTTATTCAAAATAGCGGAAAATCACTCATGGCGGCACAAAAATGACAACGAAATTAGTATCATCGATAACTGCACAATCAGTGTTATAAAAACGTTGATTCAGAATTATCAATTTCGATTACTTCACAATCAATGATGAAACTACCCAATAACAATCTAAAAACATCAACTATGTGTACAGAAATCTGCAAAAATATCCGCATCTTCTGGGAAGTTTCATAACTATAATGCCCTTATAGCGGAAAATGCAGTTAACGTTTCTGGCGAAACAAAACACTATCAGAGACGGCACCAGTCGTCTGTACATCGTTCTTGTAACGTACAGCGTTGCCGATGAATATAATTTGACTAGTATAATATGAACTTTTTACGACATTATTTTGGTGAATGGTTTTCTTAGAGAAAAGCGAGGAATGCACCACGAGTTTGACGATATGTCCAAATAGTCTGTTAGCAGATAGTAAAAACTAGTTGAGTTGTCTGAAGAATACTTTTGCTCAATATTCTTGAGTATGGTTCATTTTCTTCTCTATATTCCAGAACCATTTGATGGCAAATTGGGAGAATTAAACTAAGGTTGAGTAAATCGAAGATGACAGATTAGAGTGATTTTTATTATGGATTCATAGAGATTTCACATAGAATCTACTTCTCTTCTAAATTTTTATCTCTTGCTACCACCACTTCATCGAATTTGACCATATATGTTGTTCCTTTATGCCAATGTGCAGTTACTTTGGCAGGCTGAAGTGAACATTTCCATGAAGAAAAATTAAGATTATCCCAAAATGTCATAACTTACAAATCCAGTTCCAGATAATACTGCCTCAACAATACCAGCAATAAATACAGCACAGTTCAAACTGCTTTTGTCACGTGGAACAGAGATATATTTATTGACTAGAGGGTCCTTCTCCATCAAATAATATGTATTTTCATCATCATTAGAGTGTTCTAATTTATCAGCTTCACGACCAAATAGTATCTGAAAAACCCATGTTAAAAATTATACTATATTTCATTCTTGTACTTTCAGTGAGGAGAAATTGAAAACACACTTTCCACAACGTAGACTTCACGAAAAGAAGAATATTGAGTAACTTGATCTCTCTTCTTCCTCCTCTTTCTCTCACAAAGTAAAGATCAATGAGTTTCACACCAACTTTCCGACCAAGTTCATGTAACCTAAGGGAAATATTAATATTTTGTCCTGGATTAACAGAATCTGGATTTTCCATAGAAAGGCATACCTATTCTGAAGTTCAGGGACAGTCTGTGATTTGTTTTGGCAATATTGCACTATTTCTGAGAACAGCAAAGCAAAACAGTTCAATGATACTTCTCCTTTACCTTTACTGAGGGGTTTGTCCAATATGCTCGACTTAGTTCTTCCTGATGAACTCATTTCTTCTGAATTTAAATTTTCAACAAAATGACATTAGCTTGGAATAATAACAAAATACAAAAAAAATCAGAATATTTCGATGTATTATTCCCCTTTTCACTTGCGAGTTGGGAGGTCGTTTGGCGGAACACAGAACAGAGGAAAAAGGAAAATGTGTAGCTCTCTGTCATAGAATAATTGTATATAGAGTATATTATGTTCTCTTTGTCTCTGTTCTGAGTTTTGTGTGGACAAGAGTCTGGAATATACTCTTTGGTCTGGAGAACGATCTACAAAACCATCAAAACAGTGGTGCAGTCTGCAGTCACTGATGGTGTTTTGTTTCGTCAAAAACGCTAACGCCATTTTCCGCTGTAATGGCCTAATATTTATGTAACTCCTCAGAAGATGTTGAAATTTTTGAAAAGATTTTTGTACAAATAGTTGATTTTTTGAGATTGTAATCATGTAGTTCAATGATCAATTGGGAAGTAACCTGAATTACCAATTCTGAATCAATATGTTCATAACACTGATTGTGGAATTATCAATAATACTGATTTTGTTTTCATTTTTGTGTCTAACAACTGACATTTGAGTGATTTTCCGCTATAACGAATAAAATGCTGTTATCAAGTTAGCTGTACGTTAGAGTTTTGGTTGAAGGAGTTAGATAGCCAAATAGGCACAATCATAAATGAACACGATATATTAAACATTTCATTGTATCATGATGAATGAACATTTTGTCATGGACAGAATAGCTCCACCAGTGTTCTGTACATCGTTGTCTATATGTTGTGTATATTTACATATACATATACTATGCTATACTATTATTCTATGGTAACACGTGAGAGGAACGAGAATTGAGCATATATTTAATTATTTATTTGTTACCAGAACAAATGTTCCAATTACAAAATTATACCATTACATCTATACATATGTATTATATATATTATATATTAAGTCATAACTCACTTGAATTTACAGTTAAAAACTTCTCCTGGAACAACTCGAAAAATATAAGTTTGCCCACGTTTTTCTTGTGAAATTCGGGTTCCTGAGGTCGAAATACGTGAGTAACAAAAAAAATCGAAAAGAAAAACCCATCGCATGATAAGTGCAACATTACCTAATCAATGAGTTATGAACTCCGTAAATGGTCTGATTGTGCGTGAAATGTACCCTAGATTACACAGAGATTTTCTGACTATATGTGATGTGATGCTGAAATGTTAATTTGGAATTTATAATAATGACCCTCAATGACACCTGAGTCTTTTTATTATGACTCACCTTCTGAAAACACCCTTTATAACAATACACATTATAACAATATACATTTATGCAGAAAGTTTCGATCTGGTGGCAATCACCGTTCAGAAGTTATGCGGAGAAATTATTGCAATTTCATCAACTTCGGAAGGATATATCTCCCTTAATATGCATTTTGGGCCATGAGCTTATTGATCATACTATACTTATTTTTCAATGTACTATCACCCCCAGAAATCTCGGTACACATGACTCACCCTGTATATACTATATAAGCAATTATTCTATGGCAGAATGTTCAAAGCATTCGCAAGTATCATTCATTTATACAAGTTTCAATGTGAGTCCTATTATGTAACCTTTTATCCATCTTAGTAAGTTGCCGTGTATATCGATATTCTCCAGTTTCCATTGACTTTTTGATGAACTTTTTCGAAAGCTTTCGAGAAATCGGGATAAACTGCACCTTTCTCCATTCTTTCGTTCATTATATCAAGTATGTTTTGAGATCGGTTTTGTGAGTGAAGAATGCAAGGTTAGTAACAAAAGAAAAATCCATGTTGATTTTCATATAGTTAAGATTTTCAGTTGTGAAGAATAACTCAGAAGTTATGATTGCCTCGAATACTTTCCCAGGAGTTGGTAGAACTGCTATCGCATCACATGCGTTCCCAAAAATAACTACTAGTGGTATACCGTCATGCCCGGAACACTTTTTTATATCAAGGATTTTTATTTGAACAATAACTGTGTCTATCGATATGAGTTTTGTTTTCAGTAGTTATAACCCAAGGACATTGAGAATTATTCGAGAAAATTTAATAACAGATTTCAAAACAGACCGACGTACACGCGCGCTCCTGTACACTACTTTTAGCCAATCTACTGACCGCAGTCGATCTATTGGAGTCATTAGTAAATATTTTCCTTGCTTTTCAAGCCAATCGCATATTTTCTCCAATGGGCATATTATCATACCAATGATCATTTTCGGCTTTCCAGTAGCGATTTGTTCTCAGGAATAATCTATGACAGGACAAACGTTGCTGTCGTTATTTTCTACTTTAAATTTGCTGTCAGTACACATTCTTGAACCACCTTGGCAAAAGTCTTGCTGAATACAGGGTTATTACCTATTCAACTCGATGTGTTACGGAACCATCGTTATTTCTTTCGATACGAAAAATGTCAGTCAAACAAAGCAGCAGCTGCCCCACCTCGCCAAGATAATTCTACGGCGAATATGTGATAGAATTTCCGTTACACCCCTTCAGGGGTGTTATTTCTACTGCACCTAATGCCACTGAACTTTATTTCCTTTTACAGGGATCGGATTGTAGTCATGATACTATAACGAATAGTATCATGGATTGTAGTTCTCGTCGTATAGAAACGCGGGCAGCTCGTGCTTGTTGAAATACAACACTCGAATGGGTCAATAATAATTTTCATGTCTTTATAGTATCTTTCTTAGTAGTAGCTTTCTTAGTAGAAGCTTACTTGTTGAGTTCCATATGGTTTTGACAGTAGGTTCTTGAAACTCTGTACCATCTTTTCTTCTCATGTTCACATACAATCATTTAAAACCGACGCCAATTCTTCGACCGTCCGATTGCCATCTAATTCGTACTTTCTATTATCTTTCTATCATTGGAAAAGTCCATGAACGCTTTCCATACAATTGTTTTACTGTATACAGTATTCTTTGATATATTTGATTCGATAATTTCATCGATTTTCTCATCAGTATTACAACCAAATCGTGACATTTTGAAATATTGAATATTTGAAATGTCAAAATCGGAAAGGAATAAATTGTAGGATTGATGTGATATACTAGCTTACATCAATATTGTAGGAATCCATATCATCATAATATACAGTGAAAACAGCCCATGGGCATAGAATAATTGTTTTATAGTACATGTATACTCTTTGCCATGGGATCTGTTTTCAGTATGATGTTGGTCTGATTGGTCTGGAGGATATCTACTTGAGCAAAAAATTCTCTGTGGAACTGATTTCGAGATGCTTGCCTATGTGACACATAAGTGGCAGGTGTCAATAGAGAAACATGGGGAGTCTCTGGCTGTAGCCTTGGATATCTCCAAAGCATTTGACCGAGTTTGGCACCAAGGGCTCCTAGCGAAACTTCCGTCATATGGTTTGCCGCCCCATCTGTGTCTTTTACTATCGAGTTTTCTTGCAGATAGATCACTCTACGTGGTGGTAGACGGGGTCTCGTCTGATACAATGACGATCAATGCTGGTGTTCCACAAGGCTCTGTCTTGGCACCAACTTTGTTTTTGCTCCACATCAATGATTTGTTGAATGTGACCTCCAGCCCAGTTCATAGCTTTGCGGATGATAGTACACTTCATTCCGCCTTTTCCTCTAGAGCCCCTATATCATCCAATGAGGCCAGAGGTGCAAGGCGAAGACAGGTTGATGCTTTAAATGAGGATCTGACAAGAATTCTGAAATGGGGATCTGAGAATCTAGTACAGTTCAATGCAACTGAAACTCAAGCTTGTATATTCACCAAGAAGGCTGATCAATTTGATGATGTCGGGTACCACTGTTCCTATGAGGTCGTCAATATCCATGCTGGGTGTCACCACCAACAGTTCTCTCTCATGGGACGATCATGTGAGGTCCATTGCGAAAACTGCTTCACAAAAACTCGGTTTTCTTTTCCGTGCGAAGAGATACTTCACATCCCAGCAACTGCTCATGATCTACAAAGCACAAATTCGACCTGTCCTGGAGTACTGTTCACATGTTTGGAGCTCAGCCCCCAAACATACGCTCAGCCCTCAAACATACGCTAAAGCTCTTAGATTCAATTCAGAAGAGAGCTGCTATTCGCCTAGTCGATGATACAACACTCACCAAATCATTGACCTCTCTAGATCATCGTAGAAAGGTCGGCGATCTTTCCCTTTTTTATAGGTACTTTCATGGTCGGTGCTCAACGGAGATATCATCTATTATGCCACCACGCGCGATCCCTAGTAGACAAACCAGACGAGCTCAAGCTGGTCACTCCTACACTGTCAGGCTCGAGACCTGTCGAACATCGCCATACCAAGCATCATTCATCAATAGAACGGCAAAGTTGTGGAATTCTTTGCCTAGTGAAGTCTTTCCTGATGCTTACAACCTCCAAACATTCAAGAAAAATTCCAACACCTTCCTTCTTTCCCAAAATTCCACCGCTGGCTAACACGATGTTCCTCGAACATCATAGGTTTCCCTTTCGTGTTGCCCACAGATAAAAAAAAAAAAAGGGGGTAGTTGTCGGCTGGTATTATCTTATTTTTGGTGAAACAAAACACCATCAGTGACTCTACCATTCATATATACATCGTTGATGACAATGACAGTTGATAGTCCGACCACAGCACAGATCACCTTAACTATGTAGATAGGCATGATACTATAACAGTTATAGTATCATGGTAGATAGGTAATCTGTGACCACAGTATAGATGGTCTGACGTCTGACTGATTCAATATGTTTCGTTCTCTTCACAGATTATATGTTCTCGTTAACGATATGACGATGGTTTTTGGGTTTTCATCTGAATTATTTTCAGCTTTTCAATATAATTATTTATATTTTTCACGTATGTAGAATTCTCAATGTAATAAAATTTGTACATCATTTATCTCACTTGGATAATGTGCAATCGTGAACAATGAATGATTTTTAACATCTTCCTGTATTTATATAGTCATTCCGAATCCAATCGGGATTGTTATATACCTATAGAACAGTAAACAATTCGGAACATCAATATAAGTATTACATACTCAAGAATGTGGTAAATAGAAGCTCCTATGAAATTTAACCCACTATAACTATAGTTTGCGAATAGTCCAATTTTTATTCATATGTTTGACAAATCGGTTTGAACAAAGGTTTCGTCAGTGAGGTTCTATATTTATTATATATTGAGATGGAGCCACCAAGTATGGATGAGACAGTCCTGCAGAAAGACAATGGAGTTGAAGAGGAGGAAGATGAAATTGATGAGGAAGATGTACCTGGTGATTTTTTTGATGATTTCTTGAAAGAAGACTTTATGGCTGGCCTAGATATTGTGGACGAGGATGAAGGAGATGACGAAAAAGCTAGAAAAACAGGAACATCAGGGCAAGCAGAAGACACTATAAAAATGAAAAGAAAGAGAAGTCCATCAAGGGATAAGCGGATTAAGCTCAAAAAGAGTAAAAAGAAGTTAGATGAAAAACAGGAGAAAAGAGTGAATAAGAAATCCAAAGATCTCTCAATCAATGTTGATGAATTTGACATTAGGAGAGATCCCAAAAAAACAAGAAGAGATATTGAACGTGACAAAGCAAGATGTGAAAAGGACAAAGAAAAGAAAATTATAACAGAAAAACTCAAACTTGTTGAGACAGGTTTAGTACCACCAGGTATGGAAATGGAATCTGACCTAGAAGAGATAAAAAAAAAAGAAAAAGCTGTTTGTAAGGAAGGCAGTCAGAAGACATTCAGTATCAGTTTGAGCCCAGAGAGAACTAATAGAGGCAAGAACAAGGGCAGCCCTAGACAAAGATCAGTTAGGAGCCCTGTTAGGAGGAGCCCAGTAATCAGGAGGTCATCCCCAAGAAGAAGTCCAAGGAGATCACCAGCTAGACGTAGTCCAAGAAGAAGCCCAACTTCTAGACAGTCAAGGAGTCCTGTAAGAACTGCTGTGAGGCGGAGTGTGAGTCCATATTACAGAGGTAGACGATCAAGGCATTCACCTGGTTACTCTAGACATAGTCCTGATCGTGAATTTTTCTCAAGGCGCAGAAGAAGCCGGTCTGGATCAAGGTCTCCCAAAAGAAGACGTGAAGAGAAAAAATCTTTCTTGCAAGAAATAGCTGAAAAACTCAATGAAACAAGGCGTCCAGTAAACATTATGCAGCAGTTACAGCCATCACCAACTGAAGTATACCACCAACCTATGCCAGTGCTAAGAGCTCCTGCCCCTGTTCCTGCACCTGTACCCCCACCTATATTGCCCCAGCAGTATACTTTACCTCAACAACCTCCAATGCAACAACAGTTTGATCCTTATGATCAGAACTTTTTCATTGGGGGTCCTCAACAAGGGCACATGCAACAGCACACTGTTCAGCAGCCTCATCCTGGACAAAATGTGGGACATCAGCAACCTCACTCTGTGCAGCAACCGCTATTATCATCTCCTACTCAACATAAACCTTTATTACCATCTCCCACTGTGCATAAGCTTCCAATACCTTCTACTCAACATACTCCAAGTGTGGCTTTGCAGTTGAATTTAGCTCAACAAGGTCATCAACAGAAGAAACCTCTAGGTGGACCTTGCAAGCAGATTGACACCAAGGAGGACATTTCCAAGGTAATTTAACTAAATGCAAGTTTGATTAGATTGAAAGAAATTTCATGTTACTTTATGCATATCTGAAAATACCAGAACGATTCATGCAAATTTCAAGATTCTTCTGAATTTTTCTCTTCATTCAGTGTTTGCTGATACTGAGAGATATGACAAAAAAAATTCATAGATGATTTTTCAAAATTATATATGATTACAAAATTCACCAATGTGACATCCACTAATGTTGTTTTCTCTTCACTCTAAACTTGCCTTGTGTTTCTAGTTGTTCCATGATAAGAAGATTGCATTGACAGAGTTTTTGGCCATCACCGCGAAACCTGAAGGCATGTATATATATATATATATTTTTATTTGGATCACATACTGATATTGGAATGATTATGTTATTTAATTTTACAGAATTCTAAAAATATTCAATAATGTACAGGTTGTTGAATTAAGGATGTACAATAAATTAAACAAATGATTCTTTTAGTGATATCAAGACAAAAAATTCATATGAACATCTGACCTTACTTGCTTTGCTTTCAAGATATAAGGTGTTGAAGTTTTTTCAAATAATTTATTTTTGTAAATATTTTAAACTAATAGCTTATAAATAAGTATAACAACTGTCAATTTCTCAACCAAGTGATGCAATCGTTTTTCAAGGCAACCCCTGATTATTTTCTCTTCTTCCCTAGATAGATAGATGGATAGATAGATTCATTTGACAACTTCACTTTAGATGTTTGCTGCAAGTCAAGGGTGACAAGACATACAATATAAAATTAATAAGTCCTCAAAAATATATATGCATATAAAAACATTTCACATGATAAAAATTCGAAAACGAAATCCTTAACCTATAATATACAATCAAGTGGATTTTATTCATTTTCTCGAAAACTAAGCAAGATACGAAAAAAAATCAAAACAGATAGTTGGAAGTTACATTTTTAGATGCTCGATACAAAAAAAACATAATTTTCTTTCAAAAATATTCTTCAATGTGCCACTCGGGAGGCCACTATACTAGATGAATTTAATCAAGTTTGAGCTAAATGAGCTCCTTAACACGATAAATATTACCAAATTACAACAAAATTGGATTAATGATATTCAAGATATTGTATCTTGAAAACAAAGCACATTTGGATAAATCACTCATAGAATCATTTATTTAATCTGACAGCCTGAACAAAAATTATACATATGTCGGGCTTCTCAATTACCTAGGGTCAATTGAGAATGGAATTTCTCAATTTCACATTCATGAATGTTGTACAGTGTTTTACAGAAAAAATATCCTGCATAGATCACTTGAAAGTCCATAATATATTCTGAATAGAAAATAGTGTTATCATTCTGTTATAGTACCTACCTCTCCATCCCATTTCGCCAAGAAAGTCTACATAGGAATGTTTTTAATGACTAATCTTTGAAGTATTTATTTATGTTCTTTTTGTACAGTTTATGCAGCCAGCCCAGCAGATATTCAAGAAAAAATCAAGGGTAAGCATTTCTTGTTTTTATTCATCCATATATTTACATCTACAGTGATTGTTGTGTAGAGCAAGCAAAAATAAACCTACAGATATTTTTATGTTTCATTTCACTCACAGCTTGATAATCCCTCACTTGTAAAAAATCCACATATTCTTTAAGATTCTTCAAGATTCAAGTGTGTAATAATTGTAATGGATTCCAGTCATAACACGATGTCAAGAAGCTATAAAAATATTGGGAAATAGTGAAAAGAAATTTTCTGGACCACTGGTCGTGTGTAAAAGCAACAATGAAAAGAAGGTGTCTGCAGAGGACAAGTACCGTTCCCCTTTGATACGTTTTGCCCAGCTGAAAGTCCCGTTCACGGATGTTCCGAAGAAGGACCAGCAGCGATCGGCGTTCACCAGCTACATCAACCACTTATTGAAGAGCATAGGCCTCATGGATGAAATTGTCGTCGAAGTCGAAGATCAAGAAGAAGGGAATAATAGCAAATCACTGCAAGACGCTTGTCCTCCTCCTGCACCCCAAATATCTTACCCCAGAAAGCAAAAGACCTTTGAGACACCTGCCCACAGGCCAGCGCCTCCCAGCACTAACACCCTCTCAAAATTTATCCAAACCGAGGCGTTAAAATGTTTTGATTGCGAGAAACGTAACGGAGTGTCATACAAATCCGTCGGGGTGCAATGCGGTGGCGAGGGAGCCTCTTTCTCGGTTAGCACACAAGTGAAAGAAGATGACTTCTATGTTAAGATCCCCAAAAACCAGTCGTTAGCTTCGCTGACCCCAGCGCAACTTTTAGCCAAATCCGCCGCGCCCAAGTTCAATAGAAACGTAGACGTAGACGACTTCGATCTTTTACTGCCCCCCAAAAACTCCCGTGTGGGTTACGGGGGCGTGCCTCAGTTTGGCCCTTCTGCTGCACAATCCCGATTTGAACCCCATCCATCAATATCCAATTATCCACATGGGCCTTTCATGGGAGGAGGCAGAGGAAGAGGTACGTCAGCCTTGATGGACGATAGGGATAGATTTGGCTTTAGTAATAATTATTATTGAAATAATTTTTCATGTTCGCATTTTTTGTTGGCTGGATATGTTTTAATTTTATTGATTGAATATAATAATTGAAGCACTGATATTGAATCTTAAAGGTGTATATTTAATTTGGAAATAGTTCCAATATGATATAAATTCATTAGAGCAGTTTTATTGAATGAATTAGGTTACATAATTGTATTCTAACATTGATGTAAGACATATAAGGAATATAAATAAAGTTGTTTTATATAATATAGCATCGTTTAACTATCTATCCTACATTATTTTTCAAACAAAATCGTAAGACGGGATATGACTTCAACTTTATGAATATATTTTTCCATGGAAAATCGAGAAGTGAGTTAGCTTTTTTATTTAACGCTTGAGTAAGAATTTGATTAGGGATACCATTTTATATTTTTATTATTGATGAATTTGAAATTCTTACGCTTGTTCATCTTTCATTGGTGGAATATTTAAAGCTATTTTCTATGTAAGAAACATTGCATATCTTATGAATTATGCTCAACATTGAATAGTGCATTGTAGAACAAATCATTGACCAGTTGATTACGAACAGCTGAAAAGCTTCACCTAGTTGCTGTTCAATATCCATTTATTTACTAAAGATTCGTTAGTGTTTTTATATAATCAAATGTGTATTCACTATCATTCACATACTTATACTGGTTTTGCCAATTTCAATTCTTATATTATTATTTTCATACCATTTATTTTTAAACTTGTTAAATTTTTTTATTCTCCAAAGTTCCATTGTGAGTTCATCCTATCTTTAACTGTATTATATGTTTCTATATATCTAGGATCTAGTGTGTGCTCAGGTCTGAAACATTTCTGATAAGAAAATAGGGATGCAATTAGCCATTCATTATGTCATTTCCACAGCTTGGCAAATGGAAGTGAAATCAAAATCAGTCTTGAAAAGTTCAATATAGGTAGCTCTTTCTTATAATATGAATGTTGATTTTTTCAGCTTGCATTACATGTTTTTTATATGATGCAGAAGGAACATACAAGATGTGAAATTTTTTTATCATTTGAAGTAATATTTTGTAATGCATGCTGTTTAAAATGATGATAGTCTATAGTATCTAAATTACCAATGTTTTAGAAGTGAAATTGTTAGATTGAGAGTTAAATAAAATTCTGGTGTATGGGTGTATCTCAAAGCTCCAAGTGCAGACAATCCTAGGAATAGCAAATCAATTAGTGAGTGGGGTTGGGTCAGAGTCATCGTCATATACCTAGTCCTGTTGCATTTCTAAATGGAATGAACAATTGTATATGAATATGACAATATGAGACTCACTCCTAAGAGATTGTTTCTGCTCCCAACTTTGCTTGTAACAAGATATAGGATATCATGAATTGATGATGTAATTTTTTCACATTTAAATATTACACTTGAGATTAATGACAGTATTAAATATAGCAATTGGAATTTTGAATTGATTCCCCATTCAAGTTTTTCCTAATTGAATAAAAAATAATATTGAACATAGACTATACTAACACTATTTATTATCCATCTAAAATATCATCCAACCACATTTCCAGATCATTATCTGTGTGTACAGATTTTTTCTGTAAATCGTGTTTTATAGCTTCCCTGTCATTGCTGTGGTGTATATCAACTTCTTCAAGATAATTGTCTTCCACTGCCTCAACTAGAGCATTAACACTGTTGAACTTTCCTTTACATTTTATTTCAACTCTTCTGGAATGTTTTTCTGCCTCAGAGTTCATCACTAATATATGTTGTTCCTTAAAAGAGAATTACTAAACTATCATCACTTTGAAATGTTTGCATGACTCACAGAAAAAATGTTTTTTGGTATATTGAGTCTCTCATAAAATGGTATTGCTAAAATATTCTCATGTAGCTTATTGAGATCCAAATGAAATAACTCCCTGGTATTTTCTATTTCAACTTCTTCTGCTAATGCTTTATCACTCTTGAATTGAAAGTGGTTTCCTTGGCAAATATAAGCTGCTGCAAGTATAGCAAAATCTGTTTCATTTTGTGCTGCTGTCTGTATGTCTTCTTCTATGCCTTCATTATACCTTTCCCAGTTTGGATCTAAAGCTGTTGTGAGCTTGCCAGGTACATTTTGGATTTTTTTAACTGCATTTCCTTTATATTTTTGTTTGTTTTTCACATGTTTGAGTCCTCTGAATATATTAAGTAACTGAATAATGCTGCAAGATGGAAATAATAGAAATACTTACCTACTTCTGTCTTTTTCCATTTCCTGGCTTCCAGAAAAAAATCCAAATAACGAAGTGAAGCCAAATTACTCCCCAACAACATACACATTCAAGAAAGGGGAATAAAAATAAACAAACCACAATATCATAAATAATTACAGCTTCATATTTTCCAAAGAGTATATATATTTTATGTGATTTCCTTCATAGCCTCTGTCACAGGTGTTCTGTTCCTCTGGTCTGTTCGGCCATGGAATAATAGTTTGGCAGTTGGCCCGAAGCAAGGTGGATATAGGATGGTGAACCAACTCTTCAATTGTTTCATTCCAAAACATTTAGACGTGTCGAACACCCTTACTAAGGCCGCACCGCTCGATTAGAGATGGCAATACGATCGTCGATCCTGTAAAGCCGAAAGCGGGTGGATATCTGATCGTTATAGATAGCTAATGGTTCAAATTTTGAATTCAAATCGTATTTTCCAGAGTTTCCAAGATATCCATCGACATCAGCATAGGTGATGCCATCTAGTTTCAATCTTTAGTACGGTATTAAAATTCAACATAATCCAGTTGGCGAAAGTCTACAACTTTTTCTAGTTCCAGGCATGAGTTGAGAGGAATATTGGAAAAATATAGATTATTACAAGTCAGGAATTACTCTCCTGAAACGTGTTGTTGAGAAGTAATATCTGATGACTTTGAGAGTCTAAATAAGCTCTGCTAATGAAGCACGAGTGATTGGCATCGTTCAAGAAATCCAAGTAAGTAGCCTTACCTCAATGAGCTTAAATAATAAACTCCCCTAACAAAACTCTATAAGACCACAGAATTGTAGGCTTCGAAAATACTTTTCGAAAATGCAAGAATTTTATATGGCACCTATAAGAAAAAACAAATTTAAGTGTTCTGAAGAAGTGCCCTAAGAATGTCCCAGTCAGAATCATCTATTCTCTTTGATCTAAGCAAAGAGTATAAATTATTCTATGATCTGAGTCTGTGCATGGGGTGACATTGTTGACGTTTTCAATAGGGAAGTGGTTGACTGTTGACACGGGATTCTTTCATAGACAAAAAATTCCGATTTCTAGATTATTTTGCACTGCAAACTGCAGTAGGTGGATTTTCCAGAGTATTCAGTTTTCAAGTGTTCAAACTTACACTTTTCTATCTAATCTTACTTTTTATTTTGTGGATGTACACTATCACAAAGTTGGGGTAAATCCATCCAATATGTTTAACTCTTACCAGATAATTGCTTTGCATTTACTTAGCATGATACGTAGTTATTAGATGTGGATGGATATGTAGCCATGCCATTCTATCATTAAATTGTAACAATATATTCATTATTTCTAGACAGAAGTAAATCCACGGAGTTTCCTTCAGATTTGTGCAATTTTATTCATTGGGAGCACCTTGGAGCGAATTTCTGGTCATTAGGAAGTTCTCGTCCAGAAGGGCGTTAATTACTTATATGACTTTAGTAAGATTCAAAGGTAAGTGTTATCTTTTCCTATTGATCTTTCACTAGTGATGAAGGAAGATAAGAATCTAAATGATCTTCGATTTTCTTGTCATCTTGCTGAAAACTGTAATATATAGCAAGGTCATATGCCAGTTTCTTCCATATTGAGGTATTATGTATTCAGTTCATATTTAACTTATAATCAATTTCAACTCAACAGAATTTCAAATGTGAAATTAATGAATATCAAAAAGAATATTGAAGACATTTAAAGGTGTCAAAACATTTTTCAATAAACACTGAAATATAGAATTTGAATTACACATAAGTAAAGGTGGATTCATAAAACATTCATTATCATTAAATCAAACATTTCTAATTCATCATTCATAATTATAAATGATGAAAGAGTAGAAAATAATGAATGTTCCTGAAAAAATTGGTGCATTTACATTACACTAACCAGTTTGCATGCTGTCATATTTTATAATGATAATGAAATATCAAGGTTCATCATTTGTTACCATTACATTAAACATCATGTTTCAATCATAGAAGATGTAGCTCTAGAAAGTAATAACTGTTTGCAGAATACATTAATACATTTATACACTGACAAATTGCATGATTTTATTTTTCATAATGATAATGTTATGTTGATGTAACTATGATTAATGTTTCATGAACCCACCTTTATACATACATAAAAATGTACACATAACACAAAGTTTATGTGTGAAATCAAAAAATGAAATTTGCGACATTTAAACATTAAAGGCATAATTAATACACAGCAAGAAGGGTTTTTGTGAACAACTATTTTCACGCCATTTGACTTAAAATAGCCCTTTCTTTCTAATAATTCATTTACAATGCTGTTTATCTCTCGTGTGCTGTAATTTTTCTTTTTCCAAGTTTTGTAAGAACAATATATGCTACGATCAAGTGGATTTACGTAAGCATTTGCAAGAATTTCACATATTTTCTCTACGGGCGTAGCTGCAACTAGACATGATCTATGAAAACTTTTTGTCTCACTTGGTGACAATCTGTCCTCAAAGTATTTTAGAAATGTTTCTCTTGTTTCCACTGTCATTCAAAGGTAGCTAAAGGCTTCGGCAACATTGATTCTATGATTATGAGCAAAATGAAATCTCAAAATGGAAACATGATTTTATGTAATGGGAGAAGCATAAAAATTAGAGAAAAAACTCTCCAAGTTAAACAATTTCAATCAAAGATGCACTAAAAAGTATTTTTAAAGATCCCCATCTGATGGAGATGTGTATGGAATACCTTTATGCACTCGTGTTTCAGTTTTGAAACCACCCCTTATTCTCGATTTATGTCAAAATATTGTATTATACAGGGTGTCCCCAAATTACATAGAAAGATTTCAACCACAGATTCTAGAAACAAAAATAGTGAGACAAGTTCATATAAACATGGGTCCAGAAATGGCCATCTAAAAGCAAGTCTGAGATGATGGTTCTATGTGAACATTTTCTAAACCCTCTCTGATGAAATAACTAAATTTTGTAAATAACTAATGTTCATGTACCTAACTCTTTATGCCCGATTTGGAAATGTTGAGAAATTTCCGAAATTTTGATCGGGAATATGAAAAATCTGGGGCTAGAGGCACTTTTCCTCCCAACTTTTTCTATCTCTAATGTATGGTTATGGTCTTATCATAGGTATCTCGATAAGAACGTAGTTTCTTCATGCTAACTACCAGAAAAAAAATAGCAAAAATATGTACCGTTTATATCAGCTAAATTGGGTTTAACGACTTTATAATAAGTTCAATGCTCCCAAAAAGCAGGATGAGAAAATTAGTGATATGAATCGATTCCATGAACTCTGTTACCATTTTTTTTTTTGGTACCATTTTTTAATCGGTTCCTAATTTTTTATATTCAGATACAAACCGGCACAAAAGGCGAGTCGACGACAATCCATACAACGTGAAAATCTTTTTATCCACCAATCACATTATCGAATGTTTTTCTGAGCCGATGGTTTGAGGTTGAAATACGGAACTTTTTTCAATATTTCATACTCTACCACAACTTTCGGTTTCACCGGAAAGTTTGGGATGTCAAATGGAACACCATGTAAATTTTTTGGATTGTGCTTTTCGATACTTGGTACTTTAGAATACGAGTACGATCAGATAGTTTTGATTCAAGAATTGATAGATTTGATTTTCCAGAAACATTTTTGTTCTTTTTTTTTTCGAACACACCTGCCAAGTGAGCATCTCATACCCTCAGAACTCCAGAATCGGCTCGTACAAAGAATATGTTGATGCCCAGTAGAGTTATGTTTGTATGTTGTTATCTTTGATATTATATTCAGATATCCCAGAAACATTATTTAGCAAAGTTGGTGACAAATATGATAAACTAAAATTCTGTTGGGCGACACTACACCTAAAATCAAAAATAATAATTCATCATGCATAGATACTCGACTGAGCGTTGGAGAGTGCTGCAAAATGTACCACTGCTGTGCTCAGTCAGGTTTGCCAAAACGCACCACGCAACGTGGTGAATTCTGACTGAACGTACTCGGAAGAGCCACTTAGTTGTTACGGTGAGCGATGGCACGGCTTTGCCAATTTGAACCAAATTTGTCATACTGATGCAGCTGAGCTGAGCTGGAGGAACGTTTAAAAAATGTAAAACTCGGAATGGGACATACCAGAAATAATCGAAAGAATCAAAAGCTCCTATAGAGTAGAGCTTGCAAGCAGCGAATCGCCTTAACATCTCTAGTATACTATCGTTTCATATTTTTTTTCTCTATCACAAAATCTGCATCTCCAATTCGTTGTACAGGATGTACAGGATGTTCCCGTTACGTAGAACAATATAAAATAAGTTGGGTTTGCTCAGTAAGAAAAATTCGTAATGGCACCCATATTCAAGATACAGGATCGAAAAAAAAATATACATTTTTTTTACATCTTTCACGATTATAACAAAACTACTGTCACCATTGGTATGCAATTCTTTATTAATATGTTTTGGAAGTTGACAAATCGCCTTAAGCTGTCTCCCTTAGAGGGCGGTAGTTATACGGTTCGTACCGAGTAAACCTTTTTTGGGGTAAGATTTTCCAGTCAAAATTTTATGTGAGTTCAAACATCATTTAATTTCACTCCTATGCTTCGTGAAACTCGATACTGTTTTTTTTTTATCTGTGGTCAATACGAAAGGGAAACCTATGATGTTCGAGGAACATCGTGTTAGCCAGCGGTGAAATTTTGGGAGAGTATGAAGGTGTTGGAATTTTTTTTGAAAGTTTGGAGGTTGTAAGCATCAGGAAAGACTTCACTAGGCAAAGAATTCCATAACTTTGCCGTTCTACTGAGGAATGATGCTTGGTATAGCGATGTTCGACAGGTCTCGAGCCTGACAGTGTAGGAGTGACCAGCTTGAGCTCGTCTGGTTTGTCTACTAGGGATCGCGCGTGGTGGCATAATAGATGATATCTCCGTTGAGCACCGACCATGAAAGTACCTATAAAAAAGGGAAAGATCGCCGACCTTTCTACGATGATCTAGAGAGGTCAATGATTTGGTGAGTGTTGTATCATCGACTAGGCGAATAGCAGCTCTCTTCTGAATTGAATCTAAGAGCTTTAGCGTATGTTTGAGGGCTGAGCGTGTTTGGGGGCTGAGCTCCAAACATGTGAACAGTACTCCAGGACAGGTCGAATTTGTGCTTTGTAGATCATAAGCAGCTGCTGGGATGTGAAGTATCTCTTCGCACGGAATAGAAAACCAAATTTTTGTGAAGCAGTTTGCGCAATGGACCTCACATGATCGTCCCATGAGAGAGCACTGTTGGTGGTGACACCCAGCATGGATATTGACGACCTCATAGGAACAGTGGTACCCGACATCATCAAATTGGGCATTGTGTGATCAGCCTTCTTGGTGAACATGCAAGCTTGAATTTTAGTTGCATTGAACTGTACTAGATTCTCAGATCCCCATTTCAGAATTCTTGTCAGATCCTCATTTAAAGCATCAACCTGTCTTCGCCTTGCACCTCTGGCCTCGTTGGATGATATAGGGGCTCTAGAGGAAAAGGCGGAATGAAGTGTACTATCATCCGCAAAGCTATGAACTGGGCTGGAGGTCACATTCAACAAATCATTGAAGTGGAGCAAGAACAAAGTTGGTGCCAAGACAGCATGTGGAACACCAGCATTAATAGTCATTGTATTAGACGATACCCCGTCTACCACCACGTAGAGTGATCTATCTGCAAGAAAACTCGATAGCAAAAGACACAGTTGGGGCGGCAAACCATATGACGGAAGTTTCGCTAGGAGGCCTTGGTGCCAAACTCGGTCAAATGCTTTGGAGATATCCAAGGCTACAGCCAGACTCCCCATGTTTCTCTATTGACATCTGCCACTTATGTGTCACATAGGCAAGCAGATCTCCAGTTGACCTCTGGTGGCGAAAGCCATATTGCCGGTCGTTCACGATTCTTGAGCTCTCTAGATATCGGATGAGCTCGATGTTGATTGCTTTTTCCATTACTTTAGAGATCACAGATAGTAGTGCAATCGGTCTATAGTTGTTAGGGAGGGTTTTATTGCCCTTCTTTGGAATCGGTTGGACCCTAGCTTTCTTCCAGTTAGAAGGAAATACGCCGAGTTTGTACGAAAGGGTGAACAAGCTGCAAAGAACTGGTGTTAGTTCTGGGGCACATTTTTTGAAAACAATAGGCGGTATTCCGTCAGGCCCCATAGCCTTCTTGACGTTGAGGCTAAGCAGAATGTGTCTGATTGTGCGTTGCCGGAAGACAATTTCTGGCATACGGTTATCGATGCTAGCGATTTTGGGAAGTTCCTGGCCTCGTGGATCCAAGGTAGAATTGTCTGCAAACATTTTGACGAAGGTGTTGGCTTTTTCATGAGGTGTTATAGCCAATGTATTATCATCCTTTGTGAGGGGAGGAAATGAGCTAGAAGTGAAATTTCTCCCGATTGCCTTGGCAAAGGTCCAAAATGAACGGGAACCATTTGGACACTCTGTGAACTTTGATCTTATTTTCGCGTTGTATGCCTCTTTAGACTCATCTATTGTTCGATTACATGTCTATTGTTCGAGTACATGTATTCCTGGTACCGTTTTCGAAATATTTTGATTCGAAAATGATGAAGTAATAACTGATGCTGGTATAAAGTGTTATAAAAAACTGTCTATTCATTCCGAAACCAAGTATTATGTTCCTAAGTTATAAATAGAAAAAAAAACATAATGAAAAAATTGACTGACCGAAAACATGGAACATTCAATCAGTTAAGAGTAAATGTGTATGGTTCTTTTTAAGACCTTGTATCTTGAACATGGATGCCATTGCGAAATTTTTGACTTTTTTTTTAGTATTCTACGTATCCTAACAATGGGATCACCTTTTTTGAAACACCCTGTATAAAAATGAATATACAGTAGAACAAAAAAAATATGGTGAGGATATTAGATCTTTCCAATAAATTTGATATCTCTAAATAACTGGTTTCCGGAATTCATGGGATTCGGAAACCGGCAACCTCGATCTATGCATTCCCACTTTGCGCGGGCGTCGCGTTTTTCGAACCCCATGATCGATAAGCTCAGGCCCGAATAGAGTCGCGGCGCTTACCCCCCTGACTTATTGATCGCCGTCGAAAGTCCGCCGCCAGTGTTGCCACATGGGGTATAGTTGTACCAGATTTGGTATATCTCAAAATGAGGTTCCAAGGTGATATAAATTACTATAGCTTGCAAATTGTTTGAAGTTCACCGCCTGAAACACGAAACTAATACAATCTTCCACTGCTGCGGAAAGAATATTTTCAAAACGCAAACACTGATTCATCAAATCGTTTCATTGCGAAACTTGTAATGCAATAATGTTATGTTAGCCTTAGAACTGAAAAATGAGGAGAACTGCGATAGTTGTATATCTTGTGTTTGTCATGTCTGTATATAACAGCTTTCGACTACTCATTATTATCACTATTATTATTTAGACTCGTTATAATAAATTCTGATGAGATGTGAGTACTTCTCAAAAATTAATTACGCTGACAAAAAAATCATATAGACTGTTCCAGTTATGTCTTCGTAGCTTTCCTGAAGATGGAAATATACATTTCCGAAATCTTTTGGATCAACTTCAAAGAGTACTGTTTGTACACACTGCTCTCCCTGCTAGTTTTATCTCTGATTGTTCAGCATAGATTTCCTCCACATCACTGGGTAACTATATTGAAATATAGTGTGATTTTAGCTATTGAATTGAATTTTAATTAATATTATTACTCAGTAACATCACTCATACAAGAAAATAAAGTTGAACATATCGATATGAGGTATAATTATGCGAAAAAATCACAGAATCAGTACTTGATTCTGAATGTCAAAATCCCGCTCTGTCACGTTTCGGTACATTTCAACTAAATTTGGTTGAATTTTTCGGTAATGTTACGAAATACTTTCACTCTGGCAACACTGTCCGGCGGCGG
The DNA here is from genome assembly GCA_963576655.1 of Gastrophysa polygoni. Classification (NCBI taxonomy): domain Eukaryota; kingdom Metazoa; phylum Arthropoda; class Insecta; order Coleoptera; family Chrysomelidae; genus Gastrophysa; species Gastrophysa polygoni. The sequence goes on along the minus strand of OY755083.1, from coordinate 12,741,980 downwards.
CGGTGCGTAGCCCGGACGTCGGTTGCCGTTGCAGTGGTGCTAGCCATACGGTCGACGTCCTCCCAACATAAGTTCGGTCAAGAAAGTGGTGTCGAAGGGGCGCGGAGCCTCCTCTATGCCCATGCTGCCGATTGCTTCTCGGCGACATGCGACGAACCGTACGTATTTTATTCGTTTAGTTCTCCGGCCAGGCGAAAAATTCCTCGGGGACCCTAAAACTGGTCTCGAAAGGTGCGTGGCAATGATATGTATGCAATAGATCGATTCATGATTTTCATCGCTCGGACTCCCCGATGATAATTACATTTTAGGCCACCCCCCCGTTGACATGCATTCCGGCAAAAATGAAGCGGTATGATTTTTTCGATTGTGTCATCTCATGAACGGCCAGAGAACGTTTCAACGACACCACTTTTGTTAGGGGTATGTTGAACCGCAAGGAATATATTAACCTTCAATAAAACTCTCTCATATACCAACCCAATAGTAATAGACACGGTAGGGTGGTGTCCCAAATGTCATGTGCCAGTGAAATCGTCAAATGTATTTTTTTTTCATTTTGTCTTTACTCTGGATAATGAGGGCTAAATGAGAGGAATCTAGTGCTATGAACATGACTGTCCATTATCTCAGCATACCTCTGCGAATAGAGTTTTCATTCGTTTTCCGTTATGTGGCCCTTGTGTTTGCATAATTAGGGTTATGTATCCTGTCACTTTCAGTACTCTCCTGGCCATATACCGATTTTCATTTCGACTATTTTTTTTTCCTAACTGCCTTTTCGGCTTGTCAATTTAACCAGATCAAGTAGTATATGTTGTTGATATGGGAGAGCACTGCCTCATTCACACCACACCCAGTCATCTTTTTTCGCATTCCTGCAGGCAGTCGGAATGAATTATGATCACTGCGCTTTTGCTCTAATCGCCACCTTGCCGACTATTCGACCTACTCAAAGATATGATATTATGTATAGTATACTACATGCACCCTTGCTTACCCATCGACTTATGAGGAGCACGAAAACGAACCTAAGGAAATGAAAGAGCTATCGATTTGTCCGGATGTGCAACAAACAAAAGTACAACTTTGCCAACAGTCAGCTGATCACAGCTGGTTGCCTATCGTTTTCTATTTTCATTCCTTCGCCTTTTTCTAGGCGCGAACTAGGTTCTATTTGAAGTTCAACATACTTGAACAACTTACCTATGAAAAGATATATTCTGATACTGTCTGTAAGTTTTTCGAGGAGAAGGTACATTAATTTTTCAGCTTTTAGTGGTATTTTCTCTCCTCGTTTCTAAAAAATTAAGTAGAAGGTGTCACTGACAAATAGAGAATTTCTCTTTTAGGTATCTGAAGGTTTAATTTCAAGCGCAGTGAAATTTTGGGGCAGATCACAAGATATGTCCTTACTATAAATATATTTAAATAATTTTCAATAACTACTACTTTATCTTTTAGAAACGCACTTATATACAGTCTGTCCAAGATAAGGTTGCACAGCATGGGGATCTCGGAAACGGTAGGAGATACGTAGTCTGTTAAATGGGGAAAAAGTTGCGCATTCGGAGGCTTATACCAACAGCCTTCGAAAATTTCCAAAATTGTTTTTAGTTTTTCAGTTATATCGAAGAAAGTGAATTTTTGGAATATCTATTTTATTTTTTTTCTCCGTTATTATTAGAGATACAGAAAAACTGAAAATACTTTTTCATAGCAACTTTTGATGACGTTGAACGAGGTGATACTGATTTTTCTATGCGACGTTTCGTATTCGTAGAACCATCATCAACTTTTGTTTTTTAAATACGGTCCTGATAATTATTTCACAGATTCTGAAAGCTTTTTTTATTCTGAATTCAACCATGTATTAAACAAGGTGATTTGAATGTGTTTCGACCTATTTTTAGCCATCATCAGTGTTTTTTTCGAAATTCCAAAGGAAAAATGCCATCAGTTCCACTTATTTCTGATCATTTAGTGTCAAACATTGATGAACTAGTTATTCGTTTCTCGCTCGCACTTTCTCGAGCATCTCAGAGGCACAGCTAGATTTTCCAAGCTGTACATAGCATAATATCGTCGTATTCTCCATTGATCGATTTGATGAAATGAATTATTTCATGATTGCAATTGGAAAAGCTATTGAAACAACGAAAATTCAATTTTTGCAGAATAGTGAGTGATTATGAAGAAATTATACTCCAAGAGAAGAAATTTTCGAGGGCTGTTGGTATGAGCCTCTGAATGCGCAACTTTTTCCCCATTTAACAGACTACGTATCTCCTACCGTTTCCGAGATCCCCATGCTGTGCAACCTTATCTTGGACAGACTGTATAGATCAATAGATTTCAGTGAATAATCTTACAGTATCAACTAGATTCGAATTAAAATAACAATGTTGTCAGTCAATGCCACATCAAAATGTTTTGCCACTAGTCAGATGATCTTATGGTCGTTACAATTCCTCTCTCTCTAAGCTCGATCTAGTAGGGAATACATAATATCATATTTTTGGACCTACTTCAATTTCAATTCGACTATTTTAGTTAATTTAGTTAGCCTGTATATTTATATATGCACTGTGCTTTCAAATAGTGGCCAATCATATGTTAAACTGCAAATATTAATTTTTCAAAAGAGAACAGTTATTGCCTAAATCTGTGAATGAAATCACTTTAGAGAAATAACTATTATGCTAAAATGATTTTGTGAAATATAAACACTCTCAAAAAATGTATTCTCTCATTCAAGAGAATAATGACCGTTATCAAAAATGTATATTAAAAATAATAACACTTATTAGTCATAAAAAATAATAAACCAACTCAAGAAAAACAAATACTTGAAAATGTACTCACGGCGGGTCGTTGATGATGTGATAAGTTCATCACTACATTCAATACTCATTCAGCATTATGCCATGTCGTTCAATAATATTATGAATGCGTGAAATCATTGGTATTCATTACTCCTTCAGGAAAGGAGTATTTTATTGTATTGTAATAGTATGCTATATCATCTGTGTCGTTTAGTAGAATAATACAACATTCGGTATATTATAGATCCTGACTTCTATTATCTTTTGGTCCTTGTCCAGATCTTGGTCCAGAATGTTATGAATTGACGCTGTCACGCTGTCAGTATCACTCTAAATTTCGATGTAGTACACGAGGTGAAATATCCTTCTTTTTTCCTTTATTCAATTTCCATCGATGTTCAAATGCAGGAAAGTAACTCTCATTGCATTATGGGCATATCAAAATCTCAAAAATATTATGAAAATTATTAAAGAATACCCCGGAAACTTTCCCAATTGCTAGCTGCCCATCAATTGAATAGTAATGATAGTACAGACAATATTTTTTGCCTCAGTTGACGATAAATGAAATTGAAAAAGGTAAGGATTTTCATGGGCATTTTAATACTATTCTTAAATTCTTCACACCATAATGAAATTGTGCTCTAGTATATTATGACCTCAATAATTCACTGGATTTGCATTAATGCACGAATGCAAGTGAAGCAAGGTTGGAATGTAGAAATGAGGGATCGGAATCAGGGATTATGTATATGATTTTGTATTTAGGCTAGAAATTAGATGTCATCTCCGTTTTGTTGGTCGAAGTGATTTTTCTATACTTTTATGAAGAAACTCCCAAAATGAAATGAAAATCTACATCAGCTAATCGGCTGTCAACCATATGTCTAAGTTCAAAACAGTCGTCAACATTCAAAATGGATGCATATTTCTCGATAATTAACAGATTTCAATAAAAGTGACTACGTAAGTAATGAATTCGTTATCTACTAATCTTCAATTTCTGCCATTGAATTAATTCTGAACAGGATCATTATGTTCATGTACATATATCAGTATATACAGGACGTTCCGTCAAAATCTAACATCAGGAGAACTTGCGACTACCGGTAATTACAATTACAAACGAAAATATCAAAACAGATCGATGTCGAGTAGTTGGGGCAATGTATTTCGAATCATTTTTGGTTTTGAGTATTTTTATAATCATTTTCTTTTATCCGAATTAGACTTGAAATATCGAAAAATTATGAAGATTATGACGTTTCTAGTGTAATATGAAATGTCATATCAACCAAAATTATTGTTTAAATCGAGGTTTAATTTCTCCAATCATCCTGCCAATCTTCATAATCGTACCTGCTCCCATTTCTACAATACTTCAATAAAACAGCAACCGATTTCATGCGGTCAGTGTTCAATTTACAATCATTCTTGTTTTTGTACAAATGTTTCAAATTATTCATATTCCTAATTGATTTTTGGTCATCAGGTTCAATTTAAAAAAACAATATTTTTTGCGGAATAACGATTCTGCGGTCTGTAAAATGTCGATCCTATTTTAGCCCTTATACAGGCTGTTTTATCTGAAGCGCACTTTATAAGTTTTCTGGGTTCCAATGATAATAGCACCCTGTAAATTTATGGAGAGTCATAATCGATGACTTGCTGATAAAGTAGACACCAACTTCGTTATTTTGAATGAACTGCTATATTTTTTATTGTGTTTTTTGATTCTTTAGGTTTTTTTAGCATGATAACTATCAGCCTTCCCTATGAAGTCTAGTCGTTTTCGAAATATTCGGATTTGAAGAAAAAAAACTTGAGTTTGCACCGTCATCGTTGAAAATCGATAACTCAGTGAATTCTCAATGTATCGGAATTGTTCTCGAGCAACAGGAAGAGGAAAAATGGATCTTTCTTGTGGTCTATCCAAGTTCGGGGAAAGATTTGAGGAAGTTCATATAGCCACAACTCTTTCTTCTTTTAAATGGAATGCCTAATTTCTTATTTCACCGAATAAAAGAAGTTGGAATTCCACATCGATCTGTATCAATATAACCTCAATGAGAGTGAGATATAAAATTATACGATACAACATGATGAAAAAGCTCCCAAAACATATTCATACAAAATTTCATTACAATGTTGCTGGTAGTTTCGGAATAATCGTAAAAATGTTGTGTCGAAACCCTGTATCTTGAATACGGATGCGTTACGAAATATTCTCACTGAGCAAATCCAACTCATTTTGTAGTATTCTACGTATCCTAGCAACGGGGCCACCTTTTTCTGAAACACCTTGAATATGGGTCGGTCCATTCACAGAACGAGAGTTTAACATGAAATCCCCGTGCTTAGGTCAGCATCTGTATGGTTCGAATTATGAAAATATTTGAATTTGTTGTATGAAATATTTTGCCTAGAAATATTTCGATATGAATAAATGATATAAAATCAATGTAGATTCAGAAAATGAAATATTAGGGGTGTACAGTGCATCCCATTTTGGTTGAGACTGCCAGGTTTCTCGGTTGTCATTGAAGATAAAGCCTTCCGGTTTTCACGTTCCTCTCCTACTTCTTCTATATTTTATCTAGGAAGTCATCAGAAATACTGACGTGCTTAGAACTACTTTTTATAGAGAATTTTGCGCTGAATTTATTTTTGGGGTATATGGTTTTGGAGATACCCACACAAACTTATATTTCTTTCAATGGAACAATCTGTATGTTATTATCTGATGAAATTAGACATTTTTTCCCTTCAAAATGATATGTAAAACTCTCTAGATTGGATTCTCGGAAATGCTAAAAAACACTAAATCATTGAATTGTAATGGATTTTTGCTAATAGGCTATGAATTCTCCATATGAGAGAAGTTCCAATTGATGAATTTTAATTTCTGCTTCATTCATAAGAGAGTTATCAAAGAAGAAGAATCCAAACACAGATTCAATTACACAAAAATCATTAAGTACCTCTGTTTTTTTGTTTATTGTTAGTGAAATAATGTTCGCATTCTTCTTCGCTTACTCTCCTATAAAAAAAAATCACAGGTCAAAATTCCTCAATTGGGACCTGTTTTATATGGAAAACACATGGCCTACTAGCAAAAATTCATCATAATGTGTGTGATTTAGGGTGTATTTCAGCATTTCTGAAGGGGAAAAAATATCGAATTAAATGAGATAATAAAATACAGGGCGTCACATTGAAAAAAATTCAGGTTAGTGTCGTATCTCCAAAACCATATCCCGAAAAAAAATTTGAATACGTCCAGGATTCTGCGCAAAATTCTTTATTAGACGTAGTTCTAAGCTCGACAGTATTTCTAATGACTTCGTAGATATAGAAAGGGTCCAAAAAGTGATAATTTTAAAAATTACCCTCTATCTTTCAAACGGAAACAGTGATGCAAAATCTGATTGGATCATATTGAGTTTCAAGGAAAAGTAGTAAAAACCGGAAGGCTCTATCTACAATAACAACCGAGAAACCTGGCAGTCTCAACCAAATTCGGATGCACTGTACACACCTATCAAAATTCCAACTGAAACCACTTTTGTAATGATGTTCTCATACAAAAACATTATGTAACGCCATAATCAGTTCTTAATTAACTCACATGAATCATTTTTGACTTCAAATTACACCCCTATCCGAAATCCCATTCAAACTCATTCATGTGTTACCGCTAGACGCTAAACTCTTGTCAACGCTTCGTGACGCTTCTAGCCAGCTGTGTTCATACAAGAGTAATTGTTTTGTCCGTCAGGAACTATCAGAATGACATACAGATATAGTTGATATGTATGTCGTGATGAAAGATGAATTTTCGCATTAATTTTGAGTGGTTAATCTATCAGTTCATCTCTGTTTGAGAGTGGCATCCGAATTTCATGGATATTGACGTCACTAGATCTGATTGTCTCCTGCTACTATGAAAATCGCGAATTTCAATATTTAAGGAACGTAGGAAGAAATCGGACATAAAAAGATTGTGCCAGTAAGCTACTTTGAGTGAGAACTATCAAATGATGATTTTTTTTTTTGCTAAAAATGCTCATTCACAATGTGTCCCAATGGAATAGAAGATGGATTTCAAATTTCGAACACTACCTTTCTTTTCAAACCTCCATCTAAAGTAAAAGTCAAAAATAGTTCAAGATCCAATAGACAAGATCGTCTTAGTAGCATCGAGGAGGAGTAAGGGGGAATAATGAAACATGAATGAGTCGCCTAAAGATTGAGCTTCGCTAAATTAACAGCTCTTATACAAGTACTCGCTTGATTTACTCAAATTAAATGGATAAAATATGTCTTAGGAACAGTTTATGATTATCAGAATTATTATCAGTATCAAAGTGATTTGGGTCCAGAAATCAATTAATTTTTTCGTTGATAGTAAAAAAAATGGGTTGAAACAATGAAGGTGATTTATGCATGGTACTTCATGGTCCTATCTTTCACATCGTAAATGAAAGATAGCAGTGTGCTCTCTCATTTATATTTTAATCTTGAAAGTGATATGCTGCAATATTATCTTAGTAAACGGTCGAATTACTTGGACAGTATTTATACACTTCACACTAGAAATGGTGCAGTAAATTCGTGATTTGGCAGAGATTATCTAGGTGTATTTGTATTGTATTTGGCTTCATTGATTTCAGTTATATTCCATTGCATATTCTTCTTGGCTATCTCACGAGCCATGATTGTGCGGCATTCAAATTATTATCATTAAAGTTGATTTTGTTGATGTTTACACTAGAAGATCAGTTTACAATATGTGAATCATCACTACGACGATACGAACTAACTAATGATTTACAGTGTGTAACAAATCCGCTTCTCACCATTAGGATCAGCTTCTTTCTCGGGAATAATTTCAGTATACCATGAATACAACTCGACTATTCCATCCTTCCAATTGACATGAACATTCCCACATTTAATCCATCATCACTGAATTGGTGGATAATAACCGTGAACATGGTTTGCCATATGAATATAACGCCGTTTCATTGAATATTCCTTGTAGTTGTCAGCCTATTCAGGATTCATTCTTTTTCAGGGACACTATTAATAAACAGCTTAGTTGGGAATCTAGGGCCCGAATTAGCGAGGTGTATGACTTCGCAGCAACGAGACCCTACCTGTTACAGGTAAAAAAATAGTACAAGTTGGCAAAAATATATAATATATTATGGTATTATATATACAGGTATATACAGGTTGATTCACCTAAGAAAACGTAAATGTATTTAAGTGAGTTTTCTTTACCAAATGAAGTTGCACCAAGTGAATTTAAAAAAAAAATAATGATGAAAAGGAAATGAAAAACATAACTTTTAATTATTAGACAATGCACGCCCAAAATAGTATTGACATTGACTTTACGTGGTGTACACACATACACTTCATTTAACTTCACAAATGAAAGTGCGTCCCAGTGTGATTGCTCGAGGCCTATGATAGCTAGAGACATGTTTCATAAACGAATGGAAACTAGAAGGGTCTATCATGAGAAGTTATTGCAGCATATACAGGGCGCATCAAAAACATTTTTTCAATGGAATGCCTTGTATATTATATTTTTTTCTAGAACGTTATGTTTTTTTTTCTCAAATTTTTGTTAAATTTGCAAATGCATACTTGAAAATTCCCTGATGTCATAATTATCAATATTAGGAAGTAGGAAATATTCCCACAGCTATTTTCTGGATAGATGGGTGATATTTCTGATCCATTCCGATGCTTCATATTTGTACAGGGTGGTTGAAAATGCTTTTTCAATTCGGAATAAATCGAATTGATTTTCCTCGACGTTTTCAAATAGAACACACTGTATATCTTCCTACCATCGGATGAAAAATTGGAATGAGAACATTTCCTTAAGGAATTTCCCTATAGCTATTCCGAACCATTTGCGAGTAATTAAAATTCACTGATACACAGAAAGAATTTCATTAATCACGAGTGAAAACTCACTAGGATATAGGGAAAGAGAATTAATCAGCATCTGCAAAAGTTCGAATCTCTTGTCATCAATCAATAATTTTGTGGCCATCGATATTTTTCATGGCCAGTAGTTTTTTCGTGGGTGGCTAGTGAAATATCATAAATGAAATCGATTCTTCCAATCCATCGAAGCTGGTAAATATTGCTCACGTGTTCCCTCGCAGAATTCAAATAATGAGGTAGAGCACAATCTTGTTGAAACCACATTCTGATTCTCTCAGGGAGATTCATCAGTAATTGTATTTTATTGTAATATTGTATAATATTGTAATTTTCTCATTTTAGACCTTCGCCTTATCATCACATGCTAGCAAATACATAAAATCAAGAAACATATACAAATAAATAAACATATACTCATAGTAATAAACTTTTTTTTTATTGGTTATTGATTTCTGCACATTAGTAGTGGATATTTGTAACATCAACAAATTGATGGATTCTCAGTCTCGGTGTTTGTTTAATCCACCTATTTAGTTTGGACATGAAAAGTTTCTGGCCATTAATTAGTTTCAGGTCGGTTGGACTGACGCTATATAATTTTGATCCTAAGTAAACGAAACTATGCTGTGAGGTATTTTTGCGTGGCCGTGGCCACGCAAAAATACCTAGTGTTATAAGTGTGGTCTGGGAGTCTTAGTTCAGTTCTGTAAAAGTGTTACCAAGATATATAATATGCGGTCTTGCTGATATTTCGAAAGATGTATTTTGATTCATAATATTCAGCGTCTTGTAAGATGGCAAGTACTTAGGGTAGGATGAGAAGGGTACTTAGTATGTTTTGCTAAAGTTAACAGTGAGAAGACGGTTACTTAACCAGTTTATCATTTTGACAAAGTCTCTCTCAACTTTGGTTTTTAGTTCGTACCAGTCAGCTGCTTTGTATAATATAACTGTGTCATCAGCAGAACTTACTACGTGTCCCTCCGTATCGATATTGAACAAGTCATTGATATATATGTTGAAGAACATTGGTCCGAGAACTGTTCCTTGGGGAACTCCGTACTTAACTACGGTTTCTGAGCTGATACTAATTTTCACGCAGTGTTTTCTGTTTGTTAAATAGCTCTTCAGAAGGTCATATGTCAATCTTCTGAATCCAATGCTCTCTATAACACTTTCATCAGCTTCTCGTGGCAAACTGTATCGAACGCCTTCCTATGGTCAACAAATATACCCAGTATTGGACTTTTTTCATCAACAGATTCAATTATTTTAGCAGTAACATTGGCGATGGCATCTTCTGTCGATTTATTTTTTTGTTCGATAGAATCTCATATTTATTCAAAAAATTAAGTAATCTATTTTTCAATAATTTTTCGAAAATTTTCTGCGATATTAGAAGAAAGCGAGATAGGTCTATAGTTGCCGGTATCTGTGCGGCCAATTGATCAGAAATATCATCCATCTATCTAGCAAATAGCTGTAGCAATATTTCCTACTAATATTGATGTATTGATGTATTGAAGTATGCATCTGCAAAAGGAATTATTTTGCCAAAAGAAGTCGTAACGTTCTAACGAAGTGATCGAGAGATAGTCGATAATATTTGGGGGAGTGGATGGAGGTCAATGGAACGTTAAAAAAATATCCTAATATATGAGGCATTCTATTTGAAAAGAATGTCCTCGACTCTTTAGATTTTTTCGATGCGCCTTGTATATTCCGCAGTAATTTCACATGATAGACCCTTTTGTCTAGTCAACATTCGTTTTTAAAACAAGTCTCTAGCTATCATAGGTCTCCAGCAATCAGAATCTGAGGCACTATTGCCCAACCCTGTATATAGAAAACCATAGATCATCAAGTAATCTATTAAATTTTCAGGATTAGAGTGCTTTGCTGGTCAAAGGCTCTTGTTTTAGGTTTCACTTTGAAAAAGTTCAATTAATTTACTCGGATTGATCTGAAATATTGCAGGCACATTCTCTGATGCCATATACCAATGCACCTTTTTTTCTTTGCATTCTTAGGTAGATCACCCCGTATATGGAATATATTTTGTTTTTCGAAAATATTCGAATCTATCGTGTGTTTTTTAGTGTGACATAACAGGTGTTATTAACCATTCCTGGTTTTTTCACTGACCGTGTTTTTATTACCAGTAATTTCAAATCATTCATATTTGCTTATACAATTGGTTTTGAGAAGTTCAGGAGGGAACTGTATCCAATGACCTAAAAGATTCGTGATTTGTTATTTTCACAGACCCCATTGTTGTTTGTTTCTTATGGTATTAAAAACAAACATTCAAGTTGTTCAATTGGATTCCGAAACAGTTCAAGTAGTACCGAATTGAAATTATTTTTCATCACAGGACTACGAAATTTCCTTCTAATAGACATCGGAAACTGCAACCGTTCAGAGAAACGTGACTGGCTGCTGTATCAACATTCGTATCAAAAGACCTGGAACAATTGGTAACGACCGTGGAAAGTTGCTCACTCGAGAACCAACCTCTGTAGTCGTTGATAACACACTTACAGGTGAGATTTAATGTATTCCCATAAATATCGATTCATTTATTCTTAACGCCGCTCATGTTGAAAACTACTACCGGTGGTTCATTATTTCTATCAACAACTCAATCGAACTAAACAATTATAGTGAACGCATTCGTTTTGACTTTTTTATCTGTTGACAACACGAAAGGGATACCTATGATGTTCGAGGAACATCGTGTTAGCCAGCGGTGGAATTATGGGAGAGAAGGAAGGTGTTGGAATTTTTCTTGAAAGTTTGGAGGTTTTAAGCATCGACAGGTCTCGAGCCTGACAGTGTAGGGGTGACCAGCCTGAGCTCGTCTGGTTTGTCTACTAGAAATCGCACGTGGTGGCATAATAGATGATATTTCCGTTGAGCACCGACCGTGGAAGTATCTAAGAAAAAGGCAGAGATTGCCGACCTTCCTACGATGTTCTAGAGAGGTCAATGATTTGGTGAGTGTTGTATCATCGACTAGGCGAATAGCTCTCTTCTGAATTGAATCCAAGAGCTTTAGCGTATGTTTGGGGGCTGAGCTCCAAACATGTGAACAGTACTCCAGGACAGGTCGAATTTGTGCTTTGTAGATCATAAGCAGTTGCTGGGATGTGAAGTTTCTCTTCGCACAGAAAAGAAAACCAAGTTTTTGTGTAGCAGTTTTTGCAATGGACCTCACATGATCGTTCCATTAGAGAGCGCTGTTGGTGGTGACACCCGGCATGGATATTGAGATTCTTATAATCATTATGGATTCTTGAAAAAATACTCACTTGGAATTAGGCAAGAAAAATTGTTTGAAATCATTTTTGGCATTCTAGGTCGGCCGCTAGAGGGCGCACTCGAAACATTGAACTTCAAAATTGTATAGTATTGGGATGAGAGGTTAAATTCTTAAGTGGTTTCGAAATTACTTGATTGAAAGAAAACGAATTTGTTTATTTAAGAAAATTTGTAAGTCAAACTGATGAAATTGTATGTGGAGTCTAAAAAGGACCAATTTTAGGTCCTGTTTTATTTCTTATATACTTTAATTCACTTTCCAACTTGAAGTTGGAAGGAAAAATATTTATATATGGTTGCAGATGATATGTGCAACATTGAATCATTCGACAAATTCGGCTGAACAAATCAAAATCCAAATTGAAAGTGATTCGAGAATCTTATCGTTTTGGTTGTGCTGTTATAAATCAAGTATCGATTTCAGTAAATCAGCTCCGCTAAAATATGACCTATTAGTGGGTCTATACTTTTGTAATTTGGGAGTTCTAAATCCAATAGCAACGTAGATATTGGACTTTGTGCCACTAATTGGCGACCTTGTATATTGTCATATCTCTGCCTATAACTCTTAACAATATCGCAAGTATCGAACGGATTTCGTTTCAGCCAAGTCCTACTAGAATACCTCCAATCACACCGTCGCCATGAGCGTGAACGTGAACAGAAGCGTCAGCGACGTCTTCTATCGCTACAAGATGCCGCGCATCGTTGCCAAAGTCGAGGGCAAGGGCAACGGCATCAAGACGGTCATCGTCAACATGTCCGAGGTGGCGAAAGCGTTGGGCCGCCCGCCCACCTATCCCACCAAGTACTTTGGTTGCGAGCTGGGCGCGCAGACGCAGTTCGATTTCAAGAACGAGCGCTTCATCGTCAACGGCTCGCACGACGCTGCCAAGTTGCAAGATCTGCTCGACGGGTTCATTCGAAAGTGAGTAGGATAAAACGTTTCCACCGCGATGTAGAGAAGAATGGTGAAATTAGAATTAACTGTCATCATGGCATTATAGTTCTGGAACTCCCCAGTGGATTCAAAATAAAGACAAGTTCATGTCTGTCCAGGTCAGAATAGTATAACCCATAGGCGTCCATTAATGATTGAGAGCGATATTCTGATTCAATATATGCGAGGTTATTGTTTATGACTCTGGTATAAGAATCTGTGTCAACAGTGCCGTATACTAACAAGAAAATATTAGAAATTGTTCAATGCATTTTCAAATCTGTTCCGTTCTTCGAAATAAATTCGATTTCCATGTGACAAACGTAATGGCTGACTATACTATCATTTCTGGATAGTTCTCGAGATACCGAGGTTTCTAGCCGTTTTTAGATTGACATTGGGTAAATTGTGTTCTGGATTGAAATACTTTCCGCCGGACTTCTTGAGCAATCCAAACTTGCTGTTTATGGTTCACTGGCTAAGATTTTTAGATTGTTAGAGCTCAAGTAGGCCAATTCACAGATATATGATATGGGTGTTCGATCCCCCGTTTCGGACTTATTCACGATTTTCTTAAACATATATTCCAACTTTGGTTTTTGTTATGAATTCATAAATATCGTCAGGTATCTTAGTACCTAGTCGCAAGTTCTGGATTTCGGAGTCGCAGACAGTGATGTCTTGTTTCAGGAATTTTCAATAGGAACAATTGGTGACATTTTTCGAGAGAGCTAAAAAAATTATGTAGTCATTCCTTTGAAAGTCAGTCTCCTCGAATCTCAATGAGTAGTATTTGTAGTAGAGTATTTCTATACACTTCAAAGAATCGAAGCAAAATGATTCATTCAGTGAAACGCAAATTGAAACATTTCCTTGATGAAATTATTCACAATGGAAATTGTTGGTGAAACACTCATTGATAATTGATTCATGTATAATCAATAGGTTCGTCTTGTGTCCGGAATGTGACAACCCCGAGACCGACTTGATCGTGTCTACGAAACGCGGTACCATTTCACAGGGGTGCAAGGCTTGCGGCTATCACGGCCTGCTCGAGTCCATCCATAAGCTGATGACGTACATTCTGAAGAACCCACCGAACTCGAATCCAGCCAGTCAGGGCTCTTCGCTCACCGAAGGCAAACGATCCAAACGTAGCAAGCGAAATGGCGAGTCTGAGGATCAGAACGAATCGGCGCTCGATGAATCTGTGATCGAGAAGAATGTGGTAAGTTTATTGTCTATTAATCCTTTGTAGAATACAGCCCCGCGAATCTGTTCTTCATAAGTTGTTCATAAGTAAGTTTTTGAAATATTCCAATACATCTATTATCAGTATTGATGTATAATTTCTCAATATTATTTCTCAATATTTCTCTAATCAAGTTCATACAGTATTTTAATATCAAAATCACTAGAACGATCTGATATAATCGATCATTGAAGGTTTATCCAGAGTTGACTGTTGATGATTAAACTCATGGCCCAAAATGCATATTAAGGGAGATATATCCTTCCAAAGTTGATAAAATTAAAATAATTTCTCCGCATAACTTCTGAACGATGAAAGCCACCCGATTGAAATTTTGTGCATGAATGTATGTTGTCAAAATACATTTTTTCGTCACACTTCCACATTTCTGATATTGTTATAAAGGGTGTTTTCAGAGGGTGAGTCATGATTTTTTGTAGAAAACTTTTTTCCCTGTATTATTTTCTGTGAAAAAACAGGAGCTTTCGATGGAGCGAAGAAAATTACATGAAAAAGGTACTCTTATTCAAATACAAAAAATTGAGCCGTTCGTGAGATATTTGAGTTTTTATAGTTACATGATATCAGCAGATTGATTTTATTCATCGCGAGATTCATCGGTATAACGATATTTCAGCAGCATTTGCATTTCCGAAGCACTCGCCAAGCATTAGAAGCATATCAGTTTGTTCAGAGAACGAATAACCTGCCATATTTCTTAAAATCTCAGTTGATAATCGCAGTGATTAATGACACAGAAAAACCACACGAACAAATCGACTACAACAATGTTGACTCGAATGTTGATGACATGAACGTCAAAATTGAGAACAAAATTATTCATCATGGCCTGCTAAAATATTGTTACCGATGAATCTCGTGATAAATAAAATCAATCTGCTGATATCATGTAACTACAAAAACTCAAATATCTCACGAACGGCTCAATTTTTTGTATTTGAATAGGAGTACCTTTTTCATGTAATTTTCTTCGCTCCATCAAATGCTCCTGTTTTTTCACCGAAAATAATACAGGGAAAAAAGTTTTCTACAAAAAATCATGACTCACCCTCTGAAAACACCCTTTATAACAATATCAGAAATGTGGAAGTGTGACGAAAAAATGTATTTTGACAACATACATTCATGCACAAAATTTCAATCGGGTGGCTTTCATCGTTCAGAAGTTATGCGGAAAAATTATTTTAATTTTATCAACTTTGGAAGGATATATCTCCCTTAATATGCATTTTGGGCCACGAGTTTAATCATCAATCTACACTTATTTTTCAATGTTCTATCACCCCCAGAAAGCTCGGTACACATTTTTGACTCACCCTGTATATATATTAATATTATTATATATATATATATATATATATATATATATAAAATATTTTATATATATATTCCCCAATATATTGGGGAATGCAGCAATGTATAATTGAGAAACTCTTTAAAGTTTATCTAAGCTTTCGGAAATGATTATTTCCATCATTAGTAAAAATATATAACATTGTACAGTACAAAAATGAGATTACATTGAGTAATTACTCGGTACGTTATTGTTTGAAGTTCACATATTAAAATTATTATTATTGTTGAATTTTTTGTTTCGGGACCATGCTCCTCCGACACAAGGCCGGAAGTCTTGGAACAAATTCGTTAAAAGCTTGATATGCCCATTGGGAAAGAAAGCTCAGACACGCCTTTTCCAGTTGCGCATGTCTTGGTCTATTCATATTTTTGATGACGACATCACTTTTTTTTTAATGGCAATACACTATTTTGATAATACCTTTACCTGGATGTTATTTTTTTTCTAATGTTACATACGAACATTTCCAGAAATTAATTAAGGACACGAAAATACACATATTTCTAATTGTCGTTCCGACGGTTCATTAACGTTGAGAAATATTTGAATTGCAATTTGAGCACTTAATTCAATAGTTTGTAGGTCCATTTAGTCCTGTTTTCATTTTTATGAATTACATTATTATGATTGAAATTTCTCGAACATACGGTTATGTAACATAAGAAAAAATATAACATCCATACACAGAAAAATGCGTTCTTTTCGAAGGTATTATCAAAATAGGGTATTGCCATTGAAAAAAATGATAATGACGTCATAACTCGAACAGTGATGACGTCATCAAAAATATGAGTAGGCCAAGACATGCGCAACTGAAAACGAAAATTGACGTGTCTGAGCTTTTTTCCCCAATGGGCATATCAAGCTTTTAACGAATTTGTTCCAACCTTTACATGTTATACACATTTTCACAGGAGATGATACCTGACATTCAACATGTAAACTTGAGGAATATTCAGTAAAGTTGGTGGGTGTGTTGAATTTTGGTGCCATCTACTGCCATGTACAGGACCCTATGCCTGTACGAGTTACAAATGAGTTACCAAGTAGCTATCAGCAGAATTGGTGCTGCTAGGTGGATTATATATTATACGTACAGGCATGCACGTGGCAGTTATTAGTGTAAAAATTTCATAGGAATTTGCAGTTTCCTACGTAAACCTACCTCTGATCTTCCGCTAATAGATGGCGCCTGACATCATGGCCCCTCATGTTTCACACCCAGTAACTCTATTTTCGTAAGCATAAATGGTCACGAAATATTTCCAATTTTTTAGCAAACCAAGGGCAACTGCTAAGGCTTCTGGTGGGCCGAAACAGTTTTGTCTTCGTTACTGAAAAACTACTCTCTTCTTGCTCTCATGATACTTGATGTTTTGATCAGAATAGATTCTCAGTATGGAATGGACTAGTAAATTGTTCCATTTGAACGAAGTTCTGTTCTAAATTCGGTGGAGTGTTAATATCACCAATTAGCATTACAAGCATTACTAAAGAGTGAGATATTATGTTTGTCTGAGTTCCACAATTTTGCCAACATGAGCCTAAGGCAAGAAGAAAAGCGTGTCTGATCTGAAGTTTCACGAATATTTTGTCTCTTGATAGCTATCTATTGATAAATAATAACTTGTAACAAACCAGAAACAGTCAATACATAAATGTTTATAGTAAAAAAAAAATATTTTCGTTAGGATGATGAAGATGACCAGACAGAGTGGGCTGTAGACGTTTCAGAAGAGGCTGTTAGAGCACGAATGCTAGATCTGACAGACGGCGCGAAGAATATGACCATTAGTGAAGATCTGGAAAAGTCAGAAAAAGAACGCATGGACATTCTATACAACATGGTGAAGGTGAAGAAAACTAGAAATACAAATGATATATATAGTGTGTGGTTTCAAACCTCAACACCCTCTTTAAAAATGTTAAACGATTTGAAAAAGAAATCTGTGGTATACTACTCAACGAGCCTTCTTTGGAAGTGTGGGCGAGACTGAAATATTCCTTTATTAATATTTATTATTATATTTTTCAACGCCTTTTTATTTGCATCGAAGTTTCGAAAACGACTACTAGGCAATTTTTCATTGAAAAAATGGGCAGCCATTTCGATTCAAGCATATACCCCCATACAAAATTTGAATGCAATATTTGATAAAAGGTTTGAGTTATTCAATATCGAATTTTGAATTTTTTGCCTCTTCTACTCACCCTGTATTAAAATCTAATGAGTTTTTACAGGGTATTTCTTAAGTACGTGTAGAAAATTCAGGAGCATGTTGCTGACGTCAAAATAAGAAAAAAAGTTCGTATAAATATACAGGGTGGCCCATCGAAAACGTACCGCAAGGCATTACAGGCTGGGAGAGAACTTCTCGATAAAATCCGAAAACAGGTCAAGTTTGTTCATCAGGGGGACACATTTTGACGTAACAAGCATTGTAAAACCTTCAAACCCCTAAGTAGGGGTGTCAACCCCAAAAAAAAATCTAAAGGACTTAATTCGGGTGACCGAGGTGGCCATTCTATTGGGCCCCGTCGTCCTATCCATCGTCCTGGAAATGTGTCATGTAAATAATTGCGCAAATTTCGTTTCGTTCTCAATGATATTTGTTAGAGCTGGGTCGGTGGCATTTCGTAGTAAATCCAAGTACATGTTGAATTTCCAGGAAGGAAAAAAAGCCCACACATTCAAATTCTGGGGGTGTTGCGTGTGTGTCTCGTGGAAAATCCTTGGATTGGTGTCAGCCCAGTACCGGCAATTGTGGCGATTCACTAAACCATTGAGGAAGAAGGAACATTTGTCCGAAAAACACACATTGAATCGAAAATTACCATTGTGTAACGCTCGCTCACTCATAATTTCGCAAAATTGCAAGCGACGATCAAAGTCGTCTTCATTCAGTTCGTGCACTAAGCGTATTTTGTAAGGTTTGAATTCGTATTTTTTCAATACCCATTGGACACTGGTACGAGACATACCCGTCGCAATGGCCATATGTCTTGGACTTAGCGTACTATCAACTGCAACTTGCCCCAACACTGCTATCTTCGTAGGTTCATTTATTACTGGATTTTCAAGCTCTCTCTTTTTGTTATGAACTGAACCTGTTTCGCGAAATTCGTTCACCAATTCGCGAACAATTTTTCCAGAGGCATGTTTGTCAGGATGCCGTTGGTTGAACAACTCCGCGACCCGATTTCCACATTCATCGTTTTTGAAAAAAGCTCAATGATTTCCACTCTGTCTGCAATTGAATACACCATAACAACAATCCGTAAACACTTCAACCACGATATGTATCTAGCAACTGTCTGCTGCTGCTGTCTAGAAAACTTTTGTGTAAAAAATATATTCTTGGTAGAGGTAGCTGCAAGCAACTGTTTTCGAGTTATTGGGATTTGAAATGATCGATGCATTTGAATTATTTTCATGGAGCTCGTGAGTCGCCTCTAAGTAGTAAATATCAGAAAAGATACGCCAATGCATCAGCCACTGCAAGTAATTCAGAATGACAAGAAGTTAGAATTCAAAATTGATTTAATAAGTGAGGGAGATTATTTTTCTTTAATTTCATTTTAATATAGGAATCGAGTCATATTACAATTTAATACTAATAATATTAACAGTGATTACGACCACATTATTACTAAAACAGTTAGTTGAGGGAATTGATTGAAGTAATTGTTCAAAGTGGCCACCTTGCATCATCATGCATGCATCTGCTCGTCGTCTCATTGACCCACGAACACGTTCCATTATACCAGGTGTATTTCGTAAAGCATCACATCCAGCAATGATCCGTTTCTGATCTTCGGTTTCTATTGGCACCGTCTAAAAGGCCTTGAAGTGACCCCACAAAAAAAATCGATTGGATTCAAATCCGGGGACCTCGGAGGCCAGAACTGATTTGAAACTTCAGCTCCTCGGCCAATCCATCTGTTTCTAAATCGCTGAATTAAAAATTATTAAACCAAAATGCGCTGGAGCTGTATCATGCATAAACCATCTTCTTTGTCTTAGTTAAAGTGGAATGTCTTCAAGTAATTCAGGCAAAATACGTTCAAGAAAATCATGGTAAGAATTCGCAGTTATAGTCCCTAGAAGTAGGGACCAATTAAATAATCCCCAATAATACCAGTCCACACATTCAATGAAAACTTGTGTTGAAACCTGGACTGAACTATTGCGTGAGGGTTTTCGTCACTCCACACGTGATTATTGTGAAAGTTCATTATGGCGTTCTTTGAAAAAGTTGCCTCGTTAGTGGACAATACCTCTGCAATAAATTGAGGGTCTTGTGCAATTTTCCGCAGTGTCCATTGGCAAAATGTTATACGGAGAAGGAAATCTCGGGGCGACAATGCTTTTACACGCTGTATGTGATGAGGATACAACTAATTTTCTTTGAAAATTGATCAAACTTATTTGTGATGCACGTTCAGATTTTTCAAAGGATCCAGACTCCATAAGACGCTGAAAAAAGTTTCTGAATGCCTGGTGATTCGGCAGTCGATGATTAGGGAATCTTTCATTATGAATAGGTCTAGCTTCGTAGCAACTGCCATCGGCAAGGCAGTATACGAAAATCATATTAGCCATTTCGCTGTTCGTGTATGCTGCCATTTGAAAAAGCTTGGAGCACAAGTACAGAAGACAACAAACTTCACTGTCACCAGAACTAATTGAAATAACATGACAAGTACTCACTTGATTGTTATTTTTTTTTGATTGGAAGAGTCCAAAAGTAGGTACAAAGAAGTAAAAATCATTTTTTGCCTGCATTCCAATGTTGAATATAGGAGAATATTGAATGAAAGGATAGAAATGCACTAGCATATCTTTTCTGATATTTACTACTTAGAGGCGACTTACGAGCCCCATGAAAATAATTCAAATGCATCGATTATTTCAAATCCCAATAACTCGAAAACAGTTGCTCGAAGTGACCTCTACCAGGAATATATTTTTCACACAAAAGTGTTCCAGAAATCTATTTTCCTACTATGAAACGTGATACAGGTACGCACAAAAAAGTTATGACATTTCAAATGAATCAAAAGACATGTAGGTGGCGCCACCCTCACGAAAGAGGGAAACTAACATCAGATTTGATGTTTTCATTGAAAAATACCCCTACATTTCAAACTTTATTCGAATATCACAATTATTTTGAATTTTTTTATCAAAACACAAAAATAAGAATTCAATTTTGACACTCTGTATCTCAGAAACGAATAACTTATATTTATACGAACTTTTCTTCTTATTTTGACGTCGGTAACATGCTCCTGAATTTTCTACACGTACTTGAAATGACTTCATGGAATTGCTTAGAGTATTAAGAATATTAAGTGTCACCGGTTATATAAACTGCTTACATTCAATACAGGGTGGATCGAAACTGCAAAAATTTCTAAATTTTCCATTACATAAATATATGATATTGCTCTGTATGAGATATTGCGTTCAAATTCAATATAGGGTATTTCAGCTGAGCTGGAGTCGAAAAGGCTGTTCATTCTTTCGAAAAAAAAAAAAAAAATCCTGAATATGAACATGAAAATATGAATATTTCAGGTTTCCGAAGAAAGCTCATTGAACACTATATTGGAAATTTTTGTTTTTGAAAATAAGTGAACGGGTTTTGAAATGAGAGGGTGTTGCCATTTGAAATCGAACACGCTGTCCACATAACGCTATTTAATTTAGTCAAATTTTATCTGTTCAGACTATTGATAAAAACGATCTCAATTTTGCCCCAAGAGACAAGATTCACAATTCATCAAGGGGAACGCGCAGGACATCGATACTCTGTGGCATCCAATCACCATGATATAGAGGAGTGCTTCCGGTATATACAGAGTGTTTCCGAAATTGGAGCGATTATTGAAATGGGATATTGTACGAGTCATAATAAAAAAAAATTTTGTGTCAGTCAAAGATTTTCAAAAATAGAGCGATTTTACTCATCATCGTTTGAGATGCACTGGTTTGATTCCTCACTCTGCACGCAGCAGCTCGCGCCCACACTGTTACCAGCGCGCTGTTGCCAGTGAATTTTCATTTCGTAAGCTCTACCACTCGTTATATTTTGGCTTAAAAGACACTGAATTGAAAAAGGCCTATTTCATTCCATGACAAGAACGTTATCTGAGTTATTGTTAATAAAAAAAATACACTGTCACTGATTGTTGTTTCTTTCTTGTGAAATTTCCCGGTTTTCGATATCCACGAACGGTGGTGCATAGAAATATTTTTCAGGAAACCCCACACAAAAAAAGTCCTTTACATTCAGATCCGGAGAACTTGGTGGTCATGATATAGGCCCTCCTCGGCCAATCCATTTCTGTGGAAATTCACCCGAACGTCTACATGACAATGGCTAGATGCTCCGTCGTGCATGAAAAACATCCTCTGTCGAATTGCTAATGGCAGATCTTCTGAAAGTTAATCTGAATCGTTTTGCAAACACGCTAAATATGATAGTCCTCAATCAATCTTGGCGGCAACTCGTGAAGACCTATTAAAACCCCGTTCACCACTCGACCCCAAAGGTTAATCGAGAAACGATGCTGAAAGTTAGTTTGCTTGATTTCATGTCGATTTCCGACAGTCCAATTATGATAATTATGGTGATTGAAAATACCATTCCTGGTGAATGTCGCCTCATCGGTGAAAAGTATTTCATTTAGGAAATTTTGATTGACTTCGTGTTGACGAATTATCCATTCACAAAATTGTATTCTTCATGGATAGTCTTCCGGTTTCAATGATTGCACGCGCTGATAATGAAAGAGATGCTGCATATCCTCATTCAATGTCCTCCATACAACTTTATGGGAAACTCCTAACTGACGACCAACGCTGCGGGTACTAGAAGTTGGATCATTTGCAAAAATGTCCAAAATTTGTTTTTCTGCGTTGATAATCCTTAGAGGTCTATTTCTACCAGCATCTCGGCCTTTATGAGTGCACAGTTGCGCAACCTTGCGCAAAAAGCGTTTCGCTGCAAGTTGCTGGAGGACCGCTGATCAGTGGTTCAGAAAATGTCGGAAGAAACTTAAGAATTCAGTATCTTCCAAAATATTTGTTTTATTGACAAAAATGTACTCATTCATTTCGTTTTGTTCTTTGTTCTTCTATTACCCATTTCAATATTCGCTCCAATTTCGGAAACACCCTGTATTCGTAGCCGTCTGACATCACTTTATTTTTCACTAATAGGTCAGGCGTGATGCCGGTCAGCTAGAAAACTTGCAGACTCAAAAAGAGATACTTAGCGAAGCGGAACGTCTCGAAATCAAACAAAAAGCCCCCCTGGTGTTAGCTGAGCTCTTATTCGATCACAATATACTGGCTCAGGCGAAAAAGTACCGCATGCTGTTTCTGCGTTTCGCGTTGAACGAGAAGAAGGCGCAACGCTACCTTATGGGCGGCATCGAACAGGTGGTCGCACTTCACCGCGATAAGCTGATGGGCAAGGTACCGGTGCTGTTGAAGGTCTTCTACGACATGGACATATTAGGGGAGGAGTGCATTATCGAATGGTCTGACAAAGTAAGTGAACACATTTCAAACGGCACTAGTTTGTTTTTGAGGGCTGAAGTCATTTTCCGTGAATCAGTCTGTAATTGTTGATTATTCTGATGAATAATCAGTTGAAAAATTGTACCGTAATCTAGCACACAGCGTGATTTTTCAAAGGGAAACCTATACCTTTTGTAATATTGAATTTATACTACAGGTCCTTTGGATTACTTAAAAATATTTTCGACTGTAAGCGTCATCAACTATACAGGGTGTCCTTAAAAGGTCTTTACAAAAAGCTACCACATATTCTTCAGACCAAAACAATTCGATACAAGCAAACTTACCTCAGTAAAAAGTTGCTTAGTTTGGGCGCTAGACGGCTCTGAAGTTGAAATTTTCAAATCGATTTTGCTTCATAACTTTTGAACGGCTCACGAGATTTTTTTCAAATTTGGTACGTTGGCATAGACTCATCGGGCAATGAAACTCATATCATAATCATAATGAATATCATTCCATGGGCGTAGAACTTGATTTTTTCAGTAAATAAACATCTAAAACTCCTACGCCAATGGAAAAAAATTAGTTTCAATATGAAATCTAAATTATTCAACTCATTCACTACAAAAAAGGTACTCTTGACAAAAGTCGATTCCTCTCATGGTTTCGACAAAATTTTAATTTTAGTGATTTAGAGCATAATTAATAATGAAACGATTAACAGATATTTCATAAAAATTGTTCAAAATGTTCACCATTTTCACGTATACAAAGATTTATACGACGCAAAAAGTTGAGATGTACTTTTTGCATAGGTTATTTCTATTGAAAATAAGTAGCACTGGTTTTTTTTTCTGAAGACTATTATTATCTGCTCGAAAACAGTGATATTCACATTCTTGGTTTCCATAGTTTCATCTGTGTTGATTTGTCGAGTTTTATTGACGTTGATTGTTGATATCGGACTTTTCTGATTTATCATGGCCGTACAATACACCAATGAAGAATACACCGATATGTTATTGGTATTCGGATATTGTCAAGGAAATGGTCGAGAGAGTGTGAGGGTGTATTCGGCAAGGTTTCCAAATCGTCGCGTACCAAGCCACCCAACCTTTGCTGCAGTTGAGAGACGTCTTCGGGAGACCGGTCATTTTGCTCCTAGAACTGGTGATTATGGAAGACAGCGTTATGTAAGGATTCCCGAAGTCGAAGTAGAAATTTTAGACCGTATTGAAGAAAATCCAGAATTGAGTACTAGACGGATAAGTAATGAACTAGAAGTTTCTAGAAATGCCGTTCATGAAATACTAAGAGAACAATTATTATACCCATACCACAAGACGTCAGTTAAAGATTTATTAATCCATGATTCACAAAGTCGTCTGATGTTTTGTAGGTTCATTAATTTGCAAAGAGAAATGAATCTGAACTTTGGAAAGAATATTTTGTTCACTGATGAAGCTTGTTTCACGAGAAGAGGAATAACTAATTTTCATAATGAACACGTTTATGCAATTGAAAATCCTCATTCCATTAAAATAAACCATTTTCAACACGAATTCAAAATCAACGTTTGGGCTGGAATAATAGGAAATTTTATAATTGGTCCTGTCATACTTCCACAAAGATTAACAGGAGACATGTATTTACAACATCTACGAAATACGTTGCCAAATTTGTTGGAAGATTTACCACTCCAACATCGGGTAGATATGTGGTTTATGCACGATGGAGCTCCACCACATTTTTCGGTGGATGTTAGGAATTTTTTAAACCAACAGTACCCAGACAGATGGATAGGTAGAGGTAATGATGCACCCGTGAATTGGCCACCACGTTCTCCAGACTTAACACCGATGGATTATTTTGTATGGGGTTATCTCAAGTCTACGGTTTACAAGACCCCTGTCAATACTGTAGAACAATTATGGCAACGTATCCAACAGGCGACGAATAATCTTACAGGCGATGAAGAAGTTATGCAAAGAGTACATTTCAACTTTTTGCGTCGTATAAATCTTTGTATACGTGAAAATGGTGAACATTTTGAACAATTTTTATGAAATATCTGTTAATCATCGTTTTATTATTAATTATGCTCTAAATCACTAAAATTAAAATTTTGTCGAAACCATGAGAGGAATCGACTTTTGTCAAGAGTACCTTTTTTGTAGTGAATGAGTTGAATAATTTAGATTTCATATTGAAACTAATTTTTTTCCATTGGCGTAGGAGTTTTAGATGTTTATTTACTGAAAAAATCAAGTTCTACGCCCATGGAATGATATTCATTATGATTATGATATGAGTTTCATTGCCCGATGAGTCTATGCCAACGTACCAAATTTGAAAAAAATCTCATGAGCCGTTCAAAAGTTATGAAGCAAAATCGATTTGAAAATTTCAACTTCAGAGCCGTCTAGCGCCCAAACTAAGCAACTTTTTACTGAGGTAAGTTTGCTTGTATCGAATTGTTTTGGTCTGAAGAATATGTGGTAGCTTTTTGTAAAGACCTTTTAAGGACACCCTGTATAAATTTAAGAACACTGTATTTTCCAATCCAGTGCTGAAGGCAAAATAATCCACTTTCAACACTAGAAAAAATGCACGGGGTAAAGAGAACAGAAAGTGATGCATCCAACTAAGATATTTATATTATTTGTTCAATTAATTAAAGAATGAGACAGAAAAAGTTTCATTCCCATACATGAAGTGGAAATAATTCTCAAGCAGTTGAAGCAGTGAACATTCCAATATCCTTGATTTGCGTAGACAACCGATAATACAATCACAGTTCATAATGAATTTCCATTTTTTGTCAATCCAGGCATTGAATTTTCAATCAGATATTTGACACATATTGATAAATTGCACACAATAATCACAAAGATCATACTAACACCAAAATAGGTAATATGGGACATCAAAACAAACATTTTTTGTTTAGTGAACATATCCGCAAATGAGCTATAGAGCAATGAAACATTCAAAATCATATCCAATTATTATTATTTATTTGATTTTTGTTCATTTATTCATTCAATCATCATTGAACATTCATTGTACATCATCATTTATTTAAATCCTATCTGTAGATTAATCGAAGAGGCAGTATTCATTATTGGAAACGAGAAGAGAAAAACCCAGAAAAAAACATAATTTATTTGTTCATAAAACAACATGAACAACAAGTGATTTACTGAATATTCTTTTGAATAATATCAAAAAATTGAACCTCATTCTCTCTAAGTCAGGGCATGAACATAGTATATGTTCAGCTGTTTCGTCTTCCACGCAGAAGAACCGACAGTCCGTTTGTTGATTCAGACCTATTCTTCCTAGGGGGTGCCTTAGACGAGAATGTCCTGTAAGTAGTTCAGTCAGAATGCGTAGATCGTTCCATCGTCATTCCAGGATATGCTTGGTTGTTTTTCTCTGACGGTTTGGGTAAAAACGCCTTCGAGTGTGTCATACCTGGTAGATCAGACCAGTGCGTCAGCCCCATCCGAAATGATTTTTGTTAGCCCTTGAGGTGACGCCAAGACTGGTTCTGGTCCGATGAACGCAGATTCGGCTCCTTTTTTGGCGAGGATGTCGGCTCCACCCACTGGTACCCAGGCAACCATAACAGAGTCACTCTATTGTTTGTGCCGAGGTACTCTCAAAGATTCGATACAGTTCCATACAAGTTTGGAGTCTATCTTGTTGGAAGGAAGTGCTTTAAGAGCAGCCTGGCTATCTAAGAAAATATTCATGTTTTCGTTCACTAGAGGTCTATTGCTCAGTTCTCTCGCACACAATTCGATAGCGAATACTTCAGGCTGGAAGAAAGTAGCATAGCTCTACTAATGACTGAACCAAAGACTGGTGGATGTTTCAGTCTTTGGTTCCCTACTGAAAACACCAGCTCCAACTCCATCTGGAGTTTTCGATACATCTGTGTACATTACGTATCCGTTATCCAATCATTTCCCTTCGGAAAGAGAACTTTAAACGACTTCTCTACGTGTTTTCTTGTAGCAAGCATATCAGGTACCATTCCGAGAATTTTTTTTTTTATTTGTTCCACTCAGTGTCCCGGAATGATCCCCAAGTTCCTTCCCTCCATATTTGTCCTCCCAGCGACAGAACTCTGTAGGAAACCATCCTGGCGTCCAAGATGTTTGGGTTACTTACGAAAATGAATGTCGTTATTTCTTAGGTGTCAAAAAAATACGTTGCCAAGGAGGTGAGTCAAGAAATCCACGATAAGGCGGCGCCATTCGTCAAGTGGTTGAAGGAGGCGGAATCGGAGGAATCAGAGGGTGGTGATGGCTCTTCGGACGAGGACGACGATGACGTCGAGATCGAGTATAACGACCGCGCGCAGGTCATCAAGAAGGCGGCGCCCGAGCCCAAGGTCAAGCCCAAAGAGATCGAGGACGACGGCCCCGACGACGTCGATATCGACGCTATCTAATCGGCCATATCGGCATCCTTTTTTTTCTGGCAACTCACGTTTCTTGGAGGTTAGCCTTGAGGACGAATTCAACCGATTTGATCATTTTTCCATTTTGTTATTGATCATCATTGGTTCATTGCGATTTGATAAGCTGCTTTCCATACTAAAATGCGCCTTTTCTCAAAAAAGTCCTTTTTTGAGGACGTTATGGTTTGTATCCTGGGTGCTCACTAAGAACGAAACAATTCGACCAAGTGAAAAATGGTCCCATTTCAGAAGTAAACATATAAATTCATATTTATATTTGAAATATTCAGATTCAACACGGAAAATAATCAGAGGCTTACTCAAGGTTGACTGACAGATAACAACTTAGCGTTTTGAGGCAGCTTCACATCTCTGCCACTACACGCGCAGGCGAGAAACTCGAATGAGTGGAACACTATTTTGATACGCAATAATGTATTATACAATATTCATTCTGCTACAAGTCTCAATCAGACCTTCGAAAAATTCATCTCGGATTCAATTTCGTTCACTGAGGCTAACGATCTGTTGAATGAGTTTCAAAAAATGCATGTGACCGTATTGAATGACATTCAACGAATCAAATCGTCTATTAAAAATTATCACTAATTGGTACAACAAATTGATGCGAATGATCTCATTTATGTGGTGAAAATGATGAATTTGTTTCAAAGATAGTCCTTCAAGAAGAATTATCTACATGGATGTATTTGTAACATGTCACAAAAGGATGCCAATGTGGCTATAATTTCCATTGAGAGTTATTAATATGATGTATATTATATTGGAGGGTGTTCTATATTTATCTTATTCGGGCCTTGAATTGTTATTCACTAGGTTTTATTCCTTCATTTTATTATAGGTTATAGCCCCTTTTTCAATTCCTATCATTGATACCTGATAGGCGATTTATGGTGAAATATAAGAACATTTTCTCATTGAATGGATTTCTTAATGATATAAATATAATACCCAAAAACACAAAAAAACATTCTCATCCCGACAACTGAAATATATCAAGAAGCTAGAAACCAATTTCATCACAACTATTGTTCCATTTATTTTTACTCTAAACTATAAATTCTAACACCCGATACGTATGCAATGTACAAACCTAGCCGCGAAATAACTTCTTATGAAACTGATAGAAAAATAACTGTCGATGCCGCTCGCAGCCTAGGCAGGATAATCTTGTGGTAGCTGAATAGTGCACCTCTGGGTCGCAAGAAATTCGCCATGTTTAGGCAAAGTTCGAATTTTGAATTTTGTGCTGAGTATATGAGTGTTTTCTATTTAGTTGCCATTGGATTTTTTGGACTTCTGTAAGATACAGGTGTGCCAATCTGCTCTCTCAATATTTTTTTATATATTATCTTCTCTAGAATAGTGAGCATGGACGGGGTTAATCATGATATCACTCAGAAAGTCTGAAAAGTTCCAGTCATGATTTGAAAGAAATATTGGCAAATATAAGTTAATAATTGCAGAAAACTACTCGTCGTGAAACGTTCTTTTTAGAAGTAATTAATGATAATAATGATAATGCTATCTGATTCCTCGCCCACAAGGATGAGAGTTAGCTTCGCTCACCGAAGCCGAAATGAGCTTTGCTCACAAAGCTCAAATTAGCATTATCGCTCATGAAGCCTAAGTGATGGACATCGCTCACGAAGTCCCAAGTATTGGCCGTTCTCCTATGAGCCCAAATAATAAACTTCACTCACGAAATTTTATAAGCCCACAGTATTTTAGGTTATAAACACTGAGTCCCATGAGACCACAAGATCCAATTAGACACATTATGCTTACTGAGATCATTCCACATGAAGGTTTTCTTCGAGAAGTACTCTAGCTCACAAGGGTGTTGGGAATCATATTTCAATTCTGGATTCCAAGCCCAAACTACACACAGGTTGCATCACAAAAACTCTTTCTACGTGTGAAAGGTAGTTTTCAATGTGTAGAGGGATATACTCATTCATACAGTCATTTATTATTCATTCATTCATTCTTTTATTATATTCATCAGTCATTTATACAGATATATCCGCCTCTATATATATATATATATATATATATCGAGAATCTGTCCTTCCGACACCGGGATTTCAACATGTCAAAATCTGACAGTTGAGACTGAAATATAAATTTCCTTTGATAAATTAACTCCCGTTTTGTCATTTTGACAGCGATAAAAAAGGTGCATCGTTTTTTATCACCGATAAAAACGCCTGTTCCTCTTAAGCGTCCACATCTAGTATTCTTACGTCACTTTAATGTCTGCCCTGTCAGTTATTTGAGCATTGTTGATAATTGATACTAAACCATTACAACATGAGTTGTTAATAATTTATCTTTCCAAAAAACACTCGAGCTTTTCTTTTAAGGATAAAAAAAATCTCTTGTGTTTTTACTGTTGATAAATAGCAACCGGGTATCTATTCGAAATTATTATCACGAAGATCAGTCCTTTTTATAATATCTACATAATTTTCAATGTCTTGTTTGGTGTAAGAAATCGGGTATTTCAAATATAAAATTTCTCTTCAATTGGATTATGGAAAAGGCCTAAAATATGATCATATTCACTTTTTGTATTTTTTTATCATCCCTTCAATATATTCTCGAGACCATGGTGCATAGAATTGATCAAAGTATTCCTGTAAAACATCTGGATTTGTGATGGTCTGATACATAGATTTATAGGATAATAAGTCTATGGTCTGCTAAAATTGAGATAGGGTGTCATCCTCCGAACAACAAACCCATGTTCTATGATCGAAGGTGTCATCGATGAATTCATCTTCTCTGGTTCTATCAGGCAATTCTCCCTCCTCGTTGCGTGATAAGTTTCTTCGTTCCTCAAAAATCTTGGTAGCTCTATAGCAGCAGTGTTATGTCCAGTAGCCGGAGATGAAAGAGTCAATTGATTATATTGATTATTTTGGTGATGGTAGTCTCAGATTTTTCAATCTTTTCGGGTTTGATGGTTTTGGCTTCTGCCGCAGCAGCCGCTGCCGTCGCAATGCCCAATGTTGTAACAAATTGTTGTGATGATTGAGTAATAGGTTAATATAATTTTTCCATGAGAGTTTGTGATCTCGCCGTGTTGCCCTTTTAATTTCATACTTTTTTTCTAAGTGCGTGCCTGGCTCGCACAAGCTGTTTTGAAAAACCCCTTTCTATACCTGCCCGAAAACAAATCGCAGTCTTTATCAATTACAAAAAAGTCACTTTTTTCCAACAGGAAGATGCTACTCCCTTGAATTTTTGAAAGTTCATATCGATTTTGCATGATCATCATAGATTGGCATTGTCACGTACCAGTTGGTTGTCGTAGAGTTACCTTCCTCTACGCAAGCACTCAGTAGAATTAGAACGTCAGAATTAGTGATGTCACGTTAGAATTAGTGATGTCACTTGACACTGAAGTTTTTTTTAACACAAGTTCGAAGATAACTTTGTTATTTGAATCTCGACATGGATGTGCCAGGGAAGACCCCTCCTGCAACCTCTTTCCCATTGAGAGTTTCTAAGGTATCGACCAACCTGAAATGTTTTACGCCTGAAGGTACCGCGCGAGGTAGTCCGCAGACAGTCACACGACGACATGAAAATAGCATTATGTTTGACATATATAAAACAAGCCGTTTGTTTATGCCGCCCGAAAGGAAAAGAATCTTTGATTATATTATCATCGAATATGATTTTGGAAATTGTTTTGATGTTATCTGCAGTAGGATCATCTTCACGCTCACTGCATTTCACTGAGTGGTTGAAGGAAAGCACGAAGATATTGATAATAGGGCTGTTTTGAAGATTTCGAGTATAAATAGATATTTTCAAATTTCAGATCATTAGGATGTTCGATTAGCGACAACATAATATTAGTTTTGCAGCATCCACTATGTTGCGGAACGGCTTTGTCATTTATAAATCTTATTTTTCAAAGTTATAATTATTTTAATATTTATCGTGATATTCTGAGCCTCAAGATGACTGAAGCCGCACTACCGCATGTTAGGCCGTGATGCTCGTAGTAGCGCCATATTTATCTTTCATTACAAAGTGCTCATTTTCGGAATTCAACCCTTCGCTTTTCCCGCCTCTTCATCAACCCGCTACATAAAGCTTTGGAACACCCGAAGGCCCTTCGTCAGAAGTTGTCGATCGACAGTGTCTGTGGTAAGTCGTTCTGCCGGCTCCCGTTTTTTTGTTCTGAATGAAGTGTTCCCTTTTCATATTACTTGATAAATTCAACAAACTCAGGTATCGTTACGCAACATTTTGGTCCTTCGAGCCGAAAACCGGTTTTCTGATTTCACCATAATTTCCAAACTTTCCACGTATTTTTCCACAAATCATATTCTACAGTTATAACATATCTGCTTTATCTTGCGAATTCAGGCTACGATTCGATAATTTCAAAAAATTCTGATTTTATTATTTCGCTACTTCAATCAAGTTTTTCTGATAAAATTTGCCTTAGTCGCCTATCAGTAAAATTTGATACGCACGAAATTCATTCATCGTATCCTAATTGACGGACATCTTGAGCACGTGCAGTTTAATTATTTTCATTCCAATTCGCTTTGTCCTGTATCGTGCTTCAGGTGGAGAATGGATAAAGTCAGAAAATACAAAACTTATCGCACTTCTGCTATTAACGAAATTAATATTTTGAACAATCTCGGGCAGCGCGCAAAAACAGACAAGTCAGTAGGTACGCACTTTATTTAGAGTTAGATGCATGGAAGTTGATTTATTAATCAGAAGACTTTCTGAAGCACCATAATAACCTAGTAACAACGTTGCTCACTATCCCCGAGGCCGATGTGGACGTAGAAGAGATTATTCGCGAAGGTTTTCAATCCGATTTCTATATGGTGAAAACTGTGTTTACTGTGAAACTGACTTCGCGAATATAACCAACGCTAATAACACTTTGTCTGCTTCTCGCCCAAATCAGTGTCATGTAAGATTGCCTTAAATGGAACTCAAAAAATTCACTGGTGACTATAAATCGTTCACATCATTCATTGATTTCAATTCCTTGGTGCTTGTTAATGAGTCATTAACTATTTGATTTCGTCTTTACAAGGGCAACCCTTATCATAGTTCGCACTTTGCCGCTCACTTCAGATCATTATAATATCGCTCATAACACATTAATTCAACGATTTTCGAATAAACGACTGTGTGCACAGGCGCACTGATTAGAAATTGGGGGAACTTTGACAATTTCGTGTAGTAATTCGAAACGCACCGCTGTTTCGATATCTCCAAAGACAACTAATTCAATGAGTCGCACCACATCCCTGTTTGCCAATAAATAACCAGCATCCACTTGTGTTTTTTGTAAAGACAACCACTCTTCATATACCCGTCAGGTCATGTAAATCTTCTCATTCCTGTAAATATTGTTCTTCCAAGAATAATCATTAATTACTCGAGTGCAACCCCTAGTACTCCTGCTCCAGGTTCCTCCGCCGAAAATAAAACTATTAATAGTACTTTCTCCGCTTCTGGTATCATCACCAATTCAACAGCGTGTTATTGGCTACCGCCTACAATGATATTTTGAATAATCAAGGCACTTTTCAAACCTTTCAATAAACCCGCTCCGTTACTTCATACTGATGCCATTATTCTAAATAAAATTTGCGATTATTCATAACGAATGTAATTTACAGCTCGCTCCTCCCAAGATTCAGGTTTCATAGTCCGGGAAATATTGACATTTTATTGGGAGCCCACGTTTTTTCCAGAATGTTATTGAATGGTCGCAGGAAATCTTCACGAACCTGACGCCATCAACACCGAGTTGGGTTACATTTTAATGGGAAAACGAATATTCCGAGGAAAGTATCGACTTCTTCTTTTTTTTGCAACTTTTTTGCACCCGATATGGAACATACTCTCAACCGATTTTGGGAAATTGAAAATATTCCTAATGTTTCTTCATCCAGTCCGGATGACATCAGTTGCGAGAAAATATTTTCAGAAACCACCACGCATGACTCGGACGGGTAGCCCTTTCACTGAAAAATAATTCTCTGAAATTCCTAGGTATACGGGATCTTGCCGTGAACCGATTTTATTCTTCAGAACGCCGCTTATTGAAAAATCCTGAATTGTATACATAATATTCCAACTTTATGAAAGAATACTTGGAACTCAATCATATGGAGTTGATTTCTAACAATGATTTATCTGCTGGCTCTTATTATATTCCTCACCATTGTGTGTGGTATTCAATGCCAAATTACCAAATCAAACATGTCTCAATGATAATCTATTTATCGGAGAGAAATTGCAACAAGATATTGTTGTGATTCTTCTCAAGTTCCGCTCAAATCTTTACTTTTTATGCGCTGACATTAAACAAATGTATAGGATGATTTTGCTTTCTATTGCTCATTGCGATTTCCAACGAATTCTTTGGCGTTTTATTATTGCCTGCAAACCCTCACATATGGAACCAAAAGTGTGCCCTATACTAAAAGAGCTCTTAAGACTCTCCAACAACTTGTTGAGGATGAAGGTAACGAATTCCCGCTTGCTTCGCATGCTATTCGCAATTTTTGTTGCATTTACGATTTTGTGTTGTCATATCATACCCTTGATAATGTTAAATCACTCATGACCGAACTCATAGCTTTGATGAAACAAGGTGGATTCGAGTTGAGAAAGTGGTCAAGTAATGAACCAACTTTATTATCCGCTTTACCTGTGTCTCACTTATCACATGATCCGCTTATTTTCAATTCAGATTCCCAAGATACCTGTTTGAAAATGTTGGGTTTGTGATGGAGCCCCCCGCTGGACTGTTTTTCATTTTCTGTAAATCCGTTCAAAAATCGAAATGTTACAAAACGCCGAAAATAACGATATATTCACTAGTTTCATTTGTGCGAAATCCGAAGTCGCGCCCACAAAAAGGTTAACTATTCCTCGTTTAGAATTGTGGGGTGCTGTACTCATGACCAAGCATATTTCTTACGTCATTTCAACATTTGCTACTCAATTTAACTTCACACCGAATTTGTGTTTGGTCTGAATCCCAGATCACCTTGCACGTCTTTTATTCAAGATAGTAGCCCAACAACCTCTTTGCTCTATGTAGATTCGGCCAATAACCCTGCTGATATTGCTTCCAGAGGTCTCCTCCCTTCGGCTCTGATCTCACCCTTTGTGGCTTGAGGGTCCCTCATTTTTACGAAAGACCGAGAGGTTTTGGCCTGTTGCGCCATCATTTCCACTGACAGTTCCAGAGGAGGGAGTGTCAAAAACTGTATAGGTACTCACGACTTCACTTCCAGACAATATTATTGAAAGCATACTTTCGCATCATTCCTGTTTCTCCACGATACAGAATATTGTTGCTTATATTTTACAATTCATTTTTAGTTCCTGAAAGTCTCCTGCCAAACTCGCAGGTGTAAAGGTTGACGAACTTCGCAGTTCCAGATGATTTTAGTCAGACTCATACGAAAAATTCATTTTGAAGAGGAAATCAATGATAAAAGCTTCTCGAAACCTCTCAAAAAACTACACGTTTTTATCGACGAGGTAGGAATTCTCCGTGTCGGAGGACGTTTATAACATGCGTCTTTATCATATTCCGCCAAATAACCAATTTTGTTGCCACGCCAGGCTCGCCTAACATTGCTTCTAATCAAAAATTTTCTTGAAAAGTTTTTCCATGCCGGTTTTCTTTCAACTCATTTTCTACTGTCCAACAATTTTGGATTTTATCTCCAAAAAAGGCAATAAATTCTGCTGTATCAAAATCTTTGCGCTGTTGGAAAACCAACAGTAGAAGTTGTCAACCTCTTATGGGTAACTTACCCATTTCCTGCATTTACCTAGTAAAGCCGTTCTCTCGATGTGGTGTCGACTTCGGAGGGCCTTTTTTCATAACATTAACGCGACATCGCGGTGTACGAACCACCAAAGCTTATCTTCGTATTTTCGTTCGTTTTGCGACAAAGGCCGTACATCTCGAACTTGCTATTATCCTCGGAAGTTTTCATAGCAGCCTTACAGAGGTTCTTGACTCGTCGTGGTCGTGTCTCACATATACTCATCAGTGACTGCGTTACCACAGTTTAATAAATAATTAGTATTCTCTTCACTGTGGCGGTACTTAACTTTTTTGGTGCAAAGCGCAAACTTTTTGAATTAATGGAAAACGCCGCAGCACATGAAAAAGTTACATTTGATCCAACCCCCGCCAGTGCACCTAGTTTCAATGGATTATGCAAAGCTGGAGTCAAATCCATTAAAACTCACTTGTTTCGTGTCATCGGCCAACAAATTCTCACATACGAGCAATTTTATACGGTATTGATTTTGATCGAATCAATTTTGAATTCAAGGCCACTCATCGCCATGAGAGCTGATGTCGACGACATCAATTCCCTCACGCCTGGTCGTTTCTTGACTTTAGAGCCGCTGACGGCTCTATCCTTACCTGACTTTACGTCAATCCCTTTAAATCGTTTGTCTCGCTGGCAATTGATGCAACGCCTCCACCAAGACTTTTGGCGACGCTAGCACCAGGAATACCTGCATACGTTACAACAACGAATCAAGTGGTTGGATTCTAGTGTGTCACCAAATATCACTTTTTCTCATCAAAACTGATAATATTCCGCCGTGTAAATGGTCTCTGGGACGAATAGTTCAGTTACATTTTGGAGATGATCAGATAGCTCGGGTGGCAACAGTGAAAACTGCAGCGGAAATTTTGAAGCGTCTGTTGGTCAAGCTCTGTACACTGCCCAACGCCGACAGTGAGAATGATAAAAAATAAACGTTATATGTTCGCCGTGCTCATATGCTTGTGCTGTTTATCTTTATTATTATTTTCCTTCCTGTCGCTGTACGCTGACGACACAGCGATAGCAGCCAGATCAACTCAGCCTGCAATGGTAACCCGTTACCTTCAAAGAGCTGCCACAGAACTTGAGGACTGGTGTGTGAAATGGAAAATAGCCATCAACCCGGACAAAAGCAAGGCTGTACTATTCTGTGGAAATAGGAGAGTAGAACCTGCAGGCGATATAGAACTGGGAGAAAACAACATCAAATGTTCAGATGACGCCAAATATCTTGGAGTGACCCTGGACAAACGATTGACATTCACCGAGCACGTCAAGCAGACAAGGCTAAAGCTGCAAAGCAAACGCTTTTTCCCCTTAGAAGTAGGAAAAGCAAGATGTCCCTCACCAACAAACTCTTGCATCGGGACAGACATGCAAAACAAACCGGAAGAAGATACAGGCGCAAGAGAACCTCGCCCTC
Source organism: Gastrophysa polygoni (assembly GCA_963576655.1). NCBI lineage: Eukaryota > Metazoa > Arthropoda > Insecta > Coleoptera > Chrysomelidae > Gastrophysa > Gastrophysa polygoni. The sequence continues at coordinate 12,704,983 of OY755083.1, read as the reverse complement.
AGGTGGGCTCTCGACGGGCCTTTTTACGTCTCCAACGCGACCATCTTCAATGACCTGAGGATCACTCCGGTCACCACGAAGATGAACGAGAAGGCAGAAAAGTGGTTTCCACTTATCGCAAATCATCCGAACAGAGGACTACGGGAGCTAGTGGACTGAGACCCTAGGTTCAGGGATAGGTTTAAACGACCAAAGGCACAACTCTTGGAGGACTGATCGGATACGGTAAGGCAACTCTAGACATGGTAAGTTTCACCAGGACAGCAATAATCCGCTTAAAGGAAGAAAGTTTAGTTAGATAAAATTGCAGCAATAATCCGTCTAAACGACGAAAGTTTAGGCAGATGAAATTGCAACACACACACGCACCGGGCTACCCCCCAGACAGAAACACTCACACGACACCACTACTGCTTACTAGTGGCGCCCTTGGGAAACCAGGAAACAACACGAAAAGTCGTAGCCACACACACACACACAGACAACAACTGCCTCACAGTTGTTGCTTGTTCCAAAACCATTCGCCCCACACACAAAGACAAGACGCTCTAAAAGCCCCTCAGGCTGAGCGCACTAGTAGCAGAAAGCTCTGCTCCCACTTTTAAGTCCACCTGCCATGATGGTGGACAACTCCAGGAGGAGTAGGGGATCTTATACAGCTCTATGGATGGGAATTCTTATGGATGGGACTAACACTAGGGAAAGAAACCGGGGGGGGGGGGGGGGTGTCAGTTCTATGCGATAAGCCGCACTACCGCATTTTAAGCCGTGGTGCTCGTAGTAGCGCCATAGTTTTCTTCGATTACAAAGTGCTCTTTTTCGGAGTTCAACCCTTCGCTTTTCCCACCTTTTCATCAACCCGCTACAAGAAAGCTTTGGAACACCCGAAGGGCCCTTCGTCAGAAGTTGTCGATCGACAGTGTCTGTGGTTAAGTCGTTCTGTCGGCTCCCGTGTTTTTGTTCGGAATGAAGTGTTCCCTTTTCATATTACTGGATAAATTCACCTAACTCAGCTATCGTTACGCAACACACTACTTCCTACGATCAACCCTCGTTTTGAATCTCCCCCAAATAGTACGCCATGTTTGCCAACGTTTTGCTTGTCATGTTGAAAATCATAATTGCTGATGGGTAAGGTGGCCTCATAATGACTGAGACTGATGGTATATAAAGGATGGCTGACATACATAACAGATAAGAATGGTTAAACACAAAAAATGAGTAAGAGCTCATAGCAGACGGAAGAGAGGTTTTGTCAACTCTTCAATAGATAAACTACCTTTCGAATTGGATCTGCCAAAATCCAAATATTGCGGTCGTGAGTGATAAACTTTATCAAGATTCTATTTATATCTCTTTTTTCCCTCTGTAGCGGGCACCAAATTACAACAACGATTAGAACGTGGGGATTTGGGAATCAGTGCTTTGGAAACTGCAAGTAAAGAACACGATATCGCCTATTCTTAAAGCAAAGTTCTTAGTGATAGTTATCGAGCTGACAAAATTTTGGAAAACAGAGCTTGGGAAAGAGTTGAAGCAAATGATGCAAAATTAAGAGGAGAAGCAGATGCTTGGTTCGTTACAACTGCAAGGAAGGGAAAACGTAAACTTGGAATGGGACTGAGAAAGAAAAAAGTAGTAGCGGCGGCAGCGTCACGGAGAAAACGACTTATTCGTGCTCCCAAAAAAGGAAGATTCTTGCCATTTTTACTACCATTATTGGGGGCTGGGGGCCCTCGGGGCAGTGGCAGGTGGCGGTGCGGGCATTGCTAAAGCGGTGAACCAATCGTGAACAATTTGCTGAACAGAAAAGACATAACCTAGCTCTGGAGCAGCGGAAATCTGGGACAAGATACTATCTAATGCCTTATGAAGGATACGGTTTGAAAAAGAAAAAAGCAACAACACGATCAAAAGGCATTCAGCGGATATGACCATATTGGAAGAAACGAAAAAATGAAACTACGCCGACTTATAATGTCCAAAAGAGATCTCATCATGTATGCAAAAATATCGAAAATCCCCCATTTCCGAGGTGTATTTATGCGCGATTCGTTGCCAAAAAGAATCACAACAACAAATGAATCGGGTATAATAATTCTTGATGTAGAAAGTGGACTTGGTACTCATTGGACAGCATATTCGAAAAACAAAAAAATGTCATTTACTTTGACAGTTTCGGTAATTTACCACCGCCTATTGAATTAGCGAAATATTATGGAGATGTGATCATCAGATATAATTATGATTCAATACAAAAATTCAATTTTTATCAGTGTGGGCAATATTGCCTCAAATTCTTATATAATCAATACTACTGATGGAACTTATTCCATTCGTTTTGAAACCATCGTAGTCATGTCATATAATAATAATAATAATAATTTATTCACACAACGCCTCTTGAATTACATTACATATAAGTGAAATACAATAAAAGGAGGAGGGAATAAATTGAAAACCCTACAGTAGAACAAGTCTGTGCGTAGGGCTTGAGTGCAAGTAGCTAGATTGAATGTAATCAATAATTTGAAAAAGTAATAAAATATTCAAACAAACATGTACTAAGGTACAAGATAAATACTTAATAACTAATAAATGGTTAAAAAAAAAAGATTATAATCATAATAACAAGTGGTGTATAACATGGAACAAATGTGTTTTTTTTATGATTTGGACAAACATATAATAATTTTTATTTCATAAATTTTCCAAATACAATAAAATGAGACATGAAAACAGAAGTATGAAGATTTAAAATAAACGTAGAAGAAGAAAAAAAATAAAAAATAAATCACATAAGCTACAATAGCTTGTGTGTGATGTATTAGGGGTTCAGTAAAAAAATAATTGATTACTTTGTACAAAAGATATGTGAACACCGACGTGGTGAATAAACACAGACAACCACAAGGAAACGATTCCGCGCGTGGTGCACTATCTGTGTCCATTACATCGCTTCGATAATCCCATAACTATTAAAATTATACTCAGTACATACATACACACAATAATCACATACATAGACACACACACATTAACGTATATATATATAATAATAACAATAATAAACTTTAATTATAACTACAACTAAGGTGTTGAATTGGATGGTGCTAGACTATAACATGTTCTGTTTGTAGATATGAAATTTTGTAGTGTGCTCAAGGGAATGGTGAAGAGCCAAGTTTTAATTTTATTCTTGAACATTTGAAATGAATTGATTCTTTTAAATTCCAATGGCAGCTCATTGAAAAGTTTCGGTCCTAGAAAGGTGTGACATCTTTGACCTATTGTTTTTTCTGCTCTGGGTATCACGAATTTGTTTCTGTATCTTGTATCGTAAGAGTGTTGAATGTGTACCAGGGACGATTTATTTTTGTACTGTCTTAAAAGGATCGTTTTTGCATAAAGTTGGTAAACATTCATCAATGCCGTTTCTTGGTAGAGTCTATCAGATTGATACATCCTCGGTTTTCTGTAGATCATTTTGAGGATGCACTTTTGAATTTTCTGTAAGTTTTCGATCAGTGTTGTTGAGGCGGCACCCCATGCTATGAGTCCGTAGGAAATGTGGCTTTCGACCAAAGCGTAGTACAATATCCTCAGATATTTATTATTTATTATGTCGGAGATGTTCTTGAATCTATATAACATGAATCTCAATTTTTTGATTATATAATTAATGTGCTCTTCCCACCTCAAGTGGGAGTCTATGTATATACCCAGATATTTGATTTTATCAACAGACTCTATTTTTAGAGAGTTGCCGTTATCACCTTGTATATTTAATTCTTTATATGGTGGTAGGTTTGAAGAGTATGACGTGAAAGGCAAAAAATGAGTTTTTTTGGAATTGATTGTCAAAAAAATTTACAACACTCCGAAAGTCCTCCTCAATGTTGTTTTTGAGTGTTGTCCAGTCAGGTGCTCTGTAAAAAATTGCAGTGTCATCTGCGATCACCACTTCTCCGCACAGTTCTTGTTCAAAAATATCATTTATATATAGGTTGAAAAGAACTGGTCCCAAAACAGTACCTTGGGGTACGCCATATTTTATTGTGTGATAACTGCTCCTCGTTCCATTGATATTCACGCATTGTTTTCGGTCACATAAATAACTTTGGAACAATTGATGAGCAACTCCTCGGATTCCAATATTTTCAAGCAGACATTAATTTAACATGATCAACAGTATCAAATGCTTTTGCCAGATCGATAAAAATGCAGATAGATGGATTTTTTTTGTCGATTGCGTTGTTTATCATGTCTATCAATCTGGCAATTGCATCAGATGTTGAACTGTTTTCTCGAAACCCATATTGTTTGTTAGAAAGAATTTTGTACTTTTTGAGGAATGAATTCAGCCTATTTTGTAATATTTTTCGAAAACTTTACCAATACTAGATATCAATGAAATTGGCCGGTAATTTGTTACTTCAAGTTTATCACCATTTTTGAATAAAGGCTTTATTTCGGCAATTTTCAAGCTGTCCGGAAATTTACCATCATACATACACTTGTTTATTATATACGCTAATGGAAGTGTGATTTCTTCCTTAATATCTTTAAGAATTTCAGATCTGATGTGATCTATTCCGGGAGATTTGTTATTTTTCAAATCCATTATTATTTGCTTGACCTCCGTCTCGTTCGTCTCCGATAGAAAAATTGAGTTACTATTTTTTTTATAATTTATTTTTGTTTTTTCAATACCAATTTTCAAAGTTTCGGCCATTTTTTGTCCAACTTCAGTGAAGTGTTTACAAAAAATCTTGGAGATTTCTTTTGGGTTATTTGTTGTTCTCCCATCCCAACTTTTCATTTCCATTATATTTATTTTTTGTTTTTGTTTTTTAGAAATTTCATTAATACATTCCCATAAGTTTTTACTTGCATTTTTATTGAAGTAGTCACTTTTGGCTTTCTTTATTAGATAATTCAATTTGTTTCTATAATTTCGAAATTGTTGCTTGTTGTGTTCAGTGGAATTAATTTTCATTATTTGGTATAGCCTATTTTTTTCATGGGTCGATTTTACTATTCCGGCAGAAGTTATTGGTACACACGTCAACGTCATTTTCAGTATGAATATCCAACCAATTTTCTTGTTGGATTTTTTCTTTGAATTTCTTTTTATTTAATACATGTCTGAATCTTTGTAATTTTTGTTTAAGTGTGTTTTTAGACGTGCTGAAGTGATTCATAACGCAATAGTGGTCTGTTATTTTGGATTCGAGGACTACTGGAATATTATTATAGAACATTTCTTTGGTTTTTAAGAATATATGATCCAGGCAAGATTTTTCGTTGCCTATTTCCCTAGTACACTTATTGATCAAACAATTGAAACCTTCTTCCCCCATGACGTTCAGATATTCATTTACAATGGTATCGTTTTCATTCGAAATGTTGATATTAATATCACCTGTTATTATGTGTACGTCTAGGATTGGGCACGATTTCAGGTAATCTGATAGGTCATTTATAAATTTTTGCTCAGATGTTGGACATGGTCTATAAATACCGTTGACTAATATTCGTTTATTGTTTATTTATTTACTCCAACATATTTATTACACCGAGTTTCACCACAGTGCATATACAAGTTAGATACTCTCTAGCAAAGATAATTGTACCATCATTTTGATTTATGGAACCTTCATTATAAAATTGTTGGTACCCAGCAAGATTAATAAGGGATATATCTAGTATTTGCCATGTTTCTGTGATAACAATGAAATCAAAATTATTTCTTACCTCCGAAAGTAGAATTTTCAACTCGTCCATATTTTTATTTGCGCTTCTTATATTCATTTGAAAAATTGACACTTCAAGATTGTGCACTTCTTTCTGGAAGAACATGTTATAGTCTAAGGTATTTTTCAAAACAATCGTTTCTGTTTGCTCGATATGAAAGTCTCTCAAATAATTATTCATTTTATACAACAACTACAACAACTGGGAAAGAAACACGTAGACACGATATGGGAATATTCGGAATAAGAGTTATTTTTGGGGTTGCACTTTAACGAGAAGAAAATTAAAAAAAGGAAAGAATTTGTGGGAATATTTACTTCTTTTTGTCTTTTTCACTGTTTGATCTAGTCTTTATTTTCTCTGTGTTTAGGTTGCTGATCAATTTCTGAGCTGGTTTCCTGATGGCTCCAAGGGACACATTTTTAGAAGTTTCTGCTTTAAGCTCAGTGCAGATTCATCAGTTTTAAGTGATTCTTTCAATCCGCCATTGTATTTGAATGAAAATGATGATCATGAAATCGGATTGGTAAAATTCAATACAATCAATAGCATTCCAAATGTTAATTAAACTAACTATGTATTGGTATGGGGCCCAAATGATGAATCCAAAATTGAAATTCCCATAGGGTCTTATGAAATTAAAGAGATTTTGAAGATTATAAAGGAAGAAATGTACCGGAATGGGGGAACTATGATCCATATCACGACAGACACGAAGCGATTTACAGTTTCGATCAAAAGCAGGGATCAAATCAATTTCAGCATTGATCTTTCCGTTGAAAATCTGTGGAAGAAGTCAAATCGTGAAACACAATGATAGAGAGTCACAATCATTCAACTTACATAATGGTGTACCTCAGGGATCGATCCTGGGGGGTGATCAGCTGGTTTTAGAATTTTAACTATTTCGATATAGTATATGGTCCGTGTATCGATTCCTTTGACTGTTATCGAATCCAAAAAATGCAAAACAACTGCACCAGACTGATCTGGGGCTTGCGGCGATATGATCAAATATCTGATCATATATATCCTCATCACATGGCTGGCTATACATGAGTAAGCTATTGCCTTTTTGAGATCTTTGATGAGAAACGTCTCCTCTCTATAGAACAGAAAATTTCGTCTTCAATAACACAACCTCAATATAAGGAACCCCACTACTGTGAACATCCCCCGCCTCTCCACTACCAAATTCGAAGCATCATTTCCCTACCAATTACCAATTACCACTGGTGATGCTTGTTGAACAAAGAACGAGATACTTAGATACATTTATCACTTTTACATTCAGTATTTACGCAATTATTAATTAATTGAAGAAACAAACTAAAAACGAAGAGATGTATTGATGATATGAATTAGATTTATTTCGTTATTAAGTTATGAATAGCCCATTATACTTGTATCTGATGTACTTAGGTTGAAGTGTAAGAATAGTCCAAAAGCTGAACTTCAACCCAACAAACATTATACTTCAAATAATAAAGTGAATATATCGGCAGTTAATACAATTTGTGTGGATTGTAAAATTGCAATAGGATAATTTTTACATGGAAAACCCGTTCACTTAATCCATCAGATTTTTCCCTCAAGTTCCAAACGGCTATAGAATAATAGAGCAACCTCTCACTGTACTCTATTTTCCTGTGAGTCTCAAAACAATAAACAATATAACAGTGAAGGAGCTCGATCAAGATAGTAATTTGGTGAATTTTGCATCTTAGTAATATTTAATAGTTATGGTGTTACAATTCTGTCGGTTTCAACTTCCACACAGAAACTATTGAAAGCTGAAGAGACGAGCTAAGAAGGCAGATGGTTTTTCAATGCCAATGAAAACTTTACCACCTAAAAATCGTCAATTTTTGAATTCTCTTGGCTTTCGCGTCCTTGTATAATGGATTTATTCAACGTGACAGGTGAACCTTTCAGTGATGCAACGATTGAAGATTATCAGTTTCACACAATTCCGGAGTCCGGAGCCCTCACCTACAATGATGAAGTACAATATTTAGATGCATACACACTTACTGTTAACACCCGCGTTATGTAATTAGATATATTTTTAGTTCACCTTTTTTTCCTTCATCTTCGTGATTTGAAGATTTCGATTTTATTTTAATTTTTTATGTTATTATTGATTCGCATTCAAATATTTACTACATATATAGTTGTAAATAAGTTCGGTTTTGCTTCTTTTAACGCATGCCTGTTAAAATTTCCCTGTCGGGCTTATCGTGAAGAACCAATCGAGGATTAGTATCACTCTGTACTCTATCGGAATCACATATCTCTTGTGATTTCTGTTTCGGTTCGCGAGAACTTTACAATTTTATCATAGTGCTACCGGTATATTGTAGTCCTATCTCCAACGCAAGTATTCACTGAACCAGCCTAACAAATTATACAGTCCACAAAGATCTCGTGGATAGGTGGTTGCAACCCCGTCAAAAGGTCAGAAGCTAGGAAGAAAGGATTCCAGGTAAGTCCTCCTTTGGGTTATTTTGACAGTCGTTTCATTTGCAATACATACCTCATCCAAAATACTACACTTACATGTAACACTCATCTATCACTCATCTATTCAGAGAACTAAGGTATGAATGAATGGCGTTGTGATAGATTCCATTCGGAACGTGGGCCTAGCTTCCACTTTAAAAAATTACTTATCATTGAACGAAATTGAGAGCAGACTAATGGAAAATGCAGGGTAGTTTCCAAAAGATAATGACACACTTTTGATTGATGCAAAGGGTAATTTCAATGTGTGCATCCTGCTGGAACTATTGTCGGGATTTTTCAAAGATTTCCGAAAAATCATAATGAATATGACACGAGAATTAGTTCTCATCCGAGAAAAAGATAACATTCGGAGAAACCAAAAATTCAAATCACCAAATTGTACTGGAACGTGCCTTATACAACACGGAGTATTAACGAACGACTACATTCGAATAAAATAGTTTGTAGTAATACAGAAGTACCCATTGAATTTGAAGTTGAGAATTGATAGAATATATCCTACTTTGAATGATTCAACACGTCATGCTTGGTCTGTTGGCACTTCAACTCAACTTTCAGTCTTCATATACAAATCACTATACTCTCTGACAGTTTCCATTTTGAATGCATTCCATACATTTTGTGCATGAAAGTAGTCTCCTTCACACAATCCTACATCATTCAATTAAATTAAAGCAGCTAGAATATGTTCGAAGTATTTCTCAGACGACGACTATAGATTGCAAGAAGACTGTTAGAATTATTCAGAATTCAGAATTATTCAGAAATGAAAATTGAAAGATGATGCCATACCCTCCTCAAACATTCCAATACCATCAATGAAATTTTGAATTCATTACCTTAGATTTTTTGGGATTTTCTCTCTCATTTCAATGACTATCAGCAAAGAAAATCTCTTATAGGTATCGTAAGTGATCCAAAATTGTATTATTTTAAATGCATTGACATCTTGGAGCAGATCACTGATCTGTCATCTTCACTACAAATAGGTATATTGAAATATTCATCATATTTCCAATTTTTATTTTTAGGAACAAAAAAAAAATCTAGGGAAATGAACATATCACACCTCGATTAACCTACACACAGAATTTTTTTTCCAATTTATTCAATTCGATTTATCCAATTAGATTCAATTTCTTTTATGGTACCTATCTGAAATGTAATTTGTTGAAAAATTTTGAACCCATCATTCCTTATTAGATGCGTTATGTTTATTCGTACAAATGTATTTACCTTCATGGTTTGATGATTATTTTGTGAATTATCTAAATACTTGAAAATAATTGCACTGATTATGATGGTGTTACAACAGTGTTTCAGTGTTTCAATTTCCAATAAAAATATTTATATTGAATAACGATGTAGGTGTTTTCTACATCGTTTATTGAATACAACTTTAATCTACTTCTGTTTTATTAGACTCATGCCCCAAATGTTCATAATTGTGGCCAATATAATTACCACTATTGTAAATGATGCACTTTATAGTATTAACTTCACTTGAAATGATTCATGAAAGTCAGTTGGGAAATATATATTTATCAACTAGTGGATATTTCATTATTATTATTTATTCCTGAATAAATGCTCACGAATAAAACAATTATTCACATACAAAAATAGTTCTCAATAATCTCTCTGTTTTGAAGAACATCATGAATGTTACTCCTACAATACCTATGAATGAATTATTTGAAATTCAGAAGATATCCAGGGGATTAACTCATTTTGTTGTGTTCATTTTTATCATTTTATATATTTCGATGATTGGAATTATAATTCCACTGACATTACAACTCCAAAAACATTGTTAATATATGAAAACCCGTGTTATTCAGATTGCCGCCAATCTCACGTAGTGACGTTATGCGCAAAGCGGTTCAAAACTAGAACCTCGAGTGATCATAGGTTCGTTCGCGTTCACTAAATAAAGGGTCCGAAACCGTCACAAGCATGCGCAGTTTTACAGAAGTGTTCGCGTTTTCTCAGGACTGTTTCGTATTCCACAGGTCATGTGTTCTCGTTCTAGTGGATTTAGTTCGTGATGGTTCGGGACAGTTTGAAATCGCTTCAAATGAGTACGAGCCTATAAGCAAGAACTGTTTCTGACGTCTGTGTACTATTTCGAATGCGCATGCGAACGTTATTCTTCTTGATTCGTGTGTTGATCGATTTTGCTAACCTCAAACCTTAATTTGTCATTTTGTAAAATTATTATTGAGTCTTGAAACAGTGTAGTAACGATAATATTTCTCAATATTTATTACTTTAATCGGTGACCAAACTACACAATATCAGATGGAATTATTTTTCATAGGCTAATGAATGAAAAGGATGATTGTGAAATATCGTCTGGGAATTTAGAAAAAAGACAAAGTTTCATACATAACCTAAAATAACTCGAACCTACTGAGAAGAAGATTAGATCATGATCGAAGAGGACATGAAACGCGTTTTCGTTTTCGTGTTTTTCGGACTGTCATAGAACAATCTTGGATTGAATTCGACACGCATCTGGTTTTGCGCAATCCTAGGACTGTCTAGGACTGTTCCGAAAATGTTGAACACGAACAAACCTCATATCTTTCCTCGTTATAGTATCATGAATTGAATCCAAGGTGGATATAGGATGGTGAAATAACTCTTCAATTGTTTCTTTCCAAAACATGTAGACCTGTCAAACGACCTCACTAAGGCCGCACCACTTGAGTATAGATGGCGATACGATCGTCGATCCGGTGAAGTCAAATCCGCTTTTACTGATAATGACGGATACCTGACAGTGATGGATAGCTAACATTTCAGTTTTTACATTTATGTTGAATTTCAAATCCACATCGTGTTTCCAGCATTTCCAAGATAACCTTCGAGATCGGCATAGGTGACGCCACCTAGTTTCGATCTTGGGAAGCCTTAGTAAGGTATTGAAATCCGACAAAATCAAGTAGGCGAAGGTCTAAAACTTTTTCTAGTGGCTGGGTATAGGGAGTTGAGACACCAGTCTTTATTTACATCATGATTGAACCCAACGCATTCCATCATTGGGCCCTGTTGCCAAATCTCCAAAGGCACTTCAAACCACGGAAATTAAGAACACTTTGAAAACTTGTTATAAGAACACTTGGCAACATCACTTAACAACTTGGAAACCTCATTGTTCCTCTACTCAGAGATTATACACCCCAATAATCTCTGCTCAACTGGAGGTTATACCAAAGAGTATATATACAATTATTCTATGGTTATACCATGAAAATATGTTCACAGAATATATATATACTCTTTGGTTATAACCTTCTTCTGAGGTTATATACCACGGTTTCAGGTTACAATGCCATATGCCATAGAATAATTGTTATGGTATATATAACGATGTATAGATATACTCTTTGACAATGCCACGGCTTATAGAAAGAAATAAACCGTGGTTATATCTGTGTATGTGATGTGAGGACATGATACAAGGAAGGACACAAAATCATAGAAGGTCATCTTTGACAAAATAGGGGCATAGAGAAATGAATAGGGGTTTCGGTTTGGCTGCTCTGGTCTCTGGCAGTTGCATGTTCATGTAATCGTTTGGCAAAATTATTTATCATTAATTATCCAGTGATTACTATCATCAAACATTCTCAGCTATGCTAAATTTCTTTGTATTGTGATAACCCTGGTATTGTGCAAATGTGAATATTACGCTACGGTCGAGTTTCAATAGATGATATCTTCAAAGAAAAATAGCACTGGTACAGGTAAATATTTACCTACCATACACAGTAAAACTGGTGATAGAGTTGTTATAATTACAAAAATGAATCAAAAAATAGTATCTACATTGTATTAGATAATAGCATACATGATCTCAGATTCCACTATATTTCAGTAGATTATAAGTCTGCAATGAAGAATGATAATATTGAAGATGAAGAAGTGGATGTTTATGAGGTGATATTGAAATTAAGACAAGAAAACCTACTGATCAGAGATGAAAAAAGAAAAATACAAGAGTTGAATGAGCTAGTAGGAACAAAAATCCACAATATCATAAAGGACTCTTGGATTACTACTAAACAACGCTTAGTGTTACATGAAAGAGAGACTTCAACCCAGAATTACTCTAACATTGATAGCTTAGTCAACTCTGAATTCATTGATGCCAAACACAGTTTAGGATTTCAGGTGGGTTACAAAAATATAAGCATTTGAAATATGTAGGTGCTAATGTATTTTCCTTTTAGGATGCTATTAAAATCGGGAATTTACTTGAGGTTTTGAGAACTCAACCTGCTCAATTAGCCAAATGGTTAATTGCTGGAGAACAGATATCTGAAGAGTCATCAAATTACTCACTGCTTCTAGAGCACATAGTTATTGGATTGTATGGATGTCTTATATTTCCAGAAGATACAAAATATATGCTCACACTGTTATATGAATTGGCTAAACTACAAATGTTGAACTGTGATGATCCCAGAAGGTGATATATCTGTAATTTTCACTAGACACTCCTATCAGTTAATTTTTTCAGAGTGATCAAACAGTTGAGAACCTGTTCTTTCAAGAGATTATATTTTTTATTCCATGAGGTGTTACATTCTGCTAGGTTTTTCTTGAGTGCAGCTATGGAAATCCCTATCATCCAGATGATGTCTTGCTCTGAATATTATTTAGACATAGACCCTGCAAAAACTGATATGAGGTAATCAATATATTTTGAGATTGCTCAATTTTTTCTACGTTCGATTCATTTCAACAGGTACAAGCAGAATGAACATGAGATCACCACTATTTTCAGAAATTTTGAAGAATATAGAAGTCATGTTGTTGGAAAACTTGTGGAATTCACAAACACTTTTGTTACATCTCTTCTAGATAATGTGTATAGTTTTCCAAAATCTATAGCATGGATAGTGTCCCAAATTTCAAAGATCATAGAGAAATCATTTTCTCCTAGACAGGTAAATGTGTTTTTTTGAAATTTCAGACTTCTTATACAAGTAGCTAGTGTCATACTATGCTTACACATTTTGATTTTAGGCTAATGCAATCGTCACAGAGCTCATCTTTACTCTGTACATTTGTCCAGTGATCTTGGATCCAGAGCAGTATGACATTTGCATGTCTCAAGTAACAGATATTGTGAGACATAACCTCATTCAAGTTTGCCAGGTTCTACAATCTTTAGCTTTGATTAAATATGAATCTATAGACCTCAGATTTTGTGACTTATTTGATTCATTGGATAAGAACAGAGTTCATAATTTCATTGAATTATTGTTTTTTGATATGGACTGTGAAGAACCACCTATAGAAACTTCACCAGATGTTACCAGAGATATCATGCTGTTCACTGGATTTGAACTCAACAATTTAGTAAGTTGTATGAAATATGATCAGTATATTATGTAGAAAATATCTCTGCAACAAATCAGAAACAGTTTTGAATAGGTATGCAGAGTGATTCAGTGTGGATGTTATATTTGAAGAATCTGGAGAACTTGAATACAGATCATTTTAGAAATGAGTGCACATCAATAATCTTACATCCATGGTGTGAATAGACTCCCAACTCCCTAGTAGGGATACTGAGTGTTCCAACCTCCTATCTACAGCCACTAGAAAAAGTTTTAGACACCTGGCTACTTGATTATTTCGAATTTTAATACCTTACTAAGATTTCCAAGATCGAAATTAGATGGCCTCACCTCTGCTGATCTTGATGATTATCTTGGAAACTCTGAAACACATTTGAATTTGAAATTCAATATGAATACACTGTCAATATCCATCATTATCAGTAAAAGCAAATTTGACTTTACAGAATCGACGATCATATCGGCATCTATACTGAGGTGGTGCGGCCTTAGTGAGTTGTTTGACACATCTTCTACATGTTTTGGAAAAAAAACCATAGTAGAGTTATTTCACCATCCTATATCCACATTGCTTGCATCTGTCCTTTATCACAAATTCAGTGTTGCCGCTTGTATTGGAAAGTATAGCTACTCACCTAGATCAGTTTCCGAGATAATAACTTATATCGAGAATTTTCATCTCGAAAACTGATCTGGATGGGTGTAAGGAAATATCTAACATAGTTTATGTAAAATTAACGTAGATTCAAAAAATGAAATAATTTTTGGCAATAGTAAGTCATGGAAATATTTCACACAGATAAAGATGTACCAATTTTAAAAATGATCTGTCTCGCTGTCTCTGTCTCTGCAGATACTTCTAATACGTCGTTCATCGTGAATCACCCTAAATCTATAAAAACCATATATGCCATATATGCATCCAGCAATGTCAGTGAGTGGTGGATTGTTTATAATATTCAATTTTATCAGTAGTAGTATATGTTTTTCAATTTTGAAACACAGATAGAGGAATTATTTACTGTTTCTGAATAGACAGATGAAATTCAAATGATGATGCTACTTTATGGGTGTTTCATTAATAATATTACAGATTGAATTATGATGCTTCCTCATAGTGTGTTTTGATTTTTAATTTCAGATGTGTATTTTACAAAAAATTAAAAACCAATGCCATCAAAATGAAAACTTTGGAAAAGATACAGTTATAGAAGAGCACTTGTCCTCTTTAACTTTATCTTCAACTAATAATTCACCAAAGTCATGTAGATTGCCCAATAATGAAGAGAGTTCTCCAAAGATATCAAGTTTCTTCACAATGGGTGAGTAAGTTCATTATATTATTTTCTTTCTTTTCTTCCTTTCACCTTCTTGGCCGCCGGATAATTATATTCAAACTCAATGATTTTCCACTGTATATGAGTTTAAAAAAATTGTTGAAGTTGCAATATCTTATTCAATAAATCAAAATTCAATGAGGATTCATCTTATATTGAATACCTTGTTCATTCAAATTCAAAGGGAAAAGTAAATACTCTTACACTTTTAACTTGATTCCAATGAAAATAACTGAAAAGGTCGTATTTCTTTGACACGTCAAAATGTTTTGACAATGCCAACAGTCATGTGATGTTTCATCGCTGCGTTTCTTTTGGTTGTTTCAATTCATCTCTAAGTTCAATCTAGTAGAGAATATATATCATATATTTGGCTCTATGCAATTGCAATAGCAGATATAACGTCGATAAGCTGATATCACATTCAATATATGTGAATATCACTCACTGTACTTGAAAAATTTATCTGGGTAATATTTGAATTATTCAAGAAAAAATATATCATAATTATTATCTAGAGTCCAATTCTATCTAGGCTTCAATTAAAGGAGCACTATGCAATTATTGTGCACCATAATAATATAACCAGTCGGTTATAATTTTCAATAATCAGCGACTGGCGAGGGAGCTATTTGGTCTCGCCCAATGATTTATTTTTCTCGTTTTGTAAAGAGTTCCATATAGCTTCTCCTTATATATAACATAACATAATTGTGACCTAGCTTTATTTCATCAGGAAGCCTATTATACTCTTGTAAGGCACGACTAATACGATTATTTAGTGCGATATTGGCTCTTAAATTTGGCAGTGCTATATTGTTCTGGTTTCTTGTATCATGGTTATGTATGCTATGTGTATGCAAAATTTTTCCATTGCATTTTTGCAATGAATTTTCAATTTTGTATGCATACTTGTTCAATTTTGAAAATACTCTCCAACTGTATAAAATTTTCAACACTGTATAGGATCTCACAGGGTGTTCTTCTATCCATGTTGAACAGCATTTTCAAAACCTCATTCTGCAAGATTTCATTTTTTCAAGTGAGTTTGCGAACAGATTCAGCAGATAGTTATTAGATACCTAAATACACTGATAAAGTATGCATTATAAATGTTGTGTTCTATTTGTTGATTTGTGACATTTTTTTAGTTTATATAACGCTCCTATCATTGGTATTATTTTAGTACGAATTTTGTGTGTGCTCAATCCAATTCAGGTTATGACTGATAAGTAATCCCAGATATTTGGTGACTGTAACCCTAGTCAACCTGTAGTCTCCCAGTTGGGTATAGATGTTTTTTATTTCCACATTGTTTTGTTGGAAACTTATATTAACAGTTTTTGCTTCATTGATTTTCAAGTTATTGGTCAGGATCCATTTTCTATGGAGTTCTAATTCTTTATTGATAAAGTTTTCTAGCATATTAAGTGGTGCACCAGTATAGACCAGTGCAGTATCGTCTGCAAATGTAAAGTACCTTGCTTGAAGATTGCATTTTTTAAAGCTCAGCACATGTAAAGAATAGAGTAGTGGACCAAGTACCGAACCTCGCGGTATTCCACAATTGATAAATGATGTATCACTATGTGTTTTGTTCATAGATACAACTTGTCTTCTATTTTTTAGGAATGATTCTAATATTCCATAACATATTCCTCTTATTCCCATTAGATATAGTTTCCTCAATAAGGTCTGATGGTCAACGACGTCGAAGGCTTTTTTTAAATCCACGAAAATTGCAACTAATTGTTTTTCATCAAGATTCGTGATATGTAATCCACAAAGTCCATAGTAGCACTTTGTGTATTGCTATTTCTTGAAAATCCATACTGGTATGTATCCAGTAGGTTGTGTTTTTCAATGAAATTAATTATTCTACTTTCGATTGACGTTTCAATTATTTTTGATGAAGCGCTCACAACGGTTATTGGTCTGTAGTTACCCAACTGATTTTTAGGTCCTGCTTTATGAATAGGAGTGACCTGCCATTTTTTAAGCATTCAGGAAATATTCCAGTTCTGAAAATGTAAATTATAATGGATGTCAATCCTTGCAGAATGTGTGTTTTAAGGTTTTTTAGAACCTTTATTGTAATTCCATCATCATCCTGAGTCTTTGTTTGAGTTTTCTACTTAGTACAGTACTTCCCTACTCCTTGGTGATTTCTTCTGAATATATACTGTTATTCATTGTGATTCCCTCGAAATTACCTCGATCGCACTCATTCTCTTTCTGAATTTCAATATTTATAATGCTTTCCCCTATTTCTCAAAAATATTTTTTGAACTCAGTTACAATGGATTTAATGTCTGTAATCACTTGATCTTCGGTAGATATGCAGTCAATGTCAGTTTTAGTCTTAGTCCCTTTTATACACTCATTTACTATATTCCATTGTTTTTTCATATTATTTCCTGCATGTTCCCATTTTTCTTCAAATAAATTTTGTTTCAGTAATCTGCCCTGATATGTACCTCAATTTTTTTCTATTCTGAACTGAAATTTCAATATTTAGTGGATTTTCTTTCTTTCGTTTATAGAGTTCATCTCTTTTTTTTTTTATTAGGTCAAGGTAATTTGCATCGATCCAGGTATTATTTTTTCTGCACTTTATAGTAGTTTTAGAACTTGCTTCTGATTTAGATACTTGAGTGTGTTTGATTAATGTTCCAAAAGTATTTATAGGCTCCTGAAATATCACTCATTCATCCAGCAAATAGCTGTAAGAATATTTTCTAATAATATTGATAATCATTATGTCGGAGAATTTTCAAGTATGCATCTGCAAATGCATTGATGAATATTAATGCATTTGCATGCAATAATATGCAAATATTTTGATAAACTGAAACGTTGAAAAAAATATGATGATATAAAAGGCATTCCATAAAAAAAATTGATGCGCCTTATATATGCCGCAATAATTTCTCATGATAGATACTATAGTCTAATTTACATGTTTTTGAAACATTTCTGTAGCTATCAAAGGTCTTAAGTAATCAGACTCTGACGCACTATTGCCCCAGCCTGTAGATATCAAAGTGATTAATCTAGTTGAGTTGGGTTTCACCGGATGTGAAATCATGTTTGGTTTTTCAAATGAAGCATCTATATTTTTTGCACATTTGACACATCTTCAGAAGAGCTTTTATAGAGACATTAGATTGAAACAGACAGTTTCATGATAACTAAAATCCTGAATCAACCAAAATTGTAGTAGAATGGTACGAATGTTTCAATCGAGTGAAAAAATCATTATTGTCAAATATGTTTTTTGACATATATGATATATATTTCAGAGATAAATGACGTTTGCACTGCAAATATATACGTGTGAATTTAATTTTTATCGTTCACAAAAATTGTACGAAATCATCACTCGATGTAAGTATTCAAGATACATAAATTTGAAGAATGAAGTCAAAATTTTTTTTAGGCATTAAAAATAACGTAGTCGCTCCTGAAATTGAAGAAAAAAAAACCAGTACCAATACCGTCCTCGTTTTTCCCATGAACAACGTGGAAACAAACCTAATAGGCCTGCTCCCGGAAGAAAAGATCATAGATCTGAGCGCTCCATTGAAGAACGGCATTCTCTTCGACGTTACTCC
The DNA here is from genome assembly GCA_963576655.1 of Gastrophysa polygoni. Classification (NCBI taxonomy): domain Eukaryota; kingdom Metazoa; phylum Arthropoda; class Insecta; order Coleoptera; family Chrysomelidae; genus Gastrophysa; species Gastrophysa polygoni. The sequence goes on along the minus strand of OY755083.1, from coordinate 12,686,374 downwards.
CTCGAAAGTCGTGCAAAGTATTCCTGATACTCCTCCAGAAAACGGGGATCTGAAGCAGCCCTTCACTTATTTGGACGAGGGTTCGATAGGCAATACTTCCGATAATTTGGAAGCAATTTCTGAGGCGGCCAGTAATCATTCGGTAGACAGCAGCATCGAGCTTGAGAACGAGGATCAGAATGATAATTTGTCTGATATGGTTTCTGCAAATGTTTCAGGTAACAATTGTTGGATTTTGAGATATAGATAATATCAGTTAGCTAGTAGAAAAATTGTGGATCTTGGTTACCGTATGATGCTTCAATGATCCAGTAATGCCACAGATTGTTACCACGCACCTCGAGTTCCCTGTTGCCACTACCGTGTGTTGACGTATTCTCTTGTCGGTTTGCATTAAAACATTCCGCCACCCAATCTAGGCATAGCCCGATAATCTGACCAATCAAATTCATTGTGGCTATTTTGAGCTTTATGCGCTAGATTAGGGGTCAGAATCTAATTCCCTTGGTTCCCTATGAGTCAAAATCGATCTCACTGTATTTTCAAGCTCAACATGAAACCTATATAGCGTCTATCAGATATACGGAGTGATTAAATGAAATGTCACTTAGTTTCCTAAAAATATAACTTTCGATTTTTGCAATTTTTAAAAACACGATTTTTTAACACTAAAACTCGCTCAGAATATCAGATATTGGCTAAATAGGTTGCAAGATGAGCAGGGGAACATCTTTGTATACCCAAATGAATTTGATTTCAAATCGAACATTCGATTTTGGAATGCTATACTTTTGATGTAATTTGGGTAGATGTTTACCTACTTCATTTCACGAAGGGAACTAAAAGTGGTACCAATTCTAAACTTGTAAGACACCAGCTTTATCATTGGAATTCACTATCTTTTTTAGATTATTACCTTGTGGACAATATAATTAGAGATCGGCACTTGCTAACTAACCCTTTATCTAACCAAATCACTAGTATCCACTTTGTATGATGTAATATTTCTTAGAAGTAAGTTTTAACTCATGGGGCGTTGATTCTATATACCAACGTGAGATTGCAATTTCAAAAAAATACCAAGTCTCTGCTTCAGTATTTCTTGATTTCTTGATCCTATCAACTACGAACCACAGTCCAATTCGAGACCAGGAATATCTGAGCACTGCCACTTGGAAGATTCCGTTAGATGTACTATGTATGTATCTTTCATCCAGGTAGGGGCACACCGAACATATCTGGTCGGGACACCCCAAGTTCCCAGGTGTGCGAAATCGACGACCGCGTAATGGCCGAGCCGCGTTCCGCGGACGTTTCGCAACCTCAATCAAACCTAAATCGCCAAATCCGTTCCGAGATTGACGATAAATTTTGCAAGTTCGAGATCAAGAAGCTGCTGGAAGGCGACGAGACCATATCGATCATATCGGAGACTTGGAGTACGGATGTGTTGGCTTCCGATAATGAAACTCTCGATGCTGGCGAGCCTCGCCTATCTTTGCCGTTAGTGGAAACCATACAAGAGGTACATTTCACACTTGAATATTGGAGACTTACGCCCAAGAGTACCAAGATTTCACCTTGAGAAGAACTAACAAACATGATGACGGTGTTAGGAATAGTAAAATGATTCTGTCCGATTGTCATATAATTCATTTGGTCAAAATTCTAACGTGCAGCCTACTTGCTATCATCATTTCTTTAATCAAAGTGGAAATTCACTAACATGTAAGGTATAAGATCGTGTCACAAGAATGACGACAAAATCATTATTATTGGTACTCATTATCATTGGTTTTGGTATAATCAGTTGTATAAAAACGTTAATTCAGAAGTGATACTGTTATGTTACTTCTCAGTTAATGATCAAACTATATAATGACGATCTCAAAACACCAACAAATTGTATAGAAATCGATTATGCCATTATTGCAGAATATGTTGGCATTATCGGTGCTGACAATACGCTATCGGTGATTTCACCTTCTTCTCTATATCGCGAACATGATATAACACAAAACAAATGAAATCTTCAATGTCACTATAATTGGGCATGTGGTGAGATAGAGACTGATTTCTTTTTCCATTGCTCTAGACGGCAGGCGATTTTTTCATATTATTTCACTTATTAATAATTATGAATATTCTCAAATTCGAGTCATTTTTTTCAACAGCTTGTAGAACTGGTAAAGAAAAGTCAATTCGTTGCCGTTGCTTGTTGAGAATCTTGTTTGAGGCAGCTGTCAAAATGACATCTCTCAAAAGTATGGTCATATAATGATATCATTTACATAATAAGATTAATATTCCTGGTCACACATTATTTCGTAAGGGTAGAATCGGTAGGGTGGGAGGAGTTGAAACATATCTTGAGTATCACTGAAAAATTTTTAGCAAGCGGCAAGATAATTGTATTGTTGTTGTTATAAAAATGTTATAAAAGATACAGTCTGATAAATCATACGATCGACTGGATAACATGTTTATTAGATTTCAATGTCATTTGTTTCAATATAGACGATCCGTTAATAGAATGTTTGGTTTTTCACAAATTATAACTATTTGCAAATTGATGTTGCAACAAGAATTACTTTTGCATTTGGACATTGCCTGTATATACATGGGATTTCAGATCATGATCTAGAAGCAGACGTAATGAACCTCGGCTCATCTACAATTCGACCTTCAGGAACTTCCATGGATTATCAATATCACTGAAGATGACCTTAATGGACTTTTCAAATGAGTTCAACATACTTGTATTCAACAAAAATGCTTTGTTCCAAGGAAAGTAACGGAGGAACCAGCACCCTGGTCCACAGATAATCTTATAGTTTTGAAAAAGACAGGAACAAAGCATTACAAGAATTCAAAAGAACTGAAAGGGAAACAGATTCCAAAATATATAAGGAACTCAGGAATCATACACTTTCAGAAACTAGGAATATGAAGAAGGCTTATCTCAATCGAATATTTCAAACAAAGAACTCTAGTATCTTGGAAACACTCTTAGAAAACTGAGTGTTTGCTCAATCTGCGATAAAATATTCCTAAAAATCTGTCAGAACGTATTTAGTAATTGTGAAAATTGATTTTCATAGTAACTCATATAGTATCTACATCTACATTTGAATACACTCTATATATCTACATATCTATCTATTATGTCATCCATATCTGCATATCTATCATAGTATCCACATATATGTACTATGTGTCTTTAAAGTAACATAGGTTAACTATTATAGAAATATATAAGCACTGATTTATATTAAACAACGGCGATCGAATTTTCGACCTTTGTTGTAAAGTGGTACGAATCGCAAATCGGGTATTCTTGTCTATGTCGTATTTATTTATGCTATTTTATTTATTTTTTTAAATAAACCTCTTGGATTTTTATAACATATGTGGCATTTTTTCAGATAATCGGAAAATAAATATTATGTTATAGGCTCCCAATGTCCTGGATTTGTCGGAAACTCAAAGCGAAAGTGCTTGGTCCACAGACGTGATGACTTCCGACACGGAGAGGTTGACAGAAGTCGATAACGACGACTCTGTCAGCGTCGCGCAATCGGACGATACGAGATCAGAAACGGATGATTCGGGGGGATGCAGGCGTCTTTCTACGGTCTCGACCGTGTCGAATTCTTTCGTGCCGATTTCGGCAAACCAGAACTACGTTTCAAACATTACTGTTCAAAACGTGAACTTCCTGCCTGTGAGCAGTCCCAATGCGGTTATCAACACCAGGAAATTTGTTACTTCCTCGAACTTCCAGGAGTATCGGAAGATCGACGTCAAAAATGACAGGTATTTGTTTCTCTGGGCTATGCTTTATATTTGTCATATAATCATTCTAGTATTCGGTGTTGCGCAGTCGATGACTTGACCTATCAGATAATCTTCCAAATTACTTACTTCCAAATTCAAAATGGCCAGCAGGGTCATTTTTTTTTCACAAGATTTGGAACCGGTCGATCTCGCATGGTTCTCCGATAAGCATTTAAAATATGATGAACCACATTCATTGTTACCGTCATAATTGCATGAAGAAAAATAAAGATTTCAATCCGTGTTTTTCTGTAGATACTCGCCATTTCAAATATTCAGTTACCAAATGGATGTTACATAATACACTATTACTGAGATGATGACAAAAACCAGATTCAAGTAATTATTATTGATACATATATCGATACATAAGTTCACATATATCGAAAAAATCAATAAATTGCAGCACTCCTTTATGTTGATTCCGAAATATTAGATGAGATGATTAATGATTTATCCAATTGATTTTCATTTCAAAAGGATCAACGGAAAGATTTACCACACAGAGAAGACGGATAACAATGCAAATAGAGTGTTCAAGCCAATGAGTTTGGAGCATTCACAGTCTTTGACAGAGACTAATGAAATTAAAACGGTTACCGTCTTCAAATCAGTTCAGATAAAGAGAGCTGGATCTTCCAAGGATTTGGAGCTGAATAATATCCCAGGTAATTAACAATAAAATGATGCCGCCATCAACTTGAGACCAATGATAAATTGTTATAAATTTGTTTTCGAGAAACTGCTAACAAGTAACTCGATTAGAATAGAATAAATTTATTTATCATAAGACAATATATACATTAAATATAAATCATCACATATAATAGCGAAATTGAAAAAAAAAATAAATATGAATTGGTCCCAAATCGAAACTGTATTGAATGTTCAATGTCAGAGAAATAATGAAAACATAATTATACCAAATAAAATGCGGAATTTATTTAATCTTTTTTTTTTCTCTTGAGTTTAGTTCTGTAAACCAAACCAACCGAAACTAATAATGGAACTCTCTATTTAGCGAACATTCGTCTCAATACTTCCACCATTTTGAACCCGTTAAAAAGTAAAATATTAAAGCTTTACAATCCTAGCTTTGATACTGAGACACAGATTATACAGGGTCGCTGATATGTATGGAAACGGTCGATTATTTACTAAAGTAAGATAGCTAGCGAAAAATGTTAGGATACAAAAGTTGTAGGGTTTTTCAAAATCCATTAAGCTAATGAAAAATTAAGTATACAGGATGAGTCAAAAAGTCAGGACGAAACAAAGTTGCTTTTTCTCTAATGGGACACCCTGTATATTATTCCACATTTCAATTCTGCTCGAAATTCTGAACAAAATTGCTAAAGCGCATCATTTCCTAAATTCAACCGATTTCGAGATATCGAATTTTGAAAATAACTTATAATAAATTTTCCAAAAATGTTAGTCCATTAAGTTCATAGTCCATCAAGTTACCTTTGAAAGTTTCCAGCTCCATAACAACGCCGCGTCGTTCTTTTGTCTAACAGTGATGATCTTGACAACACATGTCAAAAATACATTTAGTGTAAATAAGTTTCGCGCAAAAATAGCACGTTTAACTAACACTGAGCGTATTGAAATTTTAATGATCATAGGATTCGGTGATAGAAGACGAAGTTGTGACCAAGTAGTGAATATTTTTAATGAATTGCATCCAAATCGGGAACCAATTTCTAAATCAACCGTTTCAAAAACATTGCATCGTTTTCATGAAACTGGAGATGTCAAAGATCGACCAAAAAGTGGAAGACCAGTAAGCGTTACAGATGAAGAAAATGCTTTGAATGTCATGTTAGATGTGGTGGAAAATCCAATAAATTCGGCACAACAGAGGGCTTTGCAAACTGTAAAAATTCCATCCATATAAAATTCATTTGGTACAAGAATTGAGTGAAGACGATTTTGATCGTAGAATCGAGTTCTGTGAAGTTATTATGGATAAATTAAGCGAAAATATCAACTTTGTCAACCACATATTGGTACGTAGGTATTGGTCAGACCAAAATCCACATTGGATGGAGGAAGTTCACACTCAACGGCCACATGGGGTCTATGGGGTCACATAAAAAATGTAGTCTACAAAAATAGGCCGCCAAATATCGAAGAGTTGCATTTTTCTTTTTCGCTAGCTATCTTACTTTAGGAAATAATCGACCGTTTCCATAAATATCAGCGACCCTGTATACTGGTATATATTCTGTGATTGAGATGTGCAGAACATAAATAGACTGACTGACCAAGAAACACTACTTACCTTCATAAGAAGAAACAAACAAGTGAAGTTTTTTACTTAGACTTCAAAATATTGAATTCAAAACGATATTACGTCTTAGTAATATATATTGTAATAAAATGGCATAGTTTACCAGACTCACGACAGTAATCTTCCGATAGATTTTGTACGTGTAGATCATTAAAAAAATTTACTGACATGTTTGTTGATTGTTTCGAAATCACAGCAATATCGGAGACATCGCACTTTACTCCAGTAAATGTTTTACTTTTATATTTTTCTCCCACATTTTGGATTGAGTTCTGCAGCGACTTTCAGAGAAAGCTTCAAAGTCGACAATCCACTTGATAAAAATAATCACTTTCTAGGTCCCAGTGGTATAGTAGAGAATGATAAGATCCAGCAACGCCCTAACGAGATTCTCTTAAGCAACTGTAGCCTCAATTCGAGTTCTAGTGGATCGAGTAGCCACAGTTTTGAGAACAAGAATTCCGAGAAGTGGGAGAGCAAGCAATGGCTCAATAGTTCTGGCAGCAGCCTCAATGTTACCCTTACTCCATCAGAGGTAATGATAATGTTTCTTGTTTCAATAGTGAATTACTCATTTCAGCCCTTGAAAGAGGTCGTTCAATTCTCAGCTCGGATTTTTTATTCAATTTTTCTTTGCCTCATTGGTAGTTCACATAGTTGACACCGCTGAAAAAATATCTATCATTCGATATGCAGCCTCGCCATTGTGGATTTTTTTTTATGGAATATGAAATGGAATGGGGGATCGTGTGATACCTCATTTGAAATCAGAATTTCAGTTGAATATATTCATCCAGAACAAAATGGCGGTTGATAATTTTATATATTTCATAGTCACACTAGATGTCTATTAACAAGCTCTGGTGAACGAAAGTTCTCAACTTCGTGTATTCAACTCGCCAATCTTCTTTAATAACGTTATATTCTTCTCATCTCTTTTATTCAACTTATTTAAACACTCATATAAGCTTCATAAAGATTCGACTTGATTCACGTACACATCAAATTTTCAGAGCGCTAGCGAGATGTCCGTGGTGAGCACATGCAAAAAGAACCCCGCCTTTCGGCCGGTTTCGAAGCCTTCGATGTCCACGGGCGCCATCCCGAAGAGCATCAGCTTCGATACGAGCGCCGTTAAGGGCTTAGAGGATGACGGTGCGCGCTCGAAGCGAGGCGGCTTCTTCGGGAAGCTGAGGATTGGCTTCAGAAAGGGCAGGGGTAAGAGCTTCAGAACTCAGGAGGACTTCAAGGTGGACGGGGAGGACTGTGGCTTGAAGAGACAGTCGGAACCTATCGGGAGGATGGGCACCAGCTCCGGTGAGCAAACACGCAAAAGTAACCGGGTGTCCCGGAAACTTGTTTCAATGGAATATCTCAGCTATTTCAAATAATTGAAGTTTTGAATTCTTACGATTCGAAGCTCTTCAATATGAGCTGTACAACAATCAAAAGTCATTTATTATCAATATTGTTTGTATCAGAGTAAATTGAATATGTTTTAGTTTAGCTCCATAATATTTCATGAACCATGGAAGAGAAATTTCGCATATTTTGTAGATTAATTCGATATAATGTCAGTTTCACCAGTCGTCTATGCATCATTGGAAGGTGGGAGGTGTTTGATTATAAAACTCCATTGATAGAATCTGTTGCGATCGGAGTATTATAGCATTATTTTCTCTGTAATGAACTAGATGTTGATAATGATAATTGTAACTTCAGAAATGGAATACCTTTTCACTTTTCGATATCTTTCACAATACTTAATCTCATTTAGATCAATTTCATAACCCATATTTCATAGCACAGATAGATTAAATTCGCAAACAATAACGAATATTAGTTTTCAAACTACTAACCTCGTATATTTCCTCGATTCTTCTAGTTAATTTCTGTCGTTATTCGAATATCACTTTTATTATAAATTTTCAAGTGCAAAATAGAAGAGTCACTATCAACAACCATGCGTATTATCTCTTCAGAGGTTGGTTTCACGCTATTTTACTGCAAACTCCCGACTTCCACATGGCGAAAAAATTACTACTATTACTATTACTTTTACTAAGAAGTATATGCTCTTACGCGCAAATTCAATTCAGATGAAACCTATTAATTAGTTATATTGTTATCGTTTTTTTTTCTTCAGATGTTCCAGATGATATTTTAGCCAAGTATAGAACAAAACCAGACAGCAATTCAACAAAAGAAAACTGTGATCCAAGGAAATCTCTAAAAGAAAAAACTGTATATAGTAGTAATATTGAAGAAATTAATAGCCTTAATGATATTAAGAACAAACTACGATTAGTCCTAAGCAATACTTCCGAAATTCCACATTATATTAAGGTAAGGTACCTCATATTTTATAATTTATTATTCACATCATCTTGTCTGATGAGGAAATTTTGTACATTGATACTTTTATATGTTTGTAATGTTCATTATATGATTTTATTATTTTCACCTCGTCCAGATTTTTTTATTAAAATTCATCTGAAGGGGGTGCTGGAATGTAAAAATTCGAAATGTATGATGAAGATTATTTTATTATTATATTTCTATAATCAAGGAATGTTCAAGTATTTGTTTTATTTTCAGCTCAAGTTTTTGATTTCTACGTTTAACTTGTTTATATTTTGCATATCTTTTCTTATATTGAATCCATTTTTTTTAGAATAATCCCATTAGTAGTAAGAACAAAATCGAAACCGTTTTAAGACTTGAACTAGGTAAAGCGAGAAGATTGCGAGAATGGCCGGAGGTGGCGCGAATTTCCGAGGCGATAAGGTGCATCAGCCTTCTGACAGATGACGTCTGTCGCAAGCTGATAGGTTCCATTAAGGACGATATCGTGTTGAGGTCGACATACATGAAATATTTGATGACGTCGAGAAAAGAACTTTTATTTTGTGACAGTTTTTTAAACAGGTATGTAACGAATTTGACTATTGCTATGAGTCTCTATGATCACTCGTACTATAAATTAGGGTACTAATATAATTCTTCTAGACAAGCTAAATTTTTCAATGAACACAACTCAAATAGATTCATTTCTATAAATCTCAACCAAAGAAAAGCAAAACAGGAAAACCCTGTATCTGTAAGGATATTCACGAAAAACTACAAAAATTGAGAAATTGTGCTCTCCTCATTATTCATAAAAGCAACAAACAATATATATTACTAATTCTAATTTCAAGCTTATTTTGTAGCCTGTAGTGAACCATTTGAAATCAATTGATATCTATATCTATCAGTTCTTTCATTCTTGAAGGAATACAAAAGTCACATGTTGTTCTGCAAACACTTCTCTGTTGAAAATATAATTTCTTACACATCAATACATAATGGTCAGCTTTTTGGTTCTGCTGAAAATAATTCACAATTGTAAAATTAAAATCGATTCTAATAACAATACAATCAGAATTACTACGTCACCAAATTATATCTCGCAAATTTATTCTCTATTGGAATACAATTCTATATGGAAATACAATTTTACATTTGAAAATATTGTTATGGATTTTAAGGAATTTGATTTGACTAAAAAATGACAAATTCATACAGGTTGTTCCATTATCACTGTTGACGTTTCAACTCTATTTCAACCTGTTCTGAATCTTGTTAGATATTATACATTTGCATCCAGTTCATTGCAAAGTTGAAAGAAGTTCCGACACTAATAATACATGCAATAACACTCGCACTTGGCCATATTTTTTTGTTTCAGTTTGCAAGATCAGGTAGTCCATGACAAAAAGCAGTGCGAAAAATTCTTGGCCACTGTTTGTGTCAGAGAGTTTTTAAGGGAACAGGAAAATCTTGTGACGGAATTTTGTGACGAATTCAAACAGCTAAGCTTGTCTGATGAAAAGTGTGATTTCTTGCATAAATTTCACGTCGAACTATATCGCCTAATGAAGGGTAATCCTCTGTGGAAAGGTAACTATTCTTAAATAGTATATTTATACATAGCGGTACATAGCGGTACAGTGTAACAAAACGGTAGATAAAGAATAATCCTCGGTATTAGCAAAACACATTAACACAGTTATTAGTTTTATACGAAAATAAACAAAACAGTTTTTGTATTTTTTTTATTTCATATTAGTAAAAAGGAACGCAGGAATGGTTTTTGCTCACTTTCTCAATATCAAGAGCTAAATAGGAAATTGGTATTGAGCGTAATGTAGCGAATTTGTGAAATAAAATAATTCCCTTTTTTTAATGTTAAGATAGGTATTAGACATTGTACATGAAGTATGTCTAGAATTCTCTGAAGAATCCAAAAAATAAAAAAGTAGGTATTGGCCTCTTTCACATGATACACTATATAATTGTTTTTTTTTAAGGCGCATTCAAAAGTACAAATTGACGTATCCAAGCATTTATCCCAAAACACCCTCATTTATTTTGTTGTCGAATTTATTCCAAGTGGCTGTTCCACACTATATCATTCGAACTACCAAAAGGCGCCCATGGCTAGAAAGATGAAGGGGACGTATTAAGGAGGACTTGATGTCCTCACCCACCTAAGAATATCCTTACCTAAGAATGCGGAGATTTATTCAGTGGTTTTCCTCACAAAAAGTGAAAAAAAAAAAAATAATATTTTATAATTATTATGCCATGCGCCGCACATGATGGTAGAGAGACATTGACTCTGGTCATCATCACTTATCGTAGGGATCGATACGTGTTGTAGGTATGTGTATTCACATCAAATTTGATACCAGGCATTGATACCAGATTTATTCAGTGGTTTTCCTCACAAAAAGTGAATTAAAAAAAAATTAATATTTTATAATTATTATGCCATGCGCCGCACATGATGGTAGAGAGACATTGACTCTGGTCATCATCACTTATCGTAGGGATCGATACGTGTTGTAGGTATGTGTATTCACATCAAATTTGATACCAGGCATTTCCACTTGCTGGCTTTTAGTCTTGTAGCGAGTCAATTATTCGATTTTTACAAACCATACTTTTCATATAACTCATGTAACCTTTTTACGTATTCTCGGAAACATTCCTTGATATTCATTTTTTCCGGCGTAGAAGCTGGCTTACTACTATTAACTACCCTTCACTAATTACTTCGAAACTTAATTTAACATCGATCATCACGCGTTGATTGCTTCGAGCATCGACTGACTGAGGTCACTGCAGCTCTTTTCGTTCTGAGTTGTTTCATTCAAATAACGTGTACAACTTCAAAAATGCGCATTATAAACGCAGATGATTATAAGGGGTCAAACATTTGACCATTGAATCTCCAGACAGAGTGAATCTGTGAATCTGTACTTGTCACTTAACGTAACGTAAAAAAACGTACAAGCGTTGTTCTTATATCCTGCATTTTGTTTTTTGATACATTTGGCAACACTGGGGTTAAGTTATGCGAATACGTGGTTGTTCGCTGTTCAGTAGCACTTCTTTGCAGGTTTTACTTTGAAGAAGATCCATGAATTCACTTGTATTTTTCTTAAATTTTTGCAGTAACTTTCTCTAATGCTGTATGAAATCAACATTTTTATTCATTCTTAGTTAACTCACCCTGTATGTATTGAAAAAAGTCAGAAAGCTTACTGATTTCGGTGTGAATGGGGTTCTGTTAACTTGTATTATGTCATATCTATCCGGCAGAACCCAATACGTACCTCTTCAAGGCTATACTTCCGAAGTAACAACATAACATCAGGATTCCCACAAGGATCGCACTTGGACACCCTCATGTTTTCAATTGATATAAGTTACATATCCGAATGCTTCATTTAGAGCAAATATGTAGCCTATGCTGACGATTACAAAATTTTCCTCAAAATAAGTAACATTTCTAATTGTGACAAACTTCAAAGTGATCCAACATGTTTGAAACTGATTGTGAAGAAAATAATTTATTTGTGAATTCTAACATTTGCCATTGAATAACAATTACAAGAAACAAGAACGTACTTGATGATGGTCATTATACTTGAAATGGAGTTATTTCGATACTATGCAACCAAATGAGAGACTTTGCAATTAACATATGATAGCGAACTCATTTTTGACATCCTCATCAATATTGTAATGAATAATTCTCTAAAGATGTTCGGTATATCATGAGACAAACCAAATTCATATCGAACTGTCAAGTTTTATTAGCTCTTTATTATGCATATGTTCTCAGTAAGCTCAACTTCGCTTCCTCTATATGGGATCCCCAGTACAAGGTTTATTTTGAACAACTCAAAAATATCATAACAAAATAACATTATTGCAATATATGATCACTGGAAAGTCAGAGAATTATGAAAGATGTATTCAATTTTTACAAAATACTCGATGGAAACATTGATAGCTCCAACGTTTTGAGTAGAATCAATATGAATGTGCCATCTAGATTATTGAAAAATCACAATTTGTTTTGTTTGACATCCTTTTCAAAAACACAAACTCTACAATCATCTCACTAATCTGCAGAATGACAAAAAAATCAACACATATTTTCATGAATATTCAATAAATCGTTCAATCATCTAAAAATTGTATCAAATGATTCCTCAATGTTGATTATTTCAAACTGGTATAGGAATCCCATCAGTCTAATGTAAATACAATGTAATAATACGTATTTTGAACTGTAAATTTACTATGTGAATGTGAATTATATTTTTTTCAGTATGATATTTGAGTCTTTTTAATTAATTAATTGCCATGTGAAATGCACTAGGTTGAAAAAAATCTTTGAACACATCTTGAGTGGATACTGTTTTGGGCGTTGCATGTTGTATACCAAACATGAGATGAATAAATTATAGAGACTGACTATATCGCTAGAATTTTATAGACATTTATGCACATAATGGTGATAATAGCCCGGCCCTCACGATTTACCTTACAATAAAACATTATTCCATCATACCTTTCGTTCAATCCATTCATATGTGATCAAGATTCAAATTGGTTTTCAGCTAGATCAGCTGAAGAAAAGAATCAAGCTTTAGTGGAGAATACAATCTTGTATACACCACGATCATCATTAGATATTAACGCCCATCGCTTGACATCTCTCGGCTGGGAGCTCTCCGGCTGAATAATTCACTCTCCTGCGTTATCATCCTTATAACCTACCCTGTGCATAAATAACTATTATATAATATGTAATCATATATATGAGAGAAAGACAGCGAATGTATCGAAAATTGATTATCACCATTTTTTTTAATTACAGGAATTGTTCTTAATAGGGAAGATAGGCTAAAGATAACTCTGGAGCGGTTTATCATGAAAAAAACTTACAAATATTCCATTTACCCTAATGGAGATGGTGATAGAGATAGAGATCGGTAAGTAAGCAATGAATTGAGAATGAAACAAGTTTTTCGAATATAATTACATCGCATATAATTTGATTGGTGACTTAGAATTATCCAAACTCTTCTGATTCTGTCAACGTTTTGACACAGTTATTCATGCTATCGTTCTCTTTACCAATACTGTTATGATTTTTGTGTCACAGTCTAAAAATATTCCATAGGAAGTTTGAATATTAGCAGATGCTTCTCAATCTTCTGCCTATTCAGGATCAAATTCGAGGAGTAGAGATTTAGATCTTATAAATCATAAGAAATACAGGTCGGTTGAAGATAAATGGAAAAATATTGAGATTTCATAAAATCGTTTTGATATTTTTCTCGACTTATTCGAAGCGATATTTCTTAATTATCACTTCATTATCACCTACCATGAACGATGGAAAAGGATCAAGGACCCTCCTGTCATTGTTTTTCTTTCTAGATTTCTGTTTGATAGCCATATATTAGGAAGCAGGAAGAAGTCACTTGAAGAATCATTAGTTGTTCAAATTCTTGCTTTGAAACTGTCAGATTTGTTTTAGAATTTTGAACAAAATTCCATGTTGCTGCATGATAATGAATCAACATGGCAATCATCATATTCATCAACATTTTTTATCTTCAGATTCACAAACAGTGATAGGTCTAGCATCAGAATGAAATAAGCTGGTCCACAATGAAGTTCAATATTTTCCTCAATTTTCATTTGAGCAATAATTATTGGGGACCGTTTTTTCGTTTCCAATAGAATCATTATCATGGGCATAACTTTTTATGAGGATAACTCTTATCTTAAAGCGTTCTGCAAAGCCACATCGAGAAATTGTCGAAAATCATCACGCCCAACCACAAAGAAATTCTAATCGACAAGACTTATCTGCGCGAATGCCCGTGGCTGCCTGCCCAGGATGCCCTGAGGGCCCTCAACGCTTGCAAGACGCCCAGGGACAAAGTAAAGTGCGTCGTGCACTGCGCCAAGTGCATCATGTACCTGCTGGCGCTGTCACAGAACAACGGTTCTACGACTGCGGACGACCTGATGCCCGTTCTAGTTTATGTGATAATTAAGGTGAGCGTATTGTATTGTTACATAAATTACACATTTTACATACATTTTACAAACATATACAGGGTGTCCTTAAAAGGTCTTTACAAAAAGCTACCACATATTCTTCAGACCAAAACAATTCGATACAAGCAAACTTACCTCAGTAAAAAGTTGCTTAGTTTGGGCGCTAGACGGCTCTGAAGTTGAAATTTTCAAATCGATTTTGCTTCATAACTTTTGAACGGCTCATGAGATTTTTTTCAAATTTGGTACGTTGGCATAGACTCATCGGGCAATGAAACTCATATCATAATCATAATGAATATCATTCCATGGGCGTAGAACTTGATTTTTTCAGTAAATAAACATCTAAAACTCCTACGCCAATGGAAAAAAATTAGTTTCAATATGAAATCTAAATTATTCAACTCATTCACTACAAAAAAGGTACTCTTGACAAAAGTCGATTCCTCTCATGGTTTCGACAAAATTTTAATTTTAGTGATTTAGAGCATAATTAATAATAAAACGATGATTAACAGATATTTCATAAAAATTGTTCAAAATGTTCACCATTTTCACGTATACAAAGATTTATACGACGCAAAAAGTTGAAATGTACTCTTTGCATAACTTCTTCATCGCCTGTAAGATTATTCGTCGCCTGTTGGATACGTTGCCATAATTGTTCTACAGTATTGACAGGGGTCTTGTAAACCGTAGACTTGAGATAACCCCATACAAAATAATCCATCGGTGTTAAGTCTGGAGAACGTGGTGGCCAATTCACGGGTGCATCATTACCTCTACCTATCCATCTGTCTGGGTACTGTTGGTTTAAAAAATTCCTAACATCCACCGAAAAATGTGGTGGAGCTCCATCGTGCATAAACCACATATCTACCCGATGTTGGAGTGGTAAATCTTCCAACAAATTTGGCAACGTATTTCGTAGATGTTGTAAATACATGTCTCCTGTTAATCTTTGTGGAAGTATGACAGGACCAATTATAAAATTTCCTATTATTCCAGCCCAAACGTTGATTTTGAATTCGTGTTGAAAATGGTTTATTTTAATGGAATGAGGATTTTCAATTGCATAAACGTGTTCATTATGAAAATTAGTTATTCCTCTTCTCGTGAAACAAGCTTCATCAGTGAACAAAATATTCTTTCCAAAGTTCAGATTCATTTCTCTTTGCAAATTAATGAACCTACAAAACATCAGACGACTTTGTGAATCATGGATTAATAAATCTTTAACTGACGTCTTGTGGTATGGGTATAATAATTGTTCTCTTAGTATTTCATGAACGGCATTCCTAGAAACTTCTAGTTCATTACTTATCCGTCTAGTACTCAATTCTGGATTTTCTTCAATACGGTCTAAAATTTCTACTTCGACTTCGGGAATCCTTACATAACGCTGTCTTCCATAATCACCAGTTCTAGGAGCAAAATGACCGGTCTCCCGAAGACGTCTCTCAACTGCAGCAAAGGTTGGGTGGCTTGGTACGCGACGATTTGGAAACCTTGCCGAATACACCCTCACACTCTCTCGACCATTTCCTTGACAATATCCGAATACCAATAACATATCGGTGTATTCTTCATTGGTGTATTGTACGGCCATGATAAATCAGAAAAGTCCGATATCAACAATCAACGTCAATAAAACTCGACAAATCAACACAGATGAAACTATGGAAACCAAGAATGTGAATATCACTGTTTTCGAGCAGATAATAATAGTCTTCAGAAAAAAAAAACAGTGCTACTTATTGTTTTGGTCTGAAGAATATGTGGTAGCTTTTTGTAAAGACCTTTTAAGGACACCCTGTATATTACATAATATTTTTAACAATACATCAGTAATGAGGTTTTCAAGCTTGTAGATTTTCAAAACTAAACTTGCTCTTTACACTGATTTTCTTTCGGAAGCTTTGGAGAAAACGGTACCAAGTTTTGACTTCTTGTGCACAGATTTTTTCACGGCTTTTGACAAAGTCAACCATGAGCTTCTGATGGAGAAACTGAAATGTCTTGGTTATTCGGTGTCACATCAGCAAAAATTTCAATGATATCAGGAGTCTCAGTCAGAAAGGGATCTCATTTACCTCTTCTATTGAACTTTTTTGTTTATGACAGTTCACCATGTATCCAGTGGAACTACCTTTCTGCAGATCACTTGAAACTATTCTACGAAATCACCTCTCTTGATGATTCCATCAACCAGATCTTAACATCCACTATCTTTTCTTACTCCTACTATCTTTCTGCTTTATTATTTATTACTATTATATATCTGTGAAATTGAACCCCTCTTCACAACATCCACATTGATAGAAATGAATTCAATTGAAATATCATATTATTACGTGACCATTGTCAAACTGACCTATTTTTCAGTATCGATAAGGAGAAATCAGAAAGACTTGATATTCCTCCATAATATCATAAATGGCAAGATCAACTGTTTTAAGTTACTTTCTCCGAATAACGAATACTATAGAATGGTAAATAAACATTTTGTTGTCTTCCAACATGTCCTTAACTAGAATGTATTTCGATCCTTCCCTCTAATTTCCATCGACTGAGATCACACCAATCTAAATAACGAAAGATGATGAAAATATTGTGTTCATCTCTTCCTATGATCGGTTCTATGTGTTGAATAATCGGTTCTCTCTGTCAACATGATGCATGTTAACAGATTAGCGAAACACATTGGGTGTTACAGAAACGTAAAACAGAAAGCATAGTCGAACGAATTAATAATATCTTCCGATTATACCTTATTGATAGTAAATGAATGTGAGTTCTCAAAGGAATAAGATCATTGCATTTTATCAAAATAAATTTCGATTACATACTTCCGAACTTAGACCTATATTAAGTGGAAAAAATTTGGTAGATAAATCATACCTACATCATAAAAATCAAAAAAAATAATCTGCTTGATACAGTATTCATGTCTATTAACGATTGTGGTGATCTCAGCAATATATATGCTATTATTCTAGAATAACATTCAATTTGCGATGTTTTGCGTTACTACATATAACTATGCATATACTATACATGTGTAAAGAGAGTTTAAACATAAAACAATAATTTCTGTTGTTGGTCAGCGGGAATTCGATCGAAATGTTGAAGAAAACCAATAGTTGAATTGTCGACGTTTCGAAACTTTATTGTTTCATCTTCAAGACGCTGAAGTATTAAAACAAGAACATACATATTAAAATAATATTCTAAAATGTGGGTTTTGGTAAAAACAAAATGAATTATGTAAAATAACAATCGTTGAAAATAAAACACTTCGAGCACTTTACAGAAAACAACATTGATGGGTACTTACATTCAGGGTGGTTTTCCGGGTTCAAAAATGATGAAATAAATAAATTCGACATCAAGTATAAAAACATATACAGGTTCATGAAAGACCTTAACACAGACACGAACACGAAGAAATGAACAAACTAAACTGTCCTTGACACGTTTCTTTATATTGTAAAGGCTCGTGAAAGAAAAGATAATCAGGATTGGATGAACTGGTCTGATAATGATTCGGAATTAATGTTTGATTTTTCCTATCAAATTGAAATATGAGGTGTGTAAATTCTCAATATCTGATCTTTTGTCAACACATTTTGTTCCATGTTTTGTTATTTCAATCATTTCGTTCAAGAGTCTTTTTCAATATTGTCTGTTGTCCTATAATACTGACAGAATTGAAGTCAAAGTTATGGAGTGATTACTTGCAATGTTCTGCCAGGCTAGTGGGATTTTTTTATTGTTTACAGCGGATTGTGTATATTTTTACAATCTCTGCTGTTTTCAGTCATCCTTTGTTGTAGATACCTTCCTGTTTGTCCTATGTACACATCTTCACACTCAGCACATGGTATCTTGTAAATGACATTAGATTTCTGGTATTTTGGTGTTATAGTTTTGAGTCTCATGAAAAAAATGATTTTCAACTGTGTTTTCACATTTCAACTTTGAAATTTTCACTTTCCAAAACCTCGCGTAGTTGGGGTGTCAGACCTGCTATATGCGGTAATTTGAAATATTTGTTCAAAGGTGCTTTTTCTTTTTGTGTATTTGTTCTGCCTGTGTATACTAATTTTTTAATCAAAGATTTAGGGTAGCCGTTCTTAAGTAGCATCGTTTCAATTAGTTTGAGGTTTTGGTTTTTGAAACTTTTATGTGCTAAGTGTGTAGCTTTGTGTTTAAGATTAGTAATGATATTTATTTTTCGTGTCATTGGATGCTCGGAGTGGAGTTTATAAATCTTTCAGAGTATGATGGTTTATGGTACCAGTCGGTTATGATTGTGTTATTCGACCTAATCAGTAAAACATCAATTTTTCGATTTCTACAGTGAACTGGAGTCTGGGATGATAATTGTTAAATATTGTTAATATTCTGTCTACGTTTTCTTTTTGAATTCAGAAAACTATATCATCGACATATCTTTTGAAAGAACCCATAGGAAGATTACATTGGCTCAGACATTTATTTTGTAAGTCGGACATAACAATATCAGAGCAAATTGGGGATAAACAATTTCCCATTCCTAGACCAAAAATCTGTTTATAGAATATTTCATTGAAATTAAAATAGCTGTTGCTCGTCACAAACTGGAACAATGCAATGAATTCTTCTAGCGGAAAAGTGGTGTGTGGATTGATTGAATGCCATTTTTTATTTATGAGACTAATTACTAGATTAATTGGTATGCTGGTGATTAGGGATACTACATCCATTGATATTCAACTATAAAACAATAACCCTGTATAATGATTCAACTCGAGAAGCCCACGGTCTACTCTTGCTACTGATTGGGGAATGTTGGATATACAAATCGTTTTTCTTTTCCTCACTCACCATTGGGATCTCGTGAATAAGTAGAGATACAGGGTTGGTCAAATCAGAGAAAAGTTTCGGGTTTTGATGATTTGAACCTTGATATGAAAAATTTTTATAAAAAATTGCTTTCATAATATGACGAAAAAATTCAAAATTTTCTCTTTTTTCCATCATAACTCCATTTGATGAACAGATAAGGAGGTGAAAATATTGAATTTTACAAGCGAAAAATAAATAGGTGAAAATTGTGTATCACTAACATAATTCATTCGATTGAACCTTGATGGAATACCGAAAAATAGGGGATATATTGATGATTCTATTTTTTCTGTTATTTCGAATAATGAATTTGTTGGGTGTTACGTAATTTTCCATTATTTTTTCACCATAAGAGTAACTCACCAGGGTACTGTATGTGGAAAATGTTTGAAAATGTATAAAATGTTCATGATATTCTTCTTGTATTATTTAGATTGTTTAACAAAATTCACCTAATTATCTGTTCATCAAATGGAGATTTAACCGAGGTGAACAACTTGTTTTCAATTTTTTTCGTTGTCTTTGGAGAGCAATTTTCTTTATCAAACTCCAGCATCAAAACCGAAACTTGTCCCTAATTTGACCAACACTATATCTATACTAGAGGTGTGCGATATTGAAAATTTGATATCGATATCGGTTTTGGTATCGATATTTCTGCACACCCCTACGACGTTATTGATACATCTGCATCTTATCTATAATTTTTGCATCATCATAGGAAATTGATGATATTTTTACAAGTGCGATATTTTTAAAGATACAATAACCTCATACCCACACACAGCCACTTAAATCACTGTTGTGCCACTGAAATCTCAAGAGATATTGAGAGATATGTATTTTGGCTTGAGACATGATTTGTATGATTTGAATGAAACTGGCGACCTTCTGGCGAATATTCTGGAAATGATGCTGAATGATAATAATATTCAAAGTAAATTCCGTTGTGAGATTAAGCAGGGAAACACAATTGATAATCGACAATCTTATGAGATTGTAAGTGGATTTCCACTCTCCACAACTTTTCGCCTGCAATTTAATAATCGTTCTTTGGAGAACTTGGTGAGACTGCTGAATATTAATCAAAGAATATCAACCGGGAAAGGTAACAATATGCTGTATGACAAGACATCGGCAATATTCTTCAATACTACTAGATTGAGGGCAGAATTCTTTGTTGAAAATACCAGTATAAGTAATGCACTGAGAATTTATTTGGATCTTTTTCATTTTGTTCACAGAATTCAACGACGTGAATAAACGTGAGAGAAGAAAACAAGTGTATCTTAAATACTGTCTGTAGGTTAACCGAGAAGGTGGGATTTTTATTCCTCGTTTTTAAAAATAAAAATAGAAGTTATAATAATTTATAATACAGGGTGTTCCGTTGGGAAACGAAAATACGTCAATGAAGGATGGAGGTCACCAAGGTGGTTCTGAATATGCCATATTTGTTGGATCTCAGAAATTGCATAATCGAGATATAGGATGTTTTACCAATTTCGCTCATTTCTTTACGGGGTCATAACTCACGAACAACGTTCATGAAAATAATCGTATAGTGATGGAAAGTGACGCTTTCTCACTATTTCTCATTTTGTATTTAGAATGATGTTCATCTAAGAAGTGCCTTATGTGTTCTTTGAATCCTGTCCCATCCAACATTACATAAAGAATGAGTTATTTCAATATCAGTTCCTTAATCTCTTAGTGAAATGAATACCTTGTGTCGTTTTCATTGGGCCACCCTGTGTGTATACATACAGTGTGGAACAGCCAAATGGGATAAATTCGATAACGAATGAATGAGAGCGTGTTGGGAAAAAAGGTTGGACATGTCGAATTGTATTTTCAGGTGCACATTTTTTTCATGAGACAGTGGCCGATACCAACTTCCTTATTTTAAATACAACCCCCCTGTATATTATTAGTTTTGGATTCTTCAGAAAAATCTAGACATAATTCATGTACAATGTCCGATACCCATCTCCAACTGTTTCGGAAATATTAAGTGTTTTCAGATGTATTACAAGAATTAACATTGAAAAAAGAAAATTATTTTATTTCACAAATAATAAAAAAAAACAAAAAACATTACTTTCAATGAAAGAGATGTTCAAAATGTTCGCAACGTCTTGGCAACATGCTAATCTGGTAACATAATAATCTGGTAATCTTCTAACGTTACTCAACATTTCAGGCGTGACTGATCTAATCGCGAGCGTGATTCGTCTTTCTAAGTCATCTAAGTTTAATGGTTCAGTTTGGTATACAATACTTTTGACATACCCCTACAAAAAGAAGTCTAATGGCGTCAGATCAGGAAATCGTGCTGGCCATTTTATCGATCCGCGCCTCCCTATCCAACGATTTGGAAAATTTTTGGTTCAGGTACTGCCGGACATTGATTTGGTAATGGGACGGTGCTCCATCTTGCTGAAACCATAGTATATTGGCAGGAACTTGTGGGTTTGCTGTTGTAATGCCAGCTGGACATTTCTTATTTTTTAGTTAAAAAACAATATTTATCACTTCAGTTTCCTCTGCTGGAAAAAGGTAGATTGAATTTTGATTCGAGATATTATTTTCTTGGTAATGGTTGTCTTGTTTGATATTTCCTGACAATTGCTTTCCTATATTCATGAAAAAAATCATTTGAGTTGTTAGCTATGCTTACTGGGTCACTGGTTAGATTGTCTTCAATATTTCATAATTTGTGGTTGTTTTGAGTTCATTGATGGTTTTCCATATATTCTTTGAGTCGTTATTTTCTGTCATCATCAGTTTATTTTCATGCTCATTAAATTCTTTATTTTTCAAGTTGACGGATTTCAGCCCGTTGTCCATTCTTTTTTCCTAAAGTTTATGTTACTTATTTTTATATTCCTTTCAATTGCATCATTAATTACGCACATGAATTTGTATAATGCTATGTCCAGATCCTCACTAGAGAATACTTCACAGTCTGCTTCACTAATAATTCTTTTGAATTTCAGTTCATTCAATTGCCTGAAAATTTTATGTTTATTTTTTTATTACCGTTTCGATATAGAATAAAGGCTTATTCATGCAACGTTCATTATAATTACATTTTAATTATATTATGATTAAGAAAAGTTGAATCGCTAATACTGATCCGGCGAGTTCATGCTATGCATTAGTGCATTTTCATTACATTAGTCCACTAAAAAGTTGGCCAACTTTCAACTATGAATTATAATTACAACAGCTAATTCGAATGCACTAGGATGTCATTTGCTAGACATCTACTCACACCAAATCTGCGGTTTCGTGACCTTTTCTTTCGAACCAATACAAGCAAAGTCAAAATCAATGAAGATAACAAATGTAATTATAATGAACGTTGCATGAACCAGCCTCAATATTGTATCATACTGGAATTTATAAAAATATAACCTATACACGTTCCAGATGCGGGACGTGTTATAGTATCTACTGCAGAGATATAACCATATTCATCAAGAACAGTTGAATTATTTTGAGAATCATTATCAATATCAAGAAGATCTATAATCGTATCTCCTATGAGTATACTGTATTTGAAATTTTCTGTAGTACTCATTATATTCTCTAGATCTTCTACCAAACTATATATTTCGATCTGAAGGAGATCTGTATACAGAATTTATCATTATGATTTCATCAATAACTGCCTTTATTTGGATAACTATCACTATTATAAATTTTATATGAACAATATATCTCATTTGTTATGAATACTACTACAGCGTCGTATCTGTTCAATGTCTCAGAATTATAAAATGAGATGTATCCTGGAATCTTGAAGACTGAAATATCTGAGGTATCTGTAGTGTTTAGTAGAAACAATAGAATACAAAAACAATTGTTATTCAATTCAATAAAACATCAGTTACAAAAGACACTGATTCGCCGCCACGCGGCTCATTTCCGAATTTCGGACTAGATATGCCTTATATGTATATGTTGCAATAGTATCCATTGAATCAAAGAGATCAGAATTAAAACTACACAAACGGTTCTTCCACGTTTTAATATACTTAATTAGTTGTTATCTCCGTCAAAAACTATGATTATGACATAAAAATATAGTCGAAACGAACAGAAGACTCGTGAAGTGATGGTGTATTGTTTTGCCAAAAACGCTTACGGCATTTTCTTCAATAATGGCATAATAGTTATAAAACTCCCCAGAAGACGGCGACATTTCTGCATATTTCTGTACACATAGGTATTATTTTGTGATTATAATAATGTTGTATGATCGTTAATTGAGACGTAAGTAGCTGCACCAGTGTTCCTTAGATCGTTATCGAAACGTATGTCGTAATGAATGAGGAACTTTTGCATTAATTTTGAGTGGTCAATCTATCAGTTCATTCCTGTTCGGGGGTGGCAACCGAATGGCGCGGCTATTGATGTCACTACTACATCCGTTCGTTTTCTGAACGATGTACAGAAGACTTTGCTGTCACTGATGGTGTTTTGTTTCGCCAAAAACTATAACGGCGTTTTCCGCTATAATGATATAATAGGTATGAAAATCCCCATAAAATGGTGACATTTTTGCAGATTTCTGTACAATCAGTTGGTGTTTTGAGATTGTATCATGCAGTTTGATCATTCATTGAGGAATAAAATTGTAACAATACTTCTGAATCAATGTATTTATACAATTGAGTGTACAATTATCAATAAAATGATCTTTCTGTAATTTTTGTTTCGCCTTCTAGAGGTTCACATACGAGTGATTTTCCGGTATGATGCATAAAATGCTGTTATCAAGTTGCCTATATGTTAGAGCTTTGGTAGTGAGTTGATTTTCAATGAGATGCGCTAATTCGAACTCTAATTCCGAAATGGAAGTGAACAAGAAACATGTTCTGTATCTGCTTGAAAAAGTGGGAAGATTCCAAATTGAATTGCTTTCAGAGCTGATTGGCCATCTCTATACCAGATCAGTGGCGCAGTTTATGAATTTATATTTCTTTGCCATTCATAATCACATTCTTGTTTTGGTTCTGCTCAAGTCTAGTTACTTATTTTCTTGACTGAAACAAAAATCAAACTTCACAAGCAGAAAGGGTCTGTGATTCAAAGAAAGAAAACTATAGTTTTCTGAAAGATACTGATTTTTTTGCAGGTTAACCCAGAAGCTCTACTGTCTACCATTCAGTATGTTAACAGCTTTTTCCACAATCAACTCTTGGGTGAAGAAGAGTATTATTGGACTCAATTTTGCGCAGCTGTAGAATACATCAAAACCATGGATTATTCAGATTGATTATACTTTTACTGCATGCATATATTTGTACCTATCAAAATATATTATTTATGATTTTTATTGACCTGTTAGGTTATAGAGCATTTATATTTTTAATAAAACTGTTTACAATTCACACGTTCAGATTTTCTCCCAAAAATTGATAAAAGTGTTGTATTTTCTACAAAAATGTTTTATTTCTTCAATCAGCAAATCTTGCACTAATTTCATCTTAACCAAATAAAAAATACTTAAAATTTACATAAACAAATAATGTAAATATTGTCAAATCAAGTGTCACTTTTCCATAATTTTATAGTTTTGTCATTTTCAAGTGCAGCTGAAGCAATTATATTCTCAGTAGGATGACAAGTAGTGCACAAAACAACATCTGAAAAAGAAAGTAAATTCTCAAAGTTCATTATATTTCATGTTTTCTTCTTACATCAATATTTCATTTGAAAATATACTCTGAGGCCTTCTTGATTATGGAAGTAAAAGCACTCAATAATAGAGAGAAGAGTACTCCATACCTGTGTGTCCTTGTAATTTCTGTACAATTTCTTTAGTTTGTAAGTTCCAAATGTACACCATATTATCCTCTGAACCACTTACTATCCATTTGCCACCAGTAACAGAAAAATTCGCAAAAATGCAATATTTCTCATTTTTGTGACCAGAATATGTTTTGAGACACTTGCCCTTTGCATAATCCCATAGTTTGAGAGTATTGTCTAGGGTTGCTGCTAGAATATACTTCCCATTTGGTGAGAATTTAACAAAAGAAACTGGAGGATTGTCATCATCTATGAGGGTTTTTAAACACTGACCAGATGCTGTATCCCAAATACGACTGAAACATAATGAACTGTTGTTAACAATTAATTATAATTTATTGATATTCACCATAACCCGTCATAACTGCTACTGACAATGAGAGATCCATCTCTGTTGAAATGAACTGCACTGACAGGATCTGAATGAGCAGGAAGGGTTTTCAAACATTTTCCTGTCCTCACATCCCATATTCTGACAGATTCATCAAAAGACCCTGACACAATAAGATTTGACTGTGGATTGAAATTGCAGCAAAAAACATAGTTACTGTGTCCTTTTAATGTTTTTAAACACTTTCCTGATGAAAGCTCCCATATTTTCAGAGTTTTGTCATCACTGGCAGACACTAGAAAAATCAGTGAGGATTTATGCAGCCACATTTAACAATTATCAAGTAACATTCATCAATTAAGAATTAGCATGAAACAAGTAGCGAAAACATTACCATTTATGCAGATCAAATTAACGAGTTGAAATAAATGATACATATAGACTCACAAGTCAGTCCCAATCCTTCGAATTCCTTATTTTCTTTAACGTAATTCACAGGAAATTGCAAATGATATCGACTCAGCATAGCATCATCCAGATATGTTTTATAAAATGATTTTCTACCCTAAAATAATCTAACCTATGAGTAGTAAGGTAAGATTCATCATCTCTCAGACAAGGTCTGACCAATCACAAGGTTTCTCTATCAGTCTTAAAACCAATTGGCAGTCATCTGTGTAATAGAAGAAAACCTGGTTCAATTGAAGTTGAAAGTTGGCCATCTTCTTACTTGTTAATTGATAATTGTTAATTGTCTGCATAAAAACAGCCATTGAAAACAAGAAGTTCAACTTATTATTGGTAATTCTTAATTGATAAATGTTACTTGATAATTGTTAAATGTGGCTGTATAAATCTGCACTCAAATTAGTGGACAGGGATCAAATTAGTATTACTATAACAGTTACCTAGAAGTCGACTATCACTAGACCAGGCTACATCACTGATACCCAATTTGTGTCCTGATATTGTTTTTTCAAATTTTCCATCATAAGCACCCCAAATTTTGATCAACTTATCAGCAGCTGAGAATGAAGGAAATTAAAAATGATTACTCCTTTATATCACTTATTCTACTTACATGAACTTGCTAACCATTCCCCATTAGGGCTGAATTTTACTGATGACACAGCTTTCGTATGCCCAGCAAGGGTGAATTTCAATGAATAATTAGGTTTCTAAAAAAATCTTGAACTAATATATAACTTCGAAGGTTCATGATGATCTTACCAGGCTGCTACTTGATTTACTAGAGCCTCCTGTAGGTGTTAAAGAGGCACTTTGCACGGAACTACTTTGTGGTAAATTATTAGTACCATGTCCAGGAGGAGCTCCCCCAATTGGCATCATTGTCGTATTGCTCCTAGTCACAGAATTTTTTCTCAAGCTTCAAGTATTTTTTATTAACCTATAAGAGGATATTATACTCACATTTACAGATGCTCTATTCATTAACTGAACTGATTTTCCGTATTTTTGAAAAAATTAGAGATTAATTCGAAGGAACAATGTTTTGAAACTATTTACTTCTACCAACTTATACTATTTTTTATTTCATTCCAGAAAAAAATAATATTCCTCAAGCTCCAGTCAACACAGATCTCCGATGCCTCCGACCATAAAAATTGCTTAAAAAACGATTAGCAAGGAAATAACAAAAAACACATTTTTATTTTGTGTCAGTGTCAAACACAGAACATAACAGATTAACCCAAGGCCTTAAACCGTGGAATAATTGTTTACATATATATACTCTTTGCTCGAACCATCTGAACCTCAACTAATCAGTGACACAGGGTAATCTGTGATTCAAGAGAGTGAGAACAGTCTAGCCAACTGTTAATAAGTTACACTCATTGTGAATTTTGTGAGCCAATCCAACATTTTGAACATCGAAAAACATAAAACTGAGGATCAAATATTTCAGAAGTTTTCAATAATGTACGAATAACAGGAAACTGTAAGTGAACGAAAACAAAACTTTCCAAAGACAAGAAGAAGAATGGATCTAGCTTCCACATCATCACAGCGCCAACTTTATTCTAGTTTGCTGACTTTGCTGTGCGCAAAGATTCAAGTACTGATTTGCTCTCCTAATATAATTTCTATATTTCATCTTTTCCAGGACAAGCTTCAATAAACAGCGTTCAATAAGTCCAATTAAGCTTCACTCACGAAGTACAAATAAGGTTCCCTCAAGAAACCCAACTAAGATTCAGTCACGAAGCCCAAATGAGCTTCTCTCGCGAAGCCCAAAGTCGTCATTCATAATGCCCATTATGCTTTGCTTATAATCCCAAGTGATGGATATATAGTTCACAAAACGTTAGAGTTTTGGTTGGAGGAATTGAACAGACAAATAGGCAGAGTAGCGACACCAGTGTTCGCTACATCGTTGTCTATTCTGAGGTCTATTCCCACCTTTAGATACATGCATCCGACAAGCGTCAAATCCCCGCATGCGCATATCTCTGATGCGATCGCACTGACGTTCATTTGTTTCGGATTCCCAATCGCATGAAGAAAACAATGGTCGTTATCCATATAGTTATTATTCATATATGTTAGATTTATGAGGGTCACAGGGTCGATTTCCCATGATACCATCGGTAAGCGGTTTGGTTGAGACAAAAACGCATCAGTGCATCCACCGTAGAGAAACGTTAGTGCATCATGTTTAGTATCATAGTAGAGCATCTATCTTTTCAAAGGATCATGTTCTATGTATGATGCCATAACTATAGTATCATGTGTTCTATGTATCAAAGCCACAAAAACAGACGACCGTTGACAGTGTTGACTCGTGATTTTCTAACTTATTTGGCCTTCGTCATTCGTCATATCGTCAATCTCGTCACCGGTCATAGATCAAGGATAAATAAAATATTACATTTACGCTGTATGTACTCATAACTCTCTGTTTATCTGATCGTTCAGTGGCTTCGAAATATCTCGCAGTCGACGTAGTCAAAATATACAAGTTAGAAGTTTGATCCATAGTAGGAATTCAAAAAAAAAATATGACCACACTATATTCATTAGCCGACGTAAAAGCTCACAATGACAACAAAAGCACCTGGATTGTGATCCATAATAACGTGTACGATGTGACGGCTTTTTTGAATGAGGTAAGCGAGATCAGAGTTATAAGAAGTACTTACAAATGTGTAATGTACACGTTTTGATATTTCAAGGTCAAAATGATGTATAAGATTCGTTTTGGAATACATGACAAAGCATACCTACAAGGCATATTCTTGCTTCAATTTCTATTCCATTGATATAAAAAGAATTCTTGTTAGCAATGTACAGTCCTGTATAGACTGATATAATCAAGTGGTATGAGACGAGAATAAGAATGTTCCTTTGTTCTCTTCATGGCTGATGAAAAAATGCATTATTTCTTTTCACTAGTGATACCAGTGTTTTTCTATTGTAGCTATACCTTTTTTGTATTGTGGCACTTCAGCACAAATAGTTCTGAATGTGAGGGATAATGTAAAGTAAATTCAAGTTAATATCAAAATTAAATTGATTTTTAAATTCCCATCTTCCTCAAATAACTCAAATTTGAATAATGGGTGCTTTTTGTAATTTTGTCTTCAACTTGAATAGGACTCAGGAAATATTGCAATTTCTATCATATGATGTCAAACTTCACAGTGGATAAATCGGGTGTAATCGAGTCATCAAAATATTGATATCAGTATATAACTGTTACAGGCTCTTTTTTGAGGAAATTGCACAATTATGCACTGTGTTTCATGAGAAAGTGTTGAAATGACTACAAAAATATTTCCAAATTTCATAATTTATACATTTCTTGTCAGAATTCCGAGAAAGGTACAATACTTGTTTTCTTTCAAAGTGTGTGTGACTTTGACCACTCATGTACACATGTACACATATAAGACCCACGGTGAATACGTCAGCAATACATACAAATTTCCGAAAACAGCAATTTCTATTGAAAGGATGATATCTACTTGCAACACCTTGAGCCCTTCCACTTCGCCCCCTCATTATTAATGAATTTTTTCAATTCGATTCACATATGAATGGAAAGATATTTGAAAATACATAGCCTGTTTGTTGGGATGAGATAGTTTATCGAATTTGCATATCAAACTCCCAACCAAAAGTACTACCAGAATTCTTAAAACCTTAATAGCTCCATGGTATATCTCATTGGATAGGTAATACCACAATGAATTCAGCTGAGTGATTTTCAGATCTAATTTTTGATTTTTCAAAGTAGCCCCTCTTCTCGCCCCACCCCCCTTAAGTCTAGTAATACAGTTAAGTGTAAAAGGCATGAGGAAAGAATTTTTAGATATATTATCAATTAATTCAATAATTTGATGCATCAAAAGGAAGTCACAATCATATGAGATGTTCATGACATAGCTGAATTTCTGATTTAATTGACTATCTAAAGGGGGTGTTGAGAATTCTGCGAGGAGGGGGGGGGGGGGTGCGGAAAAAATCAACTTTTCAAAAATTTTATATGATTCTCAGAACATTTCACAGGATTATTATACATAATTTATATACAGGGTGGTCCCGACTTTTATACAATAATTTTTAGAGATTAAAATGTATATTATTTGTTTATACCTGGGATACAGATACTCATAACACCCTAGTGCCTCCAATAAAGCTTTAGAAACATTTGTTAGTAATATTTTATTTGACGTTACAAGGTACTCCTGTCAGATCAATAATTAACAAGTTGACGTTTCTCAGGTGATGTTCGGATGATATACCTTAAATAATCTGGAATAGTATCCAAGTTTAAAATTTTCTCCTACAAGGGTTCCGGAGGAATTAATGTATACCTTTTTTTTTCACCTAGTTTAGACACTGTATCTAAGAGAGTATACATTCTGTGACATACGTAGATGGATTATCCTGATTGTCCTTATTATGTTTTCACAGAGTCTGAAAGCTTTTTTTCATTCTGGATACACCCATGTATTATACATGAAGATTTGAATGTGTTTCAACCTAGATTTAGAAATCATGATTTATTTTAACTCTAAATCAAGAATATCCTCATTTCCACTTGTTTCAAAGAAAACTGAGTCGGCACAAAATTTTCTGATCTTTCCAAATATTCATAGATTATTAAGGTAATACCATAGACTATAGAATACTATGTGATACTGAATAGTGGAGGAACAAATTATTCTACTTGAATTTGAATTAATCAACACAACTCTTCAAATCATTTCATGTTAATGAATACCTGCCTAAATTACTTAAATAATTGAACGTTGACAAAACGAACGTTGAGATCAATAGCAACATTTATAATGAACGTTCGAATGATATATATATATATATATATATATATATATATATATATATATATATATATATATATATACTCTTCTTACAGATGCCTCTCACACATGTTTGAGCATTTCTGGGATACTACTTTCGAATCTGGTGATCGTGCTGGCCAAGGGACTAATCCAGTTTTCGCGAAATTGTCTGGATAAAAAAGCACGAACTTCCTTCACTTTTCAGTAATACCTTTCTAGTCAATAAATATTTGACACTGAAAGATTGGATATTGTTGTGCTGACTCATTTTTCTTCAAAACAAGTGAACTGATGATATTTTTGTTCTAGAGTTTTTAAAAAAATTGATTTCTGAAACTAGGTCGAAACACATTCAATTCATTATAAAATAGATTTTTCAAAAATGTGCTCATGCTGTGCATCCTCATCTTGGACAGTGTATGGTATGTTTGGAAAACTCTGCGCCATTGCGCCCTCTTTCCTACGAAGTGAAGATTACGGGGTGTATTTGAAAAATCATTGATTTGTTCTGGAAATTTGAAACTGATCACCCCATAGATTGACATGAACCATTCGAGACCTAACTGAAATTCTTGAGGTGTTTGACTCACACTTCATATGTGCATGAATGTATTCAATTGCGAATAAATCAAAAACGGCTTGTTTATGGAAATTTCATAAAAAATCGCCCTGAAAATCCAATGTGTAATTAGCGAATTAGTGATTTCCTGAAAAATATCCAGTGGCGGCCGACTTATTTCTAGAAAAGGGATATGTAACCCTTGTTTCGGTGTCTATGCATTCCTGTTCCAATTTTTCACGTATACTCTAAACGCGGGTTCACATACGTTCACACAGAAAGCAAGTGTGAAAATGATCACTTCTGTATTTCCTTGGATATGAAATGATAATACACTTTCTCAAACGAACTTCAAAGCCCTTCATTTGAGTTAAAGTGCACTGTGAGGTGTGTTTATTCAGAAAAGTCGTCTCTCCGAGTTTTTTCAAAGGTAAAATATAGGGTGTTTCCGAAATTGGAGGGATAAATTAGTTGGGGTGGTTTACCAGGCACAATGACCTCATAAATCTCAAAAATTTTGAGCGATCAAAAATTTTCGAAAGACCTAAGATTTCCTTACCATCTTCTGGGAGGCACTGTTTTGATTTCTCAGTCCATATTACAAAAATGAGATTTGTATATGTATCTGTATGTTGAGATTTTCTTAATATCTAGTACTCTCGCACTGTTTCCAGTTTATTTTCATGTAGTACACATATTTGATTTGAGACTGATAAATAATGGCATGTGGGTCGAATTAGATGTCCAAAATTCACCGCTGTCTATGCAGTCTCGCTAGATGTAATGTAGATCGGCCAAACTGGCAATTATAAAAAAAAAATGTTCAAGTCTGCAATAGTCTACAGATATGCAAGCATTGAACACTTAAGTTACCGGAAATGACTGAAATAACATGTGTATAACATTTGAACAAATGTACCGATTCGATACAGGCGCATAGCATGTGCATGATCCTCGACTTGACGAACTTAACGAATGCACGCGGCTTGAGGGCAATTATATCAGCCAAAATCTGTGATCTAGGTTGTTTAGTTCTGGGAATTTCACGGGAAACATCAAATAGTTCAAAATAGTTCGTAGTTTCTGTTCGATAACGCTTATAGCAAATTTCCGAATGTGTGATGAGAGTGGGTTGTTCTTGTTTCACCTCTTTGTATCTGATATTTGTCATCACAGAGCTGCTATGAAAATAAAAAATGTTGAGTTTCACTTGTTGTAGTGTTGACCAATTTTTCCGAAACACTTCGTAATCTCAGGGAATAGAATATGCCAATATGAATCATGACAATTACTAAGACGATGTGAACAGTATAAGAATTGGAATAAATCTGAATGAAATGTAAGAATTTCTCATAAGGTTCGAAAATTCTGGTGCATCATCTTCTTGGAACTGGTACTGAAAGGCATCTCGGAGTCTTGCACGGTACGCGATTCCCATGGGAACGGGCGATATAATTCGTATGATACTTTGCGTACCATTTTCTTTCACATAAGTGTCAAAAGTTATCATAAACATATCGATATTTTCAATATTCCTGGTACAACTCCAGAACTTAAAAAGCTAGATCACATTGACATGCGGAATAC
Source organism: Gastrophysa polygoni (assembly GCA_963576655.1). Taxonomy (NCBI): domain Eukaryota; kingdom Metazoa; phylum Arthropoda; class Insecta; order Coleoptera; family Chrysomelidae; genus Gastrophysa; species Gastrophysa polygoni. The sequence continues at coordinate 12,653,309 of OY755083.1, read as the reverse complement.
TCTGCGTTGTCCATATTCAACCAACCCTGTTGTATCTCTTATCGTTTCGGATGCAATGCAGAGAACTTGTCCAGTCTATTTACGAAATTTAATCATCTCATAATAATCATTTTAGGAGGGAGATCCATCATTTTATACCATGCGCGTAAGCTATTTTCTAATATTGCCGTCAAACACTGTAGAATTGAGAAATGTAGTGAGATTTTTTTTCATTCTCATGGAACAGGATGGAAAACTCCTAGAACGGTCTACGCATGCCATCCTGTATACAAAATTGCATGCCAATGCATTATCATCTAAGCATTTCCATTTCAAATCTACTAAATTGTTTAGCAGTTTACGTAAAATTTATTTGAATATTTTCAGCTATATTATTGATATACATCCTTGTATTTTATGAGGAATATTGACTGGACACCTTATCTGTTGTCAGATATCTCAAAGGTCATATGGTTCGTTATTGATAAAGTAACTTAACAACTGAATTATTATTGATAGTTGTAAAATAGGAATCAACTTGTTTAGCCTGATGTTTAGTACACCAAAATTTCGCAAAAATCAAGTAGTTGAATTTGCAGCTCTTGTAATGCACCTTCTCTTCTGGAATACAGTAGTTCATATGTATAGGTATTGTTTGTATTCATTGAATAACAGTCGTCTCATGCAGTCATCATATTGGTATCTGAAAAGGTGGAATAGTTTTTCGGGGATTGCATTTTGGATAGCTAGCTTTCGATGTTATATTTCGTTCAGAACAAAATAGTGCAGTGAATTAATCCTGTTTTCTTTTGATCCCTCGGCTATTCCAGTGTTATGGTCCAATTTGTGATCAACTGAAAACCAATACCCAAAACATATCTATTCATTCGAATATTCATTCATATCTTAAGGATGTTATACAACCTATTGCTACGAAATACCTAATCAAATTTCTATCGTAGTGAATTTGAATCGAAATTTTACATCGTTTCTCTTTGAATCGAATGAATAGTAATGTGTCCATGACAACAGTTATTCAGTTCGATCATTAGGTTAACCTTGAGGCATGCAGCTCATAGCACATTTAATAAAGCGGCTTGCTTATTATTATCTACTATCCTGAGTGAACTATTAGAACCAGTGGCGTAGGCAGGGGCCCGGAAGTTAAAGGTGGATAATTTCAATCCAAAGTGAATTTTGATGAATAAATATTCAATAGGTATACCTAATCTCCCGATAGTGAATGAAAATATAAACATCTCGTTCTGAACATATTTTTTCTAAAATCAATGCCGACTGAAACTATAAGATATCCGAATTTTATCTCCTGTATATTATTAATAGGGTTATGAATGTGTGACTTATTGTTTTTTTTTTATTCATAGTTTTTTACTTTGGTATACATTTTGGTCTCGCCCGATCATGAATCGTGGCTACGAGATTGGTTGTAGTTGTTGCCTTTCAATAAGATATATTCATGGTCATACATACTTGATATAATCAAACGAAATTTAACAATGTGGAAGATGTATTGAAATTGTGATATCTATGTTTTTTCAAATAGATAAACTCTTATCATTATTTCTGAAATGAACAAACGGTCCTCACATTATACTGGAGATTTCAAGGAAACTTATGATGGCATAATAATCAGACAGCTAATTTTCTAATAGAAAATTGGTATTTTTGAGTATCCACCTGTGATGATGCCAAATTTCTAGTATATTATATAGTCCAGGAATCATTTGAACATTGTGTACCCAGTGGGATTACTTCTATGAACATGAGAAAATGTATACACCTACTTTAATGAAACGAGACTCATTTCAGTCTGTTGGACTAAGTATTGGTTCAGAAAGTATATTTTCATAGTATATTATGGACATCATGGATTTAACAACAAAATGGTATTCTGAGATAACTGAAATGCCCTTCAACATTGGATGAATAGGTATATAAAAATTCCCAACAGCACTTTTCATAATAACCGAAGATTAAATCAGGAATGATGTATGTCACTCAGATGCATAGACGGCATAATAATAGAAGAAACTATAAAGAACCTATATAAATTAGGAAAAAGCTGACGCGAGAGAATATCGAGCCATTAGAATATTTGGATCATTTTATACTTCAAGTCCAGTACATAAAAAAGAAATATCTTAATCATGAAACTAATCACCACAAACGTCTGCGATCAGTGCGAGACTTGCATTTGAAAGTGTTTATGCTAAGAAATTTCAACGTAACAAATCATTTCATATTGTTTTATCAATCATTTTCTACATCAGTCACGAATTGAGATAATCACCGAGGAATCGAGTTTCCGAATTTTTTTCTCCATTAAAAATTTGCTATAAATATAGAAAAATTTACATTCAAAGCCAGTTACCAGGAGACAGTTCAGAAACAGCTCGGGCTAAAATATATTCAGAGAGAAAAAGGGTGGCATTACATAACTTCAGTAATTTCATTCCACACAAAATTGAGCGTATCGTCCATACAAGTGATAATTATATTATACCTATGTGTAGTGGCTACTTGATAATAGTTATTTATGGTACTAGTGTGTTATGTTGAAAATAAGTCACGTGAGAAAGGCCGAGTGGTATAAATTCTCAAGTGACTTAGGAAACATAACACACGAGTGGCATACAATGTTTTATCCAACAAGTGGAAGAAATCATTTTTTTATGAGATAATAATTAATAAGTTTTGTGATCAAATCAAAGCTACTTGCGTCTCAATACCCTGTATATGTCAGAATGACTTGACAGTGACTTTTTTACATTTTGGTCAAGGTAGGTTGTTTGTTTAGTTGCCACGGGCATAACACATTGTTGCAAATGTTTAAATAAATTTTGACACTTGTCAGTTTTCCCTGCAGTAAAAGAAACCTTCTTTGAAGAAAAGAACGTATAGAAAATGGGGAAATCGATGAAAATTACGTTCCTGAGGATATCCTTACGGAAGCGGAAGAAGCAGCGATGCAGATTTTGCCAGAAAAATCCCGAGATGCTTACGACAAGGAGTTCAAAATGTTTGAGTCTTGGATGAATTCACGGGAAATAAAAGGTATCGACGAAAATGTTCTATTGGCTTATTTTTTACATTTGCAAAAAAAATTAGCCCCATCGTCGCTGTGGACCAAATACTCGATGCTTCGCTCGACTATTCACCTTTATAAAAAAATCGACATTTCGAAATATGGCAAACTAACGAGCTTTTTGAAAAGCAAATCACAGGGATACAAACCAAAGAAGTCCAAGACATTAGAACGACCTGAAATAGAGAAGTTTTTGAACGAAGCTCCCGATGACGAGTACTTGTTGATGAAAGTGGCTTTGATAATGGGGATTAGCGGTGCTTGTAGATGCGATGAATTAGTCAATTTGAAAATAGAAAATATTCAAGACAAAGAGAAATATTTTCACATAGTTTTGCCAGACACTAAAATCAAGAAATCGAGAAGTTTCACCATACTTGAAGAAGGATTTCCAGTCAACCCGATCAATTTGTGTAAAAAATACATGTCTTTGAGACCAAAGAATACTAGTTCTAGCCGCTTTTTTGTTTTCACTAGTGAGTTATGGATTATAACACACTAGTGTGTTATTTGATAGTTTACTTATCTAAATTGACATTAATAATGACAGTCATAACTGTCATGTGTTGGATAAAACAATATAATAGTCTGATATGTAACTATTGTATCCGCGATTGTAGTAAATTTTGTTGTTATTAGGATATTCCGAACCATCGTCAATATTAAGGCATTTTTCCAAATAATGCAGCATATTCATAAAATGGAATTTGAGATCAAATGCTAGGTTTTGATCCAAGTTCAAATAAATATATATAAAAATGAATATTATATCATATTTAAAATATAATGAATATTTATAATGTATATGTATGTATATATACAATATACATATATATATATATATATATATATATATATATATATATATATATCATGGAGGGTACTGTTCTTTGGTTAATCGAGGAGATGGTGTATTCATTTCGACAGATTATTGGTATTTTCTCTCGTTTTTGAAAATGAAAATAGAAGATGACAGATTGATGATCCGACACAAAATGTCACTGTGCTTGATATTTAACCTATCATATCAAAATGTCTACTTATCTTAGTGGTGGACATTTCGGGAACGAATCTGCTCCTGTTTTCAACACAGTGGAAACAATGATATTCGTCTCAACCGTTTCGCTGTTCATTCTTCTGATACTTAGTCTTCAAGTAAGTCTTTGAGGCAATAAGATATCTAAGAAACAATTGAAAATAGGTATAGGAAAACTTGATGGAACTCATCATGATTTTTTTCATAAATCTGAGAATGGAATAATATACCGGTTGTTCTATTTAGAATGAAAAATTTGGTGATGATATCCTGTATAACCAGAAGTGGTATCATCTTGAAAATAGTTCAAAATGAGAATCTTGGATAACCCTGGAGTACGAAGAATTCAGAATTCTGAGTTATTTTTAACCACGAAATCTTCCAACGAACGACTACCGTGAGAAACGCTGTCTGTTATAACAGAAATATGTATAATATCCTAATTTTCAGCATCCTGGAGGTGAGGAAGTTCTCCTTGAAAACGCAGGCAAAGAGGCTAGTGAAAATTTCGAAGACGTAGGCCATTCGAGCGACGCGAGGGAATTGATGGTCAAATACAAGATCGGCGAATTAGTAGAGGCCGAACGCAAAGCAGTGAAAGCCAAGAACGTCGACTGGGGAACTTACAGTTCCGATGGTCCAGCATCCTCATCACAAAGGTTAGAACACTTGAAATACATCATATATTCCACTACCAGCTACAGAGACGATAAGTGGTGTATTCTACAAGTAGAGTGACTGACGTCTAGCATTAGCCGCTTAACGGCGAGTAGGGTTTTCACCCTCTCCTAATTCTTTCGTTACGAGAGCTATAATAAGCTGCATGAAACAAAATGTAACATCTTTCATCGAAGTAAGACCAAAAAACAATTGCCTCAATAGGTCACGTGATATACGAAAAAAAAGATTTTTCTTTCAGATATAACAGATACTATTTTTTTTAAAATATTTTCCACTACTTATTTGGAATATAGTACTGGGTGACCAAGAAGAATAGTACGCCCCTGAAATTTGCAGTGTTTTGAATATAAAAATTTGAAATCCAGACCCATAATGGCGGATAGTTTTTTCATTTGTGTTTCAAGTTTGGATTCCTTCTAAATTTGATATCTAGATGAAATATACAGTGTTAGGAAAAAATATAGAAACCCTTGAATATGTCCAAAACGACTTGAAATCGCTTCGACGATGTTGCCAGATCTTTCCATTATTCTGTGCCTGGCACAATGGATTGTCTCGTTCATTTTCACTGCATTTGATCGGTTGTGCTGAATTTAGTATTAGTATAACCTCAGATTGGCAAATTTCGTTTCCAATTTTTTTCAGAGATCTGGCAATCCAGCATATCTTGAAAAAAAGTTTGGAAATCCCTGAATATCTCAAAAAGGATGACATTTAGTTAGTGTCTAGGAGTTGTTCATCAACCCGATAAATACAGAAATCGAATCGGCGATGATACGAGATCCTCCTATTATTCTTTGCATAACATCCTTGTTTTGTTGAATGGTTTGCCTCATTTATTTTCATTTCATTTGACTGTTGGTGCTTCATTCAGTGGAACCTAAGAAAAACACATTTTAATTCCAAATATTTTCAGAAGAAAACATGATAGTTTTTTTTTTCATCTGTGGACAACACGAAAGGGAAACCTATGATGTTCGAGGAACATCGTGTTAGCCAGCGGTGGGATTTTGGGAAAGAAGGAAGGTGTTGGAATTTTTCTTGAATGTTTGGAGGTTGTAAGCATCAGGAAAGACTTCACTAGGCAAAGAATTCCACAACTTTGCCGTTCTATTGATGAATGATGCTTGGTATAGCGATGTTCGACAGGTCTCGAGCCTGACAGTGTAGGGGTGACCAGCTTGAGCTCGTCTGGTTTGTCTACTAGGAATCGCGCGTGGTGGCATAATAGATGATATTTCCGTTGAGCACCGACCGTGAAAGTACCTATAAAAAAGGCAAAGATCGCCGACCTTTCTACGATGATCTAGAGAGGTCAATGATTTTGTGAGTGTTGTGTCATCGACTAGGCGAATAGCTCTCTTCTGAATTGAATCTTAGAGCTTAAGCGTATGTTTGGGGGCTGAGCTCCAAACATGTGAACAGTACTCCAGGACAAGTCGAATTTGTGCTTTGTAGATCATAAGCAGTTGCTGGAATGTGAAGTATCTCTTCGCACGGAAAAGAAAACCGAGTTTTTGTGAAGCAGTTTTCGCAATGGACCTCACATGATCGTCCCATGAGAGAGCACTGTTGGTGGTGACACCCAGCATGGATATTGACGACCTCATAGGAACAGTGGTACCCGACATCATCAAATTGGGCATTGTGTGAGCAGCCTTCTTGGTGAACATACAAGCTTGAGTTTTAGTTGCATTGAACTGTACTAGATTCTCAGATCCCCATTTCAGAATTCTTGTCAGATCCTCATTTAAAGCATCAACCTGTCTTCGCCTTGCACCTCTGGCCTCATTGGATGATATAGGGGCTCTAGAGGAAAAGGCGGAATGAAGTGTACTATCATCCGCAAAGCTATGAACTGGGCTGGAGGTCACATTCAACAAATCATTGATGTGGAGCAAAAACAAAGTTGGTGCCAAGACAGAGCCTTGTGGAACACCAGCATTGATCGTCATTGTATCAGACGAGACCCCGTCTACCACCACGTAGAGTGATCTATCTGCAAGAAAACTCGATAGTAAAAGACACAGTTGGGGCGGCAAACCATATGACGGAAGTTTCGCTAGGAGGCCTTGGTGCCAAACTCGGTTAAATGCTTTGGAGATATCCAAGGCTACAGCCAGAGACTCCCCATGTTTCTCTATTGACACCTGCCACTTATGTGTCACATAGGCAAGCAGATCTCCAGTTGACCTCTGGTGACGAAAGCCAGATTGCCGGTCGTTCACGATTCTTGAGCTCTCTAGATATCGGATGAGCTCGATGTTGATTGCTTTTTCCATTACTTTAGAGATCACAGACAGTAGTGCAATCGGTCTATAGTTGTTAGGGTGGGTTTTCTTGCCCTTCTTTGGAATCAGTTGGACCCTAGCTTTCTTCCAGTTAGAAGGAAATAAGCCGAGTTTGTACGAAAGGGTGAACAACCTGCAAAGAACTGGTGTTAGTTCTGGGGCACATTTCTTGAGAACAATGATAGTGCTTCGCACAGAAAAATAGGAAGATCTGGCAACATCAAACAGCCCACAGATACTGTATATAAAATCGCTTATCGTTTCGGACATATTCAGTGGTTTCCATACTATCTTTCAAAAATGCTGGTTTGTCAGATCTCTAGAAATATTAAAATTTGTTATTCTAGGGTTTTACTAAATAGATGAAAATAAATTGAAATGAATGAACATAGTTGTGCAGTGCTTAGAAAAACTTAAAGATCAGACAGACAAACCAAAAATCGTGTATCAAGCTAATTATTACACGGAAATTGTGCATTATTAGGCTATCAAAGTGCCGAAACACAAAGGATATTCAGTCGCCAGTTGTAACTGGCACTGGAAGTTACCAAATTGTCAAGAATGTGTCTTCCAATTGTTACAGGATTTTGCTTGATGTCAACATTTTTAATGTTTCAGTTCCTTCAAAACATGGATTATCCCAATCTCTCTGGGTATATTGGCGACTATTCTGTACCGCACCTATTTTCAGGCTTAGTTGAACCCAGTGAAGGAGGGAATTGTGCGTGCATTTAAAGTGTCTGTGGATAATTATTATGAATTGTTCGATAAAATTTATTTTGATTTTTAATATTCCATATCGATGTTATACTGTTTGTTTGAATTCAAGCTACTAGGTTAAATAAATTGAATTTTATATTACATTTACTTTTGTTTTCTTTGGATCTGTGGTGTTTATGCCTTTTCCTCATCATGTTCTTCAGATCATGTTAACTATCACATTTGGGTACTATTTCAAATAAACAGCACAGAGGATGTCCAATAATCAACCTGCCAAACTTCGGACTCTTTGCTTGGAAGGGGGTTTCTTCCTACTTTCAAACTAATTACAAACATTTTTTTTTGCATTTTAGAAATTGTCGGTAATAATATGAGAGTGAGAATAAATTGAAAATAATCAACAAATTTTCTAGAATTTGTTGCCAGTTGTGGAGAATATTTTCCAATTCATCAATATCTCGTGTGGTCGATCAGATAGATTATTTTCTGATGGTACGATAATGAGTCAGTTTCTCACATCTAACACCACCAATGAGAAAATTCGGTGAAAAAAGTGGTATTTAGTTAGAAAATTTCACATCAAAATGGATTGAAATATGCATATACTAGAGCATCTATCTAGAGTTATATTACTTCTTGTGTACTGACCTTAATTAAATAAATGAGGTATAATTATATTGCATCAAAAAATCTATTCATATTCTTCATTGAAAGATATATATCTAGTGGGCAGTTATATTAATAGCTATTGTTACTTCATTCACTTTCATTGATGAAACTTGACATCTTTCTGGTGCATTGATTTGTATGAATATTTTCTTGTATAGCATTGCTTCATTTATGGCTATTCCTTCCCATCCATCTCTTCTGTCCTGTCTCATTATTGTATAATATTTTATGCTAATTTTATTCTCTGTTCCCAAATGTTTCATTTAGTAGTACTATGTCAGGTTCTGAATTGTATGAAAGGTTCATGAGTTCACTGTATTTATCATTTACTCTACATACAGGGTGGCCCATCGAAAACATACCGCAAGGCATTACAGGCTGGGAAAGAACTTTTAGATAAAATCCGGTCAAGTTTTTTTGTCGGGGGGACACATTTTGACGTAACAAGCATAGTAAAACCTTCAACCCCCTAATTAGGGGTGTCACCCCAAATTTTTTTTCAAATGGGTAGGGAGGGGGGGGGCCAAGCGATACCTCTTTAGAAGGGGCTGGTCATTTTCTACAGAGTGCTGCTTACATTTCAAAATCGATCCACTCGTTCAGAAAATATGGAGCGTTGAAACTCCAACGATCACGTGTGACGAAAAATGCAAAAATTGATTCAATTGTACTTCAAAACTCATTTATTAGTTAAGTAAATGTTATACAGTGCATACAGTGGTATATTCAGTGGTTATTTTCAAACTGTTGTCGTACATTCTGGTGCATTTGGGGTGTCACTTCGCGACATGCGTTAATGATTCTTCGTTGCAACTGTTCTAATGTGTCTGGTGGTGTTTTGTGAACAAAGCTTTTGATGTGTCCTCACAAAAAAAAATCTAAAGGACTTGAGTCGGGTGACTGAGGTGGCCATTCTATTGGCCCGCGTCGTCCTATCCATCGTCCTAGAAATGTGTCATGTAAATAATTGCGCACATTGTGGGAATAATGAGGAGGAGCTCCGTCCTGTTGGTAAATCGGTTCCTGTTCATCGTATGCGGGATCGTTCTCAATGATATTTGTCAGAGCTGGGTCAATGGTATTTTGTATTAAATCCAAATACAAATCGCCTGTTAAATTTCCAGGAATGAAAAAAGGTCCTACAATAGCATTTCCAAAAATACCAGCCACACATTTAACTTCTGGGGGTGTTGCGTGTGTGTCTCGTGGAAAATCCTTGGATTGGTGTCAGCCCAGTACCGGCAATTGTGGCGATTCACTAAACCATTGAGGAAGAAGGAACATTCGTAAGAAAAACACACATTGGATAGAACTTTACCATTGTGTAACGCTCGCTCACTCATAATTTCGCAAAATTGCAAGCGACGACCGAAGTCGTCTTCATTCAGTTCGTGCACTAAGCGAATTTTGTAAGGATTGAATTTGTATTTTTTCAATACCCGTTGGACACTGGTACGAGGCATACCCGTCGCAATAGCCAATTGTCTTGTACTTAGCCTACTATCAACTACAACTTGCCCCAATACTGCTATCTCCGTAGGTTCATTTAGTACTGGATTTTCAAGCTCTCTCTTTTTATTATGAACAGAACCTGTTTCGCGAAATTTGTTCACCAATTCGCGAACAATTTTTCCAGAGGCATGTTTGTCAGGATGCCGTTGGTTAAAACAACTCCGCGACCCGATTTTTATATTCATCGTTTTTTAAAAAAAGCTCAATGATTTCCACTCTGTCTGCAATTGAATACACCATAATATTAAAATTTGAAGTTAACAATTCGTAAACACTTCAACCAAATTCAATTACGTGAAGACCTGTTTTCGGATTTTATCGAAAAGTTCTTTCCCAGCCTGTAATGCCTTGCGGTACGTTTTCGATGGGCCACCCTGTATATTCCACTGTACTATATGTTTAGCTCTGCTCCAGGAGAATTGCCCCTCTGATTTTGAGTTGGGTGATTGTTGTTGATGCAAGTCATTTTGGCATGTTTTGTGCCACTACGGCTGCCTGTGAATAATCATCTTGTAATATATTTTTAATTTGTTTGAGAATCTCCCGTTTCTGAACTTCTAAAACTCTGAACTTATACCGACTGATTACATATTCCACGTCAGCTCCATGAGATTCATTTCCTCTATTGCTTTCTCTTCCATTAGTTCATTATCTATTTCTTCTCGCCTATCTCCGATGTTTAGTCTTGGTGTCGATCTTCTGCTTAGGGAGCAGATGGTGTATAGGCCTCTAGATGTATGTTTCTTGATGTATTTTGTGGAATTCGCTTGCCGTTTTTGATATGGTGAATTGCATGCCTACTCATCTGTTCTTACCTTTCTTAGTGATCATATAGACTCCCTCAACTTTGGTTGTCCTCAAAAGCCATTGGATGAAAGTTGTCCAGTTGTTGGCTTTCCCTCTCTACAATTTCTATATATAGTTTTTTGTCTGTCTATTTATATCTATAAGCTTTTCGTTTATCTGGTGGTTCTTTGTCTCCCAATTATACTAGAGCATGAAAAGGGCTAGGTGGGCTAGTTTTTAATATTCGGTTCTGACTTACAGTAAATACTCAATTTTTTTCCCTCTATATTTTGTTAGTTTCCTTCAATTTTTTGCACTTGCTTTGCTAACTCCATGTTGTACTTCAATGGTCCAAATAGGATATCCTATGAATGTCCAGAAGATCGTTGATTGAAACTTTATTCAATGTTTATAATCTCTTTTCCAGTTATATACCTCATTAGATATGAATTTGAACTTCTACCATTATTATTCATATATTTTTGACTTCTACATTTGTATATCCCCATTGTGTGAATTTTGGATTAAATTTTGGAATCGGACTTGATTTCGATATCCTTAAGATATCTGGTGTTGTATGGGTGAAACCATATTATAAATGAAAACTACTTCATAATGGAATTTTCTGAAAACGCCATGATGTCTGAAAATGACTCTAATACATTACACATATACATATATGTTCCCCCAGTTTGCTGGAACTTAAATATGGTCCAAATTCATCTAATGAAAAATTTCATTCTCGACTCACCCACTTTTTAAAACGCAATGAACAAATACTACTTTTTCCGAAATCCGTTTCTCGCGTTTCTCTATGAATCCAAACTAATTTTCCACAATCACGAAGGAAGTCTGTCCCGTTTGGTTTAGGTTTCGGAATACGGTGAAAATAAATGTCCACACTTTTCGCATTTTTGCTACCGCAGCCATCAAAGATACAGTGAGTATTATAAACGGCTGTTTTCTGAATTCATTTTGATCCATAATTCACAATGATTCTGAGAAAATAATAAATCAGATGCCAAAAGCGCCTTTCTTGTATCATGTAAGGCGCTAAATTCAACTTGAATTGGTTTATTTACATCAGCTGTCGACATTCACTACAGAAGTTAGTTCGAAAATGCCCACCAGAAGTCATATTCCCACTTTTTCAATCGTGCACAAGATCTTTTCACATCACGATCTGTACCCCTCGTTTGTGTCAAAACCTCGATGTAGGGTAGGGAACACTGGTTGCACTAGTGCAGCTACTCTATTATTTGCAATTAACGGTCAAACTACATTATTAAAATCTTGAATCAACAACTATGTGTACAGAAATCTGCAAAAATTTCGCTATTTTCTGGGGAGTTTCATAACTATTATGTCATTTGCCATTATTGCAGAAAATGCCGTTAGCGATTTTGGCGAAACAAAAAACCATCATTAACTGCACCAGTCTTCTGTACATCGTTGTCTTAACTGAGTCCAAGGTGGATATAGGAACCAATTCTTCAATTTTTTCTTCCCGAGATCTGTCAAACAACCTTACTAAGGCCGCACCGCTTGACTAGAGATTGCAATACCAAAGTTCTCCTCTTTGACCAAAGATAACTAGCGAGAGGTGACGCCATCTAGTTTCGATCTTAGCTACCCTTAATCGAGTAGGCGAAAGTCTACAACTTTTTCTAGTGGCTGGGTATAGGGAGTTGGGACACCATTCTATATTTACATCAAATTTACATCATGACAGTCAAAACAAATGTATGATCTGTGTTCTAAACCAATTATTCTATGTCTAAACCAAAGAGGAGTTCTCTTCTGTGTCTAAACCTTCAGCAGAGCAGCCATCAGACTTTGAGATAAGCTAGGTTATTGCTATATTATTCAATATAACTTGTTGGTTTCAAAGTTTTCTTTTAATTCCACCTAAAGAAATGAGTACAGCTACGAAATATTCTTTGGCAGAAGTGAAGAAACACAATGATAAGAACAGCACTTGGATAGTCATCAATAATAACATCTATGATGTAACTTCTTATTTATTGGAGGTAATGACCAATTTGTTTCAAATTATGTAATTGTTTCAAAAAGTCAATGAATGTGTAATCATTGATTTTAGCATCCTGGGGGTGAAGATGTGCTGCTAGAACAAGCAGGGCAAGAATCTACAGAGGCATTTGAAGATGTTGGGCACTCAAGTGATGCCAAGGAGCTGATGCTCAAATTCAGGATTGGCGAATTGATTGAATCTGAGCACACTACCTATGTAAAGAAGAATAAGACAAGCCTCAATGTTGATAATTTAGGGTTGTCACATAGGTGAGGGTTGAATTGAATAGGTATAGCAAAGTCTGATGGCATCACAATTTAATTACATGACCCTGTGGTCTGTGCCCATGTCTGATAGTTCATGAAGTGATGTAAGTATCAATTTCTTGGTGCTTTCAATTTCAAGCCAAGTTGTTCGAATGGTTTCATATACAAGTTCAATATTTATTCTTTATACAGTTTGCAGATATGGTATATCCAGAAAATTCTATGTTAGTAGTATGTTCTGTCAATTTATTCAAGGGGTATAAATTAAAATGTTTACAGTAGGGTGATTGCGCCAGTAGTCGGCCACTTAAGGGAATATCGTAGGTTTGATACCTTTCCATATTTACATATTTCCATATAGAAGATTCAAAAAATTATGACGAATGGAAAAAGGTATTTGCAATACGAAAAAAAATATTACAGAATCATGAGGTTTCCACACTTTCAAGAGAAAAATGATATTCACAAAAAGTACACTTTTGCTAGTTCTCGGCCACCAAATTCCAGTTTTCGCCCTCCTTTTGCACCGATTCTCGGCCACCTACCCAGTTGTCGTCCATTGAAGCCATTTCTCGCCCATGGATCTTATGTTCCCTATCAATAAGGTCGATATTAGCGATTTTTCGAATCAATAGGTCACACATATTTATTGAGTTTAATAAAACAAAACAGTAAACAACAACAATATCAAAAAATATCAAATAATAAGAGAAATATTTGAAATAAAAACGTCAAAAAATAAAGTACTGTTTCTTAAAACAAATCAAAAAATCACAGAATGAATAAAGTAGGTACGAGTAGCGATCAGATACAATTTTCGCAAATATATTCCTTTTCTGCAGCCTCAGAATAAGGAAGAGAAGAAAGATTGGTACATCGCAGGTGGTACCACCTTATACAGCTATCGCAGCCAATATTCTTCTCTCCCTCATCCTCTATGTCGCTGATCAAAACATCTTCACACATGGAACATTTTTGCTTGGGTTCCCCACGTTTTTGTTTGGATTTCAATTTTGATTTCCTTTCAGCAATTGTGTTCCTTCTAATCACTCTCTTTTCTTGCAACTTTGCTTCTCTTTGTGCTTTCAAAGTTGCTCTGATCTTGCGTCTATTTTCAATGTCTTTGGTTTTTTTCATTTTTTCTTCCTCTTTAAGTAAAATGCTGCTGCGCCATTTCTCCGAGGAGATAGCCATTGGAAATTTCGAAGTGTCACAACGACGTTTTTTTTTTGGTTCTGTTTTGGATTCAGGAAATTTCAGATGTTTATCGAATGGATCATCAATAATCAACTGAATTGGAACCAATGGGGAACGATTTGTTTGTTTGGTTGGGAAGCACATTGTGTCAGATTTATCTAAAACTTTATCTCTTTCACTTTCGCGTGTCGATAAGTCTGAAGTTTGATGGACAACAGTGCTTTCCAAGCTATGATTTATCTTTGAACCTAAATCTGAGCCTAAATGATATTGTACACCGTTGGGTATAATTTCATCACTCTGCAACTGGTCAGTATCATTCAAGACGGCACCACTAATCGATGTCAACCTGAAATCGTTTAGGTCCTGAACTCCTTTTTGCGGATTGCAGATTGCAACAGTTTCCTCGATGGATTCTTCATTTGCAACATCATCACAAATCGATATCAATTCGAAATCTGTTTGGTCTCGGATGCGTTTTCGCAGATTACTGACAGCAACAGTTTCAACCTCGGTTTCCCCTATGGATTTTTCGTTTGTACTTTCCTGCACATGAATTTCAGCAGCTGTAACAACGTTGTTAACCCTTGCATCAACCATATTTTGAGATTGTGTATTATGCTCGAAATTTTCCTCATAGTTCAGGAGGTTGCTGAAAGAAACGATTGACACATCGTTCAATGGAACGATTGATATATCATTTAACGAAATGAAAGATCCAACATCCGGTAATGAATCGTTCACATTTTGAGTAGTTGTATATGTCGGTGCCGGGGTTGCATTAGTTGAGGGTAATGAATTAATTGATCTTGATCGACGTTTTGGAGACATATTAGATCTGGCCGATTCAATTTTATTCAAAATCAAATCAGTGTCAATACCATTATCTCTCAATTCATTTCCTATCAATAAGAGCACCTTGATGGCTGCATCAAGATCTTTAGCAGTAACTCGTTCATTAGATTTTCTCTTCAATTTTGAAAATGTATCTTTAACGCACTTGCTGTAATCTACAGCATCGGGGTTAAATGGATACAGTCCACATTTTCTGAATCCATTCATAATGGCAGTTTTCATATCCATAGTCATCGTTTCTGCAAATACTTTGCAAAAATTTATCTTCGTGATAGTACTATTGAGATTTTCTTTTCTTCTTTGCCAATTTATAACAGTGGTTTTCCACTGCTGCTTAAGTGGTTTGAAAACACTAACATCAGCTGGTTGCAGCATGTGAGTCGTATTTGGTGGCAATGCATGTAAAATTATTTGGTTTTCTTCGCAAAATTGACTGAGTGGCAAAGTCATGTGTGATTTGTGCCCATCAACAAATACAATGCAAGGTTTCTTGATATTATTGCTGCCTAACCAATCGTTGAATTCATTCGCCATGTACTCATAAAAGATGCTTCCTTTCATCCAACCTGTATCGGACCTCCCTATTACCCAAGATTTTGGCACATTGTCAATAACAGCTTTGGGTGGACGTAAATAGGGAAGCACAACTAAGGGTGGGCATATTTTACCGCTGGCGTTGAATGAGACATACACAGTGATATTGTCTTTTTCATTGTTCTTTATTTCATACAAATTTTTGTACCCTCTCGGAGCCAGTACTTTACCAGATTTTGGACACAAAGAAAATCCTGTTTCGTCTCCATTGAAAATTCTATCTGGTTCGTCTAATATATCTGAAAACCCTTGCTCGTCCAGAAATTCTTTCAAATGTGTGAACCAATTTCTCACCCCTCCTTCTGTAACGACAGCTCTAGCTCTATTGATACTTTCAGCTACACGGATGCTGATTTCCTTGTGTCTTCTCGAGAAGCATCTATACCACTTTTCGCCTGGCCTTCCGTCTTTAAATGGTGTCGGTTTTCCACTGTCTTTGACAATTTGTGCGACAGTCTCCAACAAATCTCTTTTTCGAATAGGGAAGCCGCACTTCGCCATGTCAACCACCCATTTTGAAATTTTTTGTTCCCCTTCTATTCCCAGTACGGGATCAGGTCCAATTTTCCGTTTTTTCTCTACGATTCGTCCCTGAAGCCTGTCTTGGATGGTTGATCTGGGAACATTATTTAGTCGACAGGCTGCTCGAATGCCCATACCGTGCTCCTTTATATCTTCGAGGGTCTTTTTCAAGGCACCTTCATCATACTTAAACAGTTGCCTTTTTGAACTAGATCTCATTAGTTGATTTGCCTTTTTCGCTAATTTATTGACTGGTGCCATCTGAAAACAAATTTCAAAAGAATTTAAGTTGCGTATCTACCTATCGAGGCAATTTTTTAAAAATATGTTGTTGTGTACTTACAGACATATTGTGTGAAGCACCCTTTTTCTGAGTATAAAATTTGTGGAAATTCAATAAAGCGAAGTGGAAAATCGATTGTGATTACTGGTCTCATAGGCTGGCCGACAACAGGTGTTCTTGAAGCTAGTTGTCGACCGCAAATATTCTATTGAAAAATGTGCTGGCCGACAACTGGCACACATGATACCATTTCTCGGCCATATAAAAGTAAGTTATTATATTTATCATATATATGACATTTTGGTGGCCGAAAACTGGCTACAGTATCAACTTCCACAGGAACTTCAAAAAGGACAGAACGATAAATGTCCATAACATTGGGCCTTGTCATCAAAGGACCACGAATATTGAGCTCAATGATCCAGTTCTCGGCCACCATGGCCGACAAATGGAAAATAGCTGTTTTGGGATTCCAATACACCGGCCACCCCTCAATTTGAAAAAAAAATCATTTATTCATACTTTTCTCGCATTGAAATAGCAGTTCAACACCATTAGATACCCCCTACATAAGTTTTCCCTTGCAGATATAAAAATAATTGACTTGAACTTACCGTTGAACAACTTATGTCGCACTACCTTTTTTCAATGGATCAAGGCACGAACAACGTTCACTTCGACCACCATCTCTTAAACTGACTGGTAATTGATGACAGTGACAGCAGAACAGGTGGAATAAGGGGAATATGGCGGGAAAAGTATGCTTCAACTCTTGGCGGGATTTTTGAATACTTGGAGTTTGTATTTTTCTTATTATTTCATGAAAATAGCAAAAATGGCCGACAACTGGAAGTGGCCGGCAAACTGGCGCAATCACCCTATCTTGATATCTATCCAGAATTATCATTCATAATTTACTCACCATAATAATGATAATGATGAATTTGTTTTATTGTCAGGAGAGATATCTTGTGGACAGAGTTTGATGATTATATAAAATAGAGTAAAACAAATTAGACAAGAATGAATATGTAAGTCACTTTGAGGACAGTGAGAAAAATGCAATAAACAAATAGTAAAGATGGTACATATATGGTACTACACTTGGAATAATAAATGGATGAATTCCTGCAAAGATAAGTGGGGTCTTTGAGAGAAAATTTTCAACAGCTTTGTTGTTCACAAATACTTTGTGTATATATATATATATATATATATATATATATATATATAGGGTGAGTCAAAAATGTGTACCGAGCTTTCTGGGGGTAACAATATTTTAGCAGGCCATGATGAATAATTTTGTTCGTGTGGTTTTCTGTGTCAATTATCACTGCGATTATCAACTGAGATTTCAAGAAATATGGCAGGTTATTCGTTCTCTGAACAAACTGATATGCTTCTAATGCTAGGCGAGTGCTTCGGAAATGCAAATGCTGCTGAAATATCGTTATACCGATGAATCTCGCGATGAATAAAATCAATCTGCTGATATCATGTAACTACAAAAACTCAAATATCTCACGAACGGCTCAATTTTTTGTATTTGAATAAGAGTACCTTTTTCATGTAATTTTCTTCGCTCCATCGAATGCTCCTGTTTTTTCACCGAAAATAATACAGGGAAAAAAGTTTTCTACAAAAAATCATGACTCACCCTCTGAAACCACCCTTTATAACAATATCAGAAATGTGGAAGTGTGACGGAAAAATGTATTTTGACAACATACATTCATGCACAAAATTTCAATCAGGTTCAGAAGTTATGCGGAGAAATTATTTTAATTTTATCAACTTTGGAAGGATATATCTCCCTTAATATGCATTTTGGGCCATGAGTTTAATCATCAAACTACACTTATTTTTCAATGTTCTATCACCCCCAGAAAGCTCGGTACACATTTTTGACTCACCCTGTATATATATATATATATATATCTTTGTCAGAACATTCTGTTTTAACTGATGTTAGTGTCAAAAAGTGAATAAACTAATGTCAACTAGTGTAGAAAAAGTGTCAGCAATTTAATCATCAGAACTATCATTGAGAATAAAGTAAAAAAAGGAAAGGTATTTCAACAATAATATTGACTGGTAAACAATTATACATCTTGCCACCACTGTATGTATATATGGTGAGATTTTTAGTGGGTGATGGTAGTTTCAGACAGTTACTATTTTTGCTGGTATCATATTAATTGAGGGTTGAGGCAAAATTTGATAAATGTCTATTTACCAGATATATCAATATCAATAATGATATAACAGTATTACGTTAGATGAGAAAATATCTACAGGACTCACGGGGTCTAATATTATATGGCCCTTTTCTGTAGAATGAGCAATTCATTGGGTAGAGTTGATCTACACATTCCCCAAAATGGTATTCCATAACGTAGATGGAAATCTAAAAGAGCGTTTTGCAGTTTCTGGCACTAATTCATTAGTGATTTCTCTCACTTCATAACATAACATGAAAGATTTTGCTTTTGAGTTGTTCAACATTATTATCAAATTTCAGATTTTTATCTATCATCACACCCAGAAACTGAGCATCTAAAAGATCTCAAATGGGTTTTTGTTGCATTGAAAGATGATTTGTTTGCATCACTCCATTCTTTCACAGTTTTCAAGTCTGCTGTTAATATCCAATATACCTAGCATATATAAGCCCTTGGTTTCATTTTGATTAATTCAGGGGATCTATATTAAGGAATGATATGATACTGAATATAATTGTACTATAGTTTTGTAAGGAATTATTGTAATAGAGATGTACCGTACACTTATAATTGGTACACTTTGAGAATCATACATCCTCTATCTATAAGTCCATAATATTTTAATCAATAGTGCTTGTATCAGGAAGTATTGGCAACTTCATCATTTCTCAGTATCAGCAAAAGTTGAATGTTTGGGTTTGAGTACACCTAAGAAATAACCCGTCTAAAGTGATTATCGAAAAGGTAGAAAAAATTGGGAACAAGAATCCAACATGCAGCGGGAACAGCATGACCAAAAACCACTCCTATCAACAAATCTACCAACTTGCATTACCGTACTAGAACAGACTATATTGATTCCCCAACAGTATTCTGCACGACAAACTACACCGAAAGAACTACCAACTTTCAGTTGATTATGATTGGACTTTATTTATCAGCAGCTATCATGCTCCTCAAGGTCCTCTCAGATATTTGGATTCGATTTTTGTACATAGAATATAACCTCTCAACAGAAGCATGTATTATTATTATTATTATGAAGACTTGATAAGGTTATAACAAAGCCTCAAGGGAACTGCAAAATCCGTTGTATCCAGTTTTCTTACATTGCCAGAATATGTACCAACCTCAAAGTGAGAATGATCTTTGGTAGACCAGATCAGATTTCGGAGGCACCTATCAATGCCAACTGCCTCCCAAAAGCAGAAAACTCGGAACTCTATTTCCACTAAACGAAAAAATGTATAAGTGATGTAATTAATTTTTCTTCTAGAAAATTGTGGACTCGTCCAGGTTTTGAACCACGATCAACAACACGCACACGAGTAATGAGTTGCCAACTGACTTACGAAGACTCGTGTTATTAATCAGGCACGTTATACTGGTACCATGATGTAAATAAAGACTGGTGTCTCAACTCCCTATACCCAGCCACTAGAAAAAGTTGTAGACCTTCGCCTACTTGATTTTGTCGGATTTCAATACCTTACTAAGGCTTCCCAAGATCGAAACTAGGTGGCGTCACCTATGCCGATCGCAAAGGTTATCTTGGAAATGCTGGAAACACGATGTGGATTTGAAATTCAACATAAATGTAAAAACTGAACTGTTAGCTATCCATCATTGTCAGGTATCCGTCATTATCAGTAAAAGCGGATTTGACTTCACCGGATCGACGATCGTATCGCCATCTATACTCAAGTGGTGCGGCCTTAGTGAGGTCGTTTGACAGGTCTACATGTTTGACTGGTACATAATAAATTATTTTACAAAAAATATTTTCTCTGGAGGAAATGAACAAAAAGGTTTCTCAAAAGAATTTCAAAATAAAGATACTTATGCTTACCTTTATCAGTAAACAATCATAAACTAGTTTCATCAATGAATTTACTGAAATCGTTTGGCTGGAAAGTTGTAGACTTCTTTCTAATGTATCCTTCAGATTTCCACTTCAAAAAAGCATGTAACATGTATTTTGGAATGTCAGTCTGATAATTTATATTCAACATCAATTTTAATATGGTATTGTACGGCAAGGTATTTAATATGGTATGGTAAATGGTGTATCAATGAATTTGAAAATTTGAATTCATTTGAACACACTTTCCGAAAAAGATGATTCATCTATTGTAATTATCCAGTCCATGACTTGCCTGAATAATTTGTCATAATTTTTTTTGATTTCGTTGGAACTAAATTGTCACAGAGATCAGAGATTTCTGGTCGTGAACAAGATAGTTCTTCACTACTAGAGATGTTCATAGGTTTATTTAATTGTGATTCCGTGTTAAATTTATATATATATATATATATATATATATATATATATATATATATATAATTCGCGTGTTATAATACGGGAGTAGAAAAAATATTTTATTTCTTCTAAACCCTGCATTTAAAACAAGCAGAAGGTGTGAAGAGCTTCTGCCACATGAGTTTGATATAAAATATCATTCAATGAAATGAAATTCGATTAGCATTTTTTTTATTACGTGTGATACGATATGTATTCAGAAGACTTGAAGCTTTCAATAAAATCTTTGAAAATCTTGATGATGACGGCTCATTCCTAACGTCAAATTCTCAAATCGATAGGGTCAATTTGTAGATCATATAAAGTGTCAATGCAATAATTTTGTCACCAAATGGCAAAGAATGAAAATAAAATAACATTTTTTTTTGCCTCCAAAAATAATTTGATTTTTGTAGATTTTTTGCAGTCATTTTGTTGAGCACCTGATTACGCATTTTTGTCTCCACTTGGAGTTTTCTGTATCTTCCACGATTACCAAGATCCCTATGTATATATACAAATTTATAAACCAATCTTGTTTTTACCTCTCTCACCATTAGGATGTCGTCAACTAGTTGATATATAGGGTTGGTCCAATTGGAGAAAAGTTTCTGGTTTTGATGCTGAACATTGATATTATTATGTTGATAATAATGAGGTGAATTTTAATCTGCAGCCCAAATAATACACAAGGAATATGGAACTATTAGATTCTATACAGAATGAACTGTTCTCCAGATACTGCACCCAACTTGGGAGTTGGGAAATTAGTTGAAAGTGAGAGAGGCACAAAACGATCTGTATATCTGTTTAAAAAGTAGATATATAATTTTTTTCATCTCGAAGTATAGTGTAGTTTTTTGTTTCAGCTGTGTAAAGTATTGTCTCATATCAGCTTCCATGGGAATCATAGCAGCAATTCTATACCGATCCTATTCCCATATCAAGTAAATGGTTGATTGGGAATAACTTTGGAAATGAGACACTAAGTTGTCTTATCTTACTCATTTCTTGTTTATCTAAATAAACCTATTGATCTATAGGTTATTTTGTTGTCATTCCATTAATATTCATTAAAACATATTGTGCATTTCTTGAATTCAATCAAATATATATTTATAGAACAACTCATGACTTTTCAATCATAATTGCCATTGGTAACTATTGAGACAGGCATCAGAATTTCTTCCTCACTGAAATGTTTTCTTGCTCATATTGCTAAGAAATGGTATTTTGTTTTATAAGTTCACGGACAATAGGTGCCATTCTGACAAAATAAATGAGACATTCAACTCGCCACTATATGTTCTTGAAAAAAAAAAAAGGTTTAAATTTCATACAGGTCAATTTGATGCAATCTATAAACATTGTCTATTGATTAAGAAAAAATTCATAACGCACCAGCGATAGTTATTCTTATTTTGACGAAGAACATACACCAATCACGACCAATTGTGAACTTCTGCAACTCCATGAAAAGTAATACACTACTTGCAATACTTTATTTCAAATAAAGAAAAACAAGACTTTTTGTGTTATGTATTAACAATTTCAAAAACTGCCTACTTATCCTCTGGTTTAGAGAACACCAGGGTGTAGCCACACTTCCCACAATAGTGCCTGTCTTCCATGGCAGCCATGAAGACACCAGCACCACACTGTTCAGCTGGACATTCCCTTCTCAACCTGTGGATTTTTCCATTTTCGTCAACCTAAAAGAAAAAAAAAGTTATGTACATGAGTCCTGAAAGATTTTAGCATTAGTACTTATAATGTTTTATACAATTGATGTAGGATTGACAACTTCATGTTAATATTGTTTCATTATATTCTCAAGAATATAAAAAAAAGTATCCATTCCATTAAGTAATTAATATTTTGATAATCTAGACTCTTCAAATTCATGCAATTGTTGAGGATGTTAGTAGAGATTTTCAATATCCAAAGAAATGTTCGGATTTCAACTTGATTATATTTCAAGTCGCTGACAGGCGAATACTGCCGGTTTTGATTAATATTAAACTATCACGAAATCAATATTATTGTGCTGATAACACAACTGAATCAACAAGAGAAATATCAATGAAATTCATTTTTCAGACAGAAAACGGAGAAGTACGATTTTTATCAAACTCTACCTTTATATGTAAAATCAGAACTGTCCTAACCTCCCTAGAAAATTGAACTCTTCGGTAAGGAGTAAGTACCCTATTAGTACCATTAGTTTTTTAGTATTAGCATATTCATTTCAATTTCATGAATATTGTTAGATGATTTCTCTGACTAAATGGGCCTTAACAATCTCAGCAAGCAAGCTTAGTAACTTGAGGAGGAAATTTCCCTTGTGACATTTATTGAAATTATATACTTCATAACACGACACACATAGAACACTTCATAACATTACACACAAGTTCACTTCAATATAATCATCATGTTAACATGAAGTAATCGAAAAAAAAAAAGTTTCAATTTCATAACTTCATGTTCAATTCATTCAAATAGTGCCATGGTTCAAAAATACGATATTTAAAAAATATCATGATACTTATGCTGCAAAGATGAAAATATCGTATACATATCCAATATGGAGGGTATTGATTGAGTATGTACAATGAATTTAATAGAAGAATCTTTGATTTCGAGACAAAAAGTTCATATAAACATGTTTCCTAACTTGCATCGTCTTCAAGATAGATGTTGAACTAATCTTGTTTAGTATTTGAGAAAAAAATAAAATACAAGTGATTGCATAACCCTGGACCATAGAAGAAACATGGTGAAAAAACAAGAGAAAAACAGGGGTTACCTTGGGAAACATTTGCAGTATTTGGTTAACAGTTGATGTCAACTTTTTTATAAGCTATTTATTCAAAATAATATTCAATAATAATATTCATACATACAGTTCAAAAGAGATTTAATTCTACGCCAGAATATGTAATGAAAGATAGTATGTGCCATTTAAAATGAAGAAGTATCCCATCTTTGCTAACTATATTTTAAAATCACCCTGTATAACTTTTGACATCGAAACTCAATGTAGCTTCATTAACTTCATTTGAACGATGTGGCAGATGCAGCGATTCAAAATGAATTACTGAGGCAAATAAAAATTTTCATTTCATACCATGTGTTTCAAGAAATCCTTATATACCTTGAAAACGATGAAATATTGGTGAAGGAAACTCTGTGTCACAGTATATTATCCCTAGACGAGACAGTAGGGTCAGTTGGCGTCGGGACCTTTGATCTTCGTGGCAGACGTTTGATTTTTTTTCCCAATGCGCATCGACTGCGCGTCGACAGAACTTGTTGTTCTGTGGCCGAACGTCAACTGAAGCGTAATATACGAGGCGCAATCTTAGTCCACAAACATACGAGGATGTTTTTTTATTTTATTCCCACGAGAAAACAATCATGAAAAAATATTGAAAAGTGCGAACAGTTGCTATGGTCTTTTAACGAACATGATTTATAAATTCATTATCATTATGAGGTAAATAAAACACCACAGTTCTATGAAAACTTTATTATGACTAAGGAAAAAGAACATATAATCTTATAGAAGGAACAAAACAATATAAACTGAAAAGTACAAATTCAACATATTTTTGAGAATAACCAATTTTGGCTTCATTTTGTTAGTTGAAATTGGTTTCAATTCCCTGTTTGCAAATTTTATAGTATAATATATCCTAACACGTATGAACAATGAAAGTAAAAATTCTTTTGGAAAATCTTCACATGGGTGTGAGACGCTTATGGATGAACATTTTTCTTTTAGTCTATGTCCGACCTTTCCACCAATACACTCATCAAAATTTGACACGAATTCAGTTTCTAGAGAGACAAGATAATTCAGAAATTCATCAGGAGGCATTTTCAACTTACCAAACCTGTCTCTATTCTTATTTTCATATGCTTTGAATTGAGAATATATATTAGTTTGATCTAGTATACTTTTAGTTACATAATCAATGCATATTTCACATGAATGTTTCTTTTCCAAGCATTTTCTTAGCCACATATGTAAGACAATTGCCTTCGGCGGTGGTCAAGTATGATTTATCATTTGTGTCTACTTTCAAAGGAGAGTACGACTTTTTAGTGTCTAAAAGAATTTCATAATTTTTCAAAGGTAGTGTTGAAATTGTGGACAATATTTCATCAAAATCTTCCAAACCGTTTGAACCTTCCGAGCTTTGTAGGTACTGAAGACCAAATAACTTCTTGAATGCTCTCGAAAACTGTATAGGAGTGGGATTTTTTGCATTTCCAGAAGCATTCCTGACCTTTCCAAAATAGTTTTCAAGACAATCCTGACTAGGGTTTCGAGTGAAAACATGATGAATCTTTCTAGATTTGAGGTCCTTGCATATCTCTAAGAAAGCTGCAATTGTCAATCTCCATCCAAAAATGAATTTCTTTAGAATTAGTGAGTTTGAGTTCTCGAATAAATTCGCCATTTCTTTCGAGAAAGAAATTTGAGATTCAGTTCCCATGAATGCCCTATTATACGGTTTACAATCTCTGAAAGAACTTGAATTGAACATATCGAAGAGTTGATCCATTTTCTCCATGAATGTAGCTGTACCTGAAGATGACAAAGGAAGTTGGCCGAAGCTGATATATGTACGCATAGCTACAACCACAGAATTACTGAATACCTGAGCTGCCAGGCGTACGGTCATTTTTTGAAAGTTTGAAGGATTGATGTGGGCATCGGTTAATTTTGGAGCTAAACGATATTTTTTTATCTTATCCATCTCATAAAGCTTCACCAAATGAGTTTTGTTTGTAGTTTCATACCCATATGTCATGTTATAGAAGAAAAAGTTATTTCGAGTAGATTTTAATAAATGTGGTGGACCAAACATGTAACATATCTTTCGACCCCTGATCAGAAATTATCCCCATTACATTCAATCCAATATTTTTTAGCTCTGTGATAGATTTATGTAGGATTTCTTTCAAATCTGGAACTGGGACTGTTGAATGGTAAAAAAAATATGCAATAGGCTGCTTCCAATTCGAATTAATTAAAACAGGTAAATTCATGTTGAATGCTTATTTCCATATTAATTTTTCAAGTTCAGTATCTTTATTATTATTTGATTATATATGATCAATTTGTGATTACAAACACAGAATATCTATTTGATTTGGAGCGATTAGGACTTTCTTAGGATTCATGAATGAATCAATGTTTCATTTCTCAAGATCACAATTCACGACTCAAGATATTTTTGGGACACAATGTAAACATGGTGCTGAGCCTCTCTGTACACTCGTCTGGCTCGACTGAGCTACTGCGCATCGACCGCGAGTTTCAATGCAGAAGTGGGGACGCTTGTCAAATTTCTGTGGAAGTGAACTTACTGTCTCGTCTAGGGATAATATACTGTGTCTGTGTCATATGAGCTGCCCCACCCTGAATATGTAGTGCACTTTTTTTGCATCATTAATTTTTTATCTACCACCGTAAATTTGAATTCAATTAATATTCATGCATAATCCAGATGTGTCATGCAAAACTCACTTTGTAATACTTCAACACTGCTAACTTGACCTTCTTCTTCTTATGTTTAATTTTCTTAGGAGTTGAGTAGTTCTTCTTCTTGCGCTTCTTGGCGCCTCCTCTGAGCCTCAACACCAAGTGCAACGTGGACTCCTTCTGGATATTGTAGTCTGAAAGAGTTCTACCGTCTTCCAGCTGCTTGCCGGCGAAGATAAGTCGCTGTTGATCTGGAGGAATGCCCTCCTTATCCTGGATCTTGGCCTTCACATTCTCGATGGTGTCTGACGGCTCGACCTCGAGAGTGATGGTCTTGCCCGTCAAAGTTTTAACGAAAATCTGCATTGTCAGGCGTGGACTAGAAAATCAAACCAGAAGGGTGATCAACTGGCTGATAAGCAATACAACCATTTATGTGAAGTTACGTGCACAAAATGGAAATATACAGCTGAAAGTAGGAATTTCCAAAATTTCCTGTAGAACTCCAGAACTAAAGAAGCTAGATCAGATTTTCATAAGATTATATTTCTCCAAGATACGCTACTTTGCCACTATTTAACCACCTCTCTTGCATGGACTCGAATTTGAATAGTATTGTTTATCGTTATATTGTGAATATAGGTTCAGATGAGACATTAAAATGTATCTTGTAATGTATAGCGAATGCATTATTTTTGTTTCTATAGGTTCAAAACATGTAAACTATACAGGCCAATTCACGTTGGATGGACATTCCCTATCAAACTGGAATATTTCCGACAATGCGATGTTGTCGCTTCAATTAGAAAGCAGTAGCGACATTGATATTTCAAATGGAACACCCTGTATATAAGATTATTTTTAGAATCATCATCAGTTTCTTAATAACTCTTATTGATTTTTTCTTATACCTATCTGTAATCGTTTTCAAAATGAAAATTAGCTGTGAACATCATTATTTTGAAAAATACTAATATCTTCGAGTTCAGAAGTACTATGTTGTCGATATTTGATTTAGAGTTGAGTTATACCACATAGGGAGTTTCTCACACTTCAGCCAAATCCCAGTTACGTTGTGGCATCATTGTAGTGATATAGACATTTTTGCCTCTGCTAAAACGATGGAAAAATATTTTTCAAATGGAGTCCTTTTACAAATTAATAAATGCTCAAAAGAAACTTTACCAGTTAGTACAGTATGATATACATACTTGAGCATACTCAGCAGCTCTACAGATCATCGATAACTTACAGGGTGTTCCATTCGGAGTAATCATAATCATATTCTAATTATGATATTGTATTCAGGGTGTTCCGTTTGAAATAATCGACTTTCAGTCAACTGTATTGTATCAACTGAAAGTACGTAACACTAGTGTCCGAAAATCCCACCTTTATTGGGTTATTGTAGTATCACCTAATTCCAAACCAATTGTCGATACCACAGTATTACTGAATTTGATATCAGCATTTTTAATTGTCATGATTTGAAGAAAACATTCAAATTGATTATATCGAAAATGAATAGATATGTATCGGGATTAATCGTCTTGTCAAAATCAACACCAACAGTGAATCAATTTTTGAAAAGTGATACATTCAGATGTAGAAAAACTGAATTTCACTATAAATACATATTTTGAAACAAATATTCTCAGAAAGATTATGTACCCAAATAGGTATTTTCTGTAGCTTCGCCGATATCATACTGGCCCCTCCTTATCTTAGACACTACTGTGTACTATTTTTCTCTCAAATCTGAAAAGTAGTTATAGAACTGGGAACAATTCAATTTACCCAAAATAAACAATACCATGAAATTCAAAAATTTTTGGAGTTTTTTTGGAGTTCTATTGATTGTTTCGAGTTCCATTGAGGTTAGTGATCTGAACGTTTTTATGGGATCATATTACATCTATCTCACTAAAACTATTCTCCAAATAGTGGCACTTTTATATGAACTTATTTAGATATGAGAGAAAATCTGAATTTCTGAGAAAAAATGATTCAAAAACATCCACAGATTTTAGATTTTACCCATAAAAAATATCAGTCAAGAGAACATAATCAACTGAAGCTTTGGATAAATTTTTATAACAAAATCATCATAGAAATCAGAATACTTCCGAAGTTTCTTTTCAAATGGAATAAGACAATGCATAATATCATCAGTGATTGATGATTAAAAGAAATAAAATGGTAAGCATATTGTTTGAATCTCCGAACAACAAACCCACTAGAAGGATCACAAAACAAATATTCTGATGCTAACATGAATTCCCAGAATTATCATAATATTAGTACCCAATCTTCGCCAGTGTTGTCATATCCAATCATCAAAAAAGTGATAAATAGTCCATAATATTTAAAGTCCTTTATGAATTCATGTAGTTCAATGCACAAATATAATAATACATTTGGGTCATGACGATTATGAATCAGTTCTGATCAATACAAGATTGCAACATTATTCTGAGACTTAGCAATTTTACTTTCTTGGGGGGCTCGAGGACCAGCATTGGTATATCGTGAATACTTTTTGCTCAACGTTGCAACACCGCAATTTGATATTGACAGTCGACGGCGATTATTGCTTTGTTTGGTATCGGTCATTATTTACGTTTTGATTTATCGATATTATTCAACTTGTGTTCAGTTTTGTGTACTCAGAATTCATCAGAAACTCAGTTTGTTTCCTGTTTTGGTGATTTGATATAATAGTGAGACGTTGTGAGGTGTGTTAAAGACAATTTGAACCGGCGATCAAAACACGTCATTTCATAGGTGAGTTACCATTGTCGTATCATTAGAGATTTTGAAGCATTTTCCCAAGTGGAATGGATGAAAATGAATTTAAATTGAATTGATTAGATTATATTGATTATACCCATAGGTCAGCTGCGACAGTGTCTTGTGGTAATATATGTAGCACTGATAAATGCTTCCTTATTTGTAGTCAAAATATGCGAAGCTGCTGAAAAATCACTGAGAATAATGATGAACTCAATTAATATTTTTGATAAAAAATATAAGGATATTTCTATACTTCTTGTACACACAACAATGAGAAATTTACCGTTGACTGTTTTTGGAACTAGTTAAACTAATTTGGAGAAATATTTCACTGTAAGACTCCATCATGCGGCAAATAAATTGAAAGATTCAACGGAAGTAAGAGTACGAAGTATGTTAACAAAAACAATCCTATTCAAGAAACAATAAATTATTTGTGTGAAACACTGCTAGTTGCTACATCTTCACATGATTCATGATTTTATTGTTGATATAACATTTCGTCATAATACTTGTCAACACATATTCATTATCGATTCTCATCTATCTACATGAAATGAAATAATCAGCCATCAATTTTTTGCGTCAAAATATATGAATTCTGCTCAAGATGAAACCTCCTTCATTTTTGACGATATCGTGAAATGATATAAACAAGTTTCATCTTCAGATTTGAAAATTACATTCAAATATGCAATCATATCTATTTGCCTTGAAAACGAGTTTTTCACTTTTTTGATTATTTCCACTAGTAGGTACTGAACTTTGAAATCGTAAATAAACTTACATGTACTGTCACTGATCGCTAAGGATATAAATGTTCATTATTGAAATTGAACGTTATTTATGATAAAGTATAAGTGGACAATTGTATACTGAAAAGTAAGTATATTGTTTCATATGGCGTTAGGAATTAAACTTTTCTTGTGACGTGGTCATAATAAGTTCATTGATTACAAGCAAGTTACAAAAATCACCATAGGATTGTATGTATTCGAATTTATCGTAACAATGTGAAGGAAGTATGAAGATGTTCATTTTCCCACCAAGAAATGCTAAAAAGTACCACTGAAATTGTTACGGATTTTCAATTTGGTTTCATCATGAATTAATAATAAATTCGACCCCTTCTGACAACACGGCACTGGTGCTGGGAGAATCAGGTTCTGCTATCCTTGTTTAGACAAAGATAGATACTATAGATGTTGCTTCCAAACAAACTGTATTGCCAGGGGTGTGGATTACTTATCTAGTCTGTTCAATGATCGAAGGTTTGAATGCACATAATAACATATTTTTCTGAACTCATTTTGTGGAGACCAAATGATGTAAGAGTGAAGATATGGATTATCACAGGAGCATCAAATTAGGAAGAAATGAAACATAGAATCAGACAATCAATTTATTTTTAGTTGAGTAAGTGTCACAATGAATTATACATAAGCAATTAGGTAGCCTCATACTAACAAAACTGCATTGATACATCCATCATTTTCTGGATTATTTGTAACCTGTGCATATTTTCCCCAAACTACTTTACCAGCTTGTGTAACCAATCCCAGTTCAGATATATTCACTTCAATCACTGTACCCTTTGTTATGACGCCTAGGCTTGTAAACATAGGAGAGCTTGGATTTTTCTTCACTCCAATAATAGGTAAACAGAAAGTAGCTTTGAGTTCTGGGTGTGTGACATGTGCTTTCTTGAATCTTAGTGCCATTGGACGAATGAAACGTTCAAACTTTGGAGGCTTTCTGGTGAACCCTTCCCCAACAAATGTGACTTTGGTCACCATACGTTTCCATGCTTTTCTCTTGGTTTTTCCTGACTTAACAATCCGCAATACTTCTGAATCTGCTTGGGCTCTAACTTTAGGAATCGGAACATCCCATTTACCAGCCTTTTCTTTTCTCTTCTGCTTTATCATGTTGGATAGAACCTTAGCTCTTGACTGGACATCTCGGTCCAATAAATAAACCGGAAGAGCTCCCCCAGAGACCTTCTCAGTAGTTTTCTTGACTTTCTTTTCTTCATGTGCTTTGATTTTCTTTTTCATCTGAATTTTTTCATTCCGACGTTCTTTATTGAATATCTTGGCTTTGATTCCTCGCAGACTCCTGGCGACTTGAGCCCTCTTGTGTGGCTCACGAGCTTCGCGTTTACGTTTTCTTTCTTCATAGTCAAGACGACGACCATAAAGTTTACGGTGACGCTCAATGTATTCATTCTGCGGCATATTGATGTCTGTAACAATTAATAATGGAAACTATTTCACAAGGTGTGAATAATCATATTCAAACAATACTCTTTGAATATGACTACGTCACCGGAAGAAATATGCACTTCACTTACCTTTAAACAATATCAGGCATTGACCAATTAGTCATATTCAGAGAGGATTCACTATAATAAAAAACAGACGACGCGTTTGGCAAGTTGAGAAATTTTGACCATGTGGGAACAATGTTTTGAATAGTTTATCAATACCATTGAAAGTGGAGAATTTTCAAGACTAAGGATGACCAATAAAGGAAATATATGATTTTCAAATACCTGAATAATATCAAAAAATTTTTAAAAATACGAATATACGGTAATATACAGAGAAAAAATTCACTCACCGTCTACTCCACCATTACACGCTGAGGAAAGAATTTGTTGACAAGTATGACAAGACAAATGAAATGAGAGTAATGACGATTATCCGCAAGGTTCGCCAACAAAAGGATCATTATTGTACCTGACATAGGTTACCAACTTAGAAAAGTTACCAACTTATCTCTGATTGTACCCCTGGTCTAAAAATAGGTTACGGCACAGATTTCCTATGTATCTAATACCACAGAATACTATAACCACAGAACCCTTTCCTCTTCTGTGCCTATAGGGTGTGATGTACTATAACTGAGATGTGATCTACTAACTATCTCAACTGAGATATGCTAATAAATGAGAAGTACATTTCCGCCAAAAGAGGATGGCAATTGAAGGGGAGAATGTGTTTTCATTGTGTAATCGTGTGAATGTGTGTCGAAAGTTGCAATTTGGAATAATTATTACATGTGAATAACTAGAACTATACGAAACTATTCTAGAAACGCAGACATTCAGTTCCGAATTCAGATTATGCAGTTACACAAAAGCGTGAGCTTCAAAATTCAACTAGGAATTTCGGAATTCGCAGCGATATTTGAATATTCAGTCGTCATTATTTTCTCCCTACGTCGTCATGGTAGACTGTTGTTGGTTCATTAATATCAGTTCATTACCTTTCCAAAGAGACAGAAGTTGAGAACACACCCAGGATAGTTATGCCGAAGAGTATCGCCATATATCCAGTAGGGTATATATTCTGTGGTTATTATATTCACCAAGATTTTTTCATATATATATATGGTATATATATAGCATATACCATGAACAATTTGAACAATTATTCTATTGTTGTTATAACACCATTACTATATGGATAACAATGACATGGAAACAGAAACCAGAAAAACAAATGACAGTGGTTGGAAGCTCATAATGCGTATGCACCAGTCTGAAATGGGAAGCGTCATCTGGGCTGTGTTCAGAAACTTACTCTGAATGAGCCTTCTTATACTCTGAAGCGTTCATAAACGTACTCTGGACAAAGAGTATATATATATAATATATGATATGAACTCAGTACCTCAGGACTCACATTCGCTGATGGCAGGTTAATCTTCTGTAGTGAGGGTTATTTACTTCATCAATTTGACTCATGCTGATGATATCACTATATTAATTAGAGGACGAAACGTGATAAAAATGGTTGAAAAGACAAATGAAACATTAGCTTACATACATATCGTTGCTTACATAAATCAACGGATGGAAGAGCACGATTTCACACTCTCAACAAACAAATGCGAAAGCATGCACTTTGCCAAAAGAATGACACGATACCCACCGCCCCCCATTCAAATTGATGATAAAATAATTAGCTTCAAAGGAAATCTCACATATTTAGAAGTCTCTATATCCAAAAATATGAGTTGGGATACATAAATCGAGAAAATGAGAGGTAAAGCACAAAAAGGCATCAATGTAATTAGTATGGTGATGATCAGATCCCAAAACCTTACAAATGGCATATAGCGGCTCAATTGAATCTCATTTAGACTTTGCCCCAACTTCAATAATACTGAGCAACAAAAAATCCATAGATAAATTGAACACAACACACTATCAAGCGCTTCGTGTTATCACGGGCTGCAAATGGTTATGCATCAAATTCCTAATAAAAATAATTGGTTACAATGATCACTCCCTTCTGAGTATATTATATATTATATATACTGTAGATTTGGAGTAGGCTATTGGACGGCCCAAATACCCCCACAGCTTGTGAATGCACTAAACTATGTAAAAAATTATACACCACATATCATTAGATCAGACCAGCTGCATTTTGTTTCAAATTATACTTGTTTTGGAAAAAAAAATTAACAACAACAGAGGATTTCTTTTGCGCCTCTGAAAATTATGAAAATACGTACACATTTGTTCACACTGATGCCTCAAAATCGGAAGTAGGTACCGACAATGAAAAAACCGGAATAGGCATATACATACCTAGTATAAGATTCTCCTTCTCTCCCTAATTACCAAATATTACAAATATTGGTGCAGCTGAAATCACTGCAAACAACAAAGGGATAAGTGCCTGCCTAGAACATGCGGTATCAAAAAATCTATCATCTTCACAGATTCAAAAAGTGCTATCGGCAAATTATCTAAGACAAACATTGAAGTAGAAAATGATTATATTTTCCTGATGACTGATCAAGGCAGTGAACAAGGGAATGAAATTGCAGACACCTTAGCCAACATTGGAAGACAACTCAACGTGCCCATGAATAATAAAACTGATTTGATTCCCAGAATTAAAAAAGAATATCAAGTCAAAATGCTGGAAAAATACCACACCATGGATCCATATATGTATTAACTACAATATTGACCAAACGCCGTAAGAGCAATGTTAGAAAAGTGATGCTTCATTATATACGTCTTTCCTTGTCTGATTGGCAACGATGATCGAGGGCGCATGCGCAAAATTCAAATTTCATTCAGAATTCATTTTGGCGCATGCGCATAAATAAATTCTTGCCAATTGCACTCTTTTATTTTGACATCAGATAAGCTGTCCTTATTATCAATTTTCGTAGTTAATACATATATGCATGGATCACATCATCCTGGAATGTCCAATTAACAAAATACCAGACATGGACATATACATGCAGCGAATTGAGCAAAAACGTTATTCCAAGCCCGATGAACATAACGACTATTCTTACAAACATAAACAAGACAATCTTACAGATTCACGATTTCCTCTGATCTAAAAGTTGCAGCGTGTCAAGCTGAATATGTTGCAATTTTGCGGTAATCACTCCAAATTGCTTTGACTAGTGTCTTGATTCTATATTCGATCAGAGATAAGTTGACTACTTATCTCTGCTTCGATATACAAAATTATTCTATGACGAAACCGAACCAAGCCGAAGAGTATATATATACTTCTATGAAGAAACTATTCTTGAGTGTAACGCACCCAAGATAGCCTGCGATATTGGCAGAGGTAATGTCACTCAGTGATGATCTTCAAAAGTCTGGACGACCTCTGGTAGCTAAATTGTGAACCTACTTAGTGAGTAATCAATAATGGATAAGTGTGCGTTTTATCAATGAATCATCTTTATTTGATTAAATACTGTCTGTAAGTTCTTCGAGGAGGTGGTTTATTCATTTTTCAGTTTTTGATGGGATTTTCTCTCCTCGTTTCTAAAAAATAGAGTAGAAGTTATTAAAAATTATTGCAATATATTTGTAGTAAGGACAGATTTAGGATCTGTCCCAAAATGTCACTGCGCCCTAAATTAAACCTTTAGATACCTAAAAGAGAAATTCTCTATTGGTCAGTGACACCTCGTTTTTGAAAAAATTTGGAAATACAAATATATTCAATAATAATAAAACCTCTACTTATCTTGGTGGACGTTTCGGGAACGAATCTGCTCCCGTTCTCAACACAATTGAAATATTTTTCTTCGTAAACTTTCTTCGATGTTTCCGATTTTGACACTGAAAAGTGACAATTTGGCAGACGGAGGAATTCTGGTTACAAGGTGTTTTCATTAATTGATATCGAATTTTCCATTTTCATATTCAAGTTTCAGAAGTGGATGCCAAGTTCTATCTATATCAACTGAACAAGAAGCAATATTATTGTCTCCGTTCAGGAGAATGCAAGCAGACTCTTTGATTTTCCGTTTTTGGTTGTTCTCTTCTTTTCCTATGATCTTAACTTGACTTGTCAGTATATCTTCTCTTTATATTGTTCTTATGCTCTTTCATCCTTACTGATAGAGGCCTGCTGGTTTCACCGGTATAATATTTTCCACAAACACATGGTATACTGTATATACAATTTTTTGATGACTGTTTTTCATTTCTCGGTTTTGTATGAGTCAAAATCGATCTCATTGTATTTTCTGTCTTGAACACTGTTTTCACTCGAAACTTGTCACCAACACGTTTAATTTTTTCAGATATTCCGGGAATGTATGGGATTATTTTGGAATATTATGGAATTATTATTATTATGGAATATCTGAAAAAATTGAACGTGTTGGTGACAAGTTTCGAGTGAAAACAGTGTTCAAGACAGAAAATACAATGAGATCGATTTTGACTCATACAAAACCGAGAAATGAAAAACAGTCATCAAAAAATTGTATATACAGTATACCATGTGTTTGTGGAAAATATTATACCGGTGAAACCAGCAGGCCTCTATCAGTAAGGATGAAAGAGCATAAGAACAATATAAAGAGAAGATATACTGACAAGTCAAAATTAGCTGAGCATATCCTTACTGAGAATGGACAACATATGGCCGATTGGAGTAATATTAAGATCATAGGAAAAGAAGACAACAACCAAAAACGGAAAATCAAAGAGTCTGCTTGCATTCTCCTGAACGGAGACAATAATATTGCTTCTTGTTCAGTTGATATAGATAGAACTTGGCATCCACTTCTGAAACTTGAATATGAAAATGGAAAATTCGATATCAATTAATGAAAACACCTTGTAACCAGAATTCCTCCGTCTGCCAAATTGTCACTTTTCTTCAGTGTCAAAATCGGAAACATCGAAAAAAGTTTACGAAGAAAAATATTTCAATTGTGTTGAGAACGGGAGCAGATTCGTTCCCGAAACGTCCACCAAGATAAGTAGAGGTTTTATTATTATTAAATATATTTGTATTTCCAAATTTTTTCAAAAACAAGGTGTCACTGACCAATAGAGAATTTCTCTTTTAGGTATCTAAAGGTTTAATTTCAAGCGCAGTGACATTTTGGGACAGATCCTAAATCTGTCCTTACTACAAATATATTGCAATAATTTTTAATAACTTCTACTCTATTTTTTAGAAACGAGGAGAGAAAATCCCATCAAAAACTGAAAAATGAATCTTTATTTGAGCGTACATGTGCGATATCAGAGATTATTGGTGGATTAGGTTGTGTTCTCATTGTATTTGTAGATCTGTGTGTCGAGCGAACTTCAAAAGTAGGACTTTGAGCGAATAATTTTTGGTATCACATAAACTCGAAAGGTATTCACAGGAATGAAATTATGCGTTGGGTAGTTTCATAAACATATATAATTTCAGGGTTGAGATACTCAAAATAATAATGAGTGGAGAACCGAGTCAGAATACTGGCACAACTAGGAAGACATTGTATAACACTAACTGTTGTGTTTAAAACTGTTCTTCTAGGAAAAATAAATATAGGACATTTCCATGCGTTCCCAAGAAGGATGCTTCTTAAGTCCATGTCGAGGATGGGTATGGTATACTTGAGAAAGTTGATAGAAGAAAATGCTTTGTTGATCGGAAAACCTGTGACTCACTTCATTCGAGTTTGTTTCCTTCATTTTATTCATTTCATTAGACATTGCAAAGCGTTACATCACCTCACAATATGATAGTTCAACACACTATCAACAATTGTCCAAATTACACACGAAAATCCAAGATATCACTTGTTCAACGTTCCGAAACAACCTTTGTTTTATGGTCGAAGGAAACAACTAAAGCATACACACAATAACCACGCCGAATAGAGAGATTACTCACTATCCACCATATTTGTTTACGTCTCGTAGCGCCCTCTTCGGTAGTTGAAATCGCCAATAATCAAGTAGGCGGAAGCACAGAAGAGGGGTTACAACCACTGAACTCTATATATATATATTTCTGTGGTTACAACTGTTTCTAGTGGATGGGTGAAGAGCATGATACTTATAGCACAGAAGAGGGGTTCCTCTTTGCTTATAGTATCATGGGTGAAGAGAGTTGGAGCACAGAAAAGGGAGCACCAGTCTATTTACATCACGCGCGTGATTTTAGGTTAGAACCAGGTCACTTTTGGAAATGAAAACATTTCAATAAAATTAAAAAATCACCAAGTTATGGATTTATTCTTACTTATAGCCGTGGCAGCTATACTAATTATTGTATTAATAGTTTTATCAATATATTTAAAAAAGGACAAGAAAGTGAATGGTGAATTTCGTCCCATATGTTACTGGAATATTACTATAAACTTTTTTTATAGCACCAGAGAGAGTCAGAGCTGGGCCCAATCGAGTAAGAGATGGGGTACCTAGAAGGGCACAGATAGCCAGGAATAGAGGTGTACGTCTAAGAGCTAATGGTAAACTTCCCAAATGATTGATGAAGGAGAGCAATATGGTATACACCAATGTTTTTCATATGTTTATATATATTTTCCAGTGGTTCAGCAGGATATACAGGAATCTGAAGAAGAAGCTGAAGTTGATAAAGAAGAAGCAGATGCTCTGGACGCTAAACTTGGGGCTAAAAAGAGGGCAAAACTTGAAGCAAAGGCTGAACGTAAGGCAGCCAGGGAAGTTGAGGAACAACTTCGCTCAGAAAAGAAGAAACGAGCTGAGTTGGCTGAAGAAGAACGAAAAAAAACTGAAGAAAAAGAAAAATTGGAAGAAAAGAGACTTGAAGAAGAAGCTAAGAAAGCTAAAGAAGAACAAGAACAAAGAGAAAATGAAGAATACTTGAAGATGAAAGAAGCATTTTCTGTTGAAGAAGAAGGCTATGAAGATGGTGATGCTGGGGATGAACAAAATCTTCTGCAAGAATTTGTCAACTACATCAAGAACAACAAAGTGGTAGTTATAGAAGACTTGGCTGCAAGATTCAAGTTGAAAACTCAGTCAGCTATTGATCGTATTAAAGATCTTCAAAGGGATAATATTCTCACTGGGGTGATAGATGACAGGGGAAAATTCATTTATGTTGCAATGGAAGAGATGGAAGCAGTTATAAAGTTTCTCCAGCAGAGAGGAAGAGTGTCTATTGCTGATTTAGCAGAGAACAGTAATAAACTGATAAATTTGATCCCTATGACTGGAGCTGTAGTAGATTGAAAGATAATAAATTTTTAATATATATTTTGCATATATATTGCAGTTGTTCTGTTTCCATAAACATGGCCAATTTAACAGAAGTTAGTAGAAACAAAGTATTTAAGGAATAATTTGAAAAGGTTTTTGTGATAAACATCACATGGGACAGGCCAATTTACTTTGTGAATAATCAAAATATGGTAAAATTTATTCACAGTGTGTCATTTTCGAAACTGTTTTAGATAATGCAAAAAACAAATGTTTCTTCAGATTGGAAGGGAAGGCAGTTTAGTAGTAGCATTTGTTCCATCAGTGAGGTAGCTACCTAAACTCTTAAATTACAAAGGGGCAAGAGCTAAAGCCAATCAAAAGTTTTGAATTCAAACACTGTATGTATTTTGTAGGTATTGAATGTTCATATAAATTCTCACATGTAGAATGATAAAATGTTTATTTTTCATGAAAATCTATTTCCAGTGTTGAAATATAATTCATCATAAGGGATGAAGTAAAGAATTAGTCATAACTAAAATTGCCCAATTCAAGAAGAATCATCCATTGATTCTTCTGTGTCATCATCTTCTTCACTAGTTACATCAGGTTCATCAGCTTCTTCATCACATTTTGAACAATGGCATTCAAAGAGATAGTTGCTTACCAGTTCTTTCCTTCTAGAGTGCCTGGACCTACCCAGAATACACTCATCAAGGTAGCTAATGAAAATCTCTTCACCTGCCTCAATATCTTTGGTTGCCACCAAAGATAGCCTGGAAAATAATTCATAGCATCAAACAAGAACAAATATAAACGGTTTTGTCCCTGAGAGGTCTTCACAAAGATCTAGCATATGCTCCTTAGACCAAACTAGGGATGTGACAATTTGAAAACTTGATATTGATATCAGTTCTGGTATCAATACATATCGATATTATTCCTACATGATATTGATATTATTTCCTCATATCGTTATTTGATATATCAATATTTTTGCACTTCCCTACAACAACATTAACGATATATCTGCCATTTTTGCATTGTTCGTCGTTTTTCGAACCATTTCAAGCAAAAGAAGCTTTCTTAGACTTTGTTCATTATCTATAATTTTTTAATCATCATAGGGAATTGATGGTATTATTACAAGTAGAATGTTAAAAAATACGATAACCTCACAAGTGTTACCTCTCACAAGAAAATAATATTATACTGACTGTATAAAAATTACCCTTCTTGTTTTGGCCTGTTTTGGGTAGGCATGGAGTTTATTTTTCACATAGCGGTGCTATTTATTATCTGATTTTGAGAAACAGAGAAAGCAAATGAAATGAAATCAGATACTACAAGGTGGCACCAACAATTTCCTTTTCCAATTCAACTCTAACGACAGCGATTGTCAACTTTCTTTCAAATATGCTGACAGATGATATATGCTCATTTTTCTTCAAAACAAGTGGCCAAAATGATATTATCGATTTGAAAAAAAATATGATGCTTAAAACTAAGTTGAAACACATTTACACCACTATGCATGATATATCCAGAATGAATAAAAGGTGTCAGAATCTGTGAACACATATCCAGGACGATTTTTGAAAAGTTGACTATAGTTCCACAAATTCCACGAAACGTCAGAGGAAGAAATTATATATATATATATATATATATATATATATATATATATATTGAATAATAATAATAATTAAAGTTGCAATGAAGAAGTAATTTCATTTTTTTTCTATGTCTAATATGTGTGTATTCTACACAATCAAGGAATACATAACTGCCCCACTGTCCATGCCAAATAAACTGTCACTTGCCAGCTAATTTTAATGTTGGATTTTACTTGTTTTATATTTATAACATGTGTTAGTTATCAATATTCCTATTGTGGCCTGGTTTGATCATTATTTGTATTTTAATGCATTTTAAGCTATATATGTACCTTGAGCTATCTCATAGCCATTAGTCTGACATGTATATATATGTACAGATAGGTATAATATTGATGTTAGTGACGTATCTTATTTGTATTCTGAATACACCTAAAAGACAAATAAACTATCTATCTACCTGAGATAATAATGCTAAAAAAATTAAATCAAAAAAGTGAATTTTTGAAAAATTAACAGAAAAATTATAAACAACAAAGCTGGTAGAACAGTTCTCGGAAAGCACAACTTTTTTCCGATTCAACTGAATTTGTATTTTCCAGCGATTCCGAAATCCCCATACTGACCATCCTTATCTTGGGAACACTGTACCCTCCATGGACTGTGATTTGATATATTATTCAAAATCCTTGTCTTAGTTTATTAAACATATTTATATGAATATTTGACGAGTGTAAACAGGGTTAGCACTATTTCTTCCTAGTAAAGTGCCGGGATGGACTTGACAGATATTACATTAAATCCAACCAGACACTCTTATCTTCTATAGGATCAAAATCTAATGGTACTCAATAAAAATACTATTAATAATTTTCATTAAAATAGTATGAATCATAACTGATCAATTGTAGGGAGCAAATTTCAATAATTCATTATTAGATAGAACTGCTCGACTCGAGCAGAACATGAGACAATAAAGTAGACTTGTAAGGGCAATCATAGTGTACTCAGAAAAAGACATTTTTCTCCCATTCAAACAATTTTTCTCTTCAGACATGGCAATAGTGAGAAACAAAAAAGTGCTAACCTTGTATATTAATGAGCAGGAAAATTTTGGATATTGCCTACAAGAAAATATTATCGGATGCCTCAGGTTTTAAAAACTTCATTAACAAATGACACTAAATTGAGTTGCAATAAAATAACTAAAATGAGTTGCAATAGATATGATGTATGGATAAATATATGAGTATTCATTTATAAAATAAAACTCATCCTTGGCTTCAGATCATCTATGCATTCATGTTTTAGAATCCTAAATTTATTGATCACAAAATATGAGCTAAAATAGGTAAATATTTACCTATGATTATTATGTTCAAATCTTGGTTCTGCGTTAGGACTGCAACTATGATTACAAGCACTTTGTAGAGCATAGAGTGCAACCCCTTCATTGTTCAGAAACTCTCCCACATTGGAATCCATCTGTATATAGAGATTGTCTATTAAAGAATCCAAATTTTCTCTTTCATTCTGGGACAGAGGTAATGAGTTAATATTTTTGACCCACTGACTTATGGCACTAGTGCCCAATCCTTGTCCATTTGTACCTTGAAAAGATCTGACATTGTACAAATTATAAAGTAGATGAGAATCTTTGGATTGATTGAAAAAAAATATTTGACATTTTTCATTACCTATCAGTGCCAAAAGACTCTGGAAACCCTCAAAAGTCAAAAATTGTTCTAGGCCTTCTTGTGGAAGTGCAGCAACCAGCAAATCATGAAGCAATGATAGCTGTCCTGCAAATTTTTCACCTAGAAGTTTATGTGCTAAATCTGCATCTTCATTAACAGTGTGATGGCAGAATTGTAAAGTTTGTGCAATAGCAGCTTCCTTATTTGATGCCTGAAGAATTCTAGCTAGCAATCTAACTATTAGAAAAATTGTACTAGTCTCGGGAGGATAATGAACTTGCCTGAAATCAAACCATCTAATGTCTGTTGTCTCATAAGTGATAGATCAAACAAAGTGAATATTTTCATGTAGATCAGTTATTCCATATTTTAACATACCTAGCCTCTTCCCTCATTGTACATGCTCAATTGCTGTGTTTGCATTTTCTTAAGTAGGTACTAGTGGTACTTTCATAGAGATTATTTTATTTTTTTGAATCACTGAGCTTCACTAAATGGGGCCAATTGAAGTGTTGAACATTGTCAAAACATCAAAATAGTTGCCCACTTCATGTGGATTCAATACCCCAAGAACATTTCTTTTTCAAGACATGAGGTATATTGAAAAAAAAATATGAAATAACTTTTGAACCATCAACTGATGGCCTGGCCAATCACACTAAATTGTTTGACCCAAAAAGCCCTATACAGGGTGTTCCGATGATCATGTTACAAACTCCTAGGGTAGATAAAACACACGAAAATAAGAAAAAAAGTTCATGTGAACATGGGTCCGGAAACGCTTCTTCAGGGAGAGGGCCCTTCGAAGATGACATTCAAAAACTACTTTTTCGTTTTATAGCTTCCGTACTACTGCAGCTATTGCAACCAATTTTGGGACATGAAATCTAGTTTGTAGGTTCATCAGTTTGAGCCTTCCGGATTTTGTCACCTTCAACCAGGGGCGTACAAACTAGGGGGGTATTTGGGTAAATTTGACCCTACTCCTCTTAGGCTTTAATTTCTTACCATTAATTTATTATTGATTGGACTTAGCCATTTTCGGAGGAAACGGTGACAGATAGCGATTTTTACAAGAGTACCTTTTTAATGTAAAAGGCATTGGAGAATCATAATCAGATATAAAAATGGTAAGAAATTGAAGCCTAAGAGGAGTAGGGTCAAATTTACCCAAATACCCCCCTGGTGTGTACGCCCCTGGTTAAAGGTGACAAAATCCGGAAGGCTCAAATTGATGAACCTACGAACTAGATTTCATGTTCCAAAATTGGTTGCGATAGCTGCAGTAGTACCAAAGCTATAAAACGAAAAGTAGTTTTTGAAGGTCATCTTCGAAGGGCCCTAGCTCCCTGAAG
Source organism: Gastrophysa polygoni (assembly GCA_963576655.1). Lineage (NCBI taxonomy): Eukaryota > Metazoa > Arthropoda > Insecta > Coleoptera > Chrysomelidae > Gastrophysa > Gastrophysa polygoni. The sequence continues at coordinate 12,609,820 of OY755083.1, read as the reverse complement.
AAGCGTTTCCGGACCCATGTTCACATGAACTTTTTTTCTTATTTTCGTGTGTTTTATCTACCCTAGAAGTTTGTAACATGATCAACGGAACACCCTGTATATAAAATATTTATTTAAATAACCTACTTCCATGCTTCATTCAACTGTTTTAATGGATGGAAAACTTTATCATCTGATGTTTGCATACATAATATTTGGTGATACTGATTGTATGCTAGATCTTTACATTCTGCAGAACAATACTGTAACCCACAACTTGGACACATTGAAAATCTACTCTTATCTGTTGAACAGCTCTCTGGGTAGGGCAATTCAACCACATGGCCTGTTAATCTGGTGGCATTTTCTTGTGCCGTTTCTAGAGGCCTAAAGTGATTAATAATGAGCGGAAACATTTATTCACCAATATAATATTTACCTCAAACAATGATCACAAGCTAAATATTGATAAGCAGCATTCCAAGAAAACTGGCAAGATACAATAGGATCTTCTTCAAGTATAGTTGTGTTGCAAGAAATTCTAGTTTTCGCAAATAAACCACGTCCCTAAAATTAGGGGAATTTCAATGAGGTTACGGTGGACAAAAAATAACATTACTTTCGCAGGATCTGAGTAACCAACTTCAAAATTCATATTTTCACTAGAATAACAGGCGAGGTATGCGAATCAAAGACACACATCACACAAATAATATTCTACCAAAGAGGACCCCTCTTCTGTGGTTATAGTATCATGATATTGATGTAATAAGTTTATTACATCAATATCATGATATTCTACCACAGAAGAGCCTCTTTGACTCTACGGTCAAAGATATGATATATATATATATATATATATATATATATATATATATATATATATATATATATATATGATATTACATCATGATAATAGTATCATGATATTACATATTCTCTACTAGATTGAGCTCAAAGAGAGAAAAATTGAAACCATAGATATATCCGTTGATTGATATATTGATAATATATCAATCAACGATATATCTATGATTGAAACGGCCATAAGAAAGAGATGTAGCGATCGAAAATCTTAGATGAGGCAGAGATAAGTTAACCACTTACCTCTGGATCAGGGAGATAAGGCCGCACCGAGTATAGATGGCGATACGTTCGTCGATCTTGTAAGTCAAATTCGTTTTTACTGACCTATATACTTAGGTTATAGGTCAGTGACAATAACGAATATCCAGAGCCGGCCTAACAGGCGTGCAAGACGTGAGCCCGCGCAGGGCGCATTTTCCGAGCTAAAGCCTATAATAGTAGGGAAGTATCTATAAGCAGCAATAAAGTAGGTTAAGGTATCTATAAGTAGCAAAAAGCAGTAGCCCTAAGAATTATGCTAACTCCCTGTCTCAGTTGTGACAGGAGAAAATCATCAAAAACTATTTGAGGTCTTCAATGTCTTAAGAAAGATTGGTAGAGCTCGTCTCATGATATCTTTAAAAATTCCTAATCTTGAAGAAATTAATATAGATGGAATTATATCTGAGTTTGCTAACAAAATATCCAGAAAAGTACATTTTTCACAGTCTCAGTTTGAGCACGTCTAAATGTGGGTCTGTACTTTTGCAGATTTGAAAACTGTAGATCTTTATTTCAGTTATTGCTACACACTAGTGTTTTGAGGTGAAATAAACAACAAATAAACATAAACTTTTTTCCGTATACGAACATGTATGTTTTTTTTGTAATGAACTAGTTTCAAAACTTCGTAGGTCTATTTTTTTCACACCTATAACATCAAATTATTTATTTCACCAATAATGAACTAACTTCTCAGTTTCAATGAAATCAAAACTTAAATGAAAAAGAAATCATCAGCAAACGTGTTATTTTAGAACTCCGACATAAATTAAAAAATCATGCACATACAATTATATATAATTTCTATGGTCGCCTCTGTGGTCTGTAGCCATATCCCACGGTTTATGGAAAGAACAGCCACAGAAGAGTTCTCCTCTTTGGAACAGCTGTCGCATTCATGTCATCATGTCGCATTGCACGGCGTGTGGTTGTACTCATGCAACCTTACTCATGGACCTTGCGGGTAGACTTCATAAAAACTGAATATTCGGAGCATGTGCCTATGAATGACATATATGTTTATGCCTGGAGCTACTATGCGACAACCGTGGTTTCTACAAACCGTGACCGTGGCTTTTGCTGTGGTATATGTGAACCAACCAAGGTATGTGGCAGAACTTATATCTCTTATAACAAAAAATCCCCAGATCTGTCATACGTCATAAAATGTCACTAAAATATCAGTCATTGAAAATATTGAAATAAGAATTTATCACACGATAATTATTGTTGCTAGATAGTAGATAGGGTAGATGGTGCTATAAAAGCGTATTCAATATTATTTCCACAGTGATCATCTCAAGGTAAGATCTTTACATTTATATCGCTGCAATCTGATGAGCTCATAATGGGATATTCGTGTGAAGCTGAATATTCTTCCATTCTTTGTATCTGACAGCATGACAAATAATTATAGAATTCTCTGAATTCTAGCGGGGTTGGCCACTATACTAGTCCGTTGATTCATTTCGATTATTGAGTCCTAATACGTTTGTTATGAACAGATGTAGTACTTACTGTATACTCATCTTTTCAGATGTCTGGACACAAACACCGATATAAGAACACTGCACTGGACAGCGTGGAGCTCCGCAGGCGACGAGAAGAAGAAGGTGTACAGCTCAGGAAAGCTAAGCGAGATCAACAACTCAACAAAAGACGAAATGTTAATGTTAGTCAGTTGCTACCAGATGAAGATCCATTGCAAGTAAATACTGAATATTATTACTGTATTAAATTTTTGTAATATAATGGATATATGTATGTCACAGGTAGAAAGTGATATGTCATCACCTGTCACTCCAGGTGTAACCCCTGATATGGTTCAAGATCTGTATAGCTCTGATCCAGAGCTACAACTTGCAGCTACACAGAAATTTAGGAAACTACTCAGCAGAGAACCAAATCCGCCTATAGATGAAGTTATTCAGACTGGAATAGTACCAAGATTTGTAGAATTCTTACAAAATGTAGTTAACTGTACTCTACAGGTGAGAATAGTAGAAGGTTTGACAAAATATACCCCTGCTCAGATGAATTATATTGATTAATTTTTTCAGTTTGAGGCAGCTTGGGCTTTGACAAATATTGCATCTGGTACCTCTCAACAGACTAGAATGGTTATTGAAGCAGGAGCTGTACCTATATTCATAGCTCTACTACAAAGTTCATATGAAGATGTTCAGGTATGTATTCAGGCAACTTTAAATATCAATGCATGATAAGACATCAAGACTATCCGTATATGTGTATTTTCCAGGAACAAGCAGTATGGGCTCTGGGAAACATAGCAGGAGATTCTCCTGAATGCAGAGATCATGTTCTGGATTCTGGTATACTAGTACCACTATTGCAGTAAGTATTTGTTGTCACAAGTAATTTTTTTTATGTAAATTTTCATATAAAAAATCAAGAAGTAATCAAATATTCATATTCATTAAGAACCTTCATTTTCCAAAATGTTACAGATTGAAATTCAATAGAATAAGGCAACATAAATACATATAAGAATGACATACACAATATAAATGAAAACATATATTCATAAATGAATATAATATAAATAAATAGATAAAGAGATATCACAAATGTATAAATGATAAGCCAAAGGCTGTGCCGGGAATGGCTAGTATTGGTCAAGACTGCCTATTATCTTGGCATTTTGTCAAATTAGGTCAATAAACCATCTCCTTTATGTAATTGATATGAGGGAGTTGCTCGGTATGGATGAAGGGATGTCTCAATAAAACAATTATGAATATCCACTACACTCATAATATTTGTTCTATTTCATTACTACCTCCATGGAATAAAACACAATACCTGAATCAGGATCCAGATTTGACATGATAATACATATAAATCAACATAATATTTTGAAAGTCACCAAATTTTTTACTTAACTCAATACATAGTGCTCAATTTAACTAACTCTCAATGTGCATACCTAAAAATTTGAATCATAGTTCACTTGCATTGCTTGATATCTAGAAGACCTAGAACATTTTTGTTAACTTCATTCGATTCAAATTCATTGGAAATATTCACTTGACAAGTTTTATTGGAAAAGTGTCAATACTAGGGATAAAATGAAGAAGTGCAATTTTTTGTCTTCCACTTTAAAGTATTTTGTTCTTACTCCACTGTTCCCACTGATTGAGAATAATTTATTGATATTCATTCTAATTGCTCTTGGATTTCACTCAAGTTTCTGTTTACTTATCACTTGAGGAGGAGTATCTCTTTCCACAAAAAAATTGTCAGGATTAACAATCATGTTTCTTCTGGTATAAGTGGTTTGGATTCCTGTAGGAAGTGTAGACCTCTGGCTCAATATTATCTTCAAATTATCTAAACTCTAAATCTAAAATCATCCGCATCAAATTTTCCATTATTATTTATCATCTTCCAGATTATTGAGCAAGTCAAATCGTCTGACAATGATCAGAAATGCAGTTTGGGCTCTGTCCAACTTATGCAGAGGCAAGAATCCGCCGCCTGATTTTTCTAAAGTATCTCCATCTTTGCCGATACTGTCTAGGCTCCTGTTCCACACAGATCCAGACATCCTAGCGGATACCTGCTGGTCATTGAGCTATCTATCAGATGGGCCGAATGAAAAAATACAAGTGAGAATTGATATTTATTATCAGAGTTTATACATCTTCATTTCATATTTCATGAGTTTCTATTTGCTTTGTCTCATTAGTTCATTGAAGACATTATCATTGTACTCAAATCTGTAGAAGTTTAAGAGATTTGATCTCTTAAAATAGAAAGATGTTGAGTGATAATATTCATAGTAGATAGTATTTAGTGGCACAAATGATTATTCACATAGTGAACAGAAAAAGTGTTCAATATTTAACCAGCCAGTTTTATGACCAGAAAGAATTCTTGAAAATAGTGAAATCTGAATATCTCTGAAATATGAAATAGTATGTATTGAATTATTTATTCATGATAAAACAGATCAGGAGTTATCATGAAATCTGCGCCTCAAATAAAGTACAAACTGATAATTTTTAACCACAAAATATCGAATGCTTCACCTACAGTAGTTGTGAACAATCATGTAGTTAGAACTATTTCAATGGTGTGCACTCAGACCACAAATTGACTTTCGAGTAGGCTGTTGTAAGCTGAATGAAGAATAAGGGTATTACTAGAGCAAAACATTTTCAAGCCTAACCTATAAAAACAAGCGAATAACAGCACACATAAAGGCATTTGCCGCCGAATTCTCGAGGATGCTCATACAAATATGAACACTAGGAAGTCTGCACTAAAAAAAATTGGAAGTAGCAGAAAGGTCGAAGCCATTACTAAAATCCAACACCCTCAAAATCTCCTTCACAATCCACCAAATTGAAATTTTTATCAGCTAACCAGCTGAGAGACTAAAAAAGCTATCCTTGAATTGTGCCAAAAATGAGTCAAATCTCCAAATTATCTGATCCCAGTGTTCACACACAGACCCAACAGTGAAGCAAAGAAGATGCCAGATAATTGATTGACAACCTTTTTTTAATTTATAATTTTTATCTCTTTCAATTTCTCACAACCAGTAGTTTTCTTTTTCAAATAAAAATGATGAAATGATAATGATAATTATAATAATGAGTTCATTCAGAATATTCACAGAATATAAATTGAACTATAAATTTCTAATGAATATTTCTGATGCTTGTAATACTCTTACTCTGGAAATGATGAGCGCTTCCTGTACTCTCGCTCTGATTCATCGACTTGATGCATGTGTGGCAAGTGTTGGCCAACATTTTGAACAATTTCTGTAGTATAATGTTTTATTCCATATACAGATGAGTAAATTAATTTCATTTGTATTTTTATTTGCCATAATTGTGCATGCCATTCTAGCTACCTTAATACATCATTGAATGAGAGATGAAAGGGACTGTAAGTTGAACCAAAACAAACATGGGAGTGCAATTTGAAAAACAAAAGTTAGCGGTGGTTTCTCGAGTTTTGTTTGCCAAGGGGTGGATTTTCCTATGCTGCATGAAGAGCTCTGGGACACCCGGACATATATATCATCATTATCAATTTTATATACAATATACAGGATGGGGCAATAGTCCGTCGGAGCTCGATTGCTCGAGTACTATGATAGCTAGTCACATGATTCAAAAACGAATGTGAATGAGATAACAAGGTCCACAACTAGAAATTATTGCCATATATTCAGGGTGCACCAAAAATATAAATATTTTTTGGCCATGTGATGTAAAATTGAAACATGAACATCTTTTGTATCGACATCCATATTGATATTCATTACCTTCTTTTAACTATTGACATTTGAAAATTATGGGCTGGCTATTTTGATTGATACACATTCTTATCTGTCATCAAAACATCCAATAAATAATTCAATGAATCAGTTCCTTCATTTTGGAAATTGATACCAGAATCAAATTACCCTGCATATATGGCAATGATTTCTAGTTATGGACCTTGTTATCTCATCCACATTCATTTTTGAATCATGTGTGCAATCTACCTCACAATTCAGATATTGCAAGCTTTTATTGAATATTGATTGAATATACAAAAATATCGAGTCTAATATCCTGTTTTTGATTTTTGTACATAACAATAACGATGTTATATAATAATAAAGTTTTATATATATCTCTTTGTAATATAGGCTGAAGGACCTCGGTCTGTAGCCTATTGGGTAGCTAATGAAGCAAGTATATTATTATTATTATTACAGCGCCTCAAATTTATTCTTTCAGGCAGTAGTCGATGCCGGCGTTTGCAGACGGCTGGTGGAACTCTTAATGGCCCAGCAACCGAACGTCGTTTCAGCAGCCTTACGGGCAGTCGGTAATATCGTGACAGGGGATGATGTCCAGACGCAAGTGATACTGAACTGTTCTGCCTTGCCTTGCCTACAACACTTGCTGTCTTCACCCAAGGAAGCTGTCAAAAAGGAGGCATGCTGGACTATCAGTAACATCACTGCTGGAAATCGGCAGCAGATACAGGTATTCATATGTTTGCCTCTTTTATCAGAAATAGACATAATCATGAGAAATCATGAAATAAGAAGAAGACTATCTTATTTGCATTTGTTGAGATGACAGATACAGAAAATACTATAGTAATATTGATTATTCTCTTAGTAATTCTGGAGATTTCCGGAACAAATAATAATTTCGGTTTTATTTCATCTAGCATTGTTCAAGATAACAAGAATCAAACCAAAACTGAACATTACCACTGTTTACTAACTACACGGATGCTTTCAGATATGCCATCCGACGATTCATCTTTCGGCCGCTAGCGTCGAGTTTATTTTTTATGGGCACCATATTATTTTTTTTCACAGGAAAATAATTGTTTTTATTCTGATTCAATTGATCTATGAGATGATTTTTGTCAAACGAGATTAGTCCACACAGCTTTCAAATGAGAATGCCTATATTTGAATGAGATATGTTGAAATATGACAAAAGAGTAGTATGAAAACAGTACAAATATATTTTGAATTATTCCTTCGAAATTTGTAAATTCTGACATAAATATCTATCCTGAGACATCCAAACTTAAATCGGCCGCCTATGTGGATATTAGTAGATAGATCTTCAATTGAAATAGGAAACCTAACATTGGTTCAAAAATCTAAAAAGATAACAAAATATATTCACTTGATCTTGGTAAATTTACTTATTTTTGGATATTTACTCATTCTTAAATATTGATATTCATGGAAATGATTTTTGATACTATTGGAGTTGAAATATTCTCATTTCAACAACTTACAATACTATATATTTACTTATCATATAATCTACTGATCTAAATAATAATCATATGAAATAAAGATATCTAAGATATTTTTGCCACTGGGGCCATAAACAAATCCATTAACGGATTCATTCTTAAAATTTTAAAATTCAATGCAACAATTAGGCACACCAAAAACCAACAACAAAACAGAATAGAATATATAATATCTTTTCACCTATGAAAATATTACAAAACATGTTCAACTGGTGTTACAAAAATGTCCTACTTCATTGGACTGGTCATACAAATAGAGAAAAACAAACATAAAAATAAACAATCAGAATTACATTCAACATATCAAAATTCATGTACAGGGTTTTCCCGTATTTTTTTGCACTCCACCTACATGGGTTATTAGGAAAGTCATCAGGAAATAGTGGCTGGAAAAGTTATATATTTTGTCCTGAATCATTAGAATTTCTTCAAATTATTTCTGCAAATGTCATATTTTTAAATATTGTCAATTTTTTTAAATGGAAAACCCTAAATATTATCTCATATCTGAAAAGAGTTATTACATCCGTTGATACATATTTAAAAAAATGTAAATTAATGTGCACTAAGACATAGTAAGCCATGCTCAAAAGGCAATGGGAATGACAGGCCTGTCGCCATTTTTGTCATTTCCATGATGAATGTTTAATTTTTCAGCTTTTGATGGGATTTTCTCTCCTCGTTTCTAAAAAATAGAGTAGAAGTTATTAAAAATTATTGCAATATATTTGTAGTAAGGACAGATTTAGGATCTGTCCCAAAATGTCACTGCGCTTGAAATTGAACCTTTAGATACCTAAAAGAGAAATTCTCTATTGGTCAGTGACACTTCGAATTTCTAATTTGACTGCCATTTTCAATGAAGAAAAAGTGACTTTGTTGAAGTGACATCACTTACAAATAAATATTACAAGGTGTTTTCATTAATTGATATCGAATTTTCCATTTTCATATTCAAGTTTCAGAAGTGGATGCCAAGTTCTATCTATATCAACTGAACAAGAAGCAATATTATTGTCTCCGTTCAGGAGAATGCAAGCAGACTCTTTGATTTTCCGTTTTTGGTTGTTGTCTTCTTTTCCTATGATCTTAATATTACTCCAATCGGCCATATGTTGTCCATTCTCAGTAAGGATATGCTCAGCTAATTTTGACTTGTCAGTATATCTTCTCTTTATATTGTTCTTATGCTCTTTCATCCTTACTGATAGAGGCCTGCTGGTTTCACCGGTATAAGAGAAAGAATAAATTTCCACAAATACAACAAGGTAAAAACAAGAAATATCATCTCACAGTTAGAACAAACTTTATACAACGTTTTACACGAAGATGATTCAACACATATATTCATTTCTGTGAACAACTCATACAAAAAAGAGAATGACAAGAACAAATTGATACACATAGGAAAATTCAATAAACTCATTGAAGAAAGGAATTTAAAAAAAAAATTGAGATTAGAACATCGTGAACAAAATTTCATGAATAGAACTGTTATAAACCTATCCTCAAGAACATTAACAGATTCTGAAAAATTAATACTGTCAAAAGGTATGAATTTTTCAATCACTCCGAATCATATTCCAAAATTAGATTTGATAACAGCTATTGAACAAACTGCACAAAGACTTCCTGATGAATTTTCTAATGAATATAGAATCAGAAATAAAATAATTATTGAGAAAAAACATGAAATAACACCAAACATCACAAGAGAAGAGAAAAACACACTTAATAATCTTAAACATGATGATACAATCAAAATACTTCCAGCTGATAAAGGCAACGCTACAGTCATTATGAACAAAAATGAATATAATGATAAAATAATACAAATTATAAATGAAGGCAATTACACAAAATTGAATAGAGATCCAACAGCAAACATAGAGAGAAAGATACGAAACATAATGAAAAAACACGAAAATGAACTTACACTAACAGATAGGAAACATATATCCAGATACCATAGCAAACCCCCACATTTTTATGGACTTCCAAAAATACATAAACCAAACAATCCATTAAGACCAATCGTGAGTTCGATAGGATCTCCTTGTCAAAATTTATCACGATTTCTTTTAGATATAATAAAACCTTTATCAGGAAATAGTGAAAGTTTCATTAGAAATACTGCTCATTTCTTGGAGAAACTAAATAACATCCATTTCGATACAGATGATATTTTAGTAAGTTTCGATGTAGTGAGTTTATTTACTAATGTTCCTATAGAAAAAACTTTACAAATAGTGAAAAAGAAACTGGAAGATGATGAAAAACTCATCGAAAGAACTAAGCTGAGTGTAGAAGGCATTTTAGAATTTTTGGAACTATGTCTCAAAACAACTTACTTTCAATTAGATCATGATTTTTATCAACAAAATTTTGGTATGGCCATGGGTTCACCATTATCTCCTATTCTAAGTAATATATTCATGGAAGATTTTGAAGAGAATATTGTGGAAAAATTCAGTAAACAACCAAAGACTTGGTGGAGATATGTGGATGATATTTTCATTATTTGGCCACATAACCGTATGGAACTAGATAATTTTCTAAATTATATAAATAATATCGAACCAACAATCAAATTCACTTTAGAAATCGAATGTAATAATCAATTACCATTCTTAGATGTCCTCATTAAAAAATCAGATAACAATTTGATAACAAGTGTATATCGTAAAAATACACACACCGACAGATACCTCAATTTTCAATCGAATCATCATACAAGTATAAAGAAAGGAATACTCAAATCACTTCATGATAGAGCCAAATCCATATCATCGAACCACCAAATTTTCAATGCCGAAATGAACCATATAAAAGATGTTCTACAACTCAACACTTATCCGAAACATTTCATTGACAAAACAATACACCAAATTGAGAACAGACAGAATATACAACAAACACAAAGACAACCAACACTGATAACAAATGTAATCCCATACATTCCCGGAATATCTGAAAAAATTAAACGTGTTGGTGACAAGTTTCGAGTGAAAACAGTGTTCAAGACAGAAAATACAATGAGATCGATTTTGACTCATACAAAACCGAAAAATGAAAAACAGTCATCAAAAAATTGTATATACAGTATACCATGTGTTTGTGGAAAATATTATACCGGTGAAACCAGCAGGCCTCTATCAGTAAGGATGAAAGAGCATAAGAACAATATAAAGAGAAGATATACTGACAAGCCAAAATTAGCTGAGCATATCCTTACTGAGAATGGACAACATATGGCCGATTGGAGTAATATTAAGATCATAGGAAAAGAAGACAACAACCAAAAACGGAAAATCAAAGAGTCTGCTTGCATTCTCCTGAACGGAGACAATAATATTGCTTCTTGTTCAGTTGATATAGATAGAACTTGGCATCCACTTCTGAAACTTGAATATGAAAATGGAAAATTCAATATCAATTAATGAAAACACCTTGTAACCAGAATTCCTCCGTCTGCCAAATTGTCACTTTTCAGTGTCAAAATCGGAAACATCGAAAAAAGTTTACGAAGAAAAATATTTCAATTGTGTTGAGAACGGGAGCAGATTCGTTCCCGAAACGTCCACCAAGATAAGTAGAGGTTTTATTATTATTAAATATATTTGTATTTCCAAATTTTTTCAAAAACAAGGTGTCACTGACCAATAGAGAATTTCTCTTTTAGGTATCTAAAGGTTTAATTTCAAGCGCAGTGACATTTTGGGACAGATCCTAAATCTGTCCTTACTACAAATATATTGCAATAATTTTTAATAACTTCTACTCTATTTTTTAGAAACGAGGAGAGAAAATCCAATCAAAAGCTGAAAAATGAATGTACCACCTCCTCGAAGAACTTACAGACAGTATGAATGTTCAAGTTTTCATGGATTTAAAATTCCATAATTCCAAGTCCATGGGAACTAACATTGTTATATTTCGAAAATGGAGGAATGAAATAAACCATAGGTATATATTTTTGAAATCAAGATATGGGATAATATACAGGGTGTTCCTGACAAAATGGCATTTGCCGAAATAATCTTTAATAATTTTGAAGAGAACCTAATGATTCAGAAAAAAATATATAACAATTCTAGCCACAATTCTACATGGAAATTGATACTTTCCAATTCAGTAAAACTTTTCTACAGAATAAAATCATTTCAGAAATTCATGTGAAATTAGTGGTCTTAAAGGGAGATACCTCTATACATGGGAGTTTTAATACAGTTGTAATAAAATAAAAAATATTGTAAATAATGAATTATTATAAAATATTACTGATATGACAGAGGGCAGGTCATGTGTGCTCGGTGCTCAGGTATTCATCCACTGAGTAAAAATTATGTTCAATGAGGTATATTTTCATTGTGTTTTTGAAGTCTTTGAAACTGAAACTTTTCATTTCATCTGGTAAAATATTGTAAAGGTTATAGTTGAAAGAGTTCTTTTTTGAATGGTTTAATCAATAGGCAGGGTTTCTGATGAGCTTTGGATTTCTTGTATTATGTTGGTGAATATCACCCTGGGTTATGAGATATTTGCTCTGTTTATGTATTTCTTGAAGTGCATTGTATATAAATAGAGTGGGTAGTGACATTATACCAAATTTATATATATATCTCTTTATTTACCTCAAAAAACTAATTCATTTACAGTAAATAATTTTTATAATTCAGTATTACAATAAGCAAATGAATATTTCACAAACTAAATACTTATAACTAATTAATTCAGAGTACATAATATTAAAAATACAATATCACAAAATCAAATAGCACATATTACAAACTAGGAACTTAGGTACATACAAAAATAATAAATAAAACACTTATGTAGCCAGAAAATAATCCTTCAGTCACTGGCTAAGGTATGGTGAACACCTCCTCAAATAATTAATTTTATATGCTATCGTTTTAATTACCTGGTTAGCATGTTCTTTAAAATGTAATTGACATTTTAATGCCAAGATAAACAAATTTATCAACCCTTTCTATTTCATTGTTCCCTATCCTTATAATCAATTTTATATTGTTATCCAACTCATACTTTTTACTATTCCCCAACAGCATCCACTTTGTTTTACTTACATTAACCTTCAATAAATTTGCACAGCAATACTTATAAACCTCATCCAAGGTGTTATTTATGACATCCATACCGTCTTGTAAATTATCGCAATCAAAATCTACAAGGCCATCATCGGCAAATAGACGTAACTTACATTTACCTGCAGTGTTAACTATATCGTTGATATATATTAAAAAAAGCAATGGTCCCAAAACACTGCCTTGGGGAACACCAACATTGTTTCCTATTTTTTCAGAGTATATATGGTTCAGTTTTAGTTCTTGTTGCCTATTTGTTAGATAATCAATTATCCAATTCAGTGCCGTCTCATCTATCCCAACACCCTTAATTTTACTCACAAGTCTCCCTCTATCTATTGTCTCAAAAGCTCTTTGCATGTCCAGAAATACTGCAATAGTGATGAAATTGTTTTCTATGTTGTTTTTCCAATCGAATAATACACCTTGTAAAGCAGTTTCACAGCTGTGCTTGCTTCTAAACCCAGATTGATATTCACAGAACAAACTATTTCCTTCCAAATAATTAACCAATTGCTCATAAATAGCTTTTTCCAATATTTTGGCTGTAGCGCTTATCATATTAATTGGCCTCAAATGTATTGCTTTATTGCTATTTGGTATCTTAGGTATAGGAATAATGGTGGCTAATTTCATTTCTTTGGGGACCTTCCCTTGCTCCATAGAACCGTTGATTAAATTTAGTAAAGGATTAGAAATTGAATCAAAACACAATTTGAAAAGCTCAACATTAATGTCATCAGGACTACCTTTATTTTTTAATGAGTTTACAGTCTCCCTTAGTTCTTCAGTTGTGATAAAATTAAAATTATTTAATTTGTTATTTTTAACCATATCAATTATTGGATACTCAGTGGAAAGAGTTTTATCAATTTGATCTCTGATTTCATTAATACTTTTGATATAAAATAAATTTAAGTAGTTTGGTAACAAATTTATGTCAGATATCACTTCCCATCCCCCATATCAATTGAATTTAACTTATTATCTAATGTGTTATCCGGGATGAACTCTTTCAACGTTTTCCACATCTCAATTGGATTATGTTCATTACAATCGATTTTCTTTTCTAAATATTTTCTTTTCTCTTCTCTTATTGTTTGATGAATGATGGCTGACAGTGTTCCCTGAATCCCACATTGGTCATAATTCTAATAGCACTTTTTTGAAGTCGGAAGATTTTTATTGCTGAGCTTGAGTTACCACAAAGAAGAACACCATAGTTTATCTGCGAGTTTAACAATCCAAAGTATACTGTTTTCAAGGTGACTATGTTACTTATGGGTTTTAGTTGGCGTATCAGAAAAATTGCACTCGATAGTTTTTTACTCAGTGTGTTGATTTGCTCATTGCAGTTCAGATTTCCGTCGAGGGTTATTCCCCTATGTGATATCAGAAGATCGCAGATTAACGAAAAATAATAAGAAACATGGTTTCATTGCAAATAATGGGCCGGCCTCTTTGTGGATTGATATTGTCTTCCAAAAATCCGTTAGTATTACCATACCGGTATATTGTACTTACCTGTGAACTAATGTTGTCAATGTTGTATTTCTGAACATTTCCCGTCGAGATGAACTGACCCGAAATGAAATAATTCATAGTTGATATCTTGATCAAAAATGTGTGCACAGGGCATCATCATCGATGATAATGAATGATATAATAGAAACCCAGTCATATCACGTATCATGTACGCATACTTGATGCCGATGGTGACGATTACGGTAAATTTTCCAGGCAGTTATCGATGCAAACATTTTTCCGGTTCTTATCGAAATTTTGGGCAAAGCAGAGTTCAAGACACGTAAAGAAGCTGCATGGGCCATCACGAATGCTACTAGCGGGGGTACCCCTGAACAAATTCGTTACCTCGTCAGTCAAAATTGCATCGGACCTCTTTGTGATCTTTTGACCGTAATGGATGCTAAGATAGTACAGGTAAATTGTGTTTCCATGAAAATCTGATGATTCCAAGCTTTCCTTCTATTATGTAATGCATTACTCATGATGTTATAGGTAGCGCTTAATGGTTTAGAAAACATCCTCAGACTTGGTGAGCAAGATGCAAAGTTACAGAATGGTACCAACCCATATGCTGTTCTCATTGAGGAATGCTATGGTAAGTTCTTGTATATTTATATACATACCATTTCATTTTGGTCACTTTTCATGAATATTACGGACTTTTTTTATGAAAAAATAATTATTCATTGGTTTTAATAATCTAATTGGTCTTGTAATAAAGCAAAATATTCCACAAGAATAAGCAACATTTATTGATTTATATTATAAGCTTTCTTCTCGCATAGCATAGGTTGACACAGAATGTTATCCTTAAATAACTTGGGAAATCTACAACTTAGATCTTACTGATGAAATAAAAGGTTGCTGTTATGTATCAAACTGGGTCTGAGAGCGAGAAATTGAAACTGTACATATTTGTGAACAGTATCAATAGCCCTTTCAAAAAAGTGTAAAATATCATAACTTAATATTGAAAAAAATCTTTGGTGAAGTCACTACTTTCACAAATATAACTTCAGAAATTTCATATTCACGTCAAGATATGTATATTTGAAAAAATGGTACATACTTGTTGGGTTAGGGTTAGTCACGCTGAGTCTGGGACATTATTTAATGTAATGTAATTCCAGATGATCAGAAATTGCAAAAAGCAACAATAATTGAGAATTGAATAATTTCGCACTTCAAAACACTTCGAAACATTGACAAATGTTATACTGTTATTAGGGCTAGACAAAATCGAATTCCTACAGTCGCACGAAAACATGGAAATCTACCAGAAAGCGTTCGACATAATCGAGCATTTCTTCGGGACGGAAGAAGAGGACGCGAACGTGGCCCCTACGATAGACTCCGACCACCAGCAGTACCAGTTCACATCGGACCAGTCCGTCCCCATGGGCGGCTTCCAATTCTGAGCGGCGCCGTTTGGCAACCAAAAGGACATGACTTGAATTATTCAGCAGAGGAGAAATAACTGTCTTTAATGAATGTTACAGGGTGATGAAGATGTTCAGGGGGTTTGTCATGCGCCTTCTGTTCTTCCTCTCGATTGCCGAGAGATTTTCATTCTCAATTGGCGGGAACTTTGCAGTTTGGTGGTTTGATTTTGATATTGTTTTCTCTTTTCAATGGGAATCATTGTTGCAAATGTGAAATTTGGTATTCGGCCAACTTTTCAATGGGGCTGGGTAAGTACGTGATCGAATCTTTTTCAAAACAGAGTACTTGTTTCTACATTTCAATGCATATTTCATATTTCTTCAAACAATTTTGTATTCCAAGTAGTGTGAGATGTGATAAAGTTCTGAGAGGGATTCATTCAAATATCAGTTACTATCTGAGATTTTTTCAATTATGTGAGTATTAGTATTCATAGTCAACTCAAGTTCTCAGCTGACTTCATAAAAAAAAAACTTGCAAGTTAAAAAGAGGCATTAGAAAATGAATAACCAATGATAAAAAAAAACTCCGCTAAACATGCGCTGGAAATTTTAATAAATTTTATCGTTCACTTACCCCAAAATTCCCTAAAATTCTTCATTTCTCTAATGTTCTATTCATTTATCAATAATCAATTGTTATTGAATCATATCGACAAATGAACATTTGTCAATTCTGGTATAGAGTGCAGACAAGAGGCGATGTTGTATCAGGCTGTTATTTTCTCAGTTTTCTCAAATATTGAACTCCTTTTCTATATAAATGATTATAATATGTATCAAGCACCAAATCAGGTTTTGGGAAATAATATACTCAAATGAGTATTTTCCCAGTCCAGGTGTTCTGATGAATGGAATCGTCAAGAGTTACGACAAAATGCAAACAAATATACCTACTTTCAAGCACACCTTTTATTTGTACCTCATACAATTTGATGAATGGTCTGTACTACATCATGCTACAATAAATCTTGTATCATGGTACTACATTCTTTATTCACTCTAGCCGGCTATAATTCTAAACATGATTTCGAGTCACGTCCCTATGAATCTGATTATATGCTCATTTTCTAATGTATATATATCTTGCATATTCTTCAAATTTTAAGGAAATCATTTTCAAGGTGGAAGGAAATCTCTCATCGAGGAACAACCGATGTACTGGATGTTTCCTGAAACCAGTGGCCAATTTTAGGATATCAATTAATATTTTCAAGTGTTTCAAAAAGTTCATTCGTTAGCCGATTTTACGGTTGCAAGTCGATTAATTCAAATATGGACAATTGATTTTTATAGCTTGATTCGTCGCGAATCTTCTATTAATATGAAAGATTTTCAATTCACATAACCAGTATGTTCCTCACAACTGGCGATTAAAAATTGAGGAAGAAAAGAATGATTTTATCAGACAAGATTATTTTAAATTTTGAGACATGGAAACGCCTTGCTTGTCCTTTAACAGGTTGTTTAATTTTTCAACTGGGGTTACGTTCATAATTCTGCAACCTCGGTACTGAAATTTTTTTGGAACTCTCAACGAACAAAACACCAAATTTCATGGTTGTGATTAATTTTTGTATGCACTGAATTTCGGATATTTTATAGTTCTTGATATTTTGATTTTTTGTTGAACGAACGATGTGAAATCTAGAGAATAATTCAGTTTAGTTAAATGATAAAGTAAAACTCGGAGATTATCGGAGTAAGCTAAATATAAAGATTGTTTTTCGTGTATTGGGTGATTTTATATCAATATTATGGTCAAGATGTCTCAAAATTGTGTATACATCATCGGTAACAAAAGGATGGTGTGAGAAAATTAAAAAATCTGTTCACATTTATTCATAACTTAGATCCTAATTCATGAAATAAATATGGAATGAGAAAATATAGAAAAGAGTAGGTGATGAATTTTCTAATTTCGTTCAAGCTAACCATCTTGTTATCGAAAAATATACGTGATATCAATTTATCATTTTGACTTTGACATATAATTCACTGATTTTTTTTTTTTTTTTTGGCTCTGTTTTCATCCAGTCAGACCTAGTGCATAGGTTTTTATTATATTTGTTCTGTACAAGCCATATTCAATCTCAGTTGTCAATAGTTATCAAGATATCAACTTCACTTATTTGTTACTTCTTATGTCAGGTACTTCGATGAGACATTTATTTATTGTTTTATTTTTGGTGTCTTGTAGAAAATACATTTCTTTACAATGATTTATAATATTATGTAGAGAGTGAATTAGAGGTAAGAAATAATTGTTGATTTTCTTGAATTCCGATTGTTATTGGTTTTTTATTGATGTCATTGATTATTAAGTTTGTTGAATTGTGACAAGTTCATATTATTATTATTTGATTTAGTGTTTTAGTAACTGTTTTTTGTCTCAAAATCTCGAAAGGTACTGTAAAATGAATTTGGAATTTTCATTAACGAAACCAGAAAGCAATTTTATTGATGAAAAAAAAAATAATGTAGTCACAACCTGACATAATGACGAGTGTTTTTGAGAGGT
Source organism: Gastrophysa polygoni (assembly GCA_963576655.1). Lineage (NCBI taxonomy): Eukaryota > Metazoa > Arthropoda > Insecta > Coleoptera > Chrysomelidae > Gastrophysa > Gastrophysa polygoni. The sequence goes on along the minus strand of OY755083.1, from coordinate 12,591,302 downwards.
TTTCAAAATAATACCAATAAAACGAGGGGGAATTTCTTATGTATTTTGTTGTTTTTTTTTTCGAACTAATTTTTCTGATATGTTCATATGTTTTGATATTCATTGGAAATTTATTAATGTGTGACATGATGTCAGGTTAATTATTGAGATATATATTTTTTAAATGTATACATGTATAAAATCCGCTCGGTTCATTGTTTATAGTTTGTATTATAAACTATCTTTAAATAAATATTTGTTCCTTTCAATAGTTATTTATTTCTGGTACTTCTACTTCATCAAACTCATCATAAGATAATAAGTCATAATTTACAGTTCAAACTGGCGATTTGCCATAATTACTAGTTCAAACAATAAGCGCTTATTGCCAGTTTGAAGTGGAAATTTAAAGTAAATGTCATCATGTCTTTTCAGCGCTGAACAGTAAGACGAGTCTGTAAGATTGCCTCATAACATTTTGAAACTTTTCCAGATTTCATTATTGGTCCTCGTTAGTTTAATCTACATATTTATCTGTTTATTTTACTTTTTACACATTTCAATTGTTTTCGTCGAATTGTTCCTTCATGTGACTCATTTTTGTGAGGAATTTTATGCTATTTTTAATTTCAACATAGTTTTATACTTTTTTTTATTATATGTATCACACTCAATAATATATAAACGAAGATACTTGCCACACGCGGTATAATTTCCTTTGTGGTTGTCTGCGTTCTTGAAAAATGCTTGTCTGATTTTACATAACTTTCAGCAGAGACAGAAACTGTGAATTATACCAGGTAACACGTTATGAACCACACTCGCAATGAATACTATCCATTCAAAATCAAAGATATTGAACACAGTCCTGTCAGGATATCTGTTCATTATTTCACGAGAATAAATAACTTACTGTCTGTATTTTGGATTTTCTCTTAAATTTATAATTATTTTAAAATATTTGTAGTGAGGACAGTCTAGAAACGAGGAAAGAAAATCCCAAAAAATCTAGGAAAATGAATGAATAACTTGTTCATTAGGAGCTACTACTTTATAGGTCCGGTACTCGCATGAAATTTAATGTTTATTATCTGTACTGTCTATAGAGGAGGAAAATTTGATTTTGTTAAATAATTAATGCCAATAATGTATTATCATACTTTATATTACAAAAACGTATTGAAACCGGTATTTAATAATATGTATGCATTTACAAATTCATCAAAATTGTAAAATCATTAAAATAAAATTGTATTTTTCTTTGAAACAGTTTTGAAACTAGCATTGCTATTCTTCATTACTGTATGTACTGAACATGATGTAAATAAAGACTGGTGTCTCAACTCCCTATACCCAGCCACTAGAAAAAGTTGTAGACCTTCGCCTACTTGATTTTGTCGGATTTCAATACCTTACTAAGGCTTCCCAAGATCGAAACTAGGTGGCGTCACCTATGCCGATCTCGAAGGTTATCTTGGAAATGCTGGAAACACGATGTGGATTTGAAATTCAACATAAATGTAAAAACTGAACTGTTAGCTGAGATGGTTATAAGACTGGTGCACGCACTCTGTGGTTTTGCCGTGTTAATAACTTAAGAAAAATCTCTCGAATTCGCCTACTTGATTACTAATCGAGACGTTCAATCACCTCTCCTCCGCTAGAATCGCTAGTTGTCGCTTGAGCCTTGAGTGCCACAGAAGTTTGCTTGAGCCGTTGAAAATAAGTGCAAAATGGTGGTCTGGTCTGGTGGTCAGATAATTTCGTTGATATTTTTATTCGAAATAACTACAAATTCATACATTGCAAATTCAAAATACGGTGTGAGAAGCGATTTAATGTATTTAGAAATATTTCCATGAATTATATCATCTCAAGGTTTGAGATGATATACTATACTAACCAGTAGGGCAGTGGAAGAGCTCCTTTCATCAATCTTTTCAAGCCAACATAATTCTTGCGAAAATGTTGGGAACAAATATATACGTTAGATGGTATATTTTTTTGTAGATGATATCCACTTTTGACGCATTATCTCATCCTGAAATGAGCAAAAAATGTCTTCAAATATTTTGTTTCATATATTGTATGAGATAATGAATCGAATGTTTCACATATACTCACTTTTTGTGCTTTAAAAATGTGTAGATTAGAGTTTTGAGCCCTTGAAATACCACACAAATGACAGAACCGATATGGGTCCATATCAAAAGTACTAATATTAGAACTAACAGAAACGAGAAAATATGGGAACTGATTGAATACGAAATATAATGTTATTAGTTATTTATCTTTCAATTGTGATTTGATTTGCGCCAATTGATTTGAAAATCGATTGACAGATTTGTCAATCGCACAAATGACACCAAACACGATACACATTGTGTATTTCTTATTTCATGATCGCAGATTGATAATTTCGGCAGTGTTTATACTTCAACAATCACTGCGTGTTGTTAATTATATTGTTCAATTCTTCATTCAATTAATAAAACGGATGAACACTGATTTAGTTTTTATTTTCCACAAGATACTTCTTTTACATCCATCGTACATCTTCTATCTCAGTTCATTTTTTTTTTCTCTGACAGACGACAGACCATTTGTCAGACTACATTGCCAACTTAAAGTAAAACAAAATAACTGAAATCACAGAACATTTAGATTGCAAGCTTAACACAGATCGCAAACTAATTCTGACTCCATCACACTCGCCCTCTCTCAGATAATCATTGAAACATTGTCCTCGAACCCGCATTCATTCGTTTATCTCTAGAAAAATTTCTGAAACAAAAGCGTATCAGTAATCACACCATCTTATAACCACCTCACTGTTAGCTATCCATCACTGTCAGGTATCCGTCATTATCAGTAAAAGCGGATTTGACTTCACCGGATCGACGATCGTATCGCCATCTATACTCAAGTGGTGCGGCCTTAGTGAGGTCGTTTGACAGGTCTACATGTTTTGGAAAGAAACAATTGAAGAGTTATTTCACCATCCTATATCCACCTTGGTACTGATCATGATGTAAATAATCCACCTTGGTACTGATGTAATTTGATGGGATCGTTTGTGTCGGGAGGTATACTGGCACAGTTCTAATAAATGCAACGATGTCCACTTTTTGAATCACTCATTTTGAAGTTCACACAAACAATAGGCACTACGCACGACAAATAGAATCAACTTTCTCCAAAGAGTGTAAACCCCTCTTCTGTGCTTTCTCCAAGAACTTTCGAAGACTAATGAAATTATATATCCAAATGCAGACACATTATGATTAATGTTGTCGCCTCTGGGCACGGGGTACTGTGATTGGCTGAAAGAAGTAAGCGACCAATCAGAACAACTAAAATTGGAGTGCATGTAACGCAAAATGTCGATCGGCAATCGTGTGAGCTCGGCCTGTGTTTATAGGTTGGTAGCGCTGCTGCAGAAATCAGCTGAATTCTCTATCTCTGTCTCATTTCATTCGTCTTGTCTAACCTGCACCTCTGTATGTTGTCTACTCTGTGGCATTGTTGAGAATTACGTCATCGCGTCGAAAAATGCAGTGTTGTCGGTTGAGAAAAAAAAACCATCTCAACCAAAGAGTTACAGGAAGCATAGAGTGTCCTCTTTGCAGGAAGTGTAGGAAACTGTTACACTTTGCAAGACAACGAATGGGCCTCTTGTTCATTACTTTGTCATCTATTTGACTCAGTGTTCTGTGTTGAAATTGAAAATCAATTCGCAAATATTCGAATTGGCATAATTATGTTGATACCCGTCAACTCTATAAAATAAAAAAAGTTTGCCAAGATAAATCGATATGAGACACTCGAATGTAGTTAACAAGAAATAAGAATTGTCCAAATGTCCAGTTTACTCACACATAATGAAATTGACAACAACCCGATATTCCATAATACTTTCAATACAAACACTACTCCTGATAACAGATTGGTGCATCAATATTTCTTCAATATTCGCACGAGATAGCAATGCAGTTATGTTGATTCTATTCATGTGAGTATCTTCATGAGATGTTATGTGCGTTATAATTATCAGTGTAAATTTTTCAGAGTTCAAGACGCTTGTTTGATATTAGCACTGTCTGTCTTACTGCTCACATTTTTTTCAACTTATATTTTCCAGGTATGAACTTGTTTGTTATCATGGACCTATTTTTTATTTTGATTTGCAATTAACAAACTGATTAATTTTCAGACAGGGCTTGTGTATCTGCTCTATGAGAGATTTCGAGCAACTCTACTGGTGTGTATGATGTATTTCATTTTAACCACAGTTGTGAATATTTGGTTGCTTGCTTCTCGATGGAATGATGTTAGGCATTCCTGGACCAGTTCGTTTTTAATAGTGTTCATCATACAGAGATTTTGTAAGTACATGAATGTCCCCTAATTCATATCTTTTTCTGTTGATATTCTTTCTATCAAGATTTCACCATTTTCAATTTGAGTGCCACATTTGAAGGATTTTTTTTAGTGTCCTCAGTATACTATTATTATTACAAGAGAGCAGCTCTTCGAATCAGTGATCCAAGATTTTATGAAGATATTGATGGAGAGTTCGATAAACCACAGACAAATGGAATATCACAATAGAAAATGCTGGAACTGTTTTAAAAAATACATGAGCACAGATTATGGATTGACTTTGTAATATAAGGTACATAAATAAAACTTGAATATTCCTGGATCTTTTATTTTTTTTTTCTTCAATATGGCTTGTAACTTTTTGTGTAACAAATACTTCCGACTCTTACAAGGAATGAAAAAGTGACAATATAAAAGAAAATGAAACACCAAACAATATGTAATTCATATCAACACAAGTTACAGTAAAAGTTCCAACAGAAAGAATATACACATACAAATTTTTTGTTGTTGACAAAAAACTGGATCAATTTAATTACTAAAAATAATAAATATGTAAAACTTTTGAGGCTACCTCAGAATAAAAAACTATTTATTACAGTATTCCTTAATATGTACAGCAAATTAACAGTCCAATAATGCTATTCCGAATTATCATCTGTTTGCAAAAAAGCAAATTTATTATTTACAGCAAAATTTGGCGGTTCTGGGTCTGCCAATTTCGGCAAATCCTTCTCATGCCTGTCCCTGAAATAACAAATGTAAATACAACCATAAAAAAAATTGACTTCTACTTTACCTCCTATCTTCCTTCTTGGGTTTGTTATCTGGAGATCTCTCTTCATTTCTTGAAACCGGTCTGATATCCTCAACTGAAAATCAATGAATTTATCAAGTTGCACAAGGCCATGTAGAAAATTAGGTACCTCTTCTTGATGAGGATCCGTTATTTTTGTTGTTTCTGTCTGAATACGATAGATGGTCATCTATTCTTCTGGATGGTCTACTTCTATCAATCTGCAACGAAATTGATGGAATGAATAACTGGAATTCCTGCGATAATGAAAGTATGAAAGTTGCAGAAGGCAACTTATCCTAGCACAGAGTTCGAATTTCTGAACGGACGAGTGCAGGAATGGCCTTCTGTAACGAATGTTCCATACTATTTTCTCTGTTTCGGCTGTATTATATGGTTTTGTATATTTCGGATACACATTTTCGTAACAGGAATCAATTACTATGTAGGGAAACTTCAGCAAAATAATTAGGTTAAATGTTTCGTTTCTGACAGTGGACTAAAATTTGACACAATAAAGCGGAAATTTTTATGAATTCGAACGCTGCTCCAAATATTCGTGAAATAAACCTCAGTGTATTTCATATCAGTGAATTGGAATGTCATCAGATGAATTTGAAGGGCACCGCCTGAATTGCGGGAACTGGCATCTCGTGCAGAAAAAGTACATATGGTTACTGAAAATGTTATGATGGACCTACCTATCATTGCTTTGTTGTTCAAAGGTCGATAATCTCAACTATGAAAACAATAACTATAACAGTGGGGGCCGTAGCACAATGGTCGAGGTGTTTGAACCATGATCGAACTGCCTAAACGGTAGCGAGTTCGAACCCGGCCACGGCTGTTAATTTTTCGTTAAAATCAAGTAGGTCCAGCAATTTCAATCCTGATATCGATCTGGTAGTGTCGATAAACGGTCCCCCAGGAGTGGCTGACGGTCCACTAAAAAAACTCCTCCCGCCCCTCTCAACCCGCTTAAGCTTCGGCTTATGGTACGTTGGATTACGACGTAGAAGAAGCAATTAATAAAAAATAATGATAATAATACCATTCCTATAACTTTAATAGTACTTCAACTGGAAAATTGTTGTGAGTTATTGCTATAATTATGGTTTCCATTTGATTTTTCTTTGCAGCCTGGATAAATATAAACAACTTGAACCAAAATATTAGGACCATTCTTAGGTTGCTCGCGTCTTCTTCCTCTTTCATGCATTTTGACTAAATCTGCGTTTAAATAAGAGCTGTGGCGAGGCATGTTAAGTATCTGTGAATGTCTGATGTTGGGATTGTGTAAATTACTTCTGAAAACTAATGTGGACAAGGCGGACTTGATTATCGAATCTATGCAATCTATGCAAAAAAATTAGGGAATGGTATTTAAATATACTGGACACTTTATGCCACTTCAACTACAAAATCTATACAGAAATGTGTTGACATTTTCTGAAATTGAATATGAATCTACAAGTATTTTGCACTGGTTGAAGCCAATATCGAGCAATATTGAGTGCATTTATCAAGACATGGATAAGACCAGGAATTCAACGATACACATGGAAGTTTTTGTCATTGCACCAACTTTTATCGGGAGTAAAATTTTTTGACAAATTGAGAATAAAATATTACCAAATATCAAGGAAACAGGTATCAACAGATATAGAAACGTTATTATTTCCAGGACCCAAAAAGTGAGATAATATCAAATGAAGATTTGTGGACTGAACAGCAAATTGCACTAACCATCTGACGAAATATGATTATGTTATCAAATTCGAATTATATTTTTCCTTCATTGCATGTGAACAGGAATGCATGATTTGATATTAATGAAATATGCAGTACAGGGTGCCCCATAAATCATGGATCAAATACACTGCAGTGATTGGCAAGGTCACTTCCAATCAGACTGAATTCCAAAGTTATATACTTTTCTCTGGAACATTCAAGTTGAAAACTAACGAAAAATAAAATCTTTATTCAAATACGATATCCTAATATACAAATAAGAGTTGTTAAGCTAACCTTCTTTGTTGTGCATTTCTGAATTCACCAAACAATAGAGATTGTTTCCTGAACATACCATTTAGAAAATATATAATATGATGAACACAACATGATAAATAATATTCAGATGGCATGACAGAATAGGATGTTTTTCTTTCTTTTTGACATCGTGAATGTACAATGAAGGTATATAAAGTATCCAATGTGAAAAATGTAACTCTGACTATGAATCCTCCCAAGTTTAAAAAAAAAGGTTAATTTTCATAATTTTTCCCGGATTTTCTTGAAGAATATAGGTTTGCAAACGTTCAGATTGTAAAATTCGGGTTTCTCAGGTCAAAATACGCGATACAAAATTTTTTTTCGACAAAAAAAAGTTCATAAATGATGTCCTTTGACAATCATCAAGTTTACTCGATAGAATGAATAAATAAAATCGAAAATAATCGCACACTTCGGTACTCACACTTCTTTTAACGCCATCCTCGGCATAATTGGACCGTTCCCGGCTGCCGTCTCTCGAAGCCCGCTCGCGAGGCTTCTCCAGCTTCTCCTCAATCTCTCGGTCGCGCTGGCTCGTGTCCACCGGCCGGGCGTCGCCGAAGATTGACGCGGCCGACGACGTCTCAGCGCCGGACGCAGACGGGGCCACGGACGCCGATGCAGGGACAATCGCGGGCTCGACAGGTCTGGTCCGCGGCGCCAGCACCAAGCGCGGACGTTCGCGGTTTTCAGCTGGGAAAACGACAACTGTTAGAGATACAGAAGTGGAAGGCCCTCAGGATATGAAATGAACTGATAGATGTTTGTAGGTAGACACCAACAAATATATAACCAACTGAATATGAAAAAGGTCAAGATACTGGAGTTATTAGTGACTTTTTATATATTAATATATCTGACAACTGTCATTCAATTTTATCTGCATACTAGTGTATGGTATCAATTGTCTATAAGCCACAAATTGCATACGACTTCGTTGTCTAACAACATTCGTTATATGATGGGAGTTCACCAGGTTTGTTATTCATCTATGAATGAATGTATTTATTACAAAATTATTTCATCTGAATAATACCCTGAGTTATATTCCAGTGAGCTGTCATGACTTTTTCATATAATTCATATAATTGAATATAGGGTGGACCATGAGTGTGGCAAGGCAAAATAGCTGCTCTGCTTTTCGACAGGTATAGATAGATAGATAGATAGTTTATTTAACTATGTTATATACAAACGTATACTAATAGCAGGTCATTTGTGGTTTGTTGTAAAATCTACAGATTATGTAAGCAAGTTAAAAGAGAAAACGCTGAACTATAGTAACATCTTAAAATACGTAAATAAATGAAGACTCTAAGAAGTTTCGGTAAGTACGTTCCCAAACAAAACACATGGTTTTGATGTTTTTTCAAGGTATTCACTGACAGTAAAAACTATTTTCTGAAAAAAAAAGATTTCATTTGTTGTTGAATTTTCTCATATGCAACAGTTTGATATGATGCGGTAGAACATTATAGACGCTAAAGTCCAAAGAATTATTTTGAGACACAGAAAGTCTATGCCTAGGAATCCTGATATTGTCAGCATTCCTGGTGTTATATTTATGATGTCAGCTTGTATGGTGAGAGTGGATGATTTTTTGTGGATCTCAATTAGTGAATTGTATATATATAATGACGGAAGAGTCATGATTTTGAATTTTGTAAATAAAGTTCTTCATGAATCTCTGTATCTCGCCTTTGCTAATATTCTGATCGCTTTTTTTTTGTTGAATGAAAATGCCACCTGCAGCAGAGCAATTACCCCACAGAATAATGCCGTAAACCATATGTGACTGAGAGAGTGAATAATACACTATTATTAGTGTATCAAAATTGGCAATATGACTAAGCTGGCGTAGTAGAAACATTATAATTGACAGTTTCAGTTTTAATGTCTCTATATGAGCACTCCAATTGAGTTTATGATCTAGAATAATTCCAAGTATCTTCACACTTCGTTCTTCTTGTTCAATCTGACGAGTAGTGATGAATAATCTCTGCGACTTATCAATATTTAGTTTCAGATTATGAGATATGAACCATGCTTCAGCTTTTTCTTCAATTTCTTTAGACTGATTTACTAAAGTGCTGAAATTCGGATTTGAATATATGAATGATGTGTCATCGGCAAACATGACACATTTACAAGCAGTCGTATAGTTACTCAACTCATTTACATATATAATAAACAAAATTGGTCCCAAGACAGAACCCTGGGGTACACCATGATTTATTCCTTTGAAATCTGATGAACAATTATTTAAATATACAGCCTGATACCGATTAGTCAGATAAGATTCAAACAGCGATAGCGATATTCCTCTAATGCCATAATGAAATAACTTTTTCAGCAGAATATCATGAGCAACACAGTCGAAAGCCTTTGACAAGTCACATAGAGTGATACTTATATGGTGCCGTTGCTCAAGGCCCTCGACTATGCCGCTCACCATATCCATTTCTGCTGCTGTGGTTGAACATCCTGCTCTGAAACCAAATTGCGACTTACTAAAAAATTTATTAGTTTCAAAATAACTTGTTAATCTTTGTTTCAAAATTTTTTCAATTATTTTGGAGAAAATACAAATGATTGAAATGGGACGGTAGTTTTCAATGAGTGATATATCACCTTTTTTAAATAAGGGGATAACTTTGGAAAATTTCAGAATGTCTGGAAATTTTCCTGTACTAAAAATTTGGTTAATTAGGTCAGTTAAAGGCTCTATAATAATATCCGATGTTTCTTTGACGATTTTGCTATTTAAGTCATAGACATCAGAGCATGCAGAATTTTTCAAAGAATGAATGGTATCCATAACTTCTTGTTGGATAACTGGAAGCAAGAAAAACGAAGAGGAAGGTACTGGAAGAGAGTCTGTAAAATTGAGTATATCATATTCCGGAATATCTGGTAATGATTTTATAATAAATTCTGCAACTTGGACGAAATGATCATTGAAGTTGTTCAGAGTAATATTATCATTAATTCGGGGTGTAGAATTTGTCTTGTTTCTTTCAAAATTTATTATGTGCCAGCTAGCTTTAGATTTGTTTTCAGCAGTACAAATGTAATCATTATATGCAGACTTTTTAGTAGTTTTAACTTCTTTCATATATTCTTTTTTCATTGATTTATAAACTCTTTCATCATCTGGGTCTTTGTTTACTTCAGATATCAATTTGATATTTGACAGAATTGATCTTTTAGCCTTCAGCTCATCATTGAACCAATTGATGAATGGTTTTTTCTTAGATGATTTTTTCTTCATTGGAAAATGTTTTTCTACTAAACTTTTGTAGGTTTTTACTAAGAAATTTGCCAGATGATCAGCATCGAGTTCATTATCTTTAAAAATATCCCAGTTTATATCATTCAATGCATTCCTCAACTTCTGCATACCAGTCATTGTGATTGCTCTCTCACATAGAGAATTATTTTTGGCAATACTAATTTGCTTGTTTATAATTGCGTATTGTCCAGAGTGATCGGACAAACATGGTTCAAGAACACCAGTTTTTAATAATTCTGCGTCAAAGTTCGTCAAAATATTATCAATACAGCTAGATTTTCCAGCTGCGATTCTCGTATGATCATTAATAGTTACCGACAAGCCAAAAGAATTCAATAAGTATAGTAATTCATTCAACATGAAGTCATTTTTGAGTTCAAAATGAATATTGAAATCAACAACGATTATGATTTTTTCATCAAATACCAAAACATGTTCCAATAATCGTTCCATATTGTCAATAAATATATTGAAATCTTCTAAAGGAGATCTGTATACTGTGAAAATTAATGTTTTCAATTCCAGAAGCTCAATGCCACAAATTTCAGAATGAATTTTGATACTGAAAGCACTTAAATCAAGGGGTTTGAATGCTGTTATTTCTTGTCTTAGATATATAGCAACACCCCCCATTTAATGCTTTTTTCGACAATAGAAGTAACAAGCTCATATCCAGGAATATTTATCGTTTTCAAATTTGTTTCCTTCAGCCAGTGTTCTGTTAAACAAAACACATCAAACCTAATATCATCAAGAAATAATGCAATTTGCTCTAATTTATTTGACAGACACTGAGTGTTTATATGGAACATACTCACCGAATTCGCACAATTTATGTTAAATAAAAGGTTGCTATCTAATGAAAAATAGGCTTCATTTTCATTTATAGTGTCTAGGGTCGCTCTTCCAGATAGGTGGTTTTCCTTTTTCAAGTGTTTACAATTGGTTTTTGAATATGAACTTGAATGGTGAGATAGATCATGTTCCATTATGTTATGGTGGGTTGGGTTTGACCAACTTGAAGATTGAGTCTTCAGACGGTTTAGGTATCTTTCCTCTTTACCGAAGTTGAACCTTGAAAATGCAACGCCTTTGGGCCAGAAGATTCCTTTAGTTGCTTGTTGTTTTAACGACCAGTTTAAGCCAATTTTAAATCTTTTATTATTCTGGATTTTGTTGTATGCGTCAATTTCTTTCACATAGGCTTCTTTGTCCCCTTTTTGTGCTAGGTATTTTTTTATAGTCTCTTCTGAAACGTGGTCTTTTACTTGAGATATGAACAGCCAGATTTTTCTTGTCTCCTTTCCTTCAAATCCATTCTCTTCTTTTGTGTCGTCCTCTGCTCCATATTTCATTTGTGCGGTTCGTCTCCTCCTGGGTTCCTGTCGTTTGTGTGGGATCTTCTCCTCTTTGTTTTCCTGATTTCCCAGTTCTATATAGTCTCTGCAGATAATATTTGCTTTAGCTTCGTGAATTGCACGAGATACTTGGTTTTTGGAAATAGGTAGATTTTCTGTTACTTTTTGCACATTAGCAACACTGTCACTGTCCGTGTTTATAATTATATTGGACGTGGATGCCCCTTCATCATTTTTTGCAACCCATTGTTTTTTGTTGACTGCCTGTGGCACTTTCTCTTGGTTTTTATTGAACGTATTCACTGATTGTTTTTGTTGTTTTGATCGGTTTGCTTGTTCATTTATTGATCCCTTTAACACTACAATATGGTCATTAAGGATCTCAATTTTATTTCTCAGTTCTTTGATAATGATGTCCTTTTGTTTCATGATGTACGTGAAGATGTGTAGATCCACTTTCTTTTCACTATTGTTATCAATAGAATCATAAAAAGCCGCGTCTAGGTCTTCTTCATTTGAAGCTCTTGTTGTAGACTTACAAGTGACGCACAAATACTCAAATTGTCTCTTTGATAGATCTTTGATTTCACTTTCACTTAGTCCACTACACTCACTGTGATACCATTGATTGCAGAGACCCGTACAACCAATTTTGTAACTTGTTTTACTTATGTTTTTTGACATTTTCCACAGACCAGTTTACCGGTCATGTTTGCTGATCGCGCGACGTTGTCTAGTAGTCAAGTATAGAGTGGCACTTCCATTTTGTCGAATTTTAAATGTTCATAGCTAAGTTATTTCAAATGGCACACCCTGTACCATTTCACATTATTAGACAAATATTTCAATAGGCTACAATACATCTACACAATATAGGTTTGCTGTTATATGGAAGAACATGCGATAATTGAGATTTTTTGTCATATTTCAATACTATCTTTGACCAAATTCCAGATGTACATCCTTTCCACAACAAGTGACATGTCTCCATGAGCTACAAAAATCTGGCTATGATTATGAAACATAGCATTAAAAATCATTTTATGATCTTCATACCTAACAGTATAAGAATACAATGCGATTCATTATAATGGCCGAATTTTTGCATGTTAATCATGATGATAAATACAGAGGATACAATCCAGTTGAAATATCTGTCAAATAATGTGAAATGAGAAGTTTCATGTTATAAAATTTGGTATTGACAACACAAGTTTGAAAGAATTCCTGTAATTAGAAGTAGAGGACTTTTAAAATATATTGAGTATAATGGGAAATAATTTTTAAACAAGCCTCCTATGAACCTACAACTCCTTCCTTGTTTTATATCTGGAATAGCAGAGCAGTAATTACACTTTGCCACACCAATGGTCCACCATGTATCTATTTATGGATAAAAAAGTGAGTGAGTAATTTTTTTTATTTTTATATTTTATCGCCGAAAAAACTCTTCTTATAGGGTACACCGAATATTTTGAATCAACTAACAGTGTGGTGGGAGAATACATCAGAATAAATTCTCACAAATGACTCAATACATTTACGAATGAAGAATGAATATCATGAGATCAGGAAAATATCTCAGTTCAGAAAGATTGAGCCTACTTACAGGATGATGCATCATCTCTAGTACCTCCTCTTCTGAAACCATCATCTTTATCTGCATCAAATCGTCTAGACCCGAAACTTCCGCCACCACCTCGTCTCTCATCTCTATCTTCGAATCTGCTTCCCCGATCAGATTCCCTATAATTACTTCTGCCCGATTCCCTATACCCTCCCTTGTCACGATTGAAAGTAGAACCTGAAAGATAATTTATCGATTTTAACATGGCGAAAATGTTGGTATCGATGAGTTGGTTTTCTACCAATGAGAATTCGTTTCTGGCAACATTCATTGATTTGAGTTGTTTCTTCAGTGAAGTTCTACAAATTTGATTTTATATAATTCAATTATCCGGTCTCGAAATTCCTCCAATCGATGATTCATTAATATGAAAATATTAGTCCTCATTTTTTTCAAAACTAGATTATGATCATTAACCATAATAATGATAATTAGAGAAATGTTACAGGTGAAAATAAACATAAATAATACTTTATATCTATCCCAATAGTTCAACATTGGTCATATTATAGAATATGAAAAACGATAATACAATAAAAATAAATACATGAGAGTTCAACATTATTACCTATCAGAACAAGTGTTTATGAGAGAAAAAAGAAACCAGCAATGTAACTTATAAAACAAAGCTTTTACCTCTATCTTGGTCTCTACTGGGTCCGTCTCTCCATGCTCCCGGCCTGTCGTCACTTCTGTTGCCATCCCTATCCCCCCTCTCGCCAAAACCGCCACTTCTATTGTCTCTCGAGTAACCTCCTCTATCGCTATCCCCACCTCGCATATTGTCTCTCGTAAAAGAGCCCCTCTCGCTATTGTCTCTAGTGAAAGAACCTCTCTCGCTATCGCCTCCTCTCATATTATCCCTAGTGAAACTTCCCCTATCGCTTTCGCCGCCTCTCATATTGTCCCTAGTGAAAGCTCCTCCACCTTAGAATATACATTGGCGAATAAAAGTGAGAGTTCAAAAAGCAGTTCAAGATATTTGTATCAAATAGAATCAACCATAAGTTTCTGCCAAATGAATTTGTAAGAAATATTTTACTACTCAGTATTATGAGTATGAGTCTAGAATGGCCAATAAATTCACATTTTCAAAATACCGAATTTGAATCTAATGATTCGAAAACCTAGTACTAAAATTTTATATTGGCACAGATGGTTGATCAAAATCAGTATAGATAGATAATTTATCGAGTATAAAACTATACAAACTTGCATATGAGTGGAGAATGATCATTTCGTGCGAGTTTTACACTATACTTTTTCTACGGCTGATATTTATTAGTCAACTGATTCCACAACAGCAATATCTTGAACTTCAAATTCGAAGCTGTCAGCAGGTACTTATTGATATTGTTCATATAGATTGCCATAGCGACGCAGTTGTTGCTTGGTGCAGCACTACCAATTGCGGTACCGCTTGTCTATCCAGGTTATAACATACACAAATTTAACAGTCTAGTAACAAACTTCTTCGGCCAATTGCCTTACTCAAGATTCTGACGCAAAGATCAACTTCTGTTCTGTTTTCTATTATATACTAATTGTGCTGAGTGCATTCCTCACTGGTTGCCTTGGCAGCTAACGATTAATAAGAATTTTTAGTGTTGCATTTACTATTTGATAGGTAAGGAAGAGTCAAATTTCATAATATATGCAGAAAAAAAATCATCCCACAGCTTGACAACATTTCAATAAACCTAGACAATGTTAGTAACCATAATTTGTACAACTCTAATTTCACAGAAAAAAAAGTCAACCACATATAAATGTTCTACAATCCACAAAAGTCAAAAATGAAGGTTTCAAAAAATTCAAATTAATTTTGATCTACTTTCAGAATTTATTTCATACCAATATGACCTTTATAGATAATGCTTCATTTGGTAACCCAGATCTAAATCACACCAGAAATATTATTTCCATAACACAATTCGTTCATTTTTAAAGGACTCCGTGTCATTGAATGACAAAATCATGAAATTCCCGACCAACAAGGTATTGACTTGGGACCATCATTATCTTGTGTTGCCAGATAAGGAAATTTCATCAAAAAATTAATGATCTGCCAGCTATGTGAGATATGAATCAAACATGAAAAACATATTTATTCAGTTCTTGAAATAATGATTTCTGTATTGGCGGAGAAAGGTTTTCAACTATAAAAGGCACTTGACCCATGCTACAGTTTGGAAATTTCAAACAGCAGCACAAGAAGGTGTAACTTTGTGACCATTCACAATCACCCTGTATATGCATATGAAACAGGTTTCAGATGATCTTTCAGGATGGAATGATCAAGTTGAATTAAAATGAACTTTTCCTCAATGAGAGCACCTTCCTGAATGCTTTTGTATCTGAGTAATCAAGACAATCTGGTTCAGCTTCTTTGTTTTCTGAATTTCAAAGTGTCCTATTATTCAAAAATTAATGTAAATCAATGTTCATTTATTGTTCCCCAAGGTAATTTATGAACGAGTAGGACAATATGTCTTAAAAAACGTGTATCATGTATCTCTTGCAGAAACAGCACAAAAAAGAAACAAATATTAAAAAAGCACATACATACTTCAGGTGTTTTAGTGATTTTGGTTCAAAATATAATTCAATCACTCAATGTACATTATATATCTATGGTTAATGGTATTAGGAAGCAAGCTGGAGTAGTTCAAGACAAATGTTCTGAAAGAAGAAATAAACAAAAGAAAAATGAGAGTTTTTACCTCCTTCTCTGTCTCTGTTGAATCCGCCCGGCCTCCTGTCGCCGTCCGAAGATTCCGGGGCGCGGGACCCCGAGCGCCAGTCGCCGAAGGCGTCGGATCTGCCCTCGCCGCCTCGACCCATGTCCATGCGACCGCCTCTGCGGCGGTCGTTATCCGTGTTCGAGGCTACCTCGATCCGCATCCGCCGGCTTTTCAACGTCTAAAATCAGAATCGACTCATCACATCAAACGGTTTACAGTGAAAACATTCAAACAGGTATAAAATTTATTTTTCTCGATTTTTTTAGGATTGTCTCACCCCGTTTCTAAACAAATATAGAAATTGTAATGATCATTTCAATATATTTGTAGTAAGGACAGATCTATGATCTGACACAAAATGTCACTGTGCTTGAAATTTAACCTTCAGAGACCTAATTGAGAAATTCTATGATTGTCAGTGACACTTGATTTCCTGAAAAAAATATATTTATCATAAGTATTAAAACTTCTACTTCGTGGACGTTTCGGAGAAGAATTGTTTTTCTTTGCAATCATTTCACTGTTACACTAAAAAGTGACAAGTTATCAGACAGACGAAAATTTTGGAGACCAGGTGTTTTTTCATCAATTGATCTGTCTGGAGATATGTTCATATTCACAGACATGGTAATGTAAGAATCTTCCCCTTCACAAATTAAGTCTTACACGATGTTGAAGCGACTTTGAAAATATACCTCACCGCACGTATCTGTAGGGCAAACATCATATGGAAAAGCTGAAGAGTACAGTTGCCCCAGAAAGCAACACCGTATCTTATCATTATTCATTTGAAATTGCCCTAACATTTTTGACAGTAAACTTTTGCTACTTTTTAAGAATGAACCTTATTACCACACCTTTTACAAGTAAAAAAGGTACACTTCCACAACAACGATGGAGGTGATCGTTTTCGAGATATTTACAATTTTCTATATCGATGCATGCTACTTAGCTCATAGGGCGATTAGTGGAGTTGCTGAGAACATTACAAAAACTGAGTATGTGGTAGGTCTCGTCAAAATAAACTACATTCCTATGAAATGTTTATCAAAAAATTATTTGTTTTCGAGATATAAATGGTTGAAATTTTATGCAACTGCTTATATTTTCATCAAACTTTCATCAGACTTCTTCTGAACTGAGCATATGAATATTTTAACGTACTTATGTTACACACACACACACATATATATATATATATATATATATATATATATATATACATACATACATATTTGTCTCCCATTTTTCAAAGTCAAGGTGTCATTGACAAATATATATGTATATATATATATATATATAAATAGTTGAGAGAATCAGATTATAATATACTTTCCCAACAACTATTGAAAATTGCACATATTAAATCACAATTTTTTGGAAAAATCCTTATTAATCGCGATTTTTTCATTTCATCATAAGTTCAACTATATTTTTGAATTAAACATAGTGATGTAATCAGGTGTTTTTTATTTATTAGAACGATCTCTAAGTAATATTATCTTTGCTAGTCCTTGTTTCACTGTTGATTGGGAGTAGAGTTCATGTCCTCTTGAAGTTATATTGGTTGAGAGTTACACAGAATAGTCCCAAAAAACAAAATAATATTCATTTTTGTAGTAGTCATGGTGGTGCTTACAGGGTCGGGTATCACAAGTGCTTCCAGAAGGCTTTCCCTGTCTTCAAATTCAACATATCCATATCCTTTGGATTTTGCTTCACCACCTCTATCATCTTTGGGAATCCTCATATTAGCTATCTGCAAGTTAAAAAATATATATCTCAATTCAACTTCAAGCTATACCAGTTCCATGAAAGTTTGCATGGCACAAATCATAAAAAAATGTTACATTAACAGCCAAAGATTTGAGAAGAAACTATAATTAAAAAAGAAGTGCTTAGTCAGTGGAGAATTTGAAAATGTTCAAGATACTGACCCTCATATCTTTGAAGAAGTCTGCGATTTCGTCCTCATCTACGTCATAGGGTAAATTCGACAAGTACGCCACAAAAGGAGGATCTTTTGGTACTTTGTCGCTGACATCTTCGAAATCCCTGGAAGCTTTTGGCGCAGTCGGTAGGACCAAATTAACCGGTTTCTTAATTTCATACCCATCTAGAACCCAATAACACAGATTGATAGAAATGTGGATCGAGTATTCACGTATAGGGGGTTAGAGAACAATCAGGTCAGATTTCGGGCTGACAAGAAAAAGTGACGGTCCGCAACAGACTAGTCTGAATTGAGTTCTGGGATCCGCGTACGACTCCCAGCCCGCAAATTGTACTCAAATAGCCGGCCGCGAGAGATTCCAATCGACTGGGCGCATCACCTATGCCTCGGCAATCCTCGGCTACAACGCTTCGCCGACAAATTTCTGGTTCTCTCGCCTCGCGTCGCCGCGAGCCCCCTGCTGGAGGGTGAGACAGCCTTTCTCAGACCTTCCCGTAGCTGTCCGATGTGTAACGAGTACACTGTATGAGAGCGCCACGTGCGGGATTATTGCGGACCGTTTTTCTGTCGTTGAGCCATATCATCATGTATTTATAATAATATTTATATCACTTTCATTGACACAATAACTACAATAATATGTGGTAAAGGTGAACATGCTTTGCAACGGTTAAATTTTCCCAAATTCGAATGAAGATTCAAATATATAATGTGGTTCAATGAAATAAAAGGTCAGTATGTATTGAAAATATTTCCTATTTCAGGAACAGTGTGGAAGAAATGAATTTAAATCCTTCATCATTAGTATAATTTCAGATTCGAACATAACACCTCAAATGCAAGATCTATATTATTGTGTGTTGATATCATATTATGGCAACACCAAATACTCTTAACCATTCCCAATAACGTCAATTGAATGCATAGTACCAATTCATAACAATATAGATTTTTTGTAATCATGAAATGAAAAAATATCTTTGCAACTCATAAGGCTGATTGAACTGTACGTATATTTGAAGTGAATTCATGCACGCACAAATTCAAACTGTGAAAAGGCCACATCACTGCATTGATGTTCCATATATATTGTTTTTTTTTCAGCAAAACATGACGAAAATAGAGGGGAGGGCCTCTTCGATGGATAACCCTGTCCAATGTGTCATCAATTATTGTTCTCACCATTCTCACCTAATTTGATAAAAAAAACATTGACATCAGCTTCAAAACAAGCGTTCTTCTCATTATACAGGGTGATTAGCTTTGAATTGCCATCAACAAATCAATGTCATTTTAGTAGGAACATTTGATTTTTGCAATGCAATCTTCTTAAATTGATGATAATTATATGACATGAAGAATTGATACTTTCTATGTAGAGTGAAAAAATGAAATATTACTGACAATGATGTATATGGAATTGAATTCCGTAATGGTCGAATGTGGTGTTGAACAAGTAATATAGTGTATTAATATGAAATAGCATTTTAGCAGAAATCTGATGTTTGACTGACAGTTTAGTATGAACCAATGACAATAAAGTAAGTTGTGTATTGAAAAGGTAGCTGCAAAACATGTGGTTTTGGTAATATTAATTTTTTGTTTCATTGAATTTTTATCATTATTAAATATCATAAACGTGATATCTCATATTATATTTTTGGGCCTCCTTATTTTGATTCAATTATTGCAGAGAATCAGTTATTTTCTGAGAGACTTGAAAAAATACAGAAACAAAATAAAACAAATGAGATAATGAATCTGACAAAAACGTGCATGATAATGGTTAATGAAGATGCCTGAAAAGGAGTGAGTGGGAGGAGATATCAAGACGTAGGAAATGGAAAAAAATGATTTCACAGGAAATGAACTGAAATCTGGCTTATACCTGGTGAGTTACAGACGTGAACGCACCAGATAATATTTTGGATAACATCCAGAAGCATGCAAATTCTGTGATGACTAAGTTTCCGACGGCGGTAGCACTTTCTGAATGAATCACTAGAATCTCACCCAAGTGTGAATATGAGGGAACATTTTCAAATGCCAGTCTCCTTTCAAGACCAAATAGCTTCCTGTTCCTACATGTCAGATTTTGTTATTAATTCTATGTTAACAAATGTTAAATTGTGTTATTCTTCATAATGTATGAAGGATATAACAGCAGTAAAGTTGAATAGTGGGTTAGGTCAACATGAAATATCAATATGTCCTTTTCAAGAACATGGTTTTTCCGATGAATTTAGTGTTAATGTTCGAAAGTGCAACTCATCTGAATATCCAACAAAGGGAAAGACATTCAGGTAAATCATGTCTTTTAAAGTTCAGTCTCAAAGGTGAAAGAGATATCTCATGATCTTTTGAATGTTCTAAAAACTTTCAATTGTCGTAGATGTTGAAAATATAAATACTATATAAATAATATAAAATACTAAAGGGTGATTATCCAGTATGTATGATCATGACATTTGAAAAATTAGGCTCAGTTTGAAGTTCACATGTTATTTTTTTATCATTTTCTGTTTCCATTAGATTTTCCGAAAATAGTGAAAAATAGAAATATATATATATATATATATATATATATATATATATATATATATATATCATGTTATTGAACCCTGCTGCCAATTACTAATTCATTTGGAAGATATTGAAGTGGCCTAGAACATCCAAGGTACATCGTGTTAGTCAGTGATGAAATGTTGGGAAAAAATGTAAGAATTTTTCTTGAAAGTTTGGATATTGAAAGCATCAGGAAAGACTTCAATAGGTAAAGAATTCTGGAACTGTGCCATTCCATTAATGAATAATGTTTGGTAATGAGTAGTTTGGCATGTATTGAGGAAATACAGTTATGGCTTGATTTTTGAAATTTGAAACACAAGGATATAATCAAGGAAATGACTAGTGCACCGAACATTCATGTTCAGTCCTAATAAGAAACTGTCATGTTACTTTTACAAACAAAGCTTTTTTTTGTTTTTGTTTGCAAGTGACCTGCAGCAGATGAAAACCCATGAATGCATTGAGCTACAGCTGTCAACATTGGTTTTCATCCTATTCTCAACACTAACTAGCAAAACAAATTGTCAACCATGAAAATACAGAAAAAAACAGCAACGACGACGGAGGTAACGAAAGCAAAGTGTCACAAAGTTTTCACTCATCACATAACAATTCTGCCTTACCAGTCACTTAGAAAATGATACTCACTTTTATGAGCTATTCTGAAAACTATATCAATTAGAGTGTTGTTTTGACAGGACTTATTTCAATGGAGGAAACTCAATCTTATCTGATATTGAACACATTTCACAATAATGTGAACCATTCACAGTAGATGTAGTTCAATATCAAAGCATACTGGAAGTGATACATACTAACGAATCAGGACATGAACCACACTGTATCTACATCAACGTTTCTTCATGATGCATTCATAATTCAACTAGGAATAACTAGAAATAGAAAATTTTATTACCACAATCTTCCACTTCTTCAGCCCAGTTGTAGGTAGCTTTTCTGATAGGTTGTATAGGAACGGATCCTGTAGTTTCTTGCAGAAAATCTGTCAACGCTAAAGTCTTGCCTTTGGTTTTCTTTCCCTTCTTACCTTCAAATGAAGAAAAAGTTTCAAATCCGTGAAATATATTTCAACTCAAAACACATGCTGACACACGAGGAAAAGATGAGGTTGAAACTCATATGACCAAAATAAATTTCATTATTAATTGATGATATTCAATGTCACAGGTTCATAAAAAAGTGTTATTCATAATCAAGAGATGTGCAGTAATATCAAATATAAGAAATGTGAAAACTAACCTGATGCCATATTTAATACAAGTTTAATAATGGCAGCTTACGACTTACGACGTGTATGGAAGTGGAAGGATTTCCGCCCGTCGTTGCTCGTATGACGTTGATTTCAGAGAATTGCCAACATCAAAACAGCAAATATTATACCGCAGCCACAGTCTGTAGCGTGGTGATTGGGGTGCACAGTTTTGACCTTTATTGCTCTGAGGTTTTGACCGTGATAAGAGTGAGAGAGTCATAGAAAGAACCCTGAGGGGGTTGAAGATTCGAGGGTGAAATTAAAACAGGTGCCACTGCTACCAACATTCAGAAAGTGAAACACAAATTTTTTTTAGAAGTCTTGTCAAAAAATTATCTACCAAACTACTACGTTTTGGTCTTGCCCGGAGTCTGTCATAATCGAGAAAGTTATCTCAGTCGTAATGACGTTTATTTTTCGGTGAACGATATATTGAGAAAAATGAAGCGCTACTCTGTTGAATACATATATCTGACTAATGTTGAATATCCATGGCACAGAACAGAGTATTTGACGATCAAACGAACTTAACTGTAACACAGTATAGGGCCTTAAAGAATAAGGCACTCAACTGTGCCTGTAATGTTCGACCGGGGTGGTGATCGATCGACCGATGAGGATGCTGTTTTTCTAACAAAATGGCCGACTTGTGGAGTGATTTTTTTACGGTCATTCCTAAGTACACGTGTGATTTTTAGTATTCTGTTTTATCTATTACATGAGCCTTTTATTATCAGCATGAACCTTTTGAGTCGTGCCAT
The DNA here is from genome assembly GCA_963576655.1 of Gastrophysa polygoni. NCBI lineage: Eukaryota > Metazoa > Arthropoda > Insecta > Coleoptera > Chrysomelidae > Gastrophysa > Gastrophysa polygoni. The sequence goes on along the minus strand of OY755083.1, from coordinate 12,568,515 downwards.
TTCCTATACAGTGTTAGTGTTTCAGTGTTTGTTTCATCGTTGGACTCATATATTTTCGTGCGTTGAATTATCATTTTTATCCTGTTCTGTTCGTGAGTTCTCACAAAAGATGTTCATGTGTGACTCTTCTTCGATCTGCAAATATTTAGGCTATTACCTAGTATTTGTGTTTCAATGATTTTTCTTGTGAGACCCCAATCTCTTGATTCGCGCTTCACGATTATCAATTTTTTCCACAAAAAGGTTTCTTTAGTGAGTATTACAAATAAGTTGTTTTCTAAATACTTTCTGATCCATCATTCACAATGAATTCTTGAAATTTCAGCCAAGACAAGCATAAAATTTTGATGCTGTTTCCAGAGGCACCAGATTCAACTTGAATTGGTTTGTTTGCATCAGCTGATTACATGCACTCTAGTTCAAAAATGCCCACTAGATGTCATACTCGCATCGTCACATTCCCAATATTTTTGGCCGACTCCTGTGCATCTGTACCGGTTGTACCACTGAGAAAGAACGCCGGCTGTATCTATAGGAAACTATTTGCCGCACGGGTTATGGGAAAAAATATTTATGATGAGAGAGGCCAAGAGAAATCTCCCGAAATTATTTTCAAGTTTCCAGGACGGCCGTAGAGGGCGTGATTGCATTGGCCAGTTTGAAAAACTTGTTTTTATGAGAATTTGATATATCAAGACAAATCAAAAACACTTTTTTCATGATCTCGACATGATTTCCAATCATTTCGACCAGGAAGAAATTTCGCTAGCTCTTTAAATAAAAGAGGGAGGGGAGGATGAATAGCACTATAAAAAACTCTTTTTAGGTACTTCAGTTTGGTGTAACGGAATTCAACGAACTTGGTCTCATTATGAAAGGTTTTTTTAGCTCTTCCAGATAAATCACGAATCGAGAGTCGATTCAAATCCCGTGTTGGCCGCTATTATTATGTCGAGTATTTCTCTGGTTCCTCAAGAAGTATCAACTCGCGGTTTTCACCATTTTTCATCTCGTTTGCTCCAACTCCATATCAGTTAAGAAACATATATAGTTCCTTTTGAATATCTCGAAAAATAATGGAAAATTGTCTGTTTTTTCGAACGGTGCCATCTAGCGGCCACCACGGGATTTAAATCGAATCGATTCGTGATTTATCTGGAAGAGCTGAAAAAACTCTTCCTAATGAGACCAAGTTCGTTGAATTCCGTTACACCAAACTGAAGTACCTCATAAGAGTTTTTTCATAGTGCTACTCATCATCCCCTCCCTCATTTATTTAAAGAGCTAGCGCAATCTTTTCCTGATCGAAATGATTGGAAATCATGTCGAGATCATGAAAACAGTGTTTTCAATATGCCTTTTGACATGTCAAATTCCAATGGCCAATGCAATTACGCCCTCTAGCGGCCGACCTGGAAAATTGAAAATAATTTCCAGGGGTCCTTTCTAGTGGTACACCTGGTACACCATGAGGGCTGATAATAAAATCTAATAGTATATATAAACATGCACTAGAGATGCGCGCGTTTGGAACTTTGTCATGGGTATGAGGGATCGAAATTCTGCCAAAGAAGACAGGACTATGGTATACATATATATATATATATATATATACTCTCTTTGACAAGACCCTGTATCCCTCTTCTGTGATTTAACGATTGAATGAACTTACCTGTGATGTTTGATCGTAATTGTGTGAGGTGCTTCGTTCGAAGAGAAAATTCACTTGTAGAAGGCTTGCTTAGCTACTTTGACATAGTGTACCAAAGAGAAGAAGAGGAATGCACCTAACTAGTATCTATCTATCACATATTTAGTATCACAGCGCCAACTTCATTCTGATCAGAGCGTCGAAATTAAAAATACCATCATAGAAAACACTCCGAGTGTCTCATTCTGACTCACCCTGTATATTCAGGAGAAAAAGGGTTGGCATTCCACTGTCACGATGCGAGGGACGAGGCATCTGAATGGAAGGATTTGAACAAATATTTTATATGCTTAGTGGCAAATCCTTCAATATTCATCAACAGACATCCAGGAGACATTTTCAAATATATCCTCAAATTTATATGTGAAGAATGGTAACATCTTGAGGACGTCCTTAGGAAAACCCTCGTCGTAATGAGGGCGATATGGAGTTTGCTTCAGAAGATCCTCAGAGGGTGTCTGTGTTATCTGGGAATATTCAGGTTATCTTATCATCCATGATGGAATAAAATGAATCCTGTCTTATATATCTGCATAGCTCTCTTTACTTGTGAAAAAAAAAATGGATATACCTAGGTCTATATATCTATACTTTGCCAGTTTTCTACCACCAATCAATCCATTCATGACATGATCCTGATTAATCGTGTTGAGGGTACTGAGATGGTTATTGCTAAAAGACTTTTGGAAATCTCAAATTTTTCCCTTTTTAAGATTTTTTTAATGCTTGCTTCCGCATCTATATGTTTGGCCCAGTTGAGCTTCCTGTAAATAATGACAGTTGAATATTTCACTGTATGTTTGACCAGTTCAGATCTTCACCTTCGAGATTTATTATGATTCTAGGACGGCGTTCTCATTCCAAGGCCATCAGTTGTGTTTTATCTGGGTTCATTATTATATAAATTTCACAAAATAATTGCTAAGGACATTGAGCTCGAACTGGAGATTGATTGCAGTTTGTTCATAGCTGATTGAATATGCTAGCACAGCCGTATCGTCAGCATATAGTGACGTTTCTGTCATGAGTGGTTTGAATGAATCGCTAGTGACTAGGCTGTACATCATCAGGGATGAAAATAATGCTCCCTGAGGAACTCCAGCCTCAATATTGAGAATGTTGGAGACAACACCATCGAGTTTAACTTGGAAAGATTTTTGCTCAAAAAATGAGCACAATAACTGAAATTCTTTCAAAACGCTTCCGATACGTCAAGGAGGGCAAAACGTGTTTTTCGACCGTTAGTTCTCAATGCTATGGTATTCTTTACCAATCTTAGTACTTAGTACTTAGTACTAAGTTTTGAAGCCAAACTGCTTGTCTGGTGATTTATCATTATCATCGATGAAATCTAGAAGTCTTTGCCGAATCACGCGTTGCTCAATTTTTGATGGTGAGCACCATAAACCGATAGGTCTATAGCTCTGTGGAAGACTAGCATTTTGTCAATGTTTTTCAATCATAATAACTTCTGCATGCTTTCATTTTTCAGTGGAATGAAGGGTTTTCAGAATTGCGTTCTTTCCGAGTTGTTTGAGCTCTTATGTAACTCCTCATTTAGTTAGAAGTAGGTCTGATATAGGTATCATGCAAGTTATTTGACAGGTGAATGCGAACGTGCTCTCTCACCGAGTTATCCCATCCATAAGGATCCTGGAGTGGTCCTCACGTCATTCTTCTTGTCCATCATCATGACAGGTGGACTTGAAGGTGGGAGCAGAGCTTTTCGGCCTTTACGGTCGCGCTTTCTGCTACTGATGCGCTCAGTCTGAGGGGCTTTCAGAGCGTCTTGTCTTTGTGTGTGGGGCGAATGGTTTTGGAACAAGCAACAACTGTGAGGCAGTTGGTGTCTGTGTGTGTGGCTATGGCTTTTCGTGTTGCAGTAGCGGTTTCGTGTGACGGTGTCGATGTCTGTCTGGGGCTTTTTAGGGGGCAGCCCGATTTGTGTGTTTGTGTTGCAATTTTATCTGCCTAAACTGTCTTCGTTTAAGTGGATTATTGCTGTCCTGGTGGAACTTACCATTTCATGAATTGTCTAACACTTCCAGATAAGTCCTCCAGGAGTTGCGCCTTTGGTCGTTTGAACCTCTCTCTGAACCTGGGGTCGTAATCCACTAGCTCCCGTAGTCCTTTGTAACGTGTTACCATCGCAGGCTGGGTTGATCTGGCTGGTATCGCTGTGTCGTCAGCCTACAGCGATAGGAATGTTTGATCTGTCCTCGGGGTGTCTGATGTGTAAATGGTATACAGTTTCGGGCTCAGGACAGCTCCTTGGGGGACTCCTGCTTCCGAAGATCTGGCCGACGAGAGCTCGTGACCTACCTTCACTCTAAGCTTGCGGCCTCGAATGTAGGAATCAATGAGTTTCACTATGGATCTTCGATCATTCGATCATTCGTGTGTTCGGAGCTATGGATACTGGGTATCCAAGTAAGATCATTTTGTACACAAGTCCTCTGTGCCATACTCTAAGGCTTTGGAGACATCCAGGAAGATCGTTCCCGTGACTTGTCGCCTATTTAGGCCTTGGGCTGCATCGAAGACGCAACAGTCCTTTGATGATGTTGGTTATGGTTGCCACTGCCTTTCTGGTGAGCTTCTTTAGCACTCTATTAGGGAATTTGTCGCAGCCTCTGGTGCTCGCTTTAAAGCTTGCTTTCTAAGGATGAGTCTAACTTCCTCGGGGGAAGTTGCTGCAATGACTTCATCCTCTTCCAGCCGCCTCAAGCCTCTTACCTGTCGCCTGACTCTCGCTTCGTGATGTTCATCATCGTCAGGATGATTGTTTCCTATACATTCAAGTTCGAGGCAACCAGCAAATGCTTCTGCCTTTTCCTTGGATGTTTTAACAATGCTCCTTGCCCCGTGTATGGGTGGCAGTGGTTTCCTCGTGGCTCGTATTACTTTCTGCAGGTTCCGAAGACCAGGTTCATCAGGGTCTAAATCCTGAATGAATCTGTTGCGGTTTTCCTCCCGCTTGTTTTGTGGGGCCAGCGTTCTCTGGGCTAATCTCTTAGCCCTGTTCTTAACCCTCATGAGGTCCTTTATTTCCTGGGGAAGTTCGCCATATTTGCTGAAACGACGAGCGTGTCTCAGCGTGGTGCTCTCTTCGAGTGCACTCGAGATGTCTTCTTCGAATTCCGTGATTGCTGTTTAGATATTCTCTTCGTTTTCGATCCTTCTGATCGGTCGAAGATTGGCTTCGATGTTCCTGCGGCCTTCATGGTCATTTCCATCACCTATGGATGAATAGGATTGGGTTGTGATCCGATGAGCCCTCTTGAATTGTGTGCAATTCAATCGGGAATGTGACTTCTTATAGGGTTGACATCGTTGGATCTGTCTCGGAATTCGTCTAGCCTCTCCTTCCCTTGGTATTAGTCATATGACTATTCCAGTTGGGCGATTTGGCGTTCAGATCTCCTATTATAATCGTTTGCTTTCCTCTTGGTAGGAGAGCTTCGAGATCTTTGTTATGCAGTTGTTGTTCTGGTGTGGAGTAGGCTGATACGATACGAATACTTCCATGATTCCTGGTCTTGACCGCAATTATGGTGACTTGGATCGTAAACAGACCGTCTGGGGTGAGTTCGCTGTGGTAGTCTATATCTTTTTTGATCATAATAGCAGTTCCTCCTGAATTTCTTCTGCAATCGTTTCGGTGGATTTCGTAGCCGTGCATCTTGAAGGTCAAATTTTCGTCTAGCTTGGTTACCTGCAAAGCAAAAATGTCGATACTCACCCGTTCTAGGATTTCGCCGATTTCATGGCTTCGTTCCCTAAATGGATGGTTTGATGGGTTGTGTGCTCATAATGTTGTTCCATTATTCTGCATCGCGACCATCATAGCTTGCATTGCTGAAACATATCTGTCATCTGTTTCAGCATCATGGCGTTGCTGTCCGTTTTCAGGTTCCAGCTGCTTGCGCGTAGCTAATTCCTTGGCGTTGGTCGGGTGATTCGCGGGATGTCGGCCGACTTATCCCAATCTGATCATGAGCTGATCGGATCATATTCATGAGAAATGTTACCTACCCATATCGCTTCTACATCGAATCGGTTTTGCCAACTGGACTTGCAAATTGGCAAACAGCGGCGTGCGCGCCTTTCAGGAAGCAGAAGCAGCAATTCAATTCTTCATACAAAGGACAGAAATGTGACCCGAAAAACCCCGTCAGTTATTTCCTCAGTAATATCTTCGGTCTCAATATGCTCTGGTACGTTTCGGAGAAGAAACTCTCGGCGATTTTTCATCAGGTAACTGATATGCATGAAATAGATAATTTATGTTGGGTAGTAATTTTCTAAACGCTCTGAAACTATCAGAATTGTCACGATGAATTTCAATATCGTCATTGACATTTATAGCTTTTCTGAAATTGATCTTCTGATTAGACATATCTTTATAAAGTTGAAATCACTTCGTTTTATCTCGTAGAACAATGGGATGGACTCTAACCTTTGAATTTTGTCCTGGATGAGATGGTTTCGCTATTGCCTCACTGATCAAGAGCGCAACTAGGATAGAATTTCAGGATGGGCTTAAATCAACATGTGGCATTCGTGCTAGGAACCAAATAATTCATGAACATATTATTAGTATATATTATAAGAGTAGGTAGAGGTAAAAAATCCAAATTTATACCTATAGATTTCGTCGCAAATGTGATGTGATGTGATGAGCATCGATGTGATCGTAGTTACAGTTTACTTCAGATTTCTTGTGTAAGTGACAGTTTCAATCGGATATTCAGAACCTAAGAATTTATTATTATTATTTCTGAAAAATATGGAATGTCTAAATTTATTTTTCACTATCGAATGTCCTGACAGATAGATCACTCTTTGTTGTGATCTTATCTGATATGTGGACTATCAATGTTGATTCTCCACAATGCTCTGTCTTGGCACCAATTTTGGTTTTGCTCTACATCAACGATGCTATTTCGAAGGATGACAGTAAGGGAGTCACTGTACTTCTTATCAACCTTATCCTCTAGAAACCCAATATCCAATGAAGCCAGAGGTGCAAGATATAGACAGGTTGATACATTGAATAATGATCTGGCTAGAATTCTGAAATGTGGATCTGTAAATCAAGTAGAATTCAATGCAACAGAAACTCAAGCTTGTATTTTCACCAGGAAATCAGATCACACAATGACCAATATGATGATGTGAGATACCACTATTTCCATGGAGTCATCTATATCCATATGCTTGCAGGGTATTGCCACCAACAGCGCTCTCTGATGGGACGATCATGTGAGGTTTATTGCGAGAACTGCTTCACAAAAAGTTGCTTATCTGTTCCGCACCCCAGCAACTGCTCACGAACTACAAAGCGCAAATTCGACCTGTCCGATAGTACTAGTCACATGTTTGGAGTTCATCGGCTCTTAGATTCTATTTACAAGAAAGCTATTCGCCTGTTGGTGAAAGGTGGGCGATCTCTATTCTTTCTATTAGTAAAAGTGGGATTATTTCATATTCAAAGGTGATCTTATTTTACAATAGTCGAAATATATATTCGTATCACGAGCTTGCGTGAACAAGGAACTGAAACAGCCGATAGAATAGAATATCCTTTATTCCAAATTCCGGGTACAAAAAAAATTTTTTTATAACTTTCATAAATCTCTGGGCGTGGGGAGGTGTGGGAGGGGTTACGGCCCCCTGCTGGATGCGCCGGTGTCATTGATAGTATGTTAATGTTCGGGTCTTGAGGGTGTGGGTTGCTGCTTTGGATAATGTGTTCTCCTTTGGACGAGAATGAATGGATTTTCTGGATTTCTGAGATGAATCTGATCCAACAGATGATGACACTTCGTTCTCTTCTTCGCCTTCAAGATCATTTTTCATCTTATATCTATTTCGAAATTGTACGGGTATTGCAGGAAATTCCTCATCATACCTTGCACCTGATATTCTTCTACGTACACACTTTTTCCATTTTTTCTGGAATTATTTACATTGGCTTTTCTGACAGTAAGTGGATTACCGGAGCCTTTTCTTTGTTTATTCTCTCAATAATCTGATGTAACAGGGCAATCAGAGCTTCCTCACTGATATCTTCTCGTAGTTCAACCAGACTCTTTAACCCTTTATAAGCTCTCTACGCTCGTAAGATCGTTCCATATGGAAGAGGGATCTCAATCAAAACAAGGTTATTTCAATTGTCTTTATTTTCTATGATTTTTTTGGCATTATAATCCTGAATGATGTAGGTACCTACTTAATTTTCATTTATTCGTTCTACATTCGTGGATATTTTTGTGCATATACCCCAAAAACTGTTATAAACGAACATTTATTCTTCAAATCCATTCCAGAAATGTTAGGAAATTATCAGATAAATATCTAATTCAATATAACATTCAAAACTACCATCAATTGAAAACCCATAGCTGCCCATAAGGCACACAGCTCAGTAGTATGTTTCTTTTTTATACCATCCATCAGGGTATTTTCTGATGTGCCATTTCCTGAATTCATCGAAAACGAAGATGAAAATGGCAAAAGGAAATGAGTAGCACCACCTGAAAAGTTGAACCATTATCAGTTTGGAAACTTATGAGAGTTGAATGGTCGATTTACCAAATGAAAAGCACTGGGTAGAATTTCAAATAACTCATCTTTGGAAGGTACGATAGCATACAAGCGACCACTGTTTCCACAATTAAACTGGCATTTAGAACCATATTGCCCATTCCTATAAGAAATTGATTAAAATTTTCCAGCATATTCAATCATTCAGTTCATTCAATCATTTTCAAAATATTCAGTTACCTTGCTTATAGATGGAGTTGATTCTAGTTTTGCATACGATCAAATCTGCCCACTGAGTTACCACCACGGATATCATAAAAGCAGTGTAGCAAGTGTATTCCAGTTCTTTTCTATGTTCATAGGTCCATTCCTGTCCATAAGAATCCATCAAGTCGTTCACTGATTCTGAATCCCAGTCAGAACGTAGACCTAGAAAATGTCGATGTAAATGATTAGATTACTCTGTTATGCCTTTTCACGTTTCGCGTGGCACACTGTGGCTCGTACGGACATTGATTAGAATGTCAAGGCTGACATATCTTTCAAGCATACAAAATACGTTTCAAAATTAATTCAAGCATGCAAAAAACAGATGGTAGAGTTGAATGTAGAAGATATAGATAATGAAGAACATTTTTCGTGTCTATGAAAGCTTTTTTCAAGCCTGTAAAACAGTATGAAATACTCAACTGAATTCATCTAATTTACTGTAAGAAACCAAACTGCCAATTATTTGTTAAGAATAATTCGAATATCTAGACAAATTTTGATATTCTCTTCATACCGCCTTCTGCTCTCAAGCACCTAGCATTCAATGAGGTCAGAAAAGTAAGACAGAGACAGGTCGATGCTTTAAATGATGATCTGGCAAAAATTCTGGAATGGAGATCTGAAAATCTAGAAGAGTTCAATGCAACAAAAACTCGTATCTTATCAAGAGCTTGTATTCAGGAAGGCAGATCACAATGCCCAATATGTCGTGTAATATCACATATAATATATAAAAATAATATAAGCAAGCAGCAACCTTCAATCATTTTATGAGAAATATCTGAATTATTTCACTAGGTGAATAGTTCGGTACCTATCGAAGAAGACATATTTTTTCAGAATATGATTTTCCTATACTTCTCATTTTACATATGTTCGTTTATTTCTGTTGTATCATGATAATTTTCACAATAAATTTATACTCATTCGACATGGATGTGAACATTCCCAACTGAGGTGTGAGTTTTTCCTGTATTTTTTCTACTGAGTGAATTTCACCATATATTTTTGTTGAAATTTCGTAGTCTTCCCTGATGATGGAATAAATGATTCCAAAAGCTTGGAATCACTTTGCTGTATTCCCCAATAATCCCTATTAAATATAAATCTTTTTTCTCGAACATCCTGTCTTTCGTGATGATCATGATAATGAAAATCTGTATAGGAGTTTTTTCAGTGACCCAGATCCTATAACCTATATCCCTATCCGTATGGGGATGGATCAAGAATTTCCCCATGGTAAATCCTGCCTGTCGTAAGAGGTGACTAAAGGGTTACCCATAGGTGGAAGATGATGGTTCCCATCATCGCCCGGTGCGACACCACCACATCGACAGAGGTGCTGTGAAATGGATAACTCCCATGTTTCAGTATTTGGTCGATGCTTCCGGTCATATCCCCATACCCTATCTCCTCCTTCCCAATCCAAACCGCCCATTTCAGCTCAAGAGAAATCTAGATGAGAATTCTTATAGAGTAAAACACTCCGGAAGTAAAATACTTCTCCATTAGGATTTCCGGGCGAGAGGTGCTCGAGGGGGTTCACCATCGAAACATCTGAATTTGAAAATATACCTTTGTAACATCCGAGGTCTCAACAAAAACATAAACATAACTGAGACGCAGGTCAACTCATCAACTATCACGACCTATGTGCTCTGCCCTCGTGAAGAGGAACTGGAACCAAAAGAATTCGATGTAATGTGGCTCAAGATCGATAACCACAAACAGACAAAGTTCATCTGCTGCCTGTATCTATCACCAAACGAACCAACTCCTGGTGACCTCTTAGAATTCCTTTCTTTGAAACTCGATTTCATCCAACAGAATCACCCAGCAGCTGAAATAATCATCATGGGGTATTTCAATGTCCACAACTCCACCTGGCTCAAATTCTCGAACAAAACAGATGACGCAGGATGTATGGATGAGGCTTTCGCTATCACCTATGGTCGACCTATTCCTCACTAACAATTTGTAACCGTATGAAGTGAAAGTCCGTGCATCAATAGGAAACTCAAACTACACACTCATCTCCACGATATGTCCTTACATCACTCGGCGAACCAGTCCAACACCCCCACGCACTGTTTGGCATTACAATGCAGCCGACTGGGATAGCCTTCGCATGTTATTTTCTGAGTTTCCTTGGTGGAGAATGTGTTTTGAATCGGGAGATCCTACGCAATTTACTGAAGAGATTTCGGAAATCATCATGCTGAAAATGGAGACTTACATACCACATAGCACCAATTCACGAACCACTGGTGAACCATGGTTCAATAGAACCTGTTCTGGGGTCGTCGGTCTGAAGCAAGCAGCATACCGTCGTTGGCGCAGAAACCCATGCCCGCAAACTAGAGCTGAATATTTTGAAGCTAGTAATATATGCAATCGAACGATAGATGAGCCTAAAGAGGCATACAACATGAAGATAAGATCAAAGCTCGTAGACTGTCCAAATGGTTCTCGTTCATTTTGGACCATTGCCAAGGCAATCGGGAGAAATTCCACTTCTAGCTCATTTCCTCCCTTCACAAAGGATAATAATACTATAACACCCCATGAAAAAGTCCAAACACCTTCGCCAGAATGTTTGCAGACAATTCTTCCTTGGATCCACGAGGCCAAGAACTTCCCAAAATCGCTACCATCGATAAGCGTATGCCAGAAATTGGCTTCCGGCAACGCTCAATCAGACACATTCTGCTTAGCCTCAACGTCAAGAAGGCTATGGGGCCTGACGGAATACCGCCTATTGTTCTCAAGAAATGTGCCCCAGAACTAACATCAGTTCTTTGCAGGTTGTTCACCCTTTCGTATAAACTCGGCGTATTTCCTTCTAACTGGAAGAAAGCTAGGGTCCAACCGATTCCAAAGAAGAGCAAGAAAACACTCCCTAACAACTATATACCGATTGCACTACTTCCTGTGATCTCTAAAGTAATGGAAAAAGCAATCAACATCGAGCTCATCCGATATCTAGAGAGCTCAAGAATCGTGAACGACCGGCAATATGGCTTTCGTCACCAGAGGTCAATAGGAGACTTGCTTGCCTGTGTGATACATAAGTAGCAGGTGTCAATCGAGAAACATGGGGAGTCTCTGGCTGTAGCCTTGGATATCTCCAAAGCTTTTGACCGAGTTTGGCACCAAGGCCTCCTAGCAAAACTTCCGTCATATGGTTTGCCGCCCCAACTGTGTCTTTTACTATCGAGTTTTCTTGCAGATAGATCACTCTACGTGGTGGTAGACGGGGTCTCGTCTGATACAATGACGATCAATGCTGGTGTTCCACAAGGCTCTGTCTTGGTACCAACTTTGTTCTTGCTCCTCATCAATGATTTGTTGAATGTGACCTCCAGTCCAGTTCATAGTTTTGCGGATGATAGTACACTTCATTCCGCCTTTTCCTCTAGAGCCCCTATATCATCCAACGAGGCCAGAGGTGCAAGACGAAGACAGGTCTATGCTTTAAATGAGGATCTGACAAGAATTCTGAAATTGGGATCTGAAAATCTAGTACAGTTCAATGCAACTAAAACTCAAGCTTGTATGTTCACCAAGCAGGCTGATCACACAATGCCCAATTTGATGATGTCGAGTACCACTGGTCCTATGAGGTCGTCAATATTCATGCTGTGTGTCACCACCAACAGTGCTCTCTCATGGGACGATCATGTGAGGTCCATTGCGAAAACTGCTCCACAAAAACTTGGTTTTCTTTTCCATGCGAAGAGATACTTCACATCCCAGCAACTGCTTATGATCTACAAAGCACAAATTCGACCTGTCCTGGAGTACTGTTCACATGGTTGGAGCTCAGCCCCCAAACATACGCTAAAGCTCTTAGACTCAATTCAGAAGAGAGCTATTCGCGTAGTCGATGATACAACACCCACCAAATCATTGACTTCTCTAGATCATCGTAGAAAGGTCAGCGATCTCTGCCTTTTTTATAGATACTTTCACGGTCAGTGCTCAACGGAAATATCATCTCTTATATGCCACCACGTGCGATTCTTAGTAGACAGACCAGACGAGCTCAGGCTGCTCACCCCTACACTGTCAGGCTCGAGACCTGTCGAACATCGCTATACCAAGCATCATTCATCAATAGAACGGCAAACTTGAAGAATTCTTTGTCTAGTGAAGTCATTCCTGATGATTACAACTTCCAAACTTTCAAGAAAAATTCCAACACCTTCCTTCCCTCCTGAAATTCCACCGCTGGCTAACACGATGTTCTTCGAACATTATAGGTTTCCCTTTCGTGTTTTCCATAGATAAAAAAAACCTAATACCCTGTAGCTTCACTACTGATCGAAATTTTTGATATTATTTGTTGAAATTGAGTTCAACACAGTCTGGATGCAAAAACAAAAATGCTTCTGATAATTCAAATGTACCAATATTTTGTCTCAAAACTATGTGGTCGTACTCAGAATCGTCAGTAGAATTCCGTATTCGTTCCCCCGTTTCAAATTTTTAAGCCCAACATCCCTGCCAAGTTTGAATCTTTTATTGACGGAACCGTGGAGAATACGTTGATTCTCGTACATTTTATGATCAGTTCCTTACCGAACAACCTTCTCGGCATGAAGCCGTTCTCAGCCATGATGGCGAAGTAGACGAAAAAGCCGCCCAAAGCCTCGATCATGCCGATGTGGCCGTAAGCCAAGAAGTATAGTTTGCCAGTGACGAGTTTATCCTTCTTGGGATTCCTCGGAGGCCGCATCATGATGTCGCTTTCTGCCTTCTCGTACGCTAAACTGATAGCCGGCATCATGTCGGTGAGAAGATCGATGCACAGAATTGCCATGACACCTGGAAATCATGAACATATACATAGTGACAATTTGCCTGTTCTGTTTTCATCTATGTATCTACGTTTCAAAAGTTGGTTCCCCTATCGAAGGGATGCAATACAAAAAAAGGATATATAAAATATTATACAAGAAATTCTCTTGCACTGCTAGGGCATAAGGGGACCAGCTCATAATTGGTTCGAATCATACCTCAAAGACCTAGACCAACATAAAAAAATTCAGTGTCAGAAAAAGGTACGATCAGATATGGTGTCCCACAGGGATCGGAACTGGGACCTACTCTATTACTGATAAATATAAATGACTTTTGTCAGCTTCCAATATCAGGAACGTTTACTCTCTTGGCTGATGGTCAGAGAGATGTCTTTTTGAAGTGGTTTCACATGATCTTGCTATAGTAGCAGACTGTGGTGTGCAGCAAATAAAATAAAGCCACTTCCAATATCAATAAAACTAACCTACTCACATTCAGAAGTATTTCACAGACCATAAAAGTTAATGATATGAAAGTGCATAAGGACCGAAATAAATTTCTTGGTCTGAAAATTGATAGTAAGTTGAGTGGGAAGATCCCATTAAATATTTGAGACATAAAATATCGAGTGGAACTTATGCTGTTAGAGTCGTAGCAAATGAATTAGCAATTAGAAAGGTAGTCCAGAAATTGCTAGTGAACAAGGTTTTCTATACTGTGGAAGAGTTTTTAAGAGATGGTATCGTGGAAGTATGTCTATGAGAATATATGTTCCCTACTTGTTTTATAACATGAGCCTTACATTTTTCAATCTTGTTCGATTTGTATTGCATTGACAGGTTTTTAAACTTTAATGTTTGTTTTTAATTTATTTTGAAATAATTTGATTTTGACTTTCGACTTTGAATACCGAACAAGCTCCTGTATTGAAAATGTTTCCTACTGATTTAAAATTTCAGGAAATCTAATTGTAGCCGGGTTGATGTTCTGCCTGAAAGAGATTTCTATTTTGTGTGGAATATGAACACAAGATGGAAAACTCTAAAAGAACATATTTTTTCTTACCGCAGAGCCGATATTGCTCGACCGCTTTAAAAATATATTTTCCAAGTATTCTACTCAATTCCCTTTCCATATCGAAGTTCTCGAGATGTGATATTGTTTGTCGTTCAATTACGCAACCATTTCCCTAGTGGATGGTATTGCATCTCTATAGTTTCTTGGATACCTACCTTAGATTCAATATGTACATATTGTATATTATCTATGAGTACCTATATACAATATGACCCACTTAGAATCGGTGCACTTTTATGAAATCCACATTTTTTTTTTAACCGATAGAAAACATATTTTGCCAGACATAATTTCAATTCCGAACAATCGCTCGAAATGAGTTTTATGGAATTTGTGACAAAAAATCATATAATTCCCTGAAAACTGAGATTATTTTTGAACATTTGATTTGTTCTAACGTAATTTTTTTGTTGAGAATCATACTTATACATATATATATATATATATATAAACCAATATGGGGTGCGTTCAAATGAGGTGTATATGAACGAGAATATATCGAGCCACAAAGAGACAAACACTGAAATAGAATGAGTTACAACATAAATGGTCGTGATGGCAAACTTAAAAACATCCAACGATCAAAAAATATACTCCTTTGAGAACTATTTCTTTCGACCCATGATCGCCCTAATCGCGATCAAAAAACCGAATGCGGATTATTCAATAGAGTCCTATTGCATTCGCTTGAGTCACCATAGTCCGCAATCGATCCGATCATAGGTATCAGATATTTGAGTGATCAAATAGATGCTAATTATCGAAATTATATTCTTGATTTTCTTTTGAATTTCTGGCATCTAACTATCGGCTGTGCTGTCTCTGGGTGATGGTATATGAATGGTATAAAAAATTCAAATGATTATATCTTCCCATTACAGAGTATCTAATTTTTTTACCCACCTAGAGGCAGCGGAATGTTGAGTACGACAAAGGCTAGCGGCGGGAATATCTCTGGCATGTTAGAAGCCAGCGTATAAGCGATCGACTTCTTGAGATTGTCGAATATTTTGCGGCCCTCCTCGACGCCCGTGATGATCGACGCAAAGTTGTCGTCCAGCAGGATCATGTCGGCCGATTGCTGGGACACTTCCGAGCCGGAGATGCCCATCGCGATACCGATGTCGGCCTTCTTGAGGGCGGGAGCATCGTTCACGCCGTCTCCCGTTACCGCCACTGAAAACAATCAATGCAATATAATATCATAAGAATATATTCACCTCAATGAAAATAAAATAGTACAAGATGTAAAAGGGCCGGTTGCATAAAGGTTCATTAAGTATTTAACGTCACATTAAATATTTGACGTAACGTTATTTATGGAATTCGGTTGCATAAACATTCATCATATACTTGATGGTATGTCAACTTAATCACCTAATTAACTTATGAAAATGCCCGATTACGTAAAAAAGCAGTTGCACAAAAGCTAATCAACTATAAACGACACATCAAATCGTCTTAATCCTGGCATTAACTTAATCACTGCTCGATGACTGATTATGTATCCCGTTTTTTTTTCAAAGATATGGTATCGGACTGTTTACAT
This sequence comes from Gastrophysa polygoni, assembly GCA_963576655.1. NCBI lineage: Eukaryota > Metazoa > Arthropoda > Insecta > Coleoptera > Chrysomelidae > Gastrophysa > Gastrophysa polygoni. The sequence goes on along the minus strand of OY755083.1, from coordinate 12,552,556 downwards.
TCTATTATATTTTTATATATGTGAAGGAATGAATTGGATGTATGAGTTCCAATCGAAATATATGTACCAAATTTTAGATATTATGGTGAACTATACGTTCTTTTTAACAATCTCCAGCAGTGTTATTTTTTCTGATTCCGTATAGTTTCTCCATCGTTTTTTCTTCAAGCTATCCATATCAATATCCATACTGCCACAGATCTGTGAAACTGCTTCGTCAAATCAAATAATTGAACCTAACCTATAAATGCGCAAAGCATCATCATTTACAAGCACGGAACGTGTGGATCCAGCAAATTAGCCCTGTTGCCACGCATTTTTTGTCGTTAGTTAATGGAACGATAATCATAACATACGAGAGTTTTATGCAACGCAAATTGGATTTAACGTAACATCACCGCTAATGTGGCATCAGATAATCACATGATTAATTTTTCTTTATTCAACCGACCCGTAAGTCACAAAAAATACTACATAAATTTTTACTCACAAGATACAGTACAAATCATTTCAGTAATAAACAAATTCTGAGAGTGAAACAAATTTTGATAGTGAAAAGCTATCGGATATTACCTGATCTATCCGCACAGTATATAACATCAAACTATACGGAAACACAAAATTTCCTTGATAGGGTAAAAATAATGTTGCACAAGAAATGGTTTGACGATATTCTTGAACTAATTATCGGTGAGCTTTGATTTAATGTCATCCGGTAATCCTTTTCACAATATAATAATGTGTGGGGCATAATAATGTGTGTTTTGCTATCGGGAGGTGGTAGGGATAGCCTGAAGAACAAAGTGTATCAGGATAAGCCACCACGAACCCTTGAAGCATTTAAAGAACGGATCCGACAGGAGGTGGCTAAAATCTCCCAGGCAATGCTGCTGAATATGTTCAAGACTCGCGCTTGAAAAAATGTGTACGCCTGAATGGACATTATCTTTTTTTTTTATATCCGTGAACAACACGAAAGGGAAGGTGTTGGAATTTTTCTTGAAAGTTTGGAGGTTGTAATCATCAGAAATGACTTCACTAGGCAAATAATTCCTCAAGTTTGCCGTTCTATTGATGAATGATGCTTGGTTTAGCGATGTTCGACAGGTCTCGAGCCTGACAGTGTAGGGGTGACCAGCCTGAGCTCGTCTGGTCTGTCTACTAGGAATCGCACATGGTGGCATAATAGATGATATTTCCGTTAGGCACTGACCGTGAAAGTATCTATAAACAGGCAGAGATCGCCGACCTTTCTACGATTATCTAGAGAGGTCAATGATTTGGTGAGGGTTGTATCATCGACTAGGCGAATAGCTCTCTTCTGAATTGACTCTAAGAGCTTTAGCGTATATTTGGGGGCTGAGCTCCAAACATGTGAACAGTACTCCAGGACAGGTCGAATTTGTGCTTTGTAGATCATTCAAAGCATCGACCTGGAGTTATTTTAAAAACTTAGTTACGTTTACTTCAATACGGTCAATATGGATTTTGTAAGTCGAAAGATACTGTGGTAGCTGTCATGGATGTGAGTTCAGATATCACGAATTGTTGGAGGTGATAAACATCGAAACAAGATCGAAAAATAGTGTTTTACAAGTCGACCCAAACAAATTCCAGGCAAACCGCAGACATCGCTTTCGTGAGATGATGACAGTGCAAAGTATTCTAGTGTTTTTCTACTGAGAATGGTCTCTTAGTTGACAAAACACGTATTCAGACTTCAGTTCTCTGGCTCTTCCTATGATTACAGTCTCTGAACTCTCAATTCATATTCGTAAACTCACCAATTTCTCCGAGTCTCTGACACCCCTCAACGATATGCAGCTTTTGGGTGGGGGAAGTTCTTGCGAACACAATCTCTTTGAAGTTGAACAATATATTGTCTAGTTCCTGATTAGTGGCGTCTCTCAGTGCAGAACCATGGATCACTATGGCTTTATCTTTTATGTTCGGCGGCAGCGTTTCGATGATATTTATGTTGTAAGCGTCTATAACTTCTTTGCACCTGACGATGCCTACTTGTTTAGCAATTGCTTTAGCTGTGACCTGGAAATGTTCAGGTACATTTTTGCACGAGAAAATAACCCATTGAAGAGTAGTAGCGATCAAATATGTAATCTTAGTGGAAACACTCTCTTGGTTGGTCTCTCAACGTGGTCTAGTGATTGAACATTCGATCTCTGGTAGTTAGACTCTACAGTATTGATACTAATATGCGGGAATAAACAATAGAGTAAGGTTATGTTGACTGCGGATCCACTTGTTGATTTTCCATCCATGAGTTGAAACTCATCGAAAAATATTTACCTGGAGAAAACTGTTTCAATTTCAAAATGTCCCAAGTTATGGCCTGAAAAGGGTGCGCCTCACGTAAAACACCGTGTACATTATATTGGCTGAATTTGTTATTCAATTTCAATAATGGAAAGTTATAAGTAGTTACGAGGTAACTAATTCCTGAATCATCTGGTATGGGTATTGAATACATTTTGCACATGGAGATTATTTTAATGTTTTTACCGGATATACAGTTTGGTCATTCATATTCATGCCAAAAAATTGATGTTTGATATGTTTTCCTTATTTCTGGAATGGAATATTTCAACAGGGTTGGATGGAAGAACAATTTTTCTTCAACAAGAAAGCTATCGCTCAGGCAACAAGACGATATAATGTAATATCAGAAATGGAATCAATACGTTGATTATCAATCATTAACATTATTATTCTTGAATGTGTAGAAAGACATCATAGTCAGTTGAACTATTTCATGACTTCATTTCATTTAGGATTTAGTAAAAAGATATCTTTCATATTATATATTTTCATATATTATTTCCTATATTTTTCATAGAGAATAATGTTTTACAGGCTCTACTATTTGTAGATTCAAACTGCACTCCACAACTCCACGACATGAATTTATTTGCTTTATAATGATGTTAGGTAGGTTTCGAATTCAAATGGTCTAATACAGGCCCACAACTCCAACTAAATGCATATTCTTCTAATATTTCCAGTCCTTTTAGAAAATTGAGGATTGGGAAAAAAATTCAATTAGGTTTTCTGGCTATACTATCGAATTGATCCTGGCTGCTGCAGGGCACCAAGACAAGAAAAAGTGTTCTTTAAGCAAGCCTACCCTCATTCTGAATACAGAGGTATATATTTCAACGAGTCATCGACCTCAGAAGAATGTGTTGTGTATAAATCATAAATCTTGAAAGTACTTACTGGGTGATCTCCAGTGACCATTACCACTCTTATTCCAGCGCTTCTACATCTTTCAAGAGCATCTGGAACTTGTGGTCTTGGAGGATCGATCAAAGACATGAAACCGACAAATCTAAGATCTTTTCTTGGAAAGTTTGGGGGCTCTGCGCAAAATTGATAGTCTTTGGTATACGAGTTGTCCAACATCAGATCAGCAAAACCTGTAATGAAATTATTATCTGGAATATATCGAATAATTTATGCATCACTAAATGATGCATATAACATAATATTCTCAATTCTGACGGACATATTTTTCAACTCTCAATATTACTGGTAATCTATATTGACTATCAAACTTTAGAAGGAACTGATATCGCATATATGATGAAAGTTCACATCAACATATATGTTGTGAGTATGAGATTGGAATTCGGCATGTGATAGTTGTTTGATGTCATATTTTTCTTTTTTTCCCAAATACTGAATTTTTGGCTCCCATTAGAAAAACGTTCACATTTTGATATGCAAAAAACAACTATTCAGTTAGTCAACCAATCAATATCTTTGAGAGCATGTAGAATCACCTCCCTAATTATGCAAACGTTATTTTGGGACAACCTCGTTCTAGATATATTTGCTCTACATACCCAGCACCCTTTCTCCACGTTCGGCCAGCTCCGTCATTGCATTGTCGCATCGCATTCTCATGTCATCTGTCATTTCTTTTGTGCCTTCCGTGGTGAGAATTTGAGAACATCTGTCCAGAATACGTTCTGGGGCTCCTTTCATCACTAATAGACAACCCCCCTGTTCTAGGGCGTGTATACTGATCTGAAAAGAGAACGTGTTTGAATACACCAGACAATGTATAGTTATGAACAGGAATAGGAGTATATGAAAGGTTGCTATAATAACCTGTCCAACATTACTTATTGAATGTTTTGTGTAGTTATTATGCCAGTACTGTTCGTTTGGACGAGCTTATACACATTAATTATACGCCAGCTTCACAGAAACGACTGATGAGATATTAACAATTTCTTATTGGTGTACCACAAGATTCAGCGGAGCCAATTGAATGACCCAACTGATACCCAAATTCTTTTTATCATTATCTGTAGATGTTTACCTGATATTTGGTGACGGAACTAAATGGAATCTCGAGCAATTTAGGGTTTTTATGACGAAATTCGGAGGGATCACCATGAATGTGGGTGAATTCGACGAACTTGAGTATGGCTTCCTCTGAAGCGTCGCCCCTGACTTGCCTACTCTGAATCGGTTTATCATTTTCGCCATGTACAAATTCTGCCCTGTTGCAGAGGGTGCCGCATCTCATGAGTGTGCGAAAACCTTCGAAAATAGAACACACACTTGTTATCTCATCACATGAAATGCAGTCTACACTAGAATTTTCATCGGTTGCTACATTATTATTAGTATTTCGAATGTGAATGTACAGGGTTTTCCCATATATTTTGGCGCCATTCCATCATTTGGAGAATCTTCAGAAAATAATAATTAACATTTTATACTCTCTTCGGTAAAAATATTTCGGCAAATTTCAGGTTTAGACATGTTGTCATTTCATCAAAATGGAACATCTTATATATCATTCCCTGAGTAGAAAAGATTTTTTGTGTAGATTCAAAAAATATATAAAAAATCATATATTTCAGAGAATGTATAGTGATGAGCACCGATATATATAGTTTTAGCCACGTATGGAATGAATTCGGGATAGACAAGTTCAGACGCTTTTTTTGTTTTTTACTTATCAGATGCAAATGTTTGCGAGTTTGAATGATAAACGTATCAACATAATACGGATGTTACAAACTCTTAGCATACTTTGCTCGTAGCTAAGTGAGGGGATAACGGTCACTATGAGATATACAGGTACATTGAACTGGGAGAACATTTCGCCATTTTGTGCTATACAAAATGCCGAATCGAAGTTTGGAGAATCACAAAACCGACATTTCACAAAATCGTTTGTATTCTTCCTCAGTTTATTTGGATGGATGCCGCTCCAGTGAGGTTATTTTTTACCTTCACAAAATGGCAATATCTAAAAATGAATCTGAAGTCTTGTAATCGCCATCATTTACTTAATTTTAAATAAATATGGAAATATCTCGTTGTAAAGTATGGAAATATTCATCATCGTCTAATAACGCATAACTACGAAGGCGCTGAAGGGCCACACTCTCTTTTTTTCTAAATCCCGACTTTAATCTCGGGATCCTGACTTTGATCTCGGGATCCTGACTTTAATCTCGGGATCCCGACTTTAATTTCCCGACTTTGAAGTCGGGATCCCGAGATTAAAGTCAGGATCCTGAGATTGAAGTCAGGATCCTGAGATTGAAGTCGGGATCCCAAGATTAAAGTTGGGGATCCAGAGATTAAAGTCAGGATCCCGAGATTAAAGTCGGGATCCCGAGGTTAAAGTCAGGATTTAGAAAAAAAAAAGAGAGTGTGGCCCTTCAGCGCCTTCGTACTAACTATTTTAGTGTTGAACTTTTCTATTCCATTCCATTCAATTATTTTCTAATATATTTTCTATTCCATTGTTCAGCGTGGAATACTCCATAGTTGTTTTTATTCAAAACGTAGGTAATCTCAGTTTTAGGTGTCTGAACACCTGAATTTTTTATGATAAATAATATTCAGGAATGACGAAAACGCTAATGGATCAGGTGAATCGAGGTCATCAGATTTTATATCTGTTCTATAAAAAATATTTTGATACCTGAATTATGAAGAAGTACTTCGCAAAAATATGTTGATTTATTACGATTTAATTAACGTCCAAATATCTCAAGTCACTATTCTACAAAAATAGATATTTTCTAATTGGAACCCATTAGTGTCAGGAACTAACGGAAATCTGTCAAAAAAATGAGTTGATAATGGCCACTCAAAGAAAAGAAAATTAAATTTAATAATTTTTTTTCTGGACGGAAAAAGTGACAATGTATTGATGATGAAATATCTCGCCAAATGAACTCTGAAAAGAATGAAAATCCTAATAAAAGTCCCAAATACCTACCCACACTATTGATTCCTACGAATTCGTTGCTGCATGTATAAACATACTATTCTCACATTACTCATATTTGAGCTTTCCAAGAAAATCTTGTCTTTCCCCGTCGTCTCTTCAGCGTGACTATCTATTATTTACATATTTTTATCTAATTCAGAAAAAGAACCTTTCAAATTCGAGATGTTATACATGATATTTCGAAGAAAAGTACGACATATCCAAATAATCAGCCAGAAAAAAAATTACAAGAAATTCTGATCATTCAGAGAGAATATAAAACTTTTGTACTTTCAATTTTCATTGATAACTTTGCAAATGACACCAGCAATATGATGAGAGTAAGAGCGAAGTATTGTTAATTATTATATTCCAAATTTTATGTCAGTTAGAGAGCATTTGTAAAAATCGTCTTAATAAGTTCATTTGATATATTTGATTTTGTCTGTTTCTTATTTGTGGTTTGACTATTGATAGGATTGTGTACTGTATATTTGTTCTGTTATGCAGTGGAAGAATTTGTATATTTTTAGATAATTGGCAATTCACAAATCATTTTATGTTCATAATTTTTGTGATTCAATTTGTTTTACCTTCCGTCTTATTATAGTCTTTGGCGCTCTCCTGTTGGACGGTGGAATCAGCGTCCATGATTTTGCCGTCACACCAAAAATGACAAACTGTCATTTTATTTTGAGTCAAAGTACCGGTTTTATCAGAGCAGATGATCGAAGTGGATCCCAACGTTTCAACGGCCTCAAGATTCTTCACGAGGCAGTTTTTGGCGGCCATGCGTTTGGCAGTCACCGAAAGACATACGGTAACAGTAGCAAGAAGACCTGAAAACATACAAGGAAAATCTTAACAAAGTAAACTTCCGATTTGAGAGACCACCAGCTGAGAAGAACTATCTGAAGAACTAAAAGATCCTACTTAATAATTAATATAATAGTCACAGTTGAGGATTTACGCACTTACTAGATTTCATACTTCAACTAACAAAACTAAATAAATAAATAATTACGATAAATAAATTAATAAATAATTCATCTAAATTAGGTAAAAAGTCACAGAGCCATGGTGTGAGAAGAATCGCAATTCTCCATTTCAACTGGATAATGTCCAAGTCCTGAAAATACACAAAAGTCGAAATCTATCTCTCTTCAATATTTTCTCCATCTGTTGACCACACGAAAAGAAAACCTATAATGTTCGAGGAACATGGTGTTAGCCAGCAGTGTAATTTTGGTAGAGAAGAAAGTTATTAGAATTGTTCTTGAAAGTTTGGAGGTTGTGAGCATAAGGATAGACTTCACTAGGTAAAGAATTCCTTAACTTTGCCGTTTTTATGGTGCTTGGTATAGCGAAATTCCACAGGTCTCGAGTCTGACATTGTTTTGAAAACGGGAGCCTATTCGTTCCCGAAACGTCCACTAAGATAAGTAGAGTCACTGATAAAAAGAGAATTTCTCTTTCAAGTATCTGAAGGATTAATTTCAAGCGCGGTGACATTTTTCGGCAGGTCACAAATCTGTCCGTACTACAAATGAATTGAAATAATTATAATAACTTCTATTTAATTTTTTTTAGAAATGAGTTGAGAAACTTAAAAACATTCTGTGTATGTCGAGGAAAAACACGAAACCAAATCAAAATCTGAAATATTCGAAAATACACATGCGAGTGAAAACCAAAAATTCCATAGTGTTTTTTATTTTCTTCATTGGATTATTTCCAGGACTACATAAAACGAGCAAGTTATCATATCGTAAAAGATGTGCTCTTCTCTAATAAGTTGGTTGATGGTACTGATTGATCTCATGCCAATCGATTATAAGATTGTATAGGTATACTAGTCGCCACGATAATCCTAAAATTCTGGAGGACACATACTAACATGACACACAGGAATTCGAATCTGGTCACAGTTCAAACGTGATAAACAAATTATTTTTATTTTATAAATACCGAGATCATTACAAGATGTCGGTTTAGAGATCACATTAAAGAATTTGAGAAGAGAACAATGTCTGAAGGAGCTCTCAAGATATTAGTTGAATTGCTGTATCTCTATCGCCGAGCAGTGTCTCTTACCTTCAGGTACATTGGCTACGATGATACCGATGAGAAACAGGGATGCCTCTATCCAGGAATAATTTTTGGCGAGGGCGGCCGAGCCAAACACGAATCCCAAGAAACAAGCCCACACGCTGATGATTTTCATGAAATGTTCCAGTTCCTTAGCGATGGGCGTTTTGTTAGGTTGCAATCTTGCGGTCAGACCGGCAATTCTTCCCATGACTGTTCGATCACCGGTTTCACAAACGATCCCTAAAATAACAGGAAATCGAAGTAGTGAATATTATTCACTAGTACTGTCTCATATTCTGCACCACTGACTGATGAATATCATCTCAGAATGAATAGCTTGGCAGAAAACACATGATTGTCGACAAATCGAAAGTTGTATTCCGAAATATTGGTGCACATCAAATGACAAAAAGCCATATGTGATGTGCATGGTATGATGGGGATTTTTCTATGATCTCGAAAAAACTTGATTTAGGTATTCATGCAGTAAGACATGAATGTTGTTTATTCATCTGAACTCTAGGTACACCTACTAGATTTCCTATGGTACTGTCACGATTTCATGGTGCAGAAATGATTTCTAGAACAGGAGCTGAATATGAGTCGCCAAATGCTAATTTTCATTTTTAATTTTTGAATGAAAGAAAGTAGAAGGTGAATGAAAAATATTGGAACTGGCATCAACAAGTTGATTACCTCTAGCAGTTCCTTCAACGGCATTGGTAGAGAAAAAAACGAAATTTTTTGTTTCCAAAATGTTATCGCTGCTACAATCCGGAGAGCGGTACAAGGGTTCTGATTCACCAGTTAGAGCTGAATTATCCACCTGAAAGAAATTCACGTCCGTTAAAAATGAAATATTCCTAGATTTGAAAAATACAACGAATGGAGGCAGATAGCATTCTTTGAAATTAGTTATTTCTGATTACCTGCTAGTACCTATATTTTTCCCAATGTATTTGATAGATATTTTTACGAAATTGACACCTACAACAGATATCATGAAAGGAATTCATGCTGAACTAATCAAACCCGAAATCATCCATGATATATCGAATGATGAATTATAAATCATGACTAGTAGAATGGGAAATTTTCAAACCCTTAGTTCATGGATAGTACGAAATAAATGGTATCCGACATGTCGTCAAGAGAAGCATACTGAAGGTATAGGCCATTACCATCGAGACTATAAGGCCTAAGTGCTCTTACGTCACATGTACTAGTCGCCTACGTGACTTTGTTTCTCTATTATTGTTTGTGTTGTATACATAGATAGGTAATGATGATTCCCAATTCCTGTTGAGTATTTGGGTTTCCGTAAACTGAAAAATTATGTATCGAAAGTGGTGGAGGTCATATGGAGAGAGGATTTTACCCTGTTAGACTCTTAAGTCTCCTCCCATAATACTATACAGAAAAATTATATTTCCAAAGGAAAAGAAGAATATGCAATACGTAAAAATAACGTGAACATGATTTTAGCACCTTGCGATTTCAGACCGATCAACAATTAGTTTATCGAGGCGCATTTATATGTGCGAAATTCAACATGAAATTTGGTCTGTGTAAAGAAATACACGATTTGCAAAACTAATTGAAAAAGATCAACCGTCAAGAAAAGTTTTGTTATATTACTATGATTCAATATCATGTATTTTTCTACGCACATCGAATTTCAAATTCCGATGACTCCATTGTCTTTTCCCCACCTTTGTCTCATTATTATTATTATTATTATTATTATTATTATATGGTTTGCCGCCCCAACTGTGTCTTTTACTATCGAGTTTTCTTGCAGATAGATCACTCTACGTGGTGGTAGACGGGGTCTCGTCTGATACAATGACGATCAATGCTGGTGTTCCACAAGGCTCTGTCTTGGCACCAACTTTGTTTTTGCTCCACATCAATGATTTGTTGAATGTGACCTCCAGCCCAGTTCATAGCTTTGCGGATGATAGTACACTTCATTCCGCCTTTTCCTCTAGAGCCCCTATATCATCCAATGAGACCAGAGGTGCAAGGCGAAGACAGGTTGATGCTTTAAATGAGGATCTGACAAGAATTCTGAAATGGGGATCTGAGAATCTAGTACAGTTCAATGCAACTAAAACTCAAGCTTGTATGTTCACCAAGAAGGCTGATCACACAATGCCCAATTTGATGATGTCGGGTACCACTGTTCCTATGAGGTCGTCAATATCCATGCTGGGTGTCACCACCAACAGTGCTCTCTCATGGGACGATCATGTGAGGTCCATTGCGAAAACTGCTTCACAAAAACTCGGTTTTCTTTTCCGTGCGAAGAGATACTTCACATCCCAGCAACTGCTTATGATCTACAAAGCACAAATTCGACCTGTCCTGGAGTACTGCTCACATGTTTGGAGCTCAGCCCCCAAACATACGCTTAAGCTCTTAGATTCAATTCAGAAGAGAGCTATTCGCCTAGTCGATGACACAACACTCACCAAATCATTGACCTCTCTGGATCATCGTAGAAAGGTCGGCGATCTCTGCCTTTTTTATAGGTACTTTCACGGTCGGTGCTCAACGGAAATATCATCTATTATACCACCACGCGCGATTCCTAGTAGACAAACCAGACGAGCTCAAGCTGGTCACCCTGTCAGGCTCGAGACCTGTCGAACATCGCTATACCAAGCATCATTCATCAATAGAACGGCAAAGTTGTGGAATTCTTTGCCTAGTGAAGTCTTTCCTGATGCTTACAACCTCCAAACATTCAAGAAAAATTCCAACACCTTCCTTCTTTCCCGAAATTCCACCGCTGGCTAACACGATGTTCCTCGAACATCATAGGTTTCCCTTTCGTGTTGTCCACAGATAAAAAAAAAAAAAAAAATTACTGTTATAATATTACCTGTATCCCTTTGGACGTACACTATCTGTTTTCACTGGTGTAGTCACAAAGTCATCTCTGTTTCTCCCTCAACAATCCAGAATATCAATCAAAAAAGTATCCACATACCTTGAACCCTTGACTCTGTATGATCCTGATATCTGCCGGTATCCGATCCCCAAATTTCATTTCTACCAAATCACCAACAACAATTTCTTTTGAAATGATCGTCATGGTCTCTCCCCCTCGTATCACAGTGGCTTTCGGAGGTACCATGTTCGCAAAAGATTCCATAATCTGAAGAAAAAATATGTTTCTGAATATAATTTTGGGAACACGTTGTCCTGTTAGTAGTAGCACCGAACATATATTATGTTCGGTGGTAGCACCGAACATATATGAACTATATGTTCGGTGGTAGTAGGTATAGATATTTATAGATTATAGAATACCTGACTGCTTTTATGCTCCTGGAAGTACATGAAAATTCCTGTGACCAATACGACTACGACTAGAACACATCCTAATATAAGATTGTCCGTGTCCGCTTCATGAATTGTGAATTTTCTAATGATAACAGCAGCGAAACAAAGGCCTGCTCCTATCCACAATAATATCGAGAAACCTAGAAAGACAAATGAAATGAATATTATACGCTTTTTCTTAAATGAGTCAATTGTTTTCATTAATCAATAGCAATAATGTGATTATTATTTCAAAGAGTATTTGAGAAATGAAGAAAAATCCTCTCCATTGACATTTATTTATGACTGATGCAAAGAGGCAGGATTTTCATTCTTTTACGAGTCAGCCTTCTAAATCTGCTTGGGACTTCAAGATGGTTGTGCTCTTTCCAACTTTGAAATTCATTACGATACCTCAAAAGTGAACTCTATGCATGTGATACTCAATATAGTCACTCAATGGAATTTGCATTCTTACGTCACATTTAATTTATAGGACCCTATAAGGGATACAGAATCATTATACTCATACCTACCTTGTGTGATTGTCTTTAAGAATTTAACGTATTCTGGAACTTTGTGAGATGGAGTCAGCGTATTGGTTCCTGTTTTTTCAAGGACAGCCGCAGCTTGTGCAGGCGTGAGACCATTCTCTCTGTCTGTCTGGAATTTCCGACACAAGTCACCTAGAAGAAAATTAAAAAAATATATATTTATAATGTATTGAATTGCTTGTAATCTGCATCAGTTTTGTATTTAAATGTATTATTTATGATGATTCTGAAAATACTACTCCATTGGTTCAGAGATGAACTTTCATATGGTGGAATGGAATAATAATAAACGCAGGTAGTATGATGATTTGAAGGATATTTTTTTAATTATTTTCAGACTTCTAGGGAAGCATAGAAGGGCCAATATTATTTTATTTTTATTTTTCGCTCAAATTCCGAGTTTCATCTCGGAAAATTACTGAATTGCGAGAAGGTTGACAGTTCGATTGACAGAAGATTGACAGTTCGATAGAGTACTTTTTTCTGATACCAACATATTGAATATTTGGATGGAAATGATTCGAATTTGTTCAACTCACATTATGTGATATGAAGAATCTATGAAGCGATATTTCGTCAACTTTGATCATCAAAAACTCAACCATTCTGCATCCAAATATGCAACTTTTTGGTATTAACCTCAGTATCGACGGAACCAAAATCGACCTGTCAAAAAATATAAATAGTGTTCCATTTAAAGAACCAAAGTGGATGTCTATCTATGAAAAATACAATATTCTGGTCGTCAAAAAATATCACATTTTATTCAACTTTCATGTAACAAATCAGAAGTTTTCTTCTTCATTGGTACTTACAACATGGAAACAAAATAAACAATGAAAAACAAACAAACACAAACAAAATTCAACAATTGAACAACAGTTACGTTGAGATTTTACTTTAGACCCAACAAATGCGACGAAATTATCAATTACCCGTGTTTTCCTTCTATACTTCTTATTGATTTTGATATATTAGTTATGGTATCATTCTATAAATTGTGGTTTGAAATATTCACTTCCTATTATACTTTTCCAGACACGTGGTAAATGCAGTATGAAAATATAGATTATCAACAATTATTTAGGGTATATAATATTGATAGGGTATAGGTACTTCAAGGCATATCTCTTCCTCTTGGTCTTATATAAATGGATGCATAACTGTGTTGGACGGTGGCCAAGACAACTCATATTTTATATAAATACAGACGTACTTCAGTTGGTTTATTTTTGTTTTTGAATTTGATACTGAGCGAATTTCGAGTGGAATGGAATCCTACGTTCCTGAAAGAGGCTTCTTAAAAAAATATGAACCTTATAGAAGGTTCGGAAACTTCTCCAAAAATATATATTACGAGGATACATTTCATCTAGTCTTGGCGAAATTCGATATACAAGGTGAACAATTCGTAGCGTAGAGTCCAATGTATGCGTTGCTATGGAACTCGGAAGAAAATTTGACATACCCGCAGACCATATTTTGAAATTAATGTGGAATGTACACGGTTGTTCAAAAGATGCAAGACGGAACACCTTGTTTTTTTGATACTTAATTTCTCCTCCATTTTCCCGTGAAGTCCTGATGAGCTCGATGATGAAATTTTATTCAAAGGAATGGAATAATGATAAACGTTCTAACCATATACGGTTATATGATAAGTATTTCTTAAGATGTAGAGAAATTAAACACCCTGTTATTTGTGAAAAAAATATGAGGTAAACAGGATTTTTGCAGGACAGCAATTCAATATACTGCTAATCAATGAATCCTCTTCCTACATTTATTATATCAGTGTGCCATTTCTTCTCATTCGTTCGGTTAGTGCTCTAGATCTCTAACTTCCAGCTCTGTTCGAACGTATAGTATACTCCACTCAGATATTCCTGGCGACAGTCATGTCCAAATGACGACAGACATGTCCAAATATCGATAGCTTTTATTTGGGCTCCGAATATCTCTTGGTTTGTTTCTTCCCATATGAAATGGATTCATGCACCGGCGCTTGTACGGCTTTGCTATAGATTGCTTACACTTAACAGTAATCTTCTGAAGTTTTCTTTGTAGTACAAAGTCTACTCAGACTGTTGCTCTGCCTTCGACTAGAATTCTGGATATAGGACGATGTGAGTTCATAAGCTTACTTTTCCAACGATCCCTGCATATCCTACTACATACTAAAATCTTATCTGATTGTTATTAGTCATCCACCCACAAGTTTCCACTACTTGCATATTCCAGTTGACTAGACTTTATTGGTAGTTGTGAGTTATACTATTCATTCATCTGAAGGATGTTACGCCCCTGAAATTTGGTGTTGTTTTTGATACCAAAATTTCAAATCCAGACCATAGTATTATTGTGAGAGTACACGTATGTTATTCACTATTACGAATCTCATATGGACTTAGATGTTCAGCTCCGGTCCCATCTTCAGTCTCAATGAAAAAACCGAAACAATACTTTAGATTGCTGAAAATTTATGATTAATGCAGCATTCCAAAATGCTGCATTGTTTTTCAATTTGTCTTCACGTTGATTTATTATGGATATGGGTTGAAATATGTCTTTTATATAGGCAACTTGAAGAATTGCTGAAGTCCGTGGAGAGGTCAGCCGATAGGGGTCAGGTTGATCACCAACGAGCAAAAATCAGAGTGCACCGTTTATTTTTGGGGCATATTGAATTTTTTAAACCCACTCCTACGTAATTCGCGAGATTTGAATTTGTACGGTTTTCATTCGACATCAATCAGAAATAATTGAAATAACAACTTATTGATATGGAAAAACCATCCAGATATTGGCTCGGATATTGGTACAAGTATAATATGTTAGGAATGATTTGGAATACAATCCCCAATATCCTGCCTTGATGTTGAAAGAAAAAAATTAATTGCCATTCTCTAGGAAACAGAAAAGTCCAGAAATAGGTGTAATAAAAATTCCATTTCTAGTTACAACTCAAATCCTTACCTCGAAGAATTTGTGGTGGTGACTTATCATGTTTGTGCATAAAATTTCTGAAACATTCATCCACTTTGGAAGAGTTTGCAATTTGTCAAGATATTCAAAGGCTTCAGTTTCCAAGAGTGCTGCATTATTTTTGTATAATGACGTGGGATATTCTATTTTCATTTACTTCAGTCAGTTGTTTCTCAGGTAAACATGCGAGTGATCTACTTGTTAAGAAATGACCAGGTGTGACTGCTGTCACATCAGTGGGATCAGTAGATATGAAACTTTCCACCGAGTTTCGCTTATATCACGAGAACTATCTCCAACGTTGAAGAACTCATAAACTGATTTCTAGCACCTCAAGAAGTTGGATTATCACTAAGAATGGTGTATGATTTCTTACGTCTGATAAACTTCATTAAGAATTTTTATGAGTACTTATACTCGAGACTAACTCAACATCCACAGATTTCGTGCTCATACATATGAAAAGAGCAATGTAAGCTTCATTCATCACTCATTTCCGTAATCTACACCTTCTCCCATTATTGTTCAAAAAGAGCCAGTTGTATTTCCAAATTGGATTTCATGAAGCATCATTTCAACTTCAAAATTGTTCGTTCAATCATTTGTTCTTCGAAAGTCATTTGACTTTCAAAAAGTATCGATTATATTTTGAATCAAAAAAATTAATTTCTAAAACTAACAGATTTATTTCCAAAATAGTCATTTTAAATTCGAAATATATCAAAGTAGCTTTTATATTTTAGGAAAAAAAATGCTGGCAAAGGTTTTTGAGGTACTATGTATAGATTGTAGTAGTATTTAGACTACTGTATATCGTTTTTAGAATAAAAATGATAAGTTCTGATATTGAAATGATAAAAATTGAAATTGAAGTGAATTATTTTGAAAATAAAATTAATTATGAAAATAAAGTTGTGGAATTCTTCGCCTGCTGAAGTCTTTCCTGACAACCTCGGAAATTCCGAGAAAAATTCCAACAATTCCTTTCTTCCCTCTCAAATATAATTTTCCTCGAACATTATAGGTTTTCCATTCGTGTTGTCAACAGATGAAAAAATGCCGAAATATTTCCGAATTTTCGACAACATATTCTGATCGATTCTGATCATTTCGGTAAATTCCAAATTTTGACATGTTGTCAATTTCTTTCAATGGAACACCCTATATATCATCTCATACCTAGAAAGAGCTCTCCATTTTAATATCAAAAATATACAAATGAGTTCCATTTCATCCATAAGTTTTCGAAATATATTTCATATGATGTGAATTGATGTTCACAATAACATAAGTTAGCCATGCAATGGGGCAATGGAGACTGACAGGATCCGGCGCCATTGAATGAATTCATATTTTTTTCAAACTTTTCAACAACTCTTGTTGAAGGGGTTCACAAGGATTATCTAAAAAGATATCGAAAAAAAGTATGAATCCATCAAAATTCACATTCAATGAAGTAACAACAAAGAAGGCTCCATGTCAACTAACATTTCTTAGAATCCAATGAAACTGCTCTACTTAACCGACTACCAGTTGTAAGTATTTAATATGAAACAAAATTTCAATGAAATTTCGAAAATCGATTGATGAAATGCTCTTGCTAGATATGAGAACAAATACAGGGTGTTCCGATGATATGAATGAATGAATTGACAACATGTCGAAATATGACATTTGCAGAAATAATTTTGAATTTTTGACGAAAACTTCTGATGCCTCGAAAAAAAAAATCAAAACTTTGATGTCTAATATTCTTTCATATATAACTTTCGAAATAACCCCTGTAGGTGGGGTGCAAAAAATATATACGGAAAAACCCTGTACATACATATGATCATCCAGATTTTCGATGATGAGAAATGAGAAATGGCTCTCGTAACCACTGTTTCGTATGTCTAGTGAAGATGCCAACCTACGTATCGTGTTATATCAATTTTTTGTAGTTTATCATTACGGAATCTGATTTCTGATAGATAATTCCAATTACAATCATTCATTATATCCATTCAGGAGTTATTCATGCTATTCTCTGACCAACCATTTATTTGTCTAAACGTCTGAAATATTTCCAACAAAACAATATCTTTTTCATTGAATAAAAGTGATTCAGTAGGAAGAACTTATCACGATGATCAAAAATCCACCAGAAACATAATTTCTCCTGCAATGAATTAATTCCATGCCATGATATATTGGCATAATCCTGAAATTGTTGACCTGATTTTACGAAAATATCCGACTAGATATTCACCTTTCCTTTGCAATTAGACCTACCTTGGAGAGTTCGCCCATTTCGATGGTATAAGCTCCATAACAACGCCCAAATAGTCTAGGAAATAGAAGTTTTGATATAGCCAACAAGGAGAAACCTCTTCTCAACCCACATTTTTCGAGCAATTGATAGTATGTATGAAGATTTCAAAATTAGTCATAATATGTAGGTATAACATTCTGAATATCTGTAACAAATCAAACCTTTTTTTCTGCGAAGCAGTCTATGGAAGTCATATCTTTTGCTTGTTAAAAAATTCGCCACGAGGCTCAGGTGCAGAAGTGAATCAGATATACAGAATGTACAACACTGACGATCTCCATATGCTAAGCCACGAATTTGTAACAGCTTATTGTATAGCTAGATAGGTAGATTTACTGATCACCTCACATACAGTGGGTACATTTGTAACAAGTCAATTCAATCAGAATACAATGAATATGGGGATATCGGATAACTGTGACAGATACAAATTTGGTTGAATGGGAAAAAAGGTACGCTCTCAGAGGGCCAGGCCAATACAACAGTCTCATGTCTCATAGTGATTTGAATCTAGTATTATAGACATTGTACATCGGAGTTTAGATAGACCACGATACTACAGGAAGCCCTTCAGTGAAACCAAAGTGTGAAACTTACTAACCCAAAGGGGGCAAACCTAGAGCCCAAGTCAGTTCAACATAGGTATCGCCATAAGAGCGTTAATACAGGAAATACGTTGAAAATAAGAATAAGGATGAGTAACATAAAGAGATCGTCACCTTTTATCTTTTAATTTCATTCGAAAACTGATAATGCGCATGTCCCTGATCTTTTCCATTCTGACAGGTTCTGACTTTTCTGTGCCGTCCATTTTTAATCTAACCTAAAATCATCTATTTGTGGGTAGATATTTTCGTGGCTCCATTTTTAAAATATTTTTACTACTTCATTATGTCACAATCAATGAAAAATGATTTCATTTTACTCATCTCATTTCTTATTTTATTATAATCACCTCAACACGCGAAACCATTGTTATGGTAGAAAGTCAATGAATAGCTCAATAGGCAAAAAGTTCTCAGACTAAGTTCTGAAATTTTCAGAATATTCTGAGGAAATACTTTCAGGAAACTGTTAATAATTGAATGTTTCACGAGGATATTCTCACTCTAAGCTGTCTGGTATAGTGACTGGACTATATTCGAACTAAAATAGAACTATATATCGATCAGCTATTATTGCTGAAATGTCAATTAATTTACTCTCCCCTATCCTATTACTCATCGAATAATTTTGTTTACAAAAAGAGGCAAGATACGTTTCTTCTTTCGTCTCTGGTTACGTTAAGTTATTCGAATATAAAAATCTAGTTACACTCTTCATTAATGAACATTTCGTAGGTATAATCCTAGTCTCGTCTGATTATTGGCAAAGTAATCGAACATCTAAATCAAACAAAAAGATAACAGTAGGTAACACCACGCACCCTATTAATGAGAAAAAATTTGAATCATTATCATTCTGATATAGAATAATATATTAAGAATCATAGTAGGCACGTATAGGAGAATAATCCTCTCGTAAATTAGTCAAAAGCAAAGAATCCGTGAATAAGTAGATATTATGTTAGATTTCAACTTCGATTGGATGCCTATCTAATTATTGGGAAGTCAGTAATCATGACAGAATTCACCTATGACAGCTGTATTTGGGGCGGAAAATTGAAATTTAATTTGTTAAACTCATTCTCCAAGATATTCGATAAAAAATATGTGATTGTGAGGATTGTAATTTCATTATTTACATTCAGTTACGACAAGAAATCGAAGGTTCAGTTCTCGAAAATTATTTATCAAAATGTATAAGTACAGTGCAACCTTTTGTTTCACGATATATGTTCTCTTTGACATATTTGAGAATATGAATAACAATAAACATCTCCCAGTTCACTAGTTTGAATGATATAAAACAGAAAAATCAAGTGCCAAAACGATAAAGAAATCACCCGTCGTACTGTAACCAACGAAATTTACGCGGCGGCGAGTGTCCGGATTATAATTTTTGAAAATAAGGCTCCAGACAACTGGATATCCAGATTCAAGCCTGTCCAGATTATAGAGGTTACACTGTAATTTTATATTTCAGAAACGAACACATTTATCCCAATTACGTAATTCAACCGATTAAGGAATTTATATCTCTGAATAATTTACGAAATAGCTAACGATCGTAAACAGTAATCTTGGACAGAGGAAAATAAACTGATCTAAATAATAATTCCATGCTAACAGTCCTGGCGAGTCTCGTATCCTTTATACACTCAACACTCAATCAGGTAAAAAATCTAGAACTTCCGAGAAAATTGCCGAGCCAAAGGCCATTAATGACCTCTTCCAGAAATCTGGCAGTCTTGAAAGGATTATTGTATTTAGTCTAATACGCAATGATAGCAACGTCATGGGCTGGATATTTTTAAATTGTCTATCAGATGCTCAGACGTTGGATACACCTATATGCTACATGAGCGTCATCGAAATACCAATTCCGCCCAATATTATGAGGTTGTGCAAGAGCTAGACAGCTAGACATGATTTAACGATGAGCTTTGCCGGAGTGAAAAAATTTAACTGAAGTTATTAAATTAATAATTTTGTTTCAATCCCATTGAATAATCAATGGATGATCATAGGAACGGCTTTATTTCTTAAAATTCTAGTGAAAATGTGTTTAGTCAATACCTTGAATTGGAATGAGTTTCACTATACTCTTATGGTAACATTTTTTATCGAAAACGCCACTTTCGGTATAGTTCCGGTACCTATAACCAGAAATGCCTCATCGAAAATATTCAGATCAGTTTCATCACTAGGTAGAATACTCGTACTATGTATCAAAGTTATTTACCATGAATCTCTATATTTCGATGTTCAAGTAGTTTTTTTTTGTATTCATATAGGCATGTATATAACTTTTGTGCTCGTGTGCTATTATTATCAAAAATGAGGAGTAGTTAACATATACGCACAACTGTTTCTAGAATCTATACCGATTTGGTAACCCGCCTGAAACATGAGAAATGCGATGTTATATAGGTACTCCCATTGAAAGCTTTTATACTTCGAAATGCTAGTTATGTTCTTCCATTTGTTTATCTAACGAATTCGAATCTTATTAGATTCAACTCATTTGTTTACCTCTCACTCACTCACTCACTCACACGTTTTTCTAATGAACGGAAATAGTATGATGCCTACCTACTGCTAAATCATGCTTCGTGTTCTCCTTGAACATTATTTGGCGTATACGCCACTCCCGTTTCCTATAGTATAGGTATACAATCATAATATACTACACTGCTCACCACATCCATATATATCGGACGATTTGGAACATTTCAAAGCTGGTTTAGTTGCAAATTCCCGGTCTTATAAATATGGCATCATAGTTGAAAGTTATCAAACGAACTGAATTGAAAAAATAAGTTTATGTTGACGTATAATTTACATAATACGTTTTGGAAAATTTTGAAGAACTTTACCATATTTCTTCCTGTTTTTATCAAACAATTAAAATTCAGTTATTTGGTTGCAATTTCTGGTATTATGAACATGGAATTATCAATGTTTGAACTTGTCATACGTTAGATTAAAATAATTAATATATGAAATTTACAGAATACCTTGCGAGAAAACAAGTGTGGAGAATTTTTAACAACTTTCAGATGGTTCTTCCTGTTTTCATCAGATGAACGACTGAAATTTGTGGAAACAATCTCAGTGCCCTCTTATGAAGAACTAAGAAGGGACATCCAAAATTTCACCTCAAAATTCTGATTCATCAATAAAAATTAAAAACCAAGATTCCTAGCTATATGAGTGACAAAATTAAAATTCCCGGTCATAACTCAGAATATTGGATGTGAAATTCCCAGTTATAATTCGGAATTTTAAGGTAAAAATCTAACTCATGACTTTATTAAGAGTAATCCATATTCGATAGCAGCTAAAATAACAACAATTAAATATTATCGGTGATGGTACTCGCAGTGACAACAAAATTGAAGAATTTATTGAAACATTTACAGACAACGTCAACAACAAACTTGAATGATAATGAATTTGTTTCCTGTCAAAATCACGACTGGCCTTCGTTTCCACTGCCAACTAAGTTTTACATCAAAATTTCATTAAACTTGTAGTAGGAATATCTGGTAGTATTATTCGAGAGAATATTTTTTTCCTAAGAAACTATGCGGTATACGAAATTTTTACAACAGTAATAAAATGAAGATAATTCATCAGTCTTCAAGGTTGAGGAATTTGAGAACTACTCCTAAAATTTTTCTGAAAAAAATGTCAGGGGGTGAGTGTGGTTTCAACCCCTCTACAATTTCTTTTAGGTTTCTATAATCACCAAAAGTTGAGTCATTCTCTGAAATATACTATTGTCAAATTTCATCAAATTTGTTTCATTTCTTTATGAACAGCATACAAAAATGTGTTTTATTTTATATGAACTTTGAACTCTTCTCACCGACAAACGGTACATTTTGGCACATGAATAACATGGGTCGAATCAACTTATTTTGACCTCTTTTACACGTGATAGCTCTGTGTCCCAGCAATTTTGGGACACCCTGTATATGTATAAAATATGTATATCATATATATCTTAAGTGAATTGTCAAAAAACAAAAGGTTCCAAAAACTTATTACAGATGATTGGTACATTGAGAAATCGATACGGAAAAGAGAACATAGACGAAAATAACCTCTCCTTTTGAATATTCTCATGATATAATCATGATAGCATTGACAGCCTATGATTCTGTGATTTTGCCACTATTCGTAACGTGACAGATTTTATGCACTTGTAGTAATTTGAAATTGACCTATATTTCGAGTCACACAACATTTGTAGGATTGTATTGATACAAAACTTACTGAGTTGAATGGTGTGGTGGTCAGTGATGACTTCCTTGCGAAAATTTTCCAATCTCGCCAAGGAAATGTCCTTCCTGGAGAGGGATTTCCTTCTTTCTGCTTTCTTCTTGAAAAGCGGCATTCTCTCGGGAACAGCTCACCACTCGGTATATTAAATATATTTTATCAGCAGATTTCCACTGGTGTCACAAACTATCGAAAACCAACATTTTACCGAATCGAATTATGACGGACGTGCTAAAAAAATGTGTTAATAAAGGACGCGTGCACTTACAAAATTCGACTAAAAATACCCATTCGGAAATCCGAAAATATATCTGGAAGAACCGAATAACTGGAGAGAGAAGGAGATACGAGTCGAGTCGAGTGGAGCGATTTGGAATTTTCGGGCGATCGCCTATCACGAATAAAAAAAGACGCGGATGTGGGGTTAACGCTGCTTTCCAGATAACTTCGATTATTTCACGACTAGCGAAAGGAAAACCGTTCACTATATGGGATAATTCCAGTTCGAACAGGATGCAGTATGTGCGGGAGTATACGAGGTGTTAGGGAACGAAAACTGCCCAGTTCAGCAAGAATTCAACAGAAATGTTCGTTGAAAAAGATGTATCTTCTTATTGAATCAATTTAAAACAAATATAACTATCATTGTAAATTGAGTTTCCACTATGCCACTTTCTTAGTCATAGGTACATGTATTTGCAGATGAGAAACTTTTGTCCACCATGTTACTTTCCATCGTCAGGACGATGTGCAAATTCTAGATCGATCTTGAAACTGAAATGTCTACCGAGATGGCATCTGCAATGCCACAATATAGGCCAACGAACGAAAATATGTTAATCGGCACCGATGAGTGATAGGAGTAAGGCTATTATGCAAGAGTTCATAGAAATGGAAAAGAAATGGAAGAAGTGTCAAAAGAAATGATATACCAAAACTGGATTCTAAGATCAGAGGGAAGACCACAAAATGGTCGGATGGATAAGGAAATTTTTTTATATCGATGGAAATAACATTTTGATAAAGAAAACAAAGGAAGGAGTCACTCACGTGATGAGATCAGAACCTAATCTCTGCCTTTTGATAGGGAACTAATTTTATTAGTTTTCTGGGATTTTCTCTCCTCGTTTCTGAAAAATATAATGATGTTATCGAAGTATTGTATTGCGAAAAATTTCTTAAAAAACAAGGTGTCACTAACGAATAGAGACTTTCTCTTTTAGGTATCTTCTGAAGGTTGAATTTCAAGCCCAGTGACATTTTGGGGCAGATCACAAATAATTTTTTATTAGAAATATTCTTTCTTTAGAAACGAGGGCAGGAAATCCCAGTAAAAATCTAGGAAAGTAAATACTCTACCTCCTAGATTAATCTACAGTAAGCAGTAACTGATTTTATGATAAATATTTATATAAATATTGATTTTCAGACATTCCTTCGAGTAGAAAGAAATTATGCTGGTTGATTTTGTATATATTGAAGGAGCATTTAATCTTGTCCTACATTTCAACTGGAAAAACATATTTGCATGGTGCATCGATCAGCTTTACAAGGGCAGAAGGATGTTCTCCCTTGTGGATATTTTTACTTGACTCCATAATGATCGATCCTACCAACCAGGAGGAGTTCTGATCGATCCTACCAACCAGGAGGAGTTCATTTTCAATGCTGAACATACGATATCAGGAAGGCGCGAATATGATGTGTACTAATACCAAGGAAAAGACAAATCGGCAAAGTATTTGAATTGTTGCAAGAACACTGGCCACACAACATACACGTAGAGAAGTCGTACGGTTTTATTCCTGTGAGAGACAAGTAGGACGGTGGATCAATATTTTCCCAGTATTGTATACAGACCACTCAAAAACTCCTGGGGAGAACGGAGCAGGTGCGTTTATCAAAAAACGTAGATTTCTGACAGCCATCAACTAATCTAGGTATTCGATCATCAGGCAGACGCTTTTTTTATAAAATTGAGCGCAAAAGAGTTTACGAATGGCCCTTCAGTTATCATATATGAATAGCCAAGCTTATTTGATTGTACGACGCTCCGGTGGTATACATTTCGATTTTTTATGCAATTGCAATTCTTCTTATATGAAAGTGAGTGAAATGAAAAAAAGGCAATGAAAATCAATAACAATAGCGTTCCGCCCTTGGGTCTATCCATGATGCTATGACGATATCTAACGCGGTGCAACCAAATCCATTGCTTCCCCCATTTCCAGACATGAGACTGAAAAAAAAATCAGAGTGATATCGAATTTTTCAATGAGAATGATGACATAAAAATACGTTTCTGATATTTTTCGATACGAAGACATCTATGGGACGATATAATACGATACGATCTATAGAATATCTTATATCTATAGAACGATTTCAAGATAACATAGAATCAGAATTTTCAGGCTTCAAAATCCATAACTACTCAAGTTTATAACCTTCGTTACATCATATTCAATTGAATCCAGACTAGAATATGGACTATATCTCCCTAAAAATTGAAACAAGATTATTGTGTTTAAATAGTCAGGTATTTATTTCCGATATTGATCAATCTGACATGAAATAGGAATCAATAACTTGTCCACGTTACGTTATGAACAGAAGGTTGACATAACCTAGTGTTCATGATATACATGGTGTTGCAGAACTATGAGATCAAACTTCTAGGGGTTAATCAGTGCAACAGTAGAGAACATGTGAGAAGTGGGTCTCATGTCCGGAAAAGTTTCACTACGCCACTACGGCCCTAAGACACGTTGAAATTTAGAAAAACGATGAATTGCCTAAATAGGACTTAGGCATTTGATTTTTGCCTTTTGTGCATGATATCATCACAACAATTGTTCAAAATATCAATGTCAATGTTTCAAAATTTTATATAGCTGATTATTTTACACAATTTCCCGGCGCTTGTGTGAAAACGTTAACAGAGATTTTTTTTTGTAGCTGCATTCCATATCACCTTAGTCGTGCTATCGTATTTGTGAAGTTTGCAAGAAATTACCAAAAATTAATTTTTGCTAATGGAAAACTTTACCAATCAAGAATTGGCGGATATGCATTTGGCATACGGAGCAACAAGCTGCAATGCACGAGCAGCAGCGCGGTTTTATCAAGAACGTTATCCCGAACGACAGCATCCCGGATACAAAAAGTTTATTGCTATTCATCGGCGACTCTCAGAGGCATGTTTAAAACCAACATGAATGATACTGGTGTTGCTCGAACCGTAAGAACGGTTGAATTTGAAGAAGAGATCCTTCAGCGAGTTGCCGACGAACCATCAAGTAGCACAAGTCACATTGCTAAGGAAATGAATACGAGTAGCGCTTCCGTCTGGCGGATGCTACACGAGCAACAACTTTATCCTTACCACTTCCAGAAAGTTCAAGGATTGACTGCAGTCGATTATCATCCTAGAGTTCAATTTTGTCATTGGCTTCTTCATCAAATCGCTGCACAACCAAATTTTTTAAGCTATGTTTTATGGACCGATGAAGCCTCTTTCACAAGAGACGGTATTTTTAATAGTAGGGATAGCCATGTTTGGGACGAAGGAAATCCCCATGCAATTTCTTCTAGAAAACATCAGCAACGTTGGTCTGTCAAAACGTATGGGCAGAAATTGTTGATGATTATTTGATTGGGCCATACCTTCTACCGGAACGGTTAACAGGACCTATTTACCGGCGTTTCTTGGAGGAAAGAACTTCTTGAAAATGTTCCAATAAACGTTCGACAACAAATGTGGTTAGGAGTCGGCTCAGCGGTTTGGGCACCGTTGAATTGCTTGAGGTGGAGCAGTTTCTTGGCCTCCTAGGTCACACGATTTGATGTCGCTAGATTCTTTCCTGTAAACTCCAGTAGAAACAGAGCAAGACTTAATTGAACGAATTACAGCAGCATTTGAAATCATTCGAAACTAGGATCAAATTTTTAGTCAAGTCCGCCGAAATCATGTGCGACGTTTAAATCGGTGTATTCAGGTTGGAGGAAGACATTTCGAACAATTGTTGTGATGATATCATGTACAAAAGGCGAAAACTAAATGCATCGAATCCTATTCAGGAAATTCATCGTCTTTTTGGATTTTAACGCGTCTTGGGGCCGTAGAGCTGTAGTGACACTTTTCCGGACATGGACCCACTACTCAAATGTTTTCAACTATTGCACTGAATAACCCCTAGAAGTTTGATCCCATAGTTCTGTAACAACCTGTATGAAAATTCTCCACCTTTCAATTAGGAACTGGTTCGAATTGCAAAGTAGTAACTGGTGAAAATAATAAACTTAAACTAAGTCGTTCAACTGGTTTTCGAATTCTTGTAGGTTGAATGTTACTACTAGTTACTTCTTCACCCTTCACAGATTCAGTTTGTTGAGGTGTTTCAGTGATGACTCGTTGTTCAGTTGAATCGTCGGTTTGAGTTCCGTTGGTTTGAGTATCATCGGCTGGAACTAGTCGATTAGGTTCTGTTTGCTGAGAAATGGAGTCGCTGAACGTAATTCTTCCTGAAGCTACGGTAGTGCTAACAGGATCAGGTCAATAACCCTGCTCGAATATGTACTCATTGCTTCGAATGGAATTACATTCGTTTCGTGGTACTGGCACTGAACGAAGTTGCTTGAAATGACGTTTGATAACTAAATAATGAAGTTTACCTAGACGTTCTACCAGAACTTTTAAACTCTTCGGATTTGAAAATAGAAGCGCTGACAAGTACCTCTGACAGCCCACGTCGCCTGAACATCTCACGTAAACGGTATGGATTGTAACAGGTGTTGTTGGGAAACTTTTCATCATAGTGATCTCTGGTCATTTTGATTTGTCATCGAAAACTATCAGAAAATGATGATTCAAGAATGGTCCAGCGTAATCCATATGAACATTTTTGTTGGTACTTCTCAATGATGTGTCGGTGCTTTTTCTGAATTTTTCTCAATGTTACAGCAGGCAAGACAACTTTTCACCAAGTTCTCTATATCTTGATGGATATTTTTCCAGTAGCAATAGTTTCTTGCTAAAGCTTTCAATAATTATACGGTGTCCTCGAAATTTCATGGAATGACAATTCTAGGTCTTTTCTTAATCCAGTTAGAAGTTCTTCTTTAAATTTTGATGAATTTGTATCGTTTTCTATTTCGACTTTGATTTTTTCTGCTGTCGATATTTCATTGCATATTAACCAAGGAGATATTCAATATGTGTTCATCATCGACTTCTTTTTCTTCATCTGGAGATAATCTGATTGAATTTCTGGAAGAATAATCGGCATTGATATGTTCACTTAATTTTCGATATTGAATGGAATAGTCAGATCTTGACATATACTAGAATAATACTGGAAGTTGTTTTTATTTGGATTCAGAATTTTCATCAACGACCGATTGTCCACAATAAGAATACATTTCCTACAGTATATGTGATGAACAAACTTTCTGAAGGCCCAGTTAATATATAGCTGATGTTAATAGCTCTTGATAGAAAAGTTTCTGGTCTCTCAGATCGATTCTGCAGGCGATGAGATAATCCGTAGGGGCTGGCATCAGTGGCAACAATTCAGATGTGAATGGCATTGAAATATTTTCGTTCGCTATTTCTTTCTTGGCTCTGATGAATGCTGCTTCACACTATGTTGTCCAGTTGAAAGCTATGTCTTTTCTGAGAAGGAGAAGACGATTCGAAAAATATGGTATAGTTGAGGCGTTTGGAATGATATTAGAGCAGTACATGGATAGAGTAGTACATGGACTCAAGTCGGGGTGCATCTATAGCAGCTTTCATTCTATCGACTGATTTTTGAAGACTTTCTTTGGTAAGCCGATTTCTGCATTGATCTAATGAGGATTCTCGAACCAAGGTATCATCAAAGTAAGCTGTAGTTCCTTCTGAATCGTACATGATTTGGTCTATTATCTCGTGGAATTCATGCTGGACTGTCTTGATATCAAAAAATAGTCTATTTGCCAAATATGTTCCGCGATGGGTTGATATTTTCTGAATTTTGGCACTCATTTCATCAACAGGGATGTGTCAATAGGCTTTGATAATGAGTAGTGCATAGAAAAATTCGCCATTCTGCATTTAGTGGGAAATATCGTCAATTCTTGGAATTGTGTAGCGATTTTGTTGGAGCTGATCGGGTGCAAATTGTAGAATAAATTGAATCCTGATATACAAACCGCACCAAATGTCTTCACATTCAAAAATAGACTGAAATAATTCTTAATTGAGAAGTGCTGCTACAATTTTTGTTCATCTATCTCAAACAGCAAACCCACCATCTCACTTCGACACATTATTGACTCACCCTGTATACCGATAATATAATATCAAGTATATAATATAATCATTTTTATTTTCAGGAAACAACCATACTTATATATTACATATTTTGATATTTAGAGTCGTCGATGATATTCTTGGGCACCTAAATTCTGACTGAATTGACGAAAATAAAAAGGAATATCTACCACTAGTACTTTTCACCAACTGTAAAAATAAATCTAAAATAGCCAAAGCCAGCACGATTTATTATTCGGTGATGTATTTATTCACATTGTTAAAGCTACCAAGGAATAATGAAAATAAACGATAATTCACTTTAGATCTTTTTCAGTGTAGAGAAACAGACTCCAAAGATGAAGTTGCTCGAATTATTTCGTGTCTTCCATTTGGATAATCGAAATGATGGGCCTCTGATCGAAAATCCAATTATCATATACGTTAGTGAATGACATATTTTTCACATTATAAGTAAAACTAAAGTTGAAAGATGCGATAGAGTATCACTATAACTATATTATTTTCACCTTCAACATGTCTGATATATCCGAACGAAATTGTGAAATATATTCCATTTGTCTTCATTGTCTAGTACTTTTTTCAGACTTCGAATTCGATGCGGTAGTTAATGGCTTGTGCTAAGTGATTTAATATTCTAAATGTTTTCTTCAAGAATATATGGCCAGTTCATTGTCAAATGTTGAATATTGTTTTTCAGATTTAGTTATTTAGTTTGTATTCCACTTCTTCAAAATTCTTCCCTCACTCTTTCGACCATTCACATATCGTTTCATTTCTCTGCTTCTGTAAGATGGTGAATATAGGAACATCTAGTGGTGCTAACGTTTTTGCAAGATTTGGTATAAAACGGAATAGTTGTTAATTTTTCCTACACATCCTTATTGTTCCAATATTTCTGGCTTGGAAAATTTTATCATTATTTGCACTTGAACTTCAGAAGAAAAAATACTTCGAGAAGAAACCATATGACTCAGAAAATTTAGTTTTCCTAATCCAAATTCACACTTGATGGCTTGATATTTATGGAAGGATTATTAAGCTTCTGAAATGATAGTTCGAGGTGATCTAAATGTTGTTTTTCAATGTAGACGAACACAAAATCCAGATCTTCGGTAAAATAACCCACAGCAATTACTAGGTGATCTTATTCCTCGACGATTTTTTAGCTTCTGCAAGATTCACAATGATTATTATTGACTTAATTATTATTAATTAGCATTGATTCAGGTGTACAACGTTATTGCATTTTTCTTTTCAATTTTCAAGATTTCTTATACGAACATTGAGAGTTCAACTCAATTTCAAAGAGAGGTCATTGAGCAAAGGTAGTTTGATCAATGGTCGTTTTCAATAACCTGACGGATCGTGAGTTTTGCGAGTAAACTCATTCCCCAAAATCGATTTCAGAGAATATCCGTTCTATCAAATGCAGAATAAATCAAACGAAGAGATTCGAAATCAGTTCTCACTATCATTCGTCAGGTGAACATTTTGCTTATGGAATTATCTAGCTTGTGGCAATACAGTATTATTTTCATCAAACTGCTGATTCGATACAGATCATAAAACAAAATTACCTATACTTCAAGTAATGGTTCATTAGCAGAAATAGCACATACTAATTTTAAAATATTTTCAGATGTGGAAAAACTACAAACCGCCTGCCAATTGCTTCCATTGGAAAATGGACCTATAAATTTTTGCATATTCGAATTTGAGAACACGAAACACAAGAAAATATGCGAACCACCTATATTACACAAGACAACAAAGTCATACTGATGTGAGTGATAGGGCATGAAGGAACCGAACCGTTTCGTGGAATCAGCAGATGTCACCTAGCAGTTGAGATTGAACATCGGAAGATGCGCAGAATCCTCCTACTGGAGTTGTACCCCCAGGATGAAGACAAGTGAAAAAGTTCATGAGCTACTCGCACAAAAGAGGTACTCAACCTCTGCAAACCTGAGCTGAAGCTCATCACTGACTTTCTCAAAGGACTTTGCCCTTTGAAGTAGCACCTCAAAAAGATGGGTTCAGCTGAAATTGAAATCTGCCGTTTCTGCACTGAGGCGGCCAAAACAGCTGAATATCCTGCAGAGTCCTAGTTCGCCAAAGCAAATACTACAGAAACAAGATATAATGTAGTCTTTGGCCAGGCTGAACCACCTAGATCAGGTGTTCATCACACCTGCAGAAGCGGGAAAAACAGCATTCAAGAAAATCTGGGCTTCATCAGGAGTGTAGGACTCGAATGACAAAGAATAGATTCGGGTATTAACAAAATAAATATTTTATATCGCAGTTTCAGTGAGGCTGCAGAAGCCTATTCTGTGCCTATACAAACCAACTACAATCTACAGTCTACAATCTACGTCTACAATCTACGCAGGAGTTCATCGTAACTACATCACAACTTGAGTGATGAGAGATGTACTAGAAATGTAGATGAACATCTATGGTGCCACTCAGTAGTAGATTCATTCACTCAAAGATTCGTTATATTTTTTCTTCATGACTTCAAAAATGAAGATTATTTTTCTCTGAATAGAATAATCCATTTCAGCAGTTGGAAGCGTTGACGACCTACGCATTCTGACGGGACTATTTACGAGACATTCTCATCTAAGGCACCACCTAGGAAGGATAGGTCTGAACAAATAGTAATGTTTATTCTCTTGCTTAGAGAGAATAAGTTTCAACACATTTGGTCTCACCAAATTAGAACATACCGATTTCAGGAAAATCTCACCTCATACAGCCATGAATTTTGCAAGAAGAACTGGATTGTGAGGGTGAGCCAGAATAGACCCATTCAAGGGTCGCAGTGGAGGGGCGACCTTGTGCCCAATCGCATTAAACCTTAATAGTAGTTGGAAAGAAGATCTTTGAAGAGGAAGAATTATATACAGGGTGTTCTACTTGAAATAATCAACTCCCAGTCAAGTAAACGAAATATCCGTATTTTGAACCACCCTATATTGAACTAAGATCTTAAGAGGCTTAAGTGTTGGAAGTCCCCAACTAAATTTCGATATCAGAGTATTTCTGATCTCCAAGATATCAGCATTTTACAGGTCATGTGATTTTTGAAGGAAAAAATTCTAATCCATATAATTCGAAAACGGTTACAGATAGGTATACCGAAAATAATAAATAATAGTGTATACAGGGTGTTTCATTCGAAGTATCAAAGTTGCTAATGCTTTCTAATCGAAGCAGCAACACCGAAATGTCGATATTTCAGTTGGGTAGAGAATGTCAGAATTTCTCCCTATCAAATTCTCAAAGTAATCCTTTGCTTGGTTCACCAGAAATGACTACTATGGCATCCACCGTGAATCAGCTTGTATATATGTCTTTTTGAAACAGAAGCACAAATACTGGAAATTATATCGACTCATACTGGATATCGATCGATAGTGTTTTTACATTATTGTAGAAAACTTTAAACTCAAAATTTTAAACTCTGTATTTTCCTTGGATCGATCTGTTCTTCTTTCGTACATACATTCATAGCTCAGTAGTTATGGTCCCAAATAAAATATATTTTTGGTTATTTCTTGATCGGATCAGTGTTTTGAAGAAATTTGAGCTTCCAGTTTTACCGGAAGCAACAGAAGTGATTCAATTACAACTGCAAATATATGCCATTTGATAAATCAATTTCAATTTCGAGATGTTGACACAATATTTACTTTTTTAGGCGAAGGCTAGTGATAACTAGAATTTATGAAAAAAAAAGAACAAATGACCAAAATAAAAATTAGTAAGACCAAAATTCTAATATATATCTATAAAAATTCCTTTCAATATACTTATAAACTCACACACATGCTTGCTTAACTGTGGTTTTCTGATCTCAATATCAGAATACTGCTTTGTCAGATATATATATATATATATAGATCTGATTCCATATTGGCAACAATGGAAATATCATTCAATTTGATAAAAAAGCAATACTTTACTGTTTCATATTACTACTAAATGACATCAGTAAAAATGAAATACATGGGAAATGTTAACAAATAATATTTCATTGAAATGTTCAGAAATGGAATGAAAAAATAATAGAGGTACTCGAAATAATTTATGATATATTGAATTATTGACGTTGGTCTTCTTTTAAGGAAATAGGTGAAGATTCACCAATTTTTCTTACTCTTTACAGTACCAACTAATTCGATCTGATGTATCTTCAAATTATCCATGAGTGATTTGTTGACATTTCGACCAATGTAATCATCATTTTCATAAGAAAAGCGAATTGATTTCATGATAACATGAAGATAGAAAAAAAGTGGTTACTATTCAAGGAAATTAATGTAACTTCTGAAGTTCGACGGATTATCAAAAGAATCACTTCCATTATAGTATGCCTCATGCAATAGAGTGGGCACGAAATTATTCTGTAGGCCTCCCGGTATTCTTCTCGACTCATTCCGTAGCACCCTGTATGTATTATTTTTATACCTGCACCTCCTGCGGAACAGAGACCGTCAATCAAACATCGAAAGAAGTTAAAAAATCGTATCGAAGTGGGGGAGTCCCGAGCCCAAAGTGACTTCGGAGGAGCCTCCGAGGTGCGACCGCGGCAGCTAAACGCCCTCCTATTATTGGCCTACGCGAACAGCGGGGTGAGGGGTGCCGCAAGACCCTTTGCTGGGGGCCTTTCGCTTCGGATCGGGCGATCGCGTGAGATGGCAGGAGACGAAGAATCAAAGTCGAGTAGCGTCAGTGACGAGACGCCGGCCTTTGTGTGTCAGTGGCGTAGGAGAAACCGACACGCTGATGGATCAATTTTCGGATTCACGAACCTAGATACTTCTTCAACTCGACAGAAACATATTGATTTCGTATCAGAACAACTCGGTGTGAATCATTTCATCCTTGATACGAGTTTTAATCAATAATGACTTCAACAAGGACGATATTATAACATATCAAAAAACATAGTATCTATTTAAATCGATCCTCATAATCAAAAAGATATCTGAATAACAAGTCCATGGTGATCGTTAACATGTGAAATTGTATACTCAAAACGTTTTGAGCCAAAATATCCAATAATATCTAGATGCAGCATATCCATCATCAAATTTTAACCTCATTCTTCATCTTCCACTAGTACGAAAAGTAACTTACTTTTTGTACTGTTACAAAATGAATTTATGATCAGTAACCATAGAAAATTCCTTCGATAACCACAGTTCATTCGGAGTATCTATGGAATCCCAGCGTAAAAAATATTGTGTGAAACCCGTGTATAAATTTATTGTTGCCATTAGCGTGGTTGCAGCTCTCGACCTCGTTTCCAGGTGAAACTCCATGAGTTGTGCAAAAAATGAACATTTGTTTTATATTTCGGCAACACTGAAGGAAATACCATATAAGCGGTGGAAGAACCAAGTTTGACAGGTCTCGAGCCTGACAGTGCAGGGTTCAGCAGCCTGAGCACGTCTGGTTTTTCTACCTGTTATCGCTAGGATCGTGGTAGCATAGTACACGAGATTTCCGTTGAGCACCAACCAAAAAAATATTTATGAAAAAGGGCACGTTTCTACGATGTGTAGAACGAGTGTAGTATCACTGACTAGGCGAATCTTCTATGGAATCTAAGCTTCAGCGTATGCCTGTGGGAGCTCAACTACGAACATTGTGAACAGTACTCCAGGAAAGGTTGAATTTGCGCTCTGTAGATTATGAGCAATTGCTGGGGTGTACCTCTTTGCAATAAATCTCATATATGATATGAGCATGGGTTTTGATGACATGATAGGGACAGTGGTACACGAGATCATCATATTGGACATACTGGTTACACAAATAACTATTACTTATCAGTATTAATTCACTTTCAATGAATGCATATAATGATGAAATATCGAAGTAGAGCCAAATGTGTTGGATTTTCACAGACCAAGTATTCAACAATCTCATACATATTCATCATGAAAATTTGGTAATTGTAATGAGAATTGAGTCATTTTTGATTAATTCAGTTATATCAACTTATGTAGATCAGTTAGTGATATACTTAATTGCAAAAACCTGTATCACAGTGTTTGCAATACTGTTCAACTATTCCTGAATTGCAAAGGTCATTATTTTTGTTGTACTTGAATGTTTATAGCACCATTTTGTCTCATTAGACATAATATATGAGGTTTCTCGGCACCTAGTTCAAATGATTCAATTTTGTAGTTATAGTTATGTACAGGGTGGCCCAATGAAAACGAAACAAGGTATGTATTTTACCGAGAGATCAAGGAACTGACATTAAAATAAATGATTATTTATGTAATGTTGGATAGGACAAGATTTAAAAAAAAACACATAAGGCACTTCTTAGATGAACATCGTTTTAACTACAAAATGAGAAATAGTGATGAAAGGGAAAAAAAACGTTGCTTTCCATCACTAGCCGATTATTTTCATAAACGTGTTTTGTCGAGAACTACTGCATTGAATTCCAAAAACAAGGAAGCGTTGGTGAGAGATTTAGATTACCTTCAAAATGATTTATCACTTTACCCCTTTTCCCATTTGAGATTCAAGTGTTGGAGCCCACCCCTCCGAGTGATTTGAAGTGAAAAACGATACTTTATGTCAAATCGGCCTTGTTTTGCTTCCTTGGGCAACCCAGTATAATGTTGTATGTCGTATGATGAAAAAGAAAATTTATTCAAATATTGTTTCTTGAAATAGTTGTAATTTCATATTCAAATTCCGAACATATTTATCTCTCTCGTTAATGAAGGGAGATAATTGAAGTTACATAGTTAGATAATGCAGTCTGAGTTTGAAGAGATGTATACCTTTCCAAGAGGAATACAAATTTCTGAGAAATGGCAAATAAACATTTTTCTCATTTGTGTCCAAACCTATTGAGATTGTCATGCCACAAAAGAAAATAAGAACAATGCTCATTGCTCTCGTGAAGATTTGTAAATTGAGAGCACAATACATACATATAACTTGTGTATTTTTGATTCAATTCTTTACATACGAGTCAATCAACATAGTTATACAATATGAGATACCTACTCGTTTTATACAAAGGTTATTAAATTTATAATCTCCACTGATATATTCAATAATTGAATTTACTATGATGTCATTTGAAACTGAATTTTCTGAATTCAAAATTTCCTTCATTGATTCAACCAATACTTTTTTTGATACATTATTTTCTGAATGAATACTCAATAGTATTCATACTTGATAGTATTATTCGGACGGGGCTGATGAATGGAGTGCATTTGATGGTTGTACACAAAGATTATTGGTTGTTACTGGCGAAAGTGACACAAGTTGTACCGTTTTTTGTTCAAATATACACCGTTTGATGTTATAAGAGGATATAATTTATTAAATGCCTTCTGAATGTACCGCTACTGCTGCCATTCTTTGTATGGGGTCCATCCTAATCGGTGCACAATGATCCATATGAGTGGAGCGAGTTTTTTTCAGCTATTTCAGCACATTAAGAGGGCTGGCTATCCACATGGACGACTGTATAACATGTGTTTTTTTATAATTCAAAATAAAAAAGGTTAACACCACTGTGGCCGAATGGTACGGGGGACATCACAAAACAGTTTCATGAGGTATTACATTAGTTTGATGTGGTGGTTGAAGGTGAAAGAGTGGTGTGGGCTATCTGTCAGATTGGTATATCTAGAAGGGTTTTTGGTATGTATTTTTTGCAACTGCAATTCAGATTAGATATCTGGGATTTTGCTTCATTGTACCATTTTATTATTTCTAATAGAAAATTTGAATGTCCAGCTTTATCTTCGATGTCTTTCTATTGATAATGCAAAGGGCTCTGAGTTTAAAAATTATTGTTCCGTAAAATTCAGTTGAAGGTTTTGAAATATTTCAACATTATTGTTGGAGTATTTGAATGTCCAGCTTTATCTTAGATATGTTTCTATTGATAATGCAAAGGGCTCTGAGTTTAAAAAATATTGTTCCGTAAAATTCATTCGAAGGTTTTGAAATATTTCAACATTATTGTTGA
The DNA here is from genome assembly GCA_963576655.1 of Gastrophysa polygoni. Classification (NCBI taxonomy): domain Eukaryota; kingdom Metazoa; phylum Arthropoda; class Insecta; order Coleoptera; family Chrysomelidae; genus Gastrophysa; species Gastrophysa polygoni. The sequence goes on along the minus strand of OY755083.1, from coordinate 12,515,783 downwards.
AGTATATTTGATTGTCCAGCTTTATCTTCGATGTGTTTATATTGATAATGCAAAGGGCTCTGAGTTTAAAAAATATTGTTCCGTAAAATTCATTCGAAGGTTTTGAAATATTTCAACATTATTGTTGAAGTATTCGATTGTCCAGTTTCAACTACGATGTGTTTCTATTGATAATGCAAAGGGCTCTGAGTTTAGAAAATATTGTTCCGTAAAATTCAGTTGAAGGTTTTGGAATATTTCAACATTATTGTTGAAGTATTTGATTGTCCAGCTTTATCTTCGATGTGTTTCTATTGATAATGCAAAGGGCTCTGAGTTTATTGGAATTTTACAGAAATCGATCTTTAAAAAAGACAGATCAGTTGACACTTTTCATAAGATATCACTGCATTGATGAATTCTTAGTTTACAGTATTCTAGTATCAATTTCAGTGACAAATACTGGGCTCTTGGCCCGTGAACGTCTTCACTGAAATCCACTGATAAGTGTCATTCATTTTTTTAGAAGTGAAAGACAAGTTCCGCGGGAATGGAAACACAAGAATGCTATTTGAGCATTTCTCTTCTGAGGTTGTTCTATTTTTTCAATGAGTTCTACATTATGTATCATGATTGTACTTCCTAATGGAAAAAATATACAAATATCACGATGAGATATTTTAAAATGTTAGGGTTTATTTTGGAACGATTCCTGAACATATCTCATTTTGAGGTAACGAATCAATCTTTATTGCAGGTATTTTGGATATCGAATGACTGCTCCTTGACACAATATTCAAGCTGTGTTTCTCTTTGCGAAAGAACCAAAAGACTTATTGAGAATTATGTATCAAAAACTGTTATGAAATCTATGGTTTCCACATAATAATATGTGGCTGTATTGAGCAGTTCTTTCAAATAATTTCCCATAGAATTCACAAGAAGTATATTATTTTTATTGAAATTATTATATTGATACCTGGCACTTGGACTGCACCAGAATGGTACAAGAAAACAAAATATAATACGTGTATTCCAAGCATACAACTATCGTCAGAGCTAATTATAAAACTCCTCTTAAATACTATCATTTTGAAATCGAACAATTAATTCGAGGTATTGGAAGTTTCGCCAATTATCAAATTATTGTTTATATGCAATATGCAAATTCGTATCTTGATATTATAACTATCAAAACCGATATGGAATGCTATCGTCATTAGATATTTTTATTTCTATTTTGATTGTAATTACTCGGCAGTCTAGGCAGCACCGTACATTGAGCAGTTCAGGTACTGAAAATTATGGCGAGAAAAGAATGAAAGGAATATTCATCAATATCGGAATCCTGATATACAAATGAAATAAGTATACATGTTATAATCATGATAAACATTGCAACTGGATAATTGATATAAATGAGCAAGAATAAAGTAATATGAAAGAAATGAAATTGAAATAGAATAATACAGGAAAAACTCAGTTATTTCACATTAACAAAGGATCTAGAGCAAATATATCAATGAAACCGATTGATTTCAAATATGATTCAAGAGTATAAGAGTATTAGTAATAAGATTTTTGAATTGCATGATATAGAAGTACTACTTGTATAATTCCTCGGGAGTTGATTGATTTCAATCAACCCTTAGTGGAATAGTGAATTCATTGACCTTGTGTAATTTTTGCTAATAAATCAAGTTTCCTCTAGTAAAATAATCATGAATTTCATTCTAGCTCCTAGTCATTGGAAAATGTGCAACATGACATAATGCAGAGTATATCTATTGAATTTCAAATTCTGCAAGATTTCTATTCTGCAATTTCTGCAAAGATGAGATACAGTTTGCATCAAAAAGAAAATGTCATGAAGGACAGAAAATTGTCTCATAGTTACATCAATTTCTAGGCTTTTTTCGCTCGATATGCTGATAACATTTACAAATGAAGAATCTAAGATAATTTTAAGAACGAACAGTTTCATCATAGAACGCAAACTAGATATTCATCTAACACTGGTTTATTTATTATTCGGTGCCTGCAACCAGTTTTGCATCAACGATAAACATCCTATAAAACGAACATTGTTTACGGGGCCCGGGACCTCCAGCAAAGCCAGAAGTTTGAGCCTATGGCGCAACGCTGGGGGTCAACAAGTCACATGTAACCGACTAAAACTGGATATAATTTCTGATAAGTTGTGCTAGAATGAGTTTCCTTGGATGCTGATATGATTTACAAAGACATAATATTTGATTAAATACAAATTACGACGTTAGTTTATTAACTCAGCAGTCACGTTAATATACCGTGTGAGTGCGTGTTATAGTAGTATACTGGTGAAAGCTACCACACAGATTCTATCCAACTGCGACAATAAATGAGTAATGTGTAAATTGATGAATTTGATTATCAATTCATCTTGAATGTGTGGCATCTTTATGAATTGAATATGGCGAATGCCCCAAGGAGCCAAGATGTTTGATTATATTTTATTGACACCTCCTTAGGTATATGAGTGCGAAATAAAAAGGCTCAAATCGTGAAATTGAGTAGAATAATATGTGATGTCATTATGATAGCGGATGGTAGTAAACTTCATACCTCCATGCTTCATATTATACGTTCGGCTCAATATGATATCAGGTACCACTCTGTTCCTATGAAGAAGTCAATGTACATGCTCAGTATCACCACCAACAGCGCTCTCTCATGGGGAGATCATGTGAGGTTCATTGCGAGGAACTGATTCACATAAACTTGGTTTCTATTATGTGCAAAAATTATTTTACACCCCATCTGCTCCTCATGGTCTACAAACTGCAATGTCCACTTGTCTTGGAGTCCTGTTCACTTGTTTGGATCTCAGCTTCCAACTCGGACTATCAGGCATCATTCATCAATAGAACCCCGAAAAGTTGTGGCTCTGCCTAGTAGAGTCTTTTCCGATGCTTACTATCTCCACACTTTCAAGAATACTCACTAACCATTTCGAAAAGTTGTAGGAATAATTATAAATTATAATTAGGTCGGTATGTACTCTAGTTTATACTTGGACATATTGATTACAAAGACATTATAGGTTTTCCTTTAGTGTTTTCAAAATATACGAAAAGAAGAAGTTGCTTATATAGTCGAGTACCAAAAAAATCTGACGTGGAGATTAAACTATTCTCGAAAAAAAAAATCAATTACCTGTCACCAATAATTATAAATTACCTAGGTCGGTATCTACTTGAGTTTTCACTTGGACATATTGATTACATATTCTTCGTCTTGACCATGCAGAGGGGTACATCGTCGTTAGGTTTCATAATTGACTTCCTCCTTGCGACTGATTAGACATGTGATATTACTGTAAAAAGTCAACCTTTCATGAAAAATAACATGTTCCCGGTTCGAAAACAATGATCAAAAATAAACAGCGTGTATTTCAAGTGCAGAGATATTTTCACACCACCCCATTGGGGAGCTATTAATAAAAAATAAGAGTCGACCGGTGACCAACTACTGTGTCTGTATATAACGTATTTACTTCTACCTGTGTGGCAGTCCAGGTAGATTTATCTTTAGACAATCTACCACATTTATTTGGGCTTTCGTTCTTCGGATTACGAACTGTTTTTACCGGGTGATATAGAAATATTTTGGAGTATTATCATCCTTCTGACATAGTAACGAAGATAAATGTTCAGTATTCATATTCTTCACTTTTATGAGAACGTTATTGTCAATATACACGGTGGCTAATAAGTGCCAATAAGTGAATATCTCCGTTGAGAACGGGGATTACGTATAAGAAATACATTTTCCCCTACTTAAATCAAAAAACAAAAATGTTGTTTCGTTGTTCTGACGAATTTGTTTTTCTTTTTTATCCACTCCAACTAGAGACTCAACACCTGAATCATTGAATATGCTCGAGTTCAACGAATCTCTGAGTTATTCACTCTTTTTATACAATATTCGAGGGTATAACTCCACATAAAATATGGTACAAAGCTGTTCTGTTGCGAAAATCGCGGTGTTGAAGTTTGAGGAAAAAGAGAGAAATCAATTAGTATATCCGAAACCGATTGACGTCCGAAACTTACATGAAAATATGAGATTTTGTAATATAACGCACATGACATATTTCTGGTCAAATAGCCAGTGCAAAATTGTATCACCTAATAATCACTAATTTTTTTTTCGGAAAACACAACGGTTTTATTGTTTTGTCAAAAAACGCGCATCACAGGAGAAAACTCAAGGGAACACTAATCTTCCAAATGGAGAATTCAATTAGGGGATTTGGGAAAAACTGTTGGCGTACCATTTTTGTCTTCAAAAATATCAAACTCATAGCTCCACTGCCGAAAATCATATTGAGAAACATATATGCCTTCCATTAATGTCACTACCTACTGAATATCAATGAGGTTTTTCAAGCGGTGTCGGAAATATTAATTCATTTATTCTGTTTCAAAGAACTTCAACACCCGGTATTCTCGTAGATAAACATTTTTCGAGAATAGTTCATAGAGAAAACTGATATTTATTTTCCATGTAAGGTCAGACTCTTGAATATTTGCCGAAGGTTACACTAAAAGCAGCTTTGATGCTTCCCATTTCAAAATATCATATATAGAATTTTTAGTACTTTTTGTTTTGGTTCACAACTTCGAAAAATGTAACATTATGATGGATACCTACCTACAAATCGAAATACAAGCAGACATATCGATTCGTTGAAGAATTCAATTAATTTCTAAACTTTGGGAAATTGATGATGCTATAGTGGGTTTGTTGTTCGGAGATGCTATACGTCCATGAGAACAACACTTTTAATCCACTTCTTGCTATGTCTAAAAACTCCCTGTTTTCTAGATGCGAGGCGACAACGGTGGAAATTGAGGTTGAATTTCCATCCATATATAACCAACTACTAACAAAACTTATCATGCCACTAATATAGAACGACAGCTGGTGACAGATTTTGGGTTGTGATTTCAGTCAGTATATCTATGCTAAGATGTCGGATAGTAAGTAAGTCGTTATCACTAGGCGAAAGGGCCGATATGGATGCTTGAATTCGCTCTCGAACAGGCTGCCGATGAATAGTTGGAAAGATTCTGTTAACAAACTTCGACAGAAAACAAGGCACACTATTTCGGTTTGTCTATATATAATTTATGAAGCAATAAACTGGTGAACTTGGGAGACATTTTTCTGTGATTATAGTAATTGAAAACATCAGTATATTATGAAGTTCGCATTGGCATACAAGTTGAGCTGGGCCTTCATACTGATATTAAAAAAAAAAAAAACTATAAAACAAAATTTAGTCCGTTTTTGTTGAAGATATTATATGAAGAGATGAAATTTTGATTGACATACGGGTTGAGTGAGTAATCATAAAATATATTAAAAAAAGGCATCTAGAGATCAAAATTTCCGCAACTTTAATTAGTATACCTTTTTGTTTTTGATCAATAATTGATACTTCCAAGTGGTATATCAAATGTCATACGAGTTGAGCTGGGCCATTATACAAAAATATAAAAAAAGAATTACAATGTGGACAACAAAACTTCCGTGATTTTAGTCAGAATGCCTTTTCCTTTTTGATGAATATTCAGGTGAAATATGGAATGGCAAACAAGTTGAGTTGGTGGTTGAATTTTTTTGTCGAAGAATTATCCGCCGAATACCCCTCGGACATTGATAAATGCCTCATAATTTCATGACAAATTTCTCGAGCTTTCGATTGTCATGAAATTATCTCGTTTGTTATCAATATCCTAGGGATATTACTACTGATAATGTATCAACTCTATCATTGAATTTATTCTGTCTATAAAATTCTGTGATAGAATATATGGGGAGTACATATTATTGTAATCGGAGAAGAAAAGAAAACTCTTCAGAAATATTTCAATTATTAATATTATTGTATGCGATAACACTCAGAGGATTTCATTCGAAAAACTATTTTTTTCACAGATCCTGTATTCGAAGTTATGGAATCAAATGAAAGAAATATTCAATAGAAGGAAACATCTCATCCAAGTTCGTTAGGTATCTAATATTTGTAGTATCTCCTTTCATTTTCGAGATCAGCTGTTTAATTCGTGAAATTCATGAAATCAAACTGTACTTGAACAACTTACTGGGGATTTCTCCTGTATATGAATATTTTGAGGATCTTGTCTTCGACTTTCGAAAATTTCCCTGCGATAATATCAGATCACTTAGATTACAAGTTACAATTTCAATTGTATTATGCCAGCTGTTAGGATCTGCCAATCCGTTAAATTTACATTTGCTAGTATTTTCACAACAATTGAAGTGTGTACTTTGATGAAATGGATGAGAAAGATTTGAGAAACCCCAACTCAACTCGTATGCCAATCAAAATTTCATCTAGATATAAAATATTATCAATGAAAACCAAACGGAATACTGACTAAAATCACGGAAATTTTGTTGTCTAGATTGCAACTTCTCTTTTGTATGCCTGTATTTTGGCCTTTTCGATTCGATATGCCGACGTTATAAACACCATTGTATTATTAAATCCATGAAATCATAGAAGAATGTCTCCCAAGTATACAACTTCATTGCTTCATGAACTATATATAGACATACGATACAGTATGTCTTTTTCTCTATTGGAGTTTTGTAACAGAAAAGAGCTATTCGCCTAGTCGATGATACAACACTTACCAAATCATTGACCTCTCTAGAACATCGTAGAAAGGTCGGCGATCTCTGCTTTTTTTATAGATACTTCCACGGTCGGGGCTCAACGGAAATATCATCTATTATGCCACCACGTGCGATTCCTAGTAGACAAACCAGCCGAGCTCAGGCTGGTCACCCCTACACTGTCAGGCTCGAGACCTGTCGAACATCGCTATACCAAGCATCATTCATCAATAGAACGGCAGTTGTGGAATTATTCGCCTAGTGAAGTCTTTCCTGATGCTTACAACCTCCAAACTTTGAAGAAAAATTCTAACACCTTCCTTCTCACCCAAGTTCCACCGCTGGCTAACACGATGTTCCTCGATCATTATGGTTTCCCTTTCGTGTTGTCAACAGACATAAGAAAATACAAACAAAGATCACCTAAAGCAATGATGGGAAATCGTGCTAGTCACGTACTAGACTGAATTCTGCCAATAACAAAGTTTATACAAAATGTTAAGCAAGCTTCCCTGTTCGACGCAGCATAACTCGAAGAAAGGCATGAATAGGGGGAAGGGGAGGGGCTCGTTTTTATTACTGTACTGTGTGGAGGATAAAATCTTTCCACATCATATGAGCCGGCAAGAAGGTAGAGGGGCGAACGCCTCCTGGAAATGTACTCTGATTGTAACTTTTATCGAAAACAAGTCTTTTTGTAATAAATATGAAGCTCATTGTTTTAAAATCGAATTGGCAACATTTCTATTATCAAAAACGCACGAATCCCTCATGTCGTATTATTGTTTATTGAACATACAATCAATGAATGTCAACATTTTGTCCTATCCACCCCCTCGTATTTTTTGTTTTTTCTTGACAAACAAATAATTGTTTCAACATCTGGTTTGACCGAGAATGATGAGAAACTTTTCAATTTCAAATGTGACATCTTGTATATTAATCCATTGTTGGGGATCATCATTAGGAATCCAATGATACCAGGTTTCTCGAGACTACGGCGATGTAGCTTATTTCTTCATCCATATGCGCCATTGGTGCGACAGAGAGGTTGATCTTCCCGCTAGGAAGTTTCCCCGTCACAAATACTGCCATTATGATGAATGGAATAGGCTATATCTCCGTAGTCTTTGATCGCCCAGTATAGTTGGATTCCAAATGATCATTCCTGACCGATCGAGGAATATAATATACATATATCGATACTTGATGTATATGTAAATTCAAAATTAATGATTATTATTAGTGTCAAAACATTTGTTAAACATATAGGTTGTGCCATAAGAGGTGTAACATGATCCTGGGTCACCCGGTGTAATACAATAAGCTTTTGGAGATACCAGATTTGGTAGGTACAGATTTAATTGCATTGGGAAACCTTATATTTATATATTTGAAAAGGCGAATCCTCTTTGTTCAACCAATTTGGGCACATTTATTTGGTAATACATGACATACCCTCAACAAACCTGATACTGTTGAATTTGTGCAGATAATCCCTAAAGGAAACAATAATGCACGAGAATGTGACATTCATCGCTAAAAGACTCAAGAATTCATTCTCGACATTTTTTATGATTTTGAAACAGTATGTAACTTAGAACGTTAGCAGAGCTCGTTGCAAATCATAGATATCATCAGAATTTTATTCGGATGATATTAAGTGTTCTCGAAAACCACCTGATCTGAATTCGTCTGTGCGGGTAAACATTTCTTGAATTAGCAAGTAATGTATGTAAACAGAAAGCATTAGTTGGATGAATGATATCTCTTATCACGAACTGGTAATAACTGGTTATTGGACCAGTTCGTGATGATACGGATTTTCTTATCAGACCCCTTTGACCAGAAAAAATACCAACTGGATTTCACCGGTTTTGATTAGACTTTCAATGGAAAAATGGATCCCCAGCAATTCCATAGATAACGAGTCACTGGAGATTCTTCGATGGATAATATGACTCCCCCCCCCCAAAATATATATAACTATTACACTCACAAAAATGTCGCGTTTTCAATCGATCGTTATTATCGTATTATAAATAAAATGAAAAAAAATCTTTGTTGTTACATGCAGAAGAACACAACTAATGTTTATATATTTTCATATTTATTAAATCCCTATATGAACATATACTGTGTCCAAGGAACACAGGGCCATTATGGGTATCTCGGAAGCTATAAGAGATAGAGATTTAGTTGAATGGAAAAAAAAGATTGCGTGATATGAGCGTCAACAGACTGAAGCGACTGAACTGAACGAATAAATGAAAAACTGAATTTTCGGATTTTCATTTTAATGATTTTCTGGCGTTGATAATAAAGTTATAACTGAAGGAACATCTTCATAGCAGCTTTTAATGCTCATTAGTATGACGTTATCAAATTTGTAATCCAAAGTTTCGCCTTTGAGTAACCATCATCAACTTGATTTTTTCAAACACGCCCCTGATATAATGATATTGATGTCGATAATGAATTAACAAATCCACAGATTATCAATCTTTTCATTGAAACACAGTAGTGAATTTCAAAATCTCTTTTTCTGTAATGTCAATTAAACTTGTTGGACTTTGTGGGTCTGACTTTTGATATCTCGGCTGACGGCTTACAATTTTCCTCCAAATATTTGTACATTGGCCATCCTAGCGAAATCGAAAAACTTCATGGCGATATGGAAACCAGGAGGTTTTCCGAGATTAGTCAATTTATTCCAGAATATTCATTCAATAGTTGAATGAATATTCAATCATTGAATGTGAAATAGTTCTTTTCTTCGATATGGCTTATACTATGGCACAAGCTTTCAAGAATATTCCTACACGGACCACACATTGTGCGAAGAAAGTGAAGTTTTCAAAAGGCATCAACAGTGGTGGTGATCACAATACCTATCATCATATCTCCATTTTTTATTGTATTTAAGTTTGACTGAGAGTTGAACTGAAGAAATGAATATTTCGAAGAATGTACGTTATAATCCTCTGGATTATAACGTACAGGATTATTGAAACCAAAAATATTTCAGGTAGGTACGTAACCTAAACCGGAAGTAACAGAAGAAAAACCATGAGATATTTTCCCGACTTTTTTCTTGTGGCCCTGAATAATACCAGCAAGCGTCGCCTCTTAATGACTAGGTATTATGTAGATCGAAGACTCTGACTCTACTAGATTTCCAAAAGCACCACCATACCCCTGCAACCAGTGTACCAGTGCTGATCTTATACGTTATGCAGTCCATTTCAGTTAATATACTCAGAAGAATGAGACATTTAAGTTGAGAGTTTTGTTCAGTTCAAGTGAATATTAAATGAAGTACTGATATTTGAAATCTACAAACTGCTACAAGCTGCCTCATTCTATGTGAAACAATTTTCATGATTTTTTTATCACAAATCACTCAATCGTAAATAAACCTCCTCTACGCCAATGCACGAAATATCTTATAAGTAAAGGTTATTGTGGAAATCACAAGTATTCAAATTTTGTCGTCGTAGACTACAAATCGACCAGACGCGAGTGAAAACGATAATACAGAACGATAATGTATCGTTTCGATTACAGAATGGTGGAAGGGCCACCTCTGCACTATTACCACCAGCCTACCATCCTGGACTCTGAGGATCGTTTCCTGCATCTTCATATGTTTGACAATTACTATTCTAGAACGGAAATGAATGAAGAAGCGATGATGCCGGCTTCTCCGAACAGTACACAGGTGAGAGATATATTCGAAATTCGATAATCGAATAAGAATTATACATTATTATTATTATTATCATTAGTAATGCGATCATACAAGTTTCAATGTGACTTACAGATCATCAGTCAGAATAATCATGGAGAAAACCGAAAAGTTTCCTCAATAACTCATGTTATTGAAAATATTTTGAAATAACTAGAGGGGATTGGGAAAAATATATGTCACCTTTGAAATATGATTCAATTTTCCGGAGCTGATATGGAGACTATTGAATTGAATCAACTCGTATTTAATTGACCTCCGTTTCGAATTGAATTTCATATCGTTTCTATTAGTTAATATATTTGGGAATCTAATTCAGGCGAACACTGATACAAGCAATCACTAATAACAGCAACATCAATTGAAGTTGAAGTGAAAGAATGACGAAGTTATTCAATTGTGCATTACTGCTGATATATACAGCATGCACAATGATTCAGAGAAATATTTAACAGAATAAAAAATACGAATCGTGACGACATCTTTCAATGAAAAATATGAAATTGAAGAAATGAATGAAATAGAGACATTTCTCAGAAATTCAAAATATATAATTAACCACACTATTTATGAAACCAATAACATATTCTTCAAAGCTGGGACAAACGAATATCTGTTCATCTCTGACATATCTGAGAAATATAATGATAATTACCGACATTGAAATTTATAGACGGGTTCAGTACAACGCTAGCAAAGTTCAGTTTACTGTGTACATGATGTGCATATAATGACTGGTTCATTACAGGATGTTACAAATTCGTTGCTAAGCTGAGCAAGAGGGCTTGGTAAACGTAAGAGATAAGTCGTGCCATTTCGTGGTGAACAAAATGGAGTTCCAAAAATTTGGGGTACTTCAGGAATGGTTTCTATTTTTTCCCCCAATTTACTCGCGAAAATATTTTGAAATGAATATCATTTCATCATTGTTACTTTCATTCGTCTACATAAGGATTTTGAAATTAAAAATTCGACGTTTCTTCTCTGAGCGGCCATCATCAACTTTATTTTTTTTTAATACGGTCCAAGATGTTTCCATCGTGACTTCCAAAAACTTTCATCATGACTTATATATAATTCTATATTTGTACTTACAGAGTGATAGTGAAAATTCTCTTTCGAGCGTTGAAATTCCGCAAAAGGAACTGCGCCTGACCAGCATAATAAAAACGCATGAAAAGTCGGATGTTCAATGCCGCTGGAGCTCGTGCGGAATATTTTTTCCATCTTTGGATCAACTAGCCACCCACGTGTCTAACTCACACGCAACCAGCGGACTTGGAGGGATGTTTTATTGCGATTGGGAGGGATGCACAAGAAATAACAGAGGATTCAATGCCAGGTAATAACCATTGATTTCATCGGATTCATTATATTTGGTGCAAATACTAATGCAGATGAAAATAATATGAGTAATCATGATTCATTAGCATAATGCCTGTTCAACAGCAATCGAAAACAGAATCAGATTTGTCCATTTGATAATAGCTTAGCGACAACTTCTTAGAATACCCTCTACAATAATATCATCATTTTTTGATGTTGAATAAAATTTTGAATCAATTATAATTGAGATTGCACTAAATGAAATTTTGATAATTCTTCCTCTAGTAATCGACATATACATTCATATAGGCTGATTCACAGTGGACGGCACATTAGACGTTTAGACAACGGACCACTTCGACCATTCGAAGGAGACCATATTCGGAGCAATAGCAGCTTCAATATTTCAAACGGAACACTCTATATACTATCATTTTTAGAATATATATCGATTCCCAAACAGCTTCCTCTGATATTTTTCTATACCTATCTGTAACAGTCTTGAATAACGAATTCATTTAAATTTTTATCGAAACAGGGCTAGGCGCTAGGTGATACTTGGTGGTTCCTAAAACTCATGCGTGATCTCAGTTACTTCAATACAGAGTAGTTGAAAAACCGGTTGGGAGCTTTCCACAATTCAGATTCATCTCAGTTATTTCAATACAGGGTGGTTCAAACTTACGGTAATTTCGTTAGCTTGAAAGAGTAACTGGAAATTGATCATATCGAATGGAACACCCCGAATCAAATAGTCAGCAGGACATCTACCGTCAATATGAGCATCAAGAAATTCGTTCGAATTCATGTGTTTGGTTCAACTGCAGAAGCACGCGGAAACTAGTAAGTGGAAATAAAGGTGCAAATAGTTGATAACAATAACAATCATGTGGAATATTTCAAAACATGTTCGAAACAGTGGCCGTTAACTAATAGACAATTCGAACTGCGGGTGTTGACAGATTTTGTCTTGGCAGATCTGATATCAATGAAATTCAAATCTTCAAATGCTTAGTACAACTCGTCTCTCAAACGCATGGGTGTTGTATCAACTTTTATTTTGATAAATTCATCAGTACTTTGAATAATTTTGTTCCATCGTTTTCGAATTGATGAAAATCTATTATTATTACAATGTAACTGTTGAATAGTAATCATTTCAAATAGTAATCAGCCTATACTTACCAAAAACCGAAGGGGGAAATACCATTTTCAAGAGAAGTTTAAGTGAAATTTGACCAGTAAGGTAAATGTATAATATGCACACAAAACTGGAAAATTTCAGCAGCTTTCAAAATCATAAATAATTTACAGGATATTCTATTTGAAGAAATCACCTTCAAGACCTTCAAGATATCCAAGAAATTGGGCTTTGGTATGGGAAGCCACAAAGTATTATCCAGACCAAATTTATACCGTACCATACCATAGTGTGTCTGAACTCGAATATATCATCATTTTTAGAGGTCATGAAAAATATAAGGCATACGTATAGGGGAATATCGAGAGAAGTTCTTAGGAAATCGATAGAGATTCTGAAGACAATAAAATATGCAGGGTGTTCCATTTGAAATATCAAAGGTGTTACTGGTTTCCAATAGGAGCGGCAACACCGCATTATTGATAAAATATTTTAGATGGGTAGAGAATATCTCAATTAGGTTTTCATTAGATTTTCAAAGTGATCAGAAACGTCTAATAAGCCATCCATCGTGAATCAGTCCGTTTATAAAAATACTGTTTCATTACACATGGCGCAGTCGGTACACTTCATAGATATAAGCACACCCTTGATCTATAGTAGAATTATTTTTTCAGATCATTTAGATACTCTATGGTTTCTACCACTTTCCCTACTAATAAGGTTGTGATAATATATGATTATTATTATATAAGTTATATTATCACATAAGTTTTTCGGTAGCTTTGTGGTATGTATTATGACTAGTAATCATCGTTAGTGATATCATCGAGCTATTATAAATAGTTCTCTATCAAGTAATTTATATACCTGCTATTGATTCTATGATAAATTCACATTATTTTCAGATACAAAATGTTGGTGCATGTCAGAACCCACACAAACGAAAAACCTCACAAGTGTTTCCAGTGCAACAAATCTTTCTCCCGAGCGGAAAACCTGAAAATTCACTCCAGATCGCACAGCGGCGAAAAACCCTACGTCTGTCCTATGCCAGGTTGCAACAAGGCATATTCTAATTCGAGCGACAGGTTCAAGCACACGAGGACCCACCAAGTGGATAAACCCTACCAATGTAAAGTCCCCGGTTGCCCCAAACGGTACACCGATCCCAGCAGCTTGAGGAAACACGTCAAGACTTACAAGCATTTTGTCAACGAAAATGCCGCGGGGCGAAGTATCGAATCGATCAAAGAAGACATCAGGCCTACCGAGACGAGATTCGAAGAGGTGTTGACCGTTTCCCAGCCTCTGTATAGGGAGAACGTGATCAGGCATCCTTGTGACTGCAACAGGGTCTGTTGTGTCACGAATTGCCTAAGAAGTTCAACAGAATTTTTCAAAATCGGTTCTTTCATCAATATGAAAACTGATGACAATAGTTTAGGAACGTGGAATAGACATATCGTCAATCAACCAGATGGTTATGAGGAAGATATGCAAGTTGATGTTCCTTTGGATCTGAGTTTGCATAGGAGAGATATTTGAATGAGATTTCAATGGATCATTAACCTTCCTGAGATGAATGAATGAAGAGATTGGTCGTATCAGATTCCTTATTGCAAACTAGTTTTTATTTAACAGTATTAAGAGTGTTTTTTGTTTTATTTGTGTTTTTTGCTATTGATATTAACACGAAACCTAGCAATGACTGATTGTGATATGGAAGATATTATGTATGTTAATTATTAAATTTTACAATCCTTTGATTGAATGCCTGTGTCTTCTTCGTTCATTACTCCAGTTCTGAATAGATCACAAAGAAACATACAAATTAGTCTTGAATTTTGAACTACAGAAGGAACGACAAGTTACGCAATTTGGTGCTCAACAACATGCCATTTTCAAATAATGGATTCTCCGAGTACTTTCGAGATTTTTTAAACAAAAACTAGAAATTGATCAGCTCGATTTCATTTCTTCCTGGCGTAATTTGATAAAACTTCCGCCTGTATATAATTATATTTGCATAATTCGTTTATTTCATTTTACTGTAATGGTCGCTATATCGTTTTTTCATTGAGAGAAACAGTGAGTTTTGTTCTGATTTCATTTATGGATGAATTGATTGCTTGAAAGCACAAGTTTGTTCAAAAGAAACCAAAATTACCTGTTGGCCTGGACTCCTTAAGAAGTTTTTGTTTAATGAACATTCGAGGACAGTACCCACTGGTCAAACGAGATTAGTCCGAACAGCTTTCAAGCGAAAATGTCCTCGAATATATAATATAATATGTGATAGAATGTGAGTAAAAACGAAATACATTCAAATTTCATTACATATTCGATGAGAAAGGTACGAAAACAATAAAAATGTATGTATTATTCTTATCTTTCTTCCTTTCATTATCCCCTTCCTTTTACCCTCTTGGGCGACGGATTTTGGCTAACTGTCTGGTGTGTTGTTAACCCACTGTTTCCATAATTTCCTATTTTCTGTCAGTATTTTCATCTCTCTCAACGACTTCCCTCTTTTACTTGCTGCCTCTGTTATTCGTTGCATCCATTTCTTTCGTGGTCTTCCCTTCTTCCTCTTTTTCTTGCTTCATGTATCTTCTTTGTTATTCTGCTTGAATCCATTCTTATTATGTGTCCATACCAATTCAATTGTCTCTTCGTTATTTTGTTAGTCTACCTTCGTTTTTCCAATATATTTCTCTCATGTATCTCATCTCCATTGCATTTATTTTACTCTCGTGTTTCTTTTGTACTGTCGAGTTCTCACTAGCGAATAGCAGGGTTGGTATAACAATCGTATTATATATTCTCAGTTTTGTTTGTTGTGTCAATTCTCTTTTTCCTAATATCTTATTCCATGAATAGTACATCTTGTTTGATTTCCTCGCTCTATTTGCTAATTCTAGCTCTATTTTTCCATCATCCGTGACAATACTTCCGAGGTATTCATATGTTATTACTACTTCCAATTCTGTTTCTCTGCAAATTATGCTTGTATTGGTATTCTCTTTCTTATTTATCGCCATTATCTTACTTCTTTCTGTGTTGAATTCTATTTTCAATTGCTCTATTCGATCTGTCCATGCATTAATCAGTCCTTCCTTATTATCCATTATTCTTATCAAATTAAAAAAATTTCAACATATTTCGTGTATTTTCTTTTGGGAAATACATTTCAACTTGGAAGCTGGGGGGACTCATCTCGTTTGACAAGCACTGTTTCTAAAGCCAAGTCCAACTAAAGTTATATTAGTTTTACAAGAATTCTCGTTTCTTCAAGCAATCAAATTATAATAAATTAAACATCAATAAAACCAATATTTAACGCAAAAATGAAGTTGATGACTGTCGTCGAAAGATGAAACGTTGAATGGTGAATCTGAAAGCACGTTCGGGTAGCTGGTAAAAATTGGCAACGATAATATGTATAAGTTTTGGGTTGTTTTGAAGCAATGAGAAAATAATGATCAATTTTTAGCTTCCTTCGCAATTACTATGTTTCAAAACAGCATTTTGTTAACCACCAAATTGCGCAACTTTGTCCCAGTTTGAACTTTGTCGTATCTCCTGTAGTTTCCGAAATCCCAATGGTTCAGGTCGAATTTGAATTACCTATACGGCATATATAATACGGCATATATAATATGCCGTATTATCTATACGGCATATTAGAAGATGAAGTAGGCATCAACTTCTTTGTTTCAAATTCATATTTCTCACTTTTTTTTTTGGTCTTTTGTTCTCCAAGTGTCAAATTCTAATGGACAGAAATAAATTTTACAATCACCATAACCGATCATCATTGAAATTTCAATACGCTCTTATTTACTAATTGAACCATTTTAAATTTTACGTTTATTTATTACAATGCATACAAACAACATCAATTAGTTCATCTAAATAGTTTGTTGCTCTAATGCAGAAGACTCAAAAGAGGTTGATTAAAGTGCTATATTCCTCGTTTATACAAATTTTTCCACACTGAACTCAGTATGTATGAATTCAAAATGACAAAATGAAGAAGTTGATAGCATTTCCGGTTAAACCGGAAGTATAATATTAACAAAAAATATTCATCAGATGCATTTTCTTCCAGTGCACTTACTTGCTAATTTTCATAAATATCGTTCTTTTCGTTTAAGAAATATTTACTTGGTTCAATACTTTATCCCAACCCTGTATATTAAATGCGCGTTCAAAGCACTCATAAATATTATTCTGAAATAATATGTGACTGAGATATTTCACACCTGGATTATCCAAGAATAACTGATATTCACTCACCAGTGGTACCTTGTATTCCCGATTGATTCATAACGATAGTTTCATCGTACAAATTTCAGTAGTTTTCAGGCAACATTTTCTTTTCCATCTTCAACATACCGAAAATTCCATGTGAAATACCTGGAAGAAAATGTTCCACAATAATTCTCAATTTGGTGTTGAGTGGTGTTCCAGTTGTGTTTAGACATAGATTGAATGGTTGGATCCGACTTCTATGATTTCGCAAAATATTTATTTATGTTGCGAATGGACTGAAGCTGAAGAGACAAAAATCTATAACTTTATAACAAAATTCATTAAAATATATCAAAAACATTTATTCTTAGTGCATATCAGTCCCAAACATCATTATCAATATACATTGTCTCAGTCACTCATCTGACTTCCTCTCCAGTGTAAAAAAAAATAAAAATCACCGATTCAGATCAAATTGAAAATGAATAGGTATTTATAAAAGATGTCCGTTGTGTGAAGCTTTTCCATTTTGCATCATCTTTTTCATTCCCCCATTAATAATGTTCAGAGCCTCTAAGTCTGTCTGGATGACATTTATCAATTGCGATATTCCATTTTGTTCCATCTTCAGGAACTGTTTTATTTCATCTTGAGCTTCGCCGTCTAGTCTATAGTTTGTCCCATTGTTGTGTTTTTCGGTGCCCTCAATCATTTTGACGTTTGACAAAAGCTCATTCACTTGACCCTGAAAAATTCAATTCATAAGAAATGTGATAAAAATGCCCTATAAAAGCGGTATTAAAATCGTGGAGTAACAAGGAAATACAGACATTTTCTTTGAGCTCTGAAGATAATTATGAATTTTTGCACTGAAGAATACAAGTTTCAAATTTAGAAATATACCTATAATCTCTATGCAACAAATCGTAATCACAATCGGGCATATTGTGCTTAACATTCATTGAATATGCCGGGTGATCTGGAAGCAATTAACCCCCTTGTTATTCTGATGAAGACCATTCAAATTTAGTACATCGACTCGATGTTAGGGGTGGGCGATAACGATTCAGAAATATCGATACTTAGATAGTTTTTATCTGAACTTTTATAGGTAACCAATGATAAATTCGTTCTCAGCTACGGCCACAACATATACATGATATAATGAATGCAAAAATTAGAAGTATTTATCAATTTTTCGCACTGATGTATACATACATTTAATGGCTCAATAAATATGGGTATCAAAATGTTTAACAAATTGCCAAGGAGTGACCAGTGTGTACCACACACTTCAAATTCAAGAGTAGCCTAAAATCTTTCCTGGCCATGAATATGATACACTCTCTTAGTGAATTCTGTTCACCAACCTAATTTTTTCTATTTCTCAAGAGTAATAATATCAATTTGTAATTTGACACTAACTTCAGTTTGACGAATTGTGTAAAAGTATTCTTGTCAGTCAAAGTAATAGATGTTCAATTCAAATTTGGAAATTATGCAATAAATATGGATCTATTTACGTTGTTGTTTTACTATACTTCATACTCATACTTATATTGAGTGTGCATAAAGAAAATTTACATAATTTTAATTAAATTTATTGAATTTCATATGTTAATTTCATCAAAATACTAGTGATAGAAATAAAAAATAAATAATTATAGTTAAAACATTTCGTTGTTAAAGAATGGGAAATATAAGCAATGTGAATAAATTGCAATTAGCATTTGACTGACAGTATTTTTAAACAGAATAAGATTATGGAGATTTCTTTAATAACCTATTCTATTCTATAGAGGGTCGCTTTTATGTATGTAAACGGTTTCATATTTCAGGATCGCCGACAAAGAGAATCATCAAAAAATACAGGGCAGTAATCGGTGTCCGATTCGATGGTGATATTTTCAATATTGCCAATTTCACCGTTTCCCTGAAAATGTGATATTCTTGTGTGAATCCTGCTGACAAACGTCCATTAAGTTTTTAGTCTATCAAGTTACCATTGAAATTTTCTAGTTCCTAACAATGCCGCGTTGTTCTCGCAGCTAAGATCTTGACAAAACATTTTTGTTAATATTGAGTTTATCGAAAATTTTTCGATGATTCATTCATAATATCAATGAACTGACCATTTTTTATCTAAATTATTTCGATAGATTCGCCTATCCCTACTTGATGTGATTATCACACTTCTGTACCAACCAGAGTGAATTAAATTTCGAACGATTCATCACAATGATACCTTTATAATACTTTTTTACAATGACACTTTTACGTCCTGAACATAGGATATACAGAGTGATTTATTAATGTTGTACAAAATATCAAAATATAATTTTTTTGGGTCAAAATATGAATAAAATTTGAATATATGTCCGAAAAAGATTCGTTTCCGAGATACAAGGTATTCAACATTTTAAGAAGAATCGATTTTTTATCTATTTCTGAAAGAGGCGTCAACAGAGTTTGATAAAATTCACAGAGTATGTTTATATGAACCTGAAATAGAACCTGTGGGCTCTAAATCTACTCAGCCTCAGTCGGTCACCAAACCAATCGGGCAACCACGGCAGATATCAACAAACTGTTTAAATGTCATGAAAATCGGTTAACGCCTTTTCAATAGATCATTAAAGAAACGAATTTTTCAAGAAAGTCGAACACCTGGTATCTCATTAACGAATAGTTTTCGGGCATACATTTATATGGACTTTTTTCATATTTTGACTCAAATGATCAGACCATAAAACACCCTCTAAATGAGATTTCATTGAAATTCAACTTCACACATTTTCCTCATAAGTGAACATTTTCATTGATTGTTTTCTATGGAAGATCAAAAAATAGCATGTAACAATAAGTCATTGCCAAAGTTCACTATTTTTTTTTTCGATTTTTCAATTTTAGGTTTTCTTTATTTTTCAACCCCATTCAATATTAACATATTGATTTGTCTATGTTGGTTGGAAACTTCTATTCATATTGATATATACAACTTCTCAATACTTAATACTATATTTGATTGGATCAATCCTCGAGACGTCAACATTGGCGTTAATGATGAATGATATTTTCAGAAGCGTTCTCGATCAGAAATTGTAACTATAGTGGTAAGCAGTGACATGTCTTGACAATGTCAAAAAGTGTTTCCAACATAACATGAATTCATTGATGACAGGACAGAGTTCGATGATTTCAGAGTCAGTTTGAAGAGGAAACAAGTGGAAGATGACTCAAAGATCAAAGTCGAATGCGTACAAAAATGTGTACCGCAAAGAACTGTAACCTCTTACATTTTGTAGGAAGCATGAAATGAAATCTCAAGAGTAAAATTATCTTCATCTCCTTGAATAAGGTGAGGAATCATTGATGATACTATAGCATACTATTAGAATATTCTCTTATAAAACCATTAATCTTCCTAATAAGCAATGGTTCTCCTGAAGGAATAAAAAATATCATCGATTTTACACAATCACATTTGCTGAATGAGTGATGAATGTAATAATGAACTAATCACTACTACAACTTGCTTTTCTTGTGTTGTTCAACTAAGAATTCTATTAGCTATTTTAAATAACTGTCATTGCATTCTCTTGAGTGATTGGAAGTTGTTTCATTAAAATATTCAGGCAATAACTGCACTTCTTTGAAACATTGATGGCTAATTGAAACAACTGAAATAGCCGATACGAAATTCAAATATGGACTTTTGACAGTACTGACAGTGACATAGTATACATAACCCTTGATATGCAAAAACAACCGTCAAATAACAGAAAACAAATGAAAACTCTATTCGCAGTACAGTGACTCTATGAGCCACAGTGGCGACAATGGTATGACTAATATGACGGTAATACATAGCCAGTGAATGATGGAAAAGGATAGTACGAGTCCGAAAATACAAAAAAAAACTCGAGAATAGTACCACTGGGTCGCAAGAAATCCGCCATGTTTTATTTTTGTTTTCATTGAATTTTTTGAACTTTTTTAATATATCTTCAAAGTGTAGTGAAATGAAACTATAAACATCATGAATCCCTGATGACTATCAGGGTATCATATATACCGAATCTGAGGTTTGTCTAAACATGGCGGATTTTGGCGCATTGTCGTCACAGTGATTTATAGTAACTGTGATTCGCAGAGGTGTGCTCATTGAGTATGAAATTGAACGTGTTTACTTCTCAACTGTCACTGAAGTTACTAATGGACAGTCATGTACATAGACTACTAGATTCCTTTCATTGATCGTCATTGCTATCATCTTAGAAACGAATGGATAGATAACGACAGATAGAACACGACAGAAATAGACGAAATATATGGGACGATGAAAAACTAAAACGGTACGTTGTGAAAGCAAAAGTACGGAATAAATTCAATATTTCCTTCATACCGAGTGTTTGCGGACAAACCTCGGACAGGTCGATTCTGTTTTTTGAAAACGCATTCTTTCACACAAATCAAAAGTTCACACTATTGATAAGTAGTTCGATGGGTTGTGTCGAAAGACTAAGGAGGTATTGTGTATTCTGTTTCAAATATGCCCATTGAGTGTGGTGGAGGAAAATTTTCTGGCAACTTAACTTTTTGGTCAAACACATTAGGAATATTCGTAAAAGAAAGTCCAATACCTCCGTAATCCTGTAGTTAGGAGAGGAGAATTTACGATAATCAGCAAGTTAATGAGTGGAGAATATATGAACAGTGAGAATCTATGAAATCAATTGACATAAATCACTAATCAAATAAATCCTGTCGTTATTTACTTTAGACAAGTAAAATTCGCAACAATATAATTAGAATAATAGATAATGAATGAATTTGTATTCCAGAATCTCGAATGAATATTTCATCACTATCACTGGTTGAATCACTATTTTATCTACAATAGCGAGGAATTGGAAGAACAGTTTTTGTTGTTTAAAATTTGGAAAAATGAATTTCAATAAAGAAAAGATCCAGCTATTCGCGTTATAATCATTCATGCACGTGATCTACATTCGAAAATTCGGAATGCAAAAACATTTTGTTATTCCTCACATGCTGTGTCTCAACTATACATACAATTATAATAACTTAATTTATATTTCTCAGGCACCAATTATTATCTAAATTATTAGCTTAGCTGATTTTGAATATGTGATAAATTGCCATTTAGTACTAAATTGGCGTTAAATCACAAAACCGTATGTAGCGATAATTATTAATTATTGAACAATAGGCAAAATGTTTAATTAGATGCAGATTAGTTCAATTTTGACGTTTTTAAGTGAATATATGCAGAATGGATATTTTCAGAGAATTTTACAAGCAGACTATTCCATCAAAAATCGATACAATAAATCAATATTCCAAGGTATGTGATATTTCTTCGAACTGAGTAGACAATATCTCAGTAGAAAATTTGAAATTCCTAGCAAAAAAGGTATTTTCAGACTGAAATCGGGTTTTTCAATTCCTGATTAAGGATATTGTTGGTAATCTATTTATATTCCTTTTTGGATTTTTTAGTACAATATTTTGGCAGATAATTGTGAATTATTATATGCACAGATGAAGGAATTCAATTTCAGTCATACGTGATTTTTTTACACTTCAATCCAAACCTTGAATTATGGTCAACTGAAAGATGATTTTACATTTTAAATCTCTTTACTCGTTGAAGATTCTATTCTCTATACTCACTATGAATTTGAATTGGATTGATCCATTTTCATCTCGATTATCTATTCTACCATATTTTTTAACGAAAATATCTCTTCATTATTACAACCTTTTTTTGATTTCCAATAAAAAGCAGACAACCAAGCGTACATTCCCAGCATTTGATAATAATTTGCCAAAATACAGCTAAAACTATTCTTGATTGAGTGATTGAGATCTTTCTTCCAGAGCAAGGACGAAATCTGCCACATTCAGAAAGTCGAATTGGTATAGGAACCTCTCTCCACGGCATACATCGACGGGTTATCTATCTTACTTATCTACTTATCTTAGTGGGCGTTTCGGGAACGAGTCTGCTCCCGTTTTCAACACAATTCGAACACATTATCCTCGCAACATTTTCCAATGTTAAGTTGTTTTGACACTGAAAAGTGACAATTTGGCAGACGGACGAATTCTGGTTACAAAGTGATTTTTCATAAATCAATATTTTATTTGCCATTTTCATATTCTGTTTTGAGAAGTGGATGCCAAGTTCTATCTATATCAACTGAACAAGAAGCAGTTTTATTGTTTCCGTTCAGAAGAATGCAAGCAGACTCGTTTTTGGTTGTTGTCTTCTTTTCCTATGATCTTAATATTTCTCGAATCGGCCATATGTTGTCCATTTTCAATAAGGATATGTTCAGCCAACTTCGGTATGTCGGTATATATCTTCTTCATATTGGTCTTATGCTCTATCATCCTCAAAAATATATTTGTATTTCCAAACAGAGGATTTCGCTTTCAGGTATCTAAAGGCTAAACTTCAAGCTCAGTGAAATTTCGGGGCAGACCACAAATCTGTCCTTACTACAAATATATTGGAATGATTATAATAACTTCTATATTCTCTATAGAATCGAGGAGAGAAAATCCCACACATGAGCTGTTGCAATGAATGTACCGCCTCCTCGAATAACTTACAGACAGTATAAATGAGATGTTTCAACGTGAATGCTCGAAATGTCCTCCATCAACTTCTATGCATGCATTTTCTTCATCGTTTCAGGACGTCTCTCGTGACTTTCCTTACATTTTGTCTATCATATTCATTCTCCTCTCAAGCATTTCTATCCGTTATCTCAGTTCCTCCCTAGTTTTCACTTCTGTATTGTGAACCAATTGTTTTAAATGCCCCCAAACATAATAATCGAGGACTGTGAGATCAGGAGATCTCAGTAGCTACTCTATCTATCTATCGATCTACCTATATCATATATATATATATATATATATATATATGTATGTATGAGATATAACTTTATCTAGTCAAGTCAGGGAATACCTGGATAGGTCGAAGCGGTCTCCGCGCGTGGCCACCAAGATCTTCTGATCTCAAAGTCCTCGATCATTATGTATGGGGGCATTCGAAAGAATTAGTTTACCATACAGAAGTTAACACTACGGAGGAACTGAGGAAGCGGACAGGAGCTACTAAAGATGAAATCAAAATGATACGCAAACTGTCAGGAAAGCCACCAGAGACGTATTGAAACAATTAGAAAATGCATAGAGCAAGGATTGGAACATAATATGTGTTTAAAGTTCACTTGTTGAAGAGACTTATGCGTGAAGCAGTCATTCGTCTGCGAAGAAAAAATCTATCGACTATTTTAGCTGTCGACTCTTAATCAACAAAAATGTACAAGAAACTGAGAATACATTCAAAAGATTCTGTTTGAATTTTTTGCCGTGTGAATTAGGAGCAGTTCTTATTGCGATTGATGATCATCTCCAAAACAACCACATTATATATGTCATTGTGATATTCAAACATTTAAAGTCGGCCTTCTAATTTTAACAGCCAAACGACTAGTTTTGGAGCATAACAGAGAATTGAAACAACAAATTTGACCCTTATATACTAAAGCATTACAATACAAGTTTTTATTGTTATCTCTTTACAAATGAAATAGTTTGAATGAAATTTGATCAGGGGATTCTGAGTGGCTTTCTATCAACAAAGTTTTACACAATCAATAGTGCTGCTTCTGAGATTGTGTAACAAGTTGGTTGCTGTCAATTCAGAGAATATGGAAACAGTTCAGTTGACAAGGCCCAAATAGAATACTCCTGTCATACAGGAAATCGAGAAAGGAAATTACCAAATATTTAGAATCACTTACTTTGAACTGCTTAGGATTATTTAATTGCTGATGCATTATCTCAAATCTTCCCCTCAGTAACTCTTCTTCAGGCTGAATGGCTATTCCAAGTTTTCGAGTACTTTCTTGTTTCACCAATATCTAAAAAATAGTCGTAGCTTTTATAATATGAATACTTTCTTTAATTATTTAGTATTTTGTTTTATTTTGTATATATTGTTAGGATATTCACTCTTAGAATTCTGTGTTGCAACTCCAAAAACTTAGACTTCAATTCCGTTATTTGAGCTGTGGAAGAGGAATGCCTTGTCTTCAGCTGTATTATGTCCTTGTTAACCCTCTCTAAAAACGATTGGTGTAGTCCCGTCTGTCGTTCTTGGTGTAACATCCTGGATCGCAAATCAGAAAAGCCGTTAATCGGTACTGGAATATACTTCTTTGGATTGGGATTGTCTTGTATGGCCGCTTGCCACATTTGCGGGTCAATGCCTAAAATATCAAGAATATGATAAAATTTTATTGTACTGACACAAATTTTTGATCGTGTATTGAACACGTTACAGAACGAAGTGTCGCTTTTGAGGTTACAATTTGACTAAATTAATATCGACGATCACCAATATATTATGAAATAAATACGAATGAACTATTCTTAAGTTATGCTACAATCTTATTAATCAATATTATTTCAAGAATCACACACCCAACTCTCAACTCCTGAGGAGTCGTAAATTGAGTGGGGTTAGGATAGCATATATATCCGAACATCCACGTCTTCGCCAGAAATTGTACCTAGGCCGCGTCTTAGCACCCAGGACCATTTATTTTCTGAAATATTTAACTTTGACTTGAATCTCCAAATCAAATCAGTGCAAACAATGCTATAGCCATATTAGTTCCGATAAATATCAAAGGTTAAGATGGAAAATTGTTTGATGATTTTGTTTGTTCTAAATTCATCTGAAACAACCAATTTCTTGAGTTAAGTCCATGTAGAATTCCGTTAATTGATAGGAGAACTTGTGTTCTCATAATGACTAAAAATAAATTCAAACGAAGAAAATATTCAGTGAATAACAGTCGAGAAGAGCGAAAATGCTTGGAGATATTGTGCGATTTAATCAGTATGATGGCCTACGATTTTGGCCACTATAATCACATCATCAATCATCAGATTCCAACGGATTCTTCGAGTTACCGAGAAGAATCTCTATAATTTAGTCTACATTAGTTAACTACCTCCAAATGTACCTAAAAATCGTTTCATCAATAAAACTATATTTCTTCATAAGTATGCAAAAGACAAACTTTATTAACATGGATAAATAATTGAAAAATGCGGGTTGTTACAGTACAGTTGATGCAGTACTGATATGGTAAAACCTTTGAACAATTGAATTGAAGTATCCTCGATTCATGATGTTTTCCCAGATTATAAAAAATAAGAAAAGGGTTGATTTTTTCAAGAAAGATGATTTTACCCTAGTGGAACGGTATTTTCTTCAGAACATCAGAATCGTCTTCAATCACATGTATCAGTTAATCACACCACCATACATTCACAAACATCCAACCATCTGATTATTGATATTGGAACCTTATGATTTGCTAGGTTCATCACTTGGATGGATATCATATCTTTTGGAACATGATGACATGACATCGTTTAACATGATACAGAGAATTTGAAAAGCTGTGGTCCACAAGGTTCAACATAATTCGGTTGATATTTCTCTTCATTTTATACCTGAATTATGCAAATCATTTCATCAGGATGCATGCACTGTAGATGACCCCACATTTATTATATACACAGTAGGTTAAATTACAAAAACTATGAACAATTTCATGATCTCATCATCTCGAACATCGAGGGAAATGATGAATAACTTTCATCCAAAAAAAAAACTGATACCTGACTTTTGTATTGTAACTTCTTATTCTATATTTCTTCCTACTCTTCTTACTCTAATTAATATGTGAGAATCTTTTACCTGGTGGCGGATTTTTTAAATATTCCTCCAGCTCCATCTTGCTGGGCGTCACACACGGGCCTATAGCCGTAACGCCTACACTGGCAAGCTGCTGCTTCTGCATGGGCTGATTCAAAAACATGGACAAATCTGATGCAGGAATTTTTCTGCTACTGCCTGTGACTCCTTTCTCCGAGACTGTTATCTTCACTTCTGTCTGATGATCGGAAATCGCTTTAATCTGGTTTATCTCCACAGATAAGTTGGGTTTGTTTCCCAAGATACCTGCGATGCCGTTTTTCAGGACTTCTTGTTGGTTCCTTGAAAATGGTAACTTGATCGTTTTCGAGTCACATTAAAAGCACTGCGAATGATTTTCACACAATGGTTTATGAGGCTTGACCGTTCATTCTGTTGTATATTACTTATGGCATCGTAAGCTTGGAACATATTCATATGTGTTCAATCCTATGTTACTATCCTTCACTAAATACCAATATTTATCATTTGAATTTGGCAATGCTCAACGGCGGAAAATACTATTGTTCTTGTTCAGGAATTGTTTGTCAATATTAAGGTCTGGTTCGTGTTACCGAATGCCGAATGCTTACTGAATGAAGTAGCAACGGAGGCTAAAACACTCGTGACCAGGGTTATATATTCATATAGTGATAGGGTTGTGCTATATCTTCTGACTACGAGGTTATGAAATCACATACGGACTAATCTTCCTGATATTTACTTATCTGACAGGTGAAACCGATAACTTTAGACAGTGTAACTACCAGAAAAAAAACTGATGTCAATTACTCCAGGAATTCTACGCTTATAGCGACTTACTTTAATTCGGCAACCTTTTTGTTGAACACCAAATTGACAATGCCGTCTGAAGTGTCCTGGTCTGGGATGAGGTTGTAGCCCATGGCTTTAAAGCGGTAGAAAGGGTTCTGGGAGTCGTAGTCGACAGGCGGCTGGGAGCTGTTGTGATAACCTTTGCCAGTACCCCAGCATGCCTGCAGCATATTCCATTTTTTTAGGATGTCGTCGCGCTCATCGTTGAACACGTTTATAGAGTAGACAGACGCGATCACTTGTTGGCTCTTTGACACTTGCGTGGGGGCTGCAAAGAATGATTCAATGATTACAGATAGTCAGCAAGCATGGAATCCATGTCTTGACCTGATTGATATGAATGTAAAAAAACATAAGAAGAATTTTCGCAACTTCTCCTCATTCAACAAAATCTGTATCTTCTTTAGTTTACAACATCCCCTCAGTGTCCGTCCTTATCTTTATATGTATAGATCTAACATACTTATCGCACTTTTAATTCGTAAATTATATCAATTTTATTATTTATCAGTACATTACGTAACAAGAGTTGTAAATCGCATACTACGCACGAAGTGGAGGGAGTGCGTAATTGCATTACAACTCAAGTTGTGCACTATACTTTTTTTTACGGCCACAAATTTAGGGAGGATCAAAAAATATGCGCTGTATGACTAACATTTTTATTATCACTATTTGTCAGGAAATTCCATTATTGATGGAAGTTGTTGAATTATAGAAAACCCACACTGATATCATCAAATTTCGAAATTTTAAAAAGGTATATAAGGGATTGAAAATAGGAATTTTGATCCAATCGTGAAGTACTAATGTTTTCGACATTAACAGAAAAATTTTCCACAATGCACAAATGACGAATAAAATTTGTTATGTACATAGGAGCGAACATTTTGACTTACTGTATACTGTGTAAGATGGGTGTGTATGGAGGTGGGTGTATAGATATCGTATTTTACAGAAAACTGTGAATGAGTCAGTAAGTGGGAATGTTTGGTGAACACCATTTATCATTGGTTCAAATTCAATTCAATTCAATTCATTTCAATGAAAAAAGTAAACCTTTTTTATTCATTTCGGAGCATTTCCAGAAAAAAAAAAGCGTGTCGCGCTTGTGAGTCGATCCTGCAGCGGTTTGGCCGCGACGTTATGAGGTCGATCGCTAACACGTTGCGTCACCAAGCAATTTATATTTCATACACCTCATTAGGTTTTAAGTAGGTACACGACACACTATTGGCTTACATATTATTATCATTGTCATTATAATAAAATTAGGTAAAATACAGAATGAAAACTATAATTCAAACTATTATAGCTAGGTAGGTACACAGAATTTATCGATATCATGGTAGGAATGTATCATGTATAGCTGATGATGGTTTAACCGATTAACCTCACTGTCAGATCAGTGTTATGTTAAAAGGTATCCATATACGAAGACATTTTACTAAGATATAGAAATAGCAGGAAAGCGTGGAAAGGTTGCAAGAAGATACTAGAATCATATCATAAGTGATTCACGACATACCAATCGCGCAAGTATCGACACAAGAGGAGGAAACTACAATGTGTCTTCGTCGAGATCTCCATGTATGGGTCCCTATATTGGAGGATCCTCTAAAACCAGAAATGAATCAACATATCTTTGGAAACCGTGCTTTCGCTCATATTACATAACACTTTGGGCGAATTGTTTGTAAGGAGAAGCTTTCTGCGATTGTTTTTTATACGTAATCACCTACTTACACTAGTGGTCGTAGGAGAAAAAATTATATGCATATCGGATAATTGAAGAAATGATAGTTATATGATAGAAATAGATTCTTTAGAAAAAAAAAATATCAATATGATATGAAAAATTCGAAACATGAAAAATTGTATTTTGATGGTAGTTTACAATAATATCAGGAAAATATTAATATCAGCTTGTAAGGGGTATTCGAAATTTAATGACCAATTACATCATTTTCGAAGTTACAGAAGTTCGTTCCTCTGAACGTGAAACTCTGAAATCATCGGATGGTCGGATGAAGAATTTGATTCTGCATCGATTCGCTATGACTTTCCCCTATGCCTATTTTCAATGGTCTTCTTGTTGATATTCATTTTCTATTTTATTTTGATTGTTGGCAGAACCTGATTTTTTCTTCTCTTTTGAAACGAGATGAACATGACTGAAACGCAGATATTCACATTGATTAGCAACAGGAATGTAACTAAATTCAGAACGTAACAAATGAGGAAAGTCAGCACATAATGAAAAGATAATAAATAAATGATAAATTAGAATGATAATTGTTCTACATGACCGCCAGTTTGGTTTGGCCATGTTCTGAATTTTGTAATGTTCATAATTTGTCCAAGAATTCAAAATTCTTATTTTTTTGTAACCACTAGAACTTCTAACGCAGGTCCACGGTGAGAATCCCTGTATATGTTGTCTTCTGGACTAACATGCTTTCCGCTGGACTACTCTCGCAAGCCAATCTGTATAGGCAGCACTTTTCGGGAAAATCGGGAATTTTAGAAAATCACCCATCCTCGTATAATCCTCACCTGGAAATCCTGATGGTTGAGCTGTACCGACCCCGAAAGCCCCACTCGTCTGCACCCCTCCGAATCCAGTTAGAGTCGCACCGGTACCTCCGAAGCCGGCGAATCCAGTTGTCGCTGGCTTTGTCCCGAAACTGCTACCGAACAAGGAAGGAGTGGAAGTGGCTCCGACGGTGCCTCCAAACAGACCCCCTCCGAACCCGGTGCTCGCACCGGTGGAGCCGAATAGGTTCGGGGTGGCCGTCTGTCCGGGCTGGCCGAAGAGTGAAGGGGTAGAGGAGGTACCGAACAGGTTTGAATTTGCAGAAGTACTTCCTAGATGAGAATGGTATTATTAGAATACTAATGAACTAGCTGGTGGGTCCACTCTTCAGTTGTTTTGTCAGACTGAAAAGGCCAACAACAATTGACTTCTAGCCGATGGCGTGGGGTTCTAATATTCAACAATAGATGACAGGACTATCGAGAGCGATTAGAATCCCAATCGAAATATACCCGTCAGTTTTGTCAACTCGTGACAGTTTGATATTTGGGCGCGGTAAAGATACAACATTATTGTACCTTCTAGTTTCTGATATAAACTTATTCATCAGTTCACTAGGTGCATATAATGTTGAAAAAGTGTTAGTTTTGTGTGTTTACAAGAATCTTATCTTAATAATCGAAATTATTTCATCAATGTGCACGGCGCTGTTGCAATATGTGTGAAACATAAGTAAATTCTAAATTGCGAAAGATTTCACTACCAAAAGTTAAGGCGGATTTAAGCACAACGCTTTATCTGTACTCTTCCTCTTTCATAACTTTAATTAAATTCAACCTCTCATTAGGGACTTTTTC
This sequence comes from Gastrophysa polygoni, assembly GCA_963576655.1. NCBI lineage: Eukaryota > Metazoa > Arthropoda > Insecta > Coleoptera > Chrysomelidae > Gastrophysa > Gastrophysa polygoni. The sequence goes on along the minus strand of OY755083.1, from coordinate 12,484,601 downwards.
ACCTTTATGCATACAGTTCAATGAATTAAAACTCTACTTCGTCATGTGATACTAGGCCCTTACGTACTTAGCCCGATATGATTATTTGTGTTTTGATAGTTTATAGTGATGAACTCAAACTCTTATGACCAGGCTTTCACTTACATTATTGCTGTTACAGGAGTTCAATTATTTTATCAATAGTTTCAATCCTGTCAGCGCTGCGCATGCGCACATCGCATGCACTTTTAACTTTTCGCTAAAAGATCGAAGATGGTTATGGTTGCATGGAAATAGATAGTTTTCAGCATTTCAATGAATACGTTAATGAAAGAGAAAATACAATTAAATGAAAAAGCACATTTGTATACCTGTCAGCTCTGAATAAACAATATACAGCAATATTCAATATGCCATCACTAATATGATTATTCAACCAAGATTCGCATGTCCGAAATGTACCAAAATTCCAGAAATGATGAGTATAATAATGTAGTCCACTTCTCATTCCACAAACTGGTCAACAACGATTTAGCGACTCAACTGCTATTCATTGATTTTAAATTCAACCAACAAGAAAAAATAATATTGATAACACTGGAAACTTTTTATATAATTATTAAATACAACGAGAGAGAGAGACAATGAGAGATGTCATTATGAATAATGAAGCAAAGCAAAGATACATTCGAGAGAAAAATAAGCAAAAAATATAGTTCATTAACCTCTAGATTAGTGACCTAATCTAATCAAGATTACTGGTTTTCCTAATTTGATGTCGATTGCAAAATTTTAAGCAAGTATTTTCTGCACTTGTCTATACCTTTCCACCACTGTCATTTTGTGTGCGATTAGAGTACCTTTTACTGTTCAACAGACAGGAAATTTTTTCTATCTTATGCTGTTATTTTATTCCCAAATTCGAGAACATTATCAATGAATATACCAAGGAATATTCACTCTGAATATTGTGACTTTCTAGGGTGAGGTTTTTAAAGCTGAGTTTGGAAGCCAATAAACCTTTTTTTTTTGGCATTGAAGCAGAGTACATTGGAGTCGTGCCAAATTCTGATCGGTTGGAGATTAACTATTGTTTCTTTCAAATTGTATCTTCGAATAGATCAATGGAGGAATTATCAGAAGAAATCATACTTAGGGACATTATTCTATCAATGGAAAAACTCACCAAATAGTCCAGTGGTTTGTGTAGTGGCTGAAGAACCAAACAACCCACCACCGGTACCACCTGTAGTACCGCCGAATAGACTAGGGGTCGAAGTCGCCGCTCCAAACATACCAGTGCCGGTTCCAAATCCGGTCACAGCTGAAGAGGCCGGAGTTCCGAAGGTACTTCCGAAAGCCGGCGCTGCTGACGTAACTGGCGCAGTTCCAAATCCGGAACCGAAAGCAGGCGCAGCTGAAGCTGCTGGAGCCCCGAAACTGGCACCGAACGCAGGAGCAGCCGATGCAGCTGGGGCTCCGAAGGTACTACCGAAAGCCGGCGCAGCCGAAGCTGCCGTGGCTCCAAAGCTGGTACCGAAAGCAGGTGCAGCCGAAGCTGCTGGCGTACCGAAGCTGCTGCCGAATGCCGGAGCTGCCGAAGCTGCAGGAGCTCCGAAAGCGGTACCGAACGAAGAAGAAGCGGATGTTGGAGCGCCGAAAGTGGAACCGAACGCTGGAGCTGGTTGGCTGGACGCAGCGCCGAACGTGCTACCGAAGCCACCGAATCCTGTGGAAGCAGTAGTGGCGGGGGTTGTCCCGAAGGCTGTACCGAATGCTGGAGCTGAAATATTGAATGGTAGAATATAAAGTAGTTTCTTGTTTTAATGACAATTTTTTTATTATGATTCGCAACCAATCGGAACGTACAATTTTGTAATTCCACAGTATAATTTCCATAATACACGATTACACATAGAATAACTCCTCCAATCAGAAATTTTGAGATGTTCCAATTCCCATAGTAACGCTTTAATAATTGATATTAGAAATTTCAAGATGTTTCAATTTCCGTAGTAACGCTTTAATAATTGATATATACAAATCGCGCCTCAAAATTTTAACGTACACCAATAATTATTTAATGATGAGTATAGTTACTGGAATTGATATGTTTTGCATGTACAAATTTACTCAAATAATAGCATCAAACATTATTCGTACTTCCGAATAATTTAGGTTATACATCTCAAACTTTTTGCATGATGTATAACCCGATTATTTTGAAATACTTATAGTATCACTACTGAATATACATGATAGATACCTAACGTAACATGTCCATCCTTATTGTCGAATTTTTTATTTCGAAACAAATGGACCGCAATGCACCAACTTAATAATATAAATGTTACTGATACGGTGTTAACGTATCACTGTATACCACAGACAAATACCCGTTTGTACATGATGACTAGGAGCAGCCGTAACCGCTTCCACTACCTCCGTTGCAGCGCAACAGTCCTCAAATACAAAAATATCTATGAGCTAGAGATTTTCTTTTTCTCGTTTTGGGGGATGGATTCGAAAGACAAGCCTTTTTGTACTAATGTCGAGAGACTGACTGTCTAGGGGAGAAAATGTCTTCGGGCGCTGTGTGTAGTCGGATAACTTAGGAATCATAAATATTTGCATTGTTTGAAATAGTTACTATTCCTTTGAATATAATTTTGAGGGAATTGGCGTACACAACTTCGGTTGAAGCTTTTCCGTTTGAACCACAGACAAGTTCATACTGTACATACATTATATTGGAATATTTTCATAAAGCAATATTATCGATTAGTCATTTGATTCAGAGTTATAAAACTTTGAAACGTAAATGTTGATAAAATTCAAGCGCAAAGAAAACATAGGTGAATTCCATAGTCTAAACAGGTTGTTACGCTGAGAAGGTGGAACATTGAGTTTATTGATTTAGCAAGCCATTGAGGTGTTAGCCTTATCAGCTCCACATACATGGTTAACGTTATCTATGACCAATCCAATCAATTCGTGACCCTGAATATCTACGTGTATGGTTCATTAAGATTTGCAGCAAAATATGCACAGGAATTTCATGTCTCTTTCTCATTGTGTATTGTGTCTCTTCTGCTGAGAGTTCTGTATTATTAGGATATTTGTAAAAATATCAAAATATCGGATATACCTACAGGGTGGTCCACGGTATAGTCGCACTAATACAACATTCGATGGTCATTAGAAAAATAAATCGGCATGGATAATGTTTTTCCAAAACGCTTCCTGAGATAGACATTGAAGCACTCAGGACATTGAATTGAAGCACTTTCGACTTATTTGTTGAATATTGTCTGTGGGTAATTGAGGAGGTGACTCCTCTGTTAATTTAGATTGAAACGTCACTCTTGTAAAATTTTGATTTGAGGCTTCGTTTACGACATAATTGTAGTTGAAAATCTAAAACACTACTGAAATGCCAAAGAAAATAACATTTACAAAGTAGGCGATAGCTTGGGTTTGAGATAATATGATGAGACACTTGATTGGAATGACTTTTCGATTCACGAATCAAGAATAGGCTAATATGCAATTAGAAAAATATTTACAGGCCTATTAAAAAGTCTGTCTGTAAGTTCTTCGAGGAGGTGGTACATTCATTTTTCAGTTTTTGATTATTATATTATATTTATATTCTATTAAAAAGTCATTCTTAAGTGGAAAGAAAATGAACGGTTTCAAAGATATAAAATGATATCGTCAGACCCAAAAATTTTTATATATTTCGTATTCTTTGGAATAAAAAAAAGGGCAGATTACCTTCAATATTCTGAACAACAAGGTATTTTTTCCAATATTAATTTATTTGCGTTCATTCTTCTAGGTAAAATAATAAATTTATTAAATTTAAAAAATCAGCTTAGGTATTCGTTATTAGACCGGAAGATAATGACAGTGAAGATAAGACAATGCATAATAATAAAACAATGCGTGTCCAGTTATTTTTCAATGAAATCCTGTTTATATCGAATGAACTATCCAATATTCGACCTCGCGGGGTCTCTGTTTTTTTTTAAACCTCAAGTGTGATATTTTTTTCTTATTTGAATAGGGAATCCGAAAAAGAATGTCAAAAATATATAATGGCATAGAAAATTGGGCTGGAAAAGGAAAACTAGCCCCGTCCCGTAACGTCAAGTAACGACTACCTACCCATTTCAAGAGTACTTGTACCAAGTTTGGTCAGAAACCTTCATGAGAGTTATGACAGAAAAAAGATTTTCAACTGAACTTTGGTGGGCTATATCTCTCTAATGTGGTTTGGATAAATGAAAATATGCATGTCGACTTATTTTTTTATGGCAATCGAATGGTGATATATTGCTATAACTATAACCTAGACCACTCTTTATATCCATTGTAATTCATAAGAAAAGTCTCATTGTCGAATGGTGAAGAGAATGGACTTGTCTGTAAACTAGACAATAGAGTCTATCATGAGAAATTATTGCGGCATGTACAGGGCGCATCAAAATAAATATAGAGAGTCGAAGACATTTTCTTTGAATGGAATGCCTTGTATAATAGCATATTTTTCAACGTTCCAGTGACTTTCATCCACTCCCACAATATTATCGACTATCTCTCGATCACTACATCCTTACGATTTTTTTTTGCAAATTGATACCATTTGCAAATGCATACTTGAAAATTCCTTTACGTCATAATTATCAATACTAGTAGGGAATATTTCTGAACCTATTTGCTGGATAGATGGGTGATATTTCTCATCCATTCCGACTCATCAATTTGGAAAATTTCAAATTGATTTTTCTCGAGTTTTTCAAATATTTTTCAAATGTCCCTATAGCTATTCCTAACCATTTTCGAGTTTCCCATTTGCCCCACCCTGTATCGAAAGTATTTTTGCTATCTATAACAAAGATACAGAGTATTATATGAATTAATTGGAACTATATGTGATGGCAAAATGTTGTGAAAAAATTTCAGGGCCGGACTTGGAAAAATCATTTCTCAATATCATGTTTAAAATACTATGAATTGGTATCGATGTACATTTTCGTTATCATTGAGCTTGAAGTCAAATAAACTTTTTTTTAGAGACGCCAATTTCTGACGTTTGACTTTATTTAATTTTTTCTCATAACAAATACACATTTCATTCACAAAAGATGTTACACCATCATTATTATCAACGGGATACATCGATGACTTCAGACAAAATGGTGGATCCTACAATTCAATGAAATTTATATTATAATCAGGAACTTCTGACATATCGCCACAATTTTTTTTTGTCAATAAAGATCCACTGTAAACAGGGTGATTTATACGCTCGATAGTAGCTAAGACGTTTACAGAAACAGGATTATTGTGAAAATTTGGTAACTTGTGTGATTGATTCGGCTCTATCGATCTGAAATGTTTTCAGCGCTACCATTTTACCACTTAGATCGAAAAGTAGCATTCATATCTAATACAAATAACAATGAAATTTAATAATAATCAATAATAATCAAAAATAAAACATCCTAGGTATTATTGTATTCTCACTTTCTTATTGTTTCCTGATTATTTTTGTACAGTACTTCCCTGTTTCCTAGGTTCATTAGAAAAAAAATCGGAGCGAAAATTCGATAATATCAGCAATGAGAATATTTTAGACCGACGACAAAACAGAACACGTGCCCAAATTCAATCGATTGACCGTGCATCACCCTGTGTATAAATATAATGATATATATCGTGAGAATATCCTTCGAACCCTGTTTTTGCCAGAGTGACCAATTGCATTAGTGTCCGGCAAGGTTGGAGGGCCTTAAAGTTTGAAATGATTCACGAATATTTCGAAATCTTCGATGACCTGCATGATTTTGTGAGGTCATAAGCTCTCTTATAACCTACCGTCTCGACTTATGGCTACCTTTGGTGCTAGTTTGCCACCAAAATTATCAATAATTTTACATTTTCATATTTAGTAATTATAATATAGTTGGAAAAAAAACCTAGCAAAAATAGTTCAAGAATAATAATCGATATTAATTCTACACTCATTTTTAGTTTTATGACTGAATTATTCTTTCCGGTCCTTTTCATTTTTAATGTGATATCCAAGAGAAAATTGAAGATTCTCAAACTTTCCACTATATTAATTTCACAAACTTGAGGAAATATTGCCAAAATATGTTTTTTGCTTTGCTGAAAAAAATGATAAAATGTGATAATTTCAAGACGATCAGATTCTCCTAGGAACGCAACAAAATGATCAGTTGAAAGATAATGTTATTAAGATGACCATTTTCTTATTTGTTCATAACCAGGACATGAATGAAAAAATTGCGCAGCTTGTTATGGTATTATCATTCAAGAAGCACATCTATTGCCAACGAATAATGAATCTGCCTGGAAATACGCACCATCGATTTTTTGGTTATCATCCGGCACATGTATATTCTAGAATATGTCAGATTTTAACTGGTATTATAATAATTATGATACTCATGGTGTCCTTTTTCGTCAAACATCGAAAAATTTCTTGTAAGCCTGTAAAACGGTGGAATTTACTATATTTGTTTCTTTAACCTTTTTTGAAACTACTTCTGCATAGACGGTGTTTGAGTTCCTTGGTGAATTTTTGATTCGATACTTCTCTCTCCTATAGAAGCTTCGACTGTTGTGTACTAACATTCTTGAAAGAAGTCATCGTGTTTTTCAGAATAAGCGACTGCTCTCAGAATCAAAGTTGAAGACTGCTCATCGAATCGTTCATCATTATGACGAATTTAAATTGCAAATGATCAAAAATAATCTGTGATCTGATTGTTTGACATTTATAAGTCAGTGACAATTCAATGATCGAAAAAAGATACTATTTCAAAATCGAATGGTGGTTCTTCACACTAAAAAATTATTTTTAAATTATTTAAAAAAATATATTTTTCATAGAACTGTCGAAAAAACTTGACATGTCTGTATCTCTATTGATGCGTAAATATTTACTTCTTTTTACCGTGAAAAAAAAAGACTTTTTTCACTTCCAAAATAATTCACAAAATAAACATGAAATATTACTTTTAGAAGGATTCATTTTCAACAGGGTCAATTATTGATTGATTATTCATCATAAAAAAATTTCATTTATTGGAATAATAATTGATAGTTAAGATTGAACAATTACTACCGATATAAATTCCCAAAGATGTTCCATGTTGCTGCTGATCAGAAACTTCAGATATATCTTGAAGAATTGATTCCACAATTTTATCAGATGCTAGGGAGGCAGATTTTCATTCACAGTTGTACAAAAAATGTTGTTTGTATTCCGTGTATAAAATTCTTGTTTTCATGGCACATTCGAGAGAATTAAAAATCTCATGTGCCATTAAAAAAACACTAATTTTACGCACTTGATATAAAAATAACTTTGTTTTATTCGTGCGTCCAAACCATTACAATTTGTGTACTGGTTGCATGTCAGCAGTAACCAGTACCAAACTATACTGTTAAAACCAGTTCGGATGGTCACCCTCATTATTATGGAGTGGATCTTATGAATTATAATGAATTTGGCCATCAGGTAATCAAAAACCTTCAATCAATTGTATGCGTTTAGTGCAGTCATTTGATGTATCAAAGAATTTCAGATGGATACCTATCAAGTAATCGAAATATTCAGTAAAATTTAGAAGGATTTCGAAGTCCTATATGCCAATAAGCAACGGCATGTCCATGTGAACAATTTATACCATTTTGACGTCTCCCGAGATCTGAATAGTGGAAGTTCCACATCATTCAATAAACCTTCCCAACCCTCTTGGTAATAAAATCATTCAATTTTGTTTACTTATTGGATCTATCAATTCTAGGGACTAGGTAACTCAACTACATATATTTTCAGAAGATAGATAAAGATAGATAGAGATAGACTATCTCTGTCAAAAATGTATAAGAAAATCAGTTCGTTTTCATCAACCAGTATTTCGTAAATTCGAGCTAACCACAGCCTTCTTCATCTGAATGTGACCAAAATAATGAATGAAATAGTGAATTATAATGTTTCCAATATTTTGTTCACAAAGAAAACCAATGTTTTTGTGAAAATCAAGTCTTCTAAGAAGATCAAAAGCAACAGTCATCACTGCGATATGTGGGAATGTGAAATAGCAACATTCAAATATCTGATAAACAACAGCAAAACGATCAAGAATCCCGCAACTGTTCTAACACGCCCACTAGAATAAAAAGAATTCAGTGGGGAGCTTTGCTTTCAGATATTCATTGTTTTTCCATTGACTAACAAAGCTGTTGGTGTGCACCTTTTGATTGAATTAATTGTTCGTTAATTGTTATGTTCCGTTTCTGAAATCAACAAAAATATGTCATCCTTCGAAGAACAAGTAAGATTTTTTTGTTTCAGTCTTTTTTCATCATACGAACTACTTGAAATGCTTTTTGGCCTGACCACTTTTTATCAATGGAAATATGAATATATGAGACTGGAAGCAAACAATTCGGTTTCAAACAAATTGAATATTATTTCATCCTAAAATTGAAATGTTTATCGTCCAGAATTACATTTGAAAAAAAAATGCTCTCTAAGACAAATCAGAATAAGTCAAAAATCAGACAGGAGAGATTTTTGATACATACCTACATGCCGAGTGCAACATTTACACTATATTTCATTGCATTCATTATTATTCATAATTAGAATATTTTGGAAATAGTCTAATCTAAATCCGAAAGGTAAATATATTTAATTGAATAAGTAACCAAAGTTCCTCAACAGCCATCAATGAAAAAGTTTGGTTTCTTAAACTATTATGCATTTGCTCTTACTTGTGATTTTTTTGAACGATTCATCAATTTTATCCGTGACAATATTATTCCAAAAATCAGTTGACAACGTGTTTTAGAACTCTAAAATCACGACAAATTCATTATAACAAACATAAATATTTTCCTTATGATATGCAAGATGATCAGAATAACGATTTAATTCTCACGAATTCTAATGCTACTACCACCATGTTTTCAAATATTAGTATACATACAGGATGGACCGAATCAAATGCGATTCATTAGGATCTCGTAAACGTAAGAAATACAAGGTCGGGTGAATTGTGGCAAATTGTCCAAAATTTCCGATCCGAATACTTTTGCATACTCCCGAAAAAAAATCTATCAACTCATTTTTTTTTTCAAAACTTGTGTTAAAATGGGGATTCGGAGACAATAGGTAAATACTCAAATATAAAGTAAACACCCAAAACACCACAAAAATATTTAGATATGCCTAAATACATGTATCGGCAAATACATCGGCATATTCGGTTGACCTGGGAAGTGAAAATTAATAGCGACGCCATAGTACTTCTGAAGATATTCTAGTTTTTGTCAATATTTCGGCAACTAAGTTGCTATCTTCAGTAGATTTGAAAAGTAAAAATGATCGGCGACTTATATGTTTCAAGACATTCTCCAAAAATTCTTCTCTCGATGGTGATTTCTGGAGAACCTCGTGAAAAATAATATGGAGTCGGTATTTTTTTTTACTTTTCAGGTCCACTGAAGGTGGCAACTTAGTTACCGAAATACGTATATAGACTTCTAAATATTATTGTGGTTTTGGGCTTCTATTTATCTTGTATTCGAAATAAATGATGGTTCACAATATTTGTTCAAAATGTTGACCATTTGCTTGAATCAATTCAGTTATGAGGATATTTATTTATTTTTCATTTATTCTTCTATGTGCAGGCCCTCTAACAGGCAAGAGCCCAATAACATAGAAGCACATATTACAAAAGGAAAATACTACAACTAAGCGTACCTAGATCTAGAAACCAAATACTAAATACAAGGATTTTAATGATTCTATAGTTATTTATGTATCAAGGGAATTATAAGGGCCTTAATTGCCGATGGAAAACTTTGCGTCTCGAGGGCTTCTGGCCCGTGGGACAGCGTGTGAGGTTATTAAGGCTTATTTATTCCCGTGGTATATAGACAATTTTATTTCAGTCCGGTTTCAACAAAATTTTGTTCGTTTTTAAAACGGAATTACCTTCAAGCTATAATTGAATCAGGTACCTACCGTTGATTATAGGAGTTCTGTTGCTGCTTGGTTGTTGGCTATGTTACTTTGTTTATGAACAGAAATTCATCGAGCTAGAAAGGTAGAGGGAACTATGACATCTATAATGTCCCAAAACAGTTATGACCCTCTCTATTGATAGCGCAACTATGAAGATATATATAAGTTTATAGTAACCCAGTCAGAAATGAAATATTTTTCCTACGACCACCAATGAGAACAACGCTTTCATCATTGTTTTGTTCTTCAGAAAGTAGCCCATTTCACCTGTAAATTTAGACTGATTTCGCATCCTAATCTCTCGAAAAATAAATCCACTACCGAATCCACTACATTATGCATAACATAAATACTTCGGATACGTACATTACATATTACATATTTAGAGGTCAAAATTCATCGATGTTATCGATTTCTCGATAATTTCGAAGATATCGATAATATCGATAATAACCATGAAATCGCGATGCGAAACTATCTACTCAGGTTTCATGTAGGAAAAATAGTGAACATAACTCATGTACTCGTTATATTTTCGCACTCGCCGCTACGCGGCTAGTGGTAAATGTCTACTCGTGCGAAATAAGTCACTTTTCACACTAGTTACGTAATATACCATTATTGTTCTTCTGTCCAAACGGCTCATTTGCGGACATATGTAAACTGAAAAATTTGTATTGATGTCCCCTATTACCTCCTACAGTTCGCTGGTATGTTTTTGGGACACCCTGTGTAAAGTCCTTTTCGGAAAAAAAAAATCGAATGGCATGAGACAAAAAAATGTACACAACGATGCGAGCAATAGAGTTTTCCTCGAAGAATATAAAACATTGAAATATCAGCAATACATATCCAATACTAATATCACAGATCAGATAGGCATGACACAATTTTATTTTATTAAACTTGAAGGTGACTGAAAGGAGGAGCCTTCATAAACTTTTCATTTAAATATATCTGATCAATGCTTTTTCCTCAGGATCCAGGCTTCGCCTGGCCAAGCACTTCCAAACTTCTTGGACAAGCATCAAGCATTTTAGAAGGTAGCGTCAGGCCAGATAATGTTGTCTCCACCACCAATTCCATCATATCTACATCTGCCCGATCCATTCTCACGAAAAAAACTAGTGGTTTATCCAGTGAAACCTTAATTGATACAATGTTGAACTCGAGAAATAACATAATAGAGTTCAATACAAGCACACCAAGAGAAACAATAAATTTTGATATGAGCAGTACTGATGGGACTATCGAAAATATTGGGAATGAAGTAGTAACACCATACTTTTCTGATCTGAAAACCACGTTTGATACTATGAAAGATTATTTGAGAACAAGAGAATCGGAGGAGCCGATCTTTACAAAGGCTTCAGCTACAGCTGAGCCATCAATATTTGTAACTAATAATGATAAATTCAAAGAAATATTCAAAGGCATATTGTCTTCACGAAAACCATTCATTTCCTCAGAGAAAATAGATGAATCTTTGGAGTTGAAGAAGTCTTCAGAGTTTGATATAACTCTTACAAGAATGTTATCAGATATATCCACCGAAAAACCAGTTACTTCATCATTGGTTTCATCTGATAATCCATTCGTCGATATAACCCAAGAAAATATGAGCTTGAAGACTACCTTCGATGGTATAGGAGATTTATTCAAGAAAGCAACCTCAACAGAAGAACAATTATCTACAAAAACTACAAAAGATATGTTCACCAACATAGTGTCCTCACCAGCACCATCTTTTCCATCAGAGTACACAGAAAATCCTGTGCCAATTGGTAACAACACAATGTTCGAAAGTATATTTGCTGATATCTTAACTGAAAGACCATTTGTTTTATCCTCAGAGATAGATATTGAAAAATCGTTTATTGACTCAGACATGAGAATCAATTCTACATCAACTGCAGAAGTGAACACCATAAGTAATTGGTTATCAAATAACACTGGAACAAAATCGATTTTCAACTCTTATAGTGAAGAACCCACATTCATTCCAGGAAAAGATGAAAACAGTTTCACCACTAAATTGAAGAATTTGTTAGAAAATACTGTAACAGAATCTATCAATGTTACTGAAGAACCATTTCAATCAAGTACAAACAAATCATTCCAAGATATTTTTAATACTGCAGTTTCAACTAAAAAACCATTTCTGGAACAAGTTTTTGATAATGAGAAAACAATCTTTGAGTTCAAGAATAAAACAGAACTGCTGAAAGACATATATACTACTTTCACAAGTACCGAACCAGTGATATCTGACACCACAACACGAAACTTAGAAATTACTACAAATACTCCTCCTACAATTGAAATTATACAAGATATCAGTGAAACCACAAACTATACAGTATCTAACAGGGAAACAGTCACAGAGCTTTTCAGTACGATTTCAAATAATGTATTGATGGGAAATACCACAAAATCTGACAGCATAATGGATTTGGATCGAGATGTAGTAATTTATATCATACTGGGTGTAACTTTACTAGTTTTGATTATAGCAATTGTTGGAATCTTTGTATGTTGTAGAAAGTGCAAGAGAGAACATGATGTTACAGGAGACTATCATGTTTCCCAGCTGAAGGAATATAGTGACTCTAGTACAAAATCTCCCGAAACCATATCAGATACTATGATCAATATCAAAATATAACTTTCATGAGCAGTTCTATAGAGAAATTTTGATATGTTTATAATTGTTATAGTATGCTTATACAAGCTAAAGTACTTATTATTGTTTATTATAGATATAACATGTTCCATATTCTTTATTTAAGTTAAAAAATAAAGAAAAATATATTACAATAGTGGTTTTAATAATGGAAATTGTGAGAAATAATAGAAGTAGATATCATATATTCTGAAGAAATACTTACTTTTCGACTGAGTACTGCCAAAGCTGAATGCCATTTTATACTTTTATGAAATCGATTAAAAATTTATCTTTATTCAAAATGTAAACTCTTTGAAATTGAAAATGTATGAAAATTAAACATAACAACATAACCACAAAAATTTTGACTGTCCTTTATATTGACAATATATTGACACATCATCATATTGACAGTTGAGGATATAGCATTCTGTGCATAGATTCATAGATTCATAGAACGAATCTAGTGAGCTGATGTTCTGGTCTGTCACTCAGTTTAGTATACGATCACCCGATAGCGTTACTGTATCGGACGAAATGATTTTCACTTGTTTCTCGAAAATTTTCGAAATTTGTGATTATGTAATAACAATTGAGTTGTCAAAAGCTGTCGTGTGAGATCGAAATCGTGTCTTGTATCGGGCTTTTGCTCAAAAAAAAATATTGTTCTGCAATTTCCATTGTTCGTATTATTATTTTCGTTTATGTTCCTAGTATAGTAGTTTTGTCGTTTCGTTTGATTAGTTTGTACTTCGTTTATGTAATTTTGCTTAGCTGTTTCTGACTTTTTTGTTTTGAGTTTTATTCTGATTATTGATTTTTATGTCTCTTCCTATTTGTGCCGTACCTCTCTGTTTATCCAGAGAGTGTGAAACCGTCTCCATTCATAGATTCACAAGTAATTTTTCTTTCCGACATGGATACATTCGTACGAAAGCATAGAAGCGCCATGTAATAATTTTTTTTCATAATTGACAGATACTATGTGCCAACTAGCCTAATTGACAGACACTGAATGTGAGCTAGTCTGATTCACATATACATAGTGTCAACTAGAATAATTAAGAGATAATAAGTGATAGCTAGTCTAACTGACAGATACTAAGTGATAACTAACCTAATTGACAAATACTAAGTGATGACTAGTATAATTGACAGATATGAAGTGTAAAATAGCCTAATTGACTGATACCAAGTGTTAACTAGTACAACTAGCACAAGTGATAATTATCCTAATTTACAGATATATAGTAAATGTTAACTAGTATAATTGACAGATATTGATCTGGCCATTATAGGCTCGAGCCTTCTCGAGTCGAATGATATACACCTTTGAAAAGTAAGCATAATATACCATCTGCCTGGATGTCCGACACTGGATAAGAGGCCAAGAAAAGAAAAGGAAAAGTGAAGAAGTAACTTTTCCCAAATTTTCGAAGGAGTTTTTCCTTAAAAAGTTATTTCATTTGTCCGTCACTCGTGCAATTTTTCTCCCATTGAACCAAAGCTGTAACTCTCATCGTTTCCCACCACAGTATCCACAAAGAGTATTATACCCTGGTCACAGCATGAGGATTCTGTGGTTATATAGTCTCATAATTCATTATGTCATTACTGAGATATTATAATACTTATAACCACCTCAGTCATTACCACAGCATGAGGATTATAATCCGTATGCTGTGTCATTCTATCCAGTTTTTTTGACCGGGTACACTTGGCAACGCTGGTACAGACCGAACGGTTTATTATTTCTCATGTTGTGTGATTGTCTAGGTCACAGAAGGAAAAACGGTATCAAAGACTATAAATATATTATTCTGTGTCGTTCAGTGTCTAGGCGGAGATGGTTAGAAGAAGTCTAATATATACTCTTTGTCTAGGCTCTAATATCATAGAATATCACAGAAGAGGGGTACACTTTGATAATATATTGAGCTTTGGCATTTTTGGCATCTTAGATCAGCTGAACTTTGACATTTCGCTTTGAAATTATTGTCATACTGTTTAGGATAGTTGATAGATTTTCAGAATTTAAGATTATATTGAGGACCCCAAAAGAGTTAATATCAGAGAATATCATCAGTTGAGTATTTAGTTATTTAGTAAAATAGTAATATCTGTTGCTTTATTTCAAACAGGATAGTCTGAGAATATTGTTTGCTGTTTTGGAAACATTAATCTCAAAGCATTATATTTATCTTGAAATTTTCAAGATAAATTGTCGTTATGGCAGAAAGTAACGGAGAACTCAGTGATGAGGATATTATCATCAATGATCAAGACGGCCTACCAAATGTGCATCCTAACTTGATACCTGAAGCCGACATTGAAAGCCCTGAAAATCATAGTGATGATGAATTTGAAGATTTGCCAGCTTCCCTTATAGTTACCAATCTTCACGAGAGTGTTTTCACTTCTCAAGGTATTCAAACAGTTTTTAAAAAATATAATTATATGGCTCAACTGGAACTCTTGAATCTTGAAAATCGATAATTATAATCTCAATTTCAGATAAGAAATATGAGTTAGAAGAATTATTCCGAACATATGACCCAGCAGTGACATTCCATTGGTTGAAAAGTTTCCGAAGAGTGCGTGTCAATTTCCAGACTCCATTTGCAGCTGCCAGTGCCCGCATTCAACTTCACCAATACAAAACTAGCAACTCTGTCATCACATGTTATTTCGCCCAGCCAGTAACTCCTGTTAAAAACCCAAATTTGCAGCCTCCTGCACCTTATAAACAATTTCTCATTTCACCACCTGCATCACCACCCTTGGATTGGGAGCCTAGACCAGAGGGGGAGCCAATTATCAATCATGATCTGCTTGCTGCTTTGGCTACCCTCACTCCAGGAGGTAAATTCAACCATAATAAATAAAAAATACTCCAAAGCAAAATAAACTACTTGAAAATAATATTCAGGAACTTGGGTACCAGGTGACCCAGATTCATAGTATATGCCCTTTCCTCTTTTGTTTCCATTGCAACATTTCTGAAATTGAGAACATCAAATATTTGAGAATATCAAATATGATCACTAGAGGGCATTCATTGAAGTATTCAGAATTCTTTTTCAACATCCAGATTTTCCATAAATGACAACAACTTTGATTTCAAAATAAAACACCCAATTCATTTTTACATCTAATAAAACTTCATTATTTTATGAATCAACTGATACCCAATTATTGATACTCTATCTGTTAGAACATACATTTTATTTTCAGATCTACAGTCATGAACCCTTAAAATTATTCATTCCAAATGATCAAAATATTGCTACACTAGCGTAATTTTGGTAAAAAAATATTGTGGTCAAAATTTGTACTTGATTTTTTGTAATGGTACCATAAAATCTGATGTCATTCAAAAATACCCTAGTTGGGCAATCCATTCAAATTATGATGTTTTCAAAAATGTAGTAGTATATAGTATGTTCCATTGCAGAATCCAAAGTTGAAAACATTTCCAGAAAAATAGATTCTGATTTTTTTTTAAATATGTCAAAAAGTGCCCTCAAGTGTGCATATATGGAAAGGATTGCAACCCACTTTAGTCACCATAAGAAAAACTGAAGTTGGGTGCTGTACCTGGAAAATAGTTCACCCTGTATAAAATATTTACATGATATTCCTTGTGTATTTTATTCATTTATTTGACATAATACAGGCAATTTGCCATTTTCATTTTCAGTTTTGAGAAGTGGGTTCCAAGTTCTGTCTATATCAACTGAACAAGAAGCAATGTTATTGTTTCCTTTCAGAAGAATGCAAGCAGATTGTTTGATTTTGTCACTATCATTTATTAAAGTTATTTTCATCAAAATTAATATTGGAAAAAGAAGAGAACAGTTGTGTACATTGTTAATGAATACATTCGATGGTGATAACTCTTTTCTTAAAATTCACGTAAGCAATTCTTTGTCAATGAACGAGAAATTTTCCTGCTGATACCAATTGGATGGTAAAATCATAACAGAGAAATTGAGCCTGTTGTTTGATGACAGATGGATTTGGAGAGGTAGACATCTAAGCTCACTTTAATACCTCTCGATTTTTATATTTGGGGTGTCAAAGAAAGCATAGTGTATCAAACACTAAATGACTCAAGGGAATCTCTTCACCAGAAAGTGCGATTAGCCTTTTCCCAAATGTTGCATCAAAAGATCTTAAGGTTTACGACTGACAACTGGCGACATTCTGAACAATTACTTCAGTATTGTTCCAAATTTTGAATTTCATATTGCTTATTTTCCTGATGTTGTTGATGAAATCCACATCGAGTTGTTTGAAAATTTGATAGTCTCCGAATTTGAAATGAGAAAGTTATTAGAATTTGAAATGGCAAAAATTGGATGAAAATACCAATCACTGAGTGATATTTTGGAATAATATCAAGGGCTCCTCATAGCATACTACTTCTTTGTTTATGTGCATACCAAGAATAAACTCATCTTCTTTAACAATGTTTATAATACAGACAATTTAGTTGTCACTCCTTCTGTCACAATTAAAGAAGAAACAATTACCTCAAATGAAGAAATGAAAACAATTGAAAATGCAGTTGCTTCAGAATTGTATGTAGAATTGAAAAATGCAATAATACAAAGGATTGTGCATCAGAAGTGACAGCATATCAAAAATATTTTAGAAAAGTAGATCACATCGCGCTATAGTCGCAACCAAAATTTCTCATCAATCAGTTAGGTGAATCACACTGTATAAAGTTTGTTTTTTCAGTATAAACCCAACAAGATCATAACAATATTATTATGATTCAGGTACCCATGAATTACACCCGCCATCTCCAGGCCAACCTGCTATTGTGGTTCATACAGCTTTGGGCGGTAACAAAACTGAAGATGTTAAACCCAAGGTTCTCCATACGGCTTGCCCAGAGCGAAGTTAATTTGTACTCAAGGTATGTAAATATCAATAATCAATATTGTGGGAATATGTGAACCTATTGTTGAAACAGTATTTTCTTTATTCTCTTATTGATGTGATGTGGATCTGTGTGGATCTGGAACTGGATATGTAATATCAAATTTTGTTGACAGAATTCTCAGCTACCATTTTCACCATTTTTAGCTGTCACAATAATTTTAACCAAAAGGTATAAAAATATTTTCTCAATGAATCATTTTATTCAACTTGAAGATGCATTCTCATTCGATGCTTTTTTGAAGCCTTTGCAAATTCAAAAATAGCCTTAGGGTTGTTATTGATATAGAATTCAATATGCATCTGATATGGAGAAAACGCACTGTGGAGATAGCCCAAAAGAATGAATGTGTAGAAAATGTACCATTCATAGTGTTAACAAAAACTCACCAATTACAGCAATATTTATTATTTTTATTCAGCTACATTTATTTGAAAATTTCATTGAGCTCAGTATAGACACATTTGTTCTTTTTGGACTTGTTCAAAAAATGGCTTTAACTTGTAATGAAATATATATTAATTATAATGTTTGTCAACTTCTTGTATTCCATGAAATATTACCATTCAGATTCATCTGAGATCATTCATTCAATTCATCGTGTTATCATGCATATCAAAGAAAATCTAGATTATTTGACTAAACTTTGTACATATTGTAGTTGGAAATGAAAATTTGTGGGTTATTATTCATAGATGACGAAAATGGTTTTCATCTGATATTGATACATAACCTGAGATTTGTGAAAGCTTTGAACAACGTTTTATAGTTATATTGAGAGTTACATTGGTATGCTTCAAATTTCTGAGAATTCTCAATATTCATTTTGATTGCATATACAGGGTGTATCACAGTGGAACATTGGAAGAATCTGGAGAAAGGAGACAACTCATCTTGAATTTTTGTAGGCGTGAATATTTTGATCGACACAGGGTTGCCGCTCAAATCTCCATGATAATTCCTTTTACTTAATCCATTATCGTTGTCGAGATTTTAGTAGTTTTTTTTTTCAAAATCTGATAAATATCAATGTATGCATAACGGAAATGTGCGATGGCAGAAAATGATTACTGAAATGTTTGATGCATATTTTTGATTACTTATGGTCAATGTAACAAGAACATCAAAACATGGAAAGAGTGAGGTAAAATATATTAAATTAGAAATAATTATAGAATAGAAGAATAATAGAATTAGAATAGAAATGTTGAAATATTTGGATAATGATCTTCATTAGTTCTTCATTGAATTCCCCAGCCGTCGTCCTCAAAACATTTACGAGAATCAAGAATCTCATCATAAATAAAAAATCCACTTCTAATGTTCCATCCACCATGAAACACCCGGTATTAGAGTCCTTTAATCTTCTATTTATTCTATTTCTAATGATTCCATTTAGTTCTCCTATAGTTTATTCGTTTCAATAATTTTTTTTTCAGTGTAGTAAAAATTTATCATAATCAACTACATATATAATTCATTAATTCAATTAATATCTTATTTTTATTCATACAGAAACTTGTATCAAATATTTGACAAACATGACTGCTTGTGATATAATTTTTAGTTTATTTATGGTTGTAAATTTCTAATGAAAATATTTCAAGAAACTATTATAAAAGAAAACAGTGCTGTACTTCATGCTTGAAATATTTTTTCAT
This sequence comes from Gastrophysa polygoni, assembly GCA_963576655.1. NCBI lineage: Eukaryota > Metazoa > Arthropoda > Insecta > Coleoptera > Chrysomelidae > Gastrophysa > Gastrophysa polygoni. The sequence goes on along the minus strand of OY755083.1, from coordinate 12,465,270 downwards.
ATTCTAATGATATTTATTCAACAAGAAACGAACCTGTCTCAACCATTGCTTCATTATTTTTCAAAAGAACATATCAACTAAATATATGAGAACTCTCACATTTCACAGATTGGTGGCAGATAGAATGTTGGTAATCTTTTTTTATGGTTTAGATTTATGAAGTCAGGGACTGTTCAGTACATCGAAATTATCAATTGCTGAAGCTAATTTGGTGATTTTATTCAATATTTACATTCTCTCAATGTGTGACTGTGCCTCAACGTAATGAAACTTACATGTATAATGTTGGATGTTCTTCAATATTATAATGAAAAATTATTTTTGTGTTAACTAATGCTGCTTTTTTCCACTGTCTGAGTCTGTCATTAATTGTGCCCTTGAATCTCTATGTACATTTCACTTATAACTTAATGTTTATATATATATATATATTCCGGGTGTAACAGGATCATGGTACACATTGCTTTTTCCCTTAGTTTCAGATATAAATGATGAACATTTGAATTGACCTATTTATTTGATAAACGTCACGTTTTGACATATAACTGAATTGTTTTTTTTCCCGGAAGTGGTACTAATTTTCGGTTTCCAAATGGAACATCCTGTGTATCATCGCATTTTCGAATTCTGCATAATTTACTGAATTCAATGATACTTACATAAGTGAAATTTCAAACTTGAATTATTCAATGATTGATAATTTATGGTGGCTTTATAAAAAAATTCATCACGTAATATTTACCACTTAACATTTAAGACTTTACATTTAAGACAGATGGAACATGGAAATACAATTGTTCATGTTATAAGACCATTTAAGACTTTCCATTTAACATTTATCATTTGAGAAGATGGCGAACTTCCAACTTAAGAAATTATTGTTAAATGGCCATAAAAGAAAATAAGATGTGCGCATGTTCGCCTATGATGTTTTTCGTGAGTTTCGACAAGTGGCACCTCTGCTTCCCGCTTCTGTTCAAAACTGTATTGAGGTTATCTTTTACTCTACGAGAATATTGTCAGTGTTTTCAGGATTTTTGCGGATTTTTGTCATGGGTATTATTACTCTAATCAGTTTTTTAATGCTCTCGGCGTTTGGAATTTATTTTTCAATTAATAAAAAGAAACGTCAGTATTTACAAAGCTTGAATGATTTTTAAATATTAAATATTTTCATAACCTAAGCCATTATAATGTCTCAAATCTTAAAGCGATAAATGATGAATGTTAAATGTTGAAAGTTTTTATAAAGCCACCATTAATCTTAATTCCATGTTTAGTTTTAGCGTCCAATGACACAAACTTCAATATCAAAAAATAAGAAATCCACTCCTTATTATGAGTACTACCAATATGGTTCCTCAAGAAAAAGTAGTGTTTTGTCCCAAAAACCATTTTGATGAACTCAATTTGGTGATAAATCCATGAAATTTGACGTTTTTGATAGGATTCTACTTTTTCTAGCATCACACTGATAATTATATGCTATAATTGGGTCCAGAAAATCATGCAGAATTCGAAAATGAAATTATATACACGGTGTTCCATTAGAAAAACGAAAGTTGTTAGTATCATAAATGATTTTTATGTCAAAACGTGACGTTCATAAACTATAGAGGTCATTTCAAATGTCATGATCCAATTACACCCGGTAGACGGTGATGTCTAAAAAGTACGCACCAAGTGGAAAAAAAATATTTTTTTTTCATTTTCAACTCAGCCTCATCTCAAAATCTATTTAGCTCCTATCAGATATATTGATTGCAATAATCAACTTATTCCAATATTTATTTTTTCAATTCGTTGAACTGAATGAAGATGTCGCTTGTTAGGAGTGGATTTAAAATTCAATTTGTTTTTTATGATAACCTCAAAGAAGTGATTGTTGGCAGAGCCATTCAAAATTGTCAGTGATGAATACACAAAGTGAAATATGTGCAAAATTCTAAGGTTTCTCCTGGAACGGAAAGTATCATCTGTAGCTAATTGATTTCTAAGATCTTCTTTGCAATTGGCTGCAAACTGAGGGGGTTTTCTCCATCTTGCGTTTACCTTGCCAGGTTGATAAAGTAGGAAACATAATATGAGATTGCTATGGGTTGTTTTCCGGTCAAGCTAAATTTGCTCAAATATTTGCAAGTTTGACGAAATATAGCTTGTTTCGATTGGTGGTGAGAATTATAAGACTCGCCAGAAGCAGTGATAATATTCAATGAACGGCATCCCAACAGACGTTCTAACCACTCCACTGAAAGCAGGATTTCGAATGAATTCAATTATTTATCAGAGAAAACTTAAATTCTGCATTCACTTCCAACTTATCTGATTGATTCATTAGACAATATGCCATTAATATGATCCCATGCGATTTTTCATTTGAGGATATTTGAAATCTGAGGTTTGTAAACATATACCTTTCAGAGATCAAGAACTCCTTGAAAACATAGGTAGATGATGTACTGATTGAGTTCCGCCTGTTATGTTGAGGCATGTTTCCAGAGAAATGTATGAACTAGCTATCCTCTTCATTTCGTTCATCTTGTTCTGATCTTATTGTCAACGATTCCTGCTTGGTTATTATTAAATTTAATATCATGTGTTGGTTTTTGAAATTTATTGATACATAATATTACATTTAATTTTTTTTATTTTTCATCTCACAGTTCCAAGAAAATATCGTTCGTTGAAATGATTAAACTGCTATGAACATATGACATATATCATCATATGATATATAAATACAGGAAAAAGTAACACAACTTAGTTTGATATCTCATATTATGTTGTCCCCTCAATTAACCTGGGTATGTAAACGTAGGATGAAGAATACTCTCAGTATTCGGACAAGTGTAAAGTAGATTTTCACTATTCTTGTGATAGTAAATCATTGAGAGTTATATTATTTCTCTCCTCTTTTCTGAAATAATGATCATTTCAATATATTTTTAGGAAGGACAGATTTGATCTGCGCTTGAAATTCAACCTTCAGAAACCAACTTATAAGAGTAATTCTACACCTTGTTTTTCAAAAAAAAATGATAAATATTAAAAATTTTATTGTTAGTGGAGTGGATGCTTCGAAAAACTAATCTGCTCTAGTTTTCAAAACATTTTGAATATTAATTTTTATTCTTTAAGAACGAGGAGAGAAAATCCCAAAGAATCTAGGAAAATAGATTAATATATTTTGCTGAACAAGTGCATTTCATCAAACATCTTAAATTTCACTCTGAATGAATACTATAGAACGTAATGGAAAAATTAACAATTTGCCGACTATTACATTTACACGGTTATTATAAAAAAATCATAGTTTTCAAATTAACTCCTGATATGCAATCATTTTCATTTTATTTAATAAAAAAAATGTTTATCAGTTTTTCTCGCCTTGATATTGTTTATTGGGATGAATCAAAGATCTAAGAAAATATTATTGAAAATGTTACTCTCAACTTTTTCGATTTTGCCAATTGTGAACAAAATTGATGTTTCAACAAACTAATAATCAATTAGTATATCTAAATAGGTTTAGATATGAGTCAGAGTTGATGATGATAAAAAATGACGTGATTTTTTCCCGTTTGGCGCGTACTTTTCGAATATCACTAACATCACTATTTATTTGCCAAAAACTTAATGTAAATAAAAGTTGACTGTTGACGTTCATTGTTTTTATTCAACACTTTATATTAGAAAAATATCACTTCATTACATTTTTCTGTGTATTACAAAACAGCACCACTTTTGAGGTAGTCTTTGGATACCTCAAGGATGTACAGAAAATGGTGAATTCATTGATAATGTTTGTTCAAAGCGCTAGCGCCATATTCCTTGATAATGATATTCCAGTTACTGAATATACCTTATGTTTTCAAAATGTAATTTCATATTTTCATGCTAATTGTATAATTATATCTATAATGCTGTGTCGTCATCTAATTGGTGAAATGTGAGTGAATTTTTGCTATATGTATGGAATGATTTGCTGATACGCCATACAGGCGTGCACTAAATGGGTATGTCAGACCACCATCTTCTGTAAATACTTGATACCTAACAGGTACAAACCAACAAAATCTTAGTAGATCGTGACTTCAAAAACGTACTGCTTTATATTCAGTAAACATTAGGAAACACTGACATTGCAAGAACTAGTCAAGTATTCGACGTATAGAAGTTCACAATTTTCACAGCAACTGGTTTGTTTGTTTGAATCTGATAAACCTCGAAAATTATAAGAAAAAGTCCTTTATATACAAGCTGATTCACGGTGGATGACACATAAGATGTTTCTTATGTACCAGACAACGGATTATGGTGAAAATTTGATAGATAACATATTCGGACATTATCTACCCAACTAAAATATTTTGCAATATATGCAGTGTTGCCGTTTCATTGAAGAGCAGTTACAACCTCGATATTTCAAATGAAACACCCTCTATCCAAAAGTATCCAAAAGTAATCCAAGGATATTCCGACGTGAACTGGATATGATTTGGATTTCTATAGGATATCCGGTACGGACATTTTTCAAATTGATTTTCAATTTCAAATAGTTGATTTTGTGAGTACCAAGTTTCTCCACCCAAGATTAAAACATCATGTCTTGAATGAACACAGGAAACAGAATCCAAATTTCGAGAGGGACTCGCCCCGTATCGGTCCCGAAAGTGGACTCGTGACAACGCCGGTAAGATATATTTCAGATTGGTTTCGTTTTGGTATTTGTGTATCTGAGTACGCAGGAAATTGAGGAACTAGCGGAAATATTCGTGACGATATAAATGATCAAGCATTTTCTAAATTTATTTTTTTATTCTTCGGCCTCTTTCGATTGAAAATTTTGTCATTCAGAAATCCTAGACTCATGCTGTACGGTTCGGAATCCTTACCCATGAAAAACTAAAATTTTACATGGCATGATTCACATCAATCACAAGTGTCTCGATCGAAATAAACATTCCTCGGTGAAGTCCAGCTGGAAATTGTTTTATTCAATCTAGTACAAATAAATGAAATTAAGTTGAAAATGAAATTATCGTACTGTAACATTCAAGAGCTAAATGACAATGTCATAACATTCAGATAACACAAAAGCAATTATTGGTGATTTTCCCAATCTTCGTGAATTTAGGAAGAATATCTCGAAATAAATCAAAATCGATCCGTCAGATATTCTCAGTTACAATGATATCTGGTCAGTAATCATTAGTAATATACGTGTTTTGTTCTCGAAAACACAACATTTGGAATTATTATTTCCGTAGTGCGTAAAGGTATATTCAGTTACTAGCATATATTTTCTCATATGACCCTGTATAACATTTCAAAACCATAACACGTATGACTAATTTTAGAAAGAAAAATGAGCAATTCCTGATATTTTGTGAATGTGAAGTGCCGTACGAATGATGGTCCTCGGACAGCTTAAAAAAAATTGCATAGCGGTTTTCATATAGTTTTTTTTAATTGAATGGCAGTGCCCAATTTTCCCCATCAGCGACTTTCAAGCTGCTGGGAGCTCTCCAGCGAAGATTCTATTGAGCAAGAAAAATATCGGATTTCGACGCTCTCCAGATACAGATTCACCGAATAGTATAGTTGAATAATTAGCCCAAAGAACCAACCAATTTCAACTGACATTCTTGGTGAATCCTCTTTTGGAAATTTATTGCAACTTTCATTCAACATTCATCTGTTCAGATCTAGATCATATTTACACATATTCATTATGAAATGAAAAAATAGTTTCATTTACTCGGTAATATCTTTTGTTTGCTATTCTTGCTAATGCGGAAAGTCCGAAATGGTATGATTTTTAGAAGTATAGGGTTATATTAAAAACTTTAAATAGTTTGCATTAACGTGTAGAATTGCGTTAACGCGAGAAGAAATAAATAGGTACGTGAAAGAAGCACAATTGTATGATAAAAATAAATCAGTTATTTGAAAAACGTTAATGTCGTGTAAATGTTAATCAACGGGGTGTTTCAGTTTCAACCTGTCTAACTTCGCAATTGGAAAGAAGTGACTGTATCTATTATATTCTATAATTTTTTTTTGCGGTACCTAGATTTGGTTTCCGTAATGAATCGTTGAGAGAGCCGCTTGAATATATTGATCATTAGTTCTGTTTTTTATTCACAAATGATTTGCCGTTTTTGAGTTATTGTGCTAAGTTTGATACTTCTATTGGCAATTGGACTCATGTAGTATAAACAGCAGTATATGCATTCAAGCTAGAATATTTTTATAGCTATCATTCGAATATTTCAACCGTGAAAACGTACTCACAGTAATGTATAATAAGAAATTGGCAACATCTCCTAGTCTAGTGGCCAGTCGTGATTCCTAGAAGCAATCCTTTCCAGCAAAGAGCGTTGTTGCCACTCTAATTATTCTAATTTATTGATGTATAATATCGCCCACGCCTAGTTTGAAAATTTCTGTAGGGTATTTCGTATTATGTGCGGTTGATGTCATCATATACTGATTAGATCACCTCCTTGTCAGAGGAAACGGTTTTCAAATCTATCATTCATTTTCTGTTTCGAAAAGATGCTGCGTTTGGAATTCAACCGTCAGATACCTCAAAGAGAAATTGGCTATACGTCCTTGACATCTTGTTTTCAAGAAAATATCAAAATTTTTACTTATATAAGTGTAGTGGACATTTTGTGAAACGAATATGCTCCCTAGTCACAAACTACATCATCACAAAGATTACGGAAAAAAATAGTGTTCAAATTGTTTCGAAAACGGTAGCAGATTCGTTTCCTGAAACATCCACTATACTATGAAGATGCGTAGAAATTTTGATATTTAGTAAATATTTTTGTCTTCCAAATTCTTTTAAAAATAAAGAAGTTCTCACTGACGAATAGACGATTTCTCTTTCAGGTATCTGCAGGTTATATGAATAAATCTGTTCTTGCTGCAATTATTCGAAATAGTATAATTTTATTCTTAGAAACGGGGAGAGAAAATCACTTTTTAACACCTTTTTGTTCAGTGAAGTAATTATTTCATCTATTGGTGTTTTACACCATCATAATAAGGAGATTGATAACTTCGAAAAATTGAATAAAAAATCCAGACGTGTATTCGAACAAATGGAGTTGATGATGTCCGTTCAAAGTACAAAGATCGGATTTCCAATTGAATGATCCCATTTTGCACAGGAAATAGCCTAACAATGATGGAGTGAATTCAAAATATCTCTTCAAATAAAATGTGGATTTTTTTTTTCAGGATTACGTCATATTTTTCAGATATCCCTGGACTTCCCAGAACTATAAAGCATCAAGTCACCGAAATGCTTAGCCATGAATTTGTAATAGCTTGTATGTACGGATACACTGAATATACGTTTATATGGAAGGAATTTCACATCCATTAAATTAAAACACTGAAAAAGCTTAGCAGAGAATAAGAGAGGTGCACTGAAAAATATAGAATAGTTTCCATAACTGCTTATATTATTTGGCAGTTTTTTTTCCATTTTCGAAGTGTGGTTAGATAATGGATGGAAATCTGGAGAAAAACCCCTTGCATCCTGTATATTCAGTCATGACGAGAGAAATTAATTCGTTGTAATCTCTCAGCACCATTTTTTGAAAATATACTTATTAATCGATTCCTTCGAGATTAGGAGATTACAGATATACGTGAGATTCATTTCATTAAAAGAAACATATATTCAGATTCTCGTAGATAAGAAAGATACTAACTATATCGTTCTATATTCGGATGTATGTTGGAAAAATCGTTGTTATTAACAAAAAACGACCTGCTGCTGAGATCGTTGATACGTTGATATAAATTCGTCTTTGCTGTATATGCTATTGATGTTAGACAGGTTGAACATATTTCATAATAGGACTCCTTGAATTTGGCGGTCAGTCGTCAAAGCACATCCGGGGGACTTGACCGAAATTTCGAAACACTGAACCTTTAACCGACTTATTTCAGAGGCTGCATCTGTTCAGCATTTCCCTTCTCGAGTTCATCTTTACTTGATCTCCTTTTTCCGAACCAGGCGCTGAACAGCGTATCCCCTTTGCCGAACTGCTCTCCCTCGTGGATGGTCTGCGGCATGGGTTTGTTCAAGGTCTCGGGCAGGAACATCACGAACAGTCCGGAAATGATAGATATCACCGCGAAAATTATGGCAGGCATCTTGGGGTCGAAAGAGTCCAGAAGGGTAATGAGGGGAGTGAGGGCTCCTGAAGTTCTGGCACACATAGCACCCAAGCCCATTGCCAAGCTGCGGATCACAGTCGGGAAAAGCTCAGCCGCATAGTTGTAGATGATGGCGAAGCTGCTCGCTATGAGGAATTTACCGATGAAAACGAACGTGGTCGAAAAAACACCTTGGGATACGTTGGAGGCTATGATGCAGCAGATGCCGCCGAGGATCATCTCGAAACAGGTTAAAGGTCTCCTGCCCCACCTTGAAATATAACAAAGTAGAATTATTATCTCGACTCTGCAACAAAAAATATGTTCGAAACAAAAAACACATGTTCGAAACATATTTCAACCGAACGTCTGTGTTATTCCGACCAACCTGTGGACAAAATGGTATTTCTATGTGAAGGAACATGGCATTGATCAACGATTTTCACGATTAATTCTTGAAATAATTCTTGAAACTATAAACAGTAGACTTTTTCGAAGATGCCTGCATTAAAGAAAAAATGGTTATAACTAGGCAATTCTGCATCGAATTTTCAAACACAAAAGACTATGATTATGCTAAGTTCAATAAAAATGCGGATATGGTCAATAATATATGGTTTTTCATTTGAGAAACAAATGTTTCAAAATATTTCGAAACAAAATATAATGGAAAATGAATATAAAATATGATTTTTTTATTTTTTTTCTATTGGCACCACCCTGTTCATATATCAAAAACTCAAGCATGAATTCTACATGGAATTTGGCCATTCATACTTTGATTCGAATCGAACACTTTTTAGTTCTGCTGTCTAACACCCATTTTTATCTATAACTAAAACTTAAAAAGGAAATATTGAATCTCATCGAATCATCTCTGTTCACGATAGCTTTTCGGATCTGATCCACTTAATGAACATAACTACCGCTCTATCCAAAGTTGGGGACGAAAGTAGGTGCTAACTAAAATAAAATATTATCTCAAGAAACGTTTTGAGCTGTTGTCTCGAGAACCGTGCTTCAGCGATTTGTTATAAAATTATTCAGTATCAATCGATGTTCAATGTTTAAACGTGAGAACTTATTTACTGTGAGATCATATTTTAAGGGATACTAGTCTGCATAATTTAATGCATGTCTTCCCGAAATTTGAACCAAATTTAATATTTCGTGACAAAGCAAAAATAATCGATAGGAGACCTTGAGATCTGTTACCGCTGTAATGTTGTTTTGGTTAGCTGTGATCAGTTACTGTCTTGTGGTTTAGAAAAAAAATCTTGGTAACATAATTTAAGCTTGTACATATCACACAATAAAGGACTCACTTGTCCATCAGATAGACTGTAGCGACATAGCTAGGTATCTCCACCAATCCCATAACGAATAGTATCACGAAAGGATCCCCCTTGAGGTTGCCGGTGCTCAGAGACAGTCCATAGTACACCAAGGAGTTGGCAAAAAAGGCCAGCATCACGTTGAGAGTTTTTCTTCGCAAATTCGGCGTTCTGAAGAGGTCCCCGATGCCGCCGGCCTCTTCTTTGGTTCGTACCTCGGACATGCCTCTGCTGACGAATTCGGCTGTGTCTATGTTGACGGATTTGCCATTCATTTTGAGTGCCTTCTGGACGATGTCGACTGACTCTTTCACTCTACCGTTGCTCCAAAGCCATCTGAAAACCGTGCATTCATTATAAATACGTCGTATCAATTCCAAATAGTTGAAGAAATTTTAAATCTGGCAATGAAGATTGTTGAGGTGTCGTCTGTAATATTATTAACTATACTGTGATCGAATCATTCAATTTACGATATTATTTTGGTGTAAGTTGTGGTTATTATTTTTGGCACATGCCAGTGGGCCAGTTTGGTCGTCACACTGAACAGTTTCCAGATGATGCTACAATAAACTTATGAGTACCGCGCGGCAGTGTACTCGGTCCAATAATCTTCCATTTATTTGATATGCCAAACTTGATAAATGACTCTCAAATTTTATTAACCAATTATGCCAACGACACTAACTAATAGCAGAAAAGCTATACGAAGATTCATGTGGAAAAACTATTGGTATTACAAAAAACATTGCTCATTGGTTTGAAGACAATGCTCTTTCATTGAATAAAAAAAAGAATGCTGTTTAGACATCGAAATAACAATGATTTTCCTTCACATATCCTCGAGAATGGCACAAGAATAACATATAATTCTACCAAAAAGTTCATTGGAACCATTGATCAATATGTGCATTGGAAATTGGAAAAAACATATGGAAAACTGAATGTTATGTTACTCTCTCAGAGAACTGAAAAAAATTTGATGTTAGCATTACTCTATTAACAGCATACTATGGTCATTTCTATTATGAGCTATTGAATATTATTTTGGGAGGGCTCACACTATGAAGAGGTTTTCATTATACAAAAGAGAGCAATATGAATATTATGTGGTCTGAAAATTGGTGATTCTCTTGTGAAGGGCATCTCAGAAAAGTTAATCTCTTAACATTACCTGCAGTTTATGTATTGGAATGTCTTATTTTGTCTATGAAAATGGGCACTTGTTTAATGATAGCTATACAACTAGAAATAAATCCATGTTCTGTTACCCTCCCCACACAATTCCGCTCATATGAAAAGGTTATCTCTATAAGTGCCTAGAATTATATAATCTTCAGCCGAACATCACGATGAAAATTAAAAATATTTAAGTTCCAAGAAAATAATTGAGAAACTATTAATCACTCAAAAACGGTTCATTAGTAGGTATAATCTACTAATGAATTTACATCAAACTCATGAGAAGAGTTCAAATGATGGGAGTAAATAACAGGGTACCCCATTGGAAATAGCAAATATGACGTCACTTATATGACTTATGAGACCGGAAGTTTCAAGTTTCGGAATTTCATTATTCACAATTTTTTATGTACCAATCGAGATATATCTTGTACCAAATCAACAAGATATTTTCTGAAAGATATCAATACCTAATACACAAGATAAATACAATAAAAAATTGTATTTACAGTATACTTTGTGTTTGTGGAAAATATTTTACCGGTGAAACTTGCAGGCCTCTATCAGTAAGGATGAAAGAGCATAAGAACAATATAAAGAAAAGATATACTGACAAATCAAAATTAGCTGAACATATCCTTACTGGAAATGGACAATATATGGCCGATTGGAGTAATATTAAAAGATCATAGGAAAAGAAGACAACAACCAAAAACGGAAAATCAAAGAGTCTGCTTGCATTCTCCTGAACGGAGACAATAATATTGCTTCTTGTTCAGTTGATATAGATAGAACTTGGCATCCACTTCTGAAAACTGAATATGAAAATAGAAAATTCGATATCAATTAATTAAAAAAACACCTTGTAACCAGAATTCCTCCGTCTGCCAAATTGTCACTTTCCAGTGTCAAAAAACCAACAAACATTGAAAAATCTTGTGCGAAGAAAAGTATTCTTATTAATGTGTTGAGAACGGGAGTAGATTCGTTCTCGAAACGTCTACCGAGATAAGTAGAAGTTTTATTCTTATTTAAAATATTTATATTTCCAAATTTTTAAAAAACACGGTATCACTGACAAATAGAGAATATCTGTTTTAGGTATCTAAAGGTTTAATTTCAAGCGCAGTGACATTTTGGGGCAGATTACAAAATATGTCCTCACTACAAATGTATTGAAATAATTTTATAACTTCTACTTTATTTTTTAGAAACGAGAAGAGAAAATCCCACAAAAAGCTGAAAAATGAATATGTTGCAAAACGATTTCTTGGCCAAACCCAGAAGATATCATTATCAAGATGTGGATCATTTTTTTGCCCCAAAGGAATGATGATTCATTGATGAATGGTTCTGTTGATGTCATTTATTCCAAATCTCATGGTGTTGCAGCGTGCAGTGCAGGATGAAATAAACTCGCCTATTATCAACAAATCATGGTAGAATGTGACTGGTCTCATTAGTAAGAATGTTCTAAAATGAGAAAGTGGATGCTAACGATAAATGAAAGAAATATATTGATAATGATATCATAGTAAAAATGATCATGGAGGATGCTCAATCAGTCGGTACACAAATTTTGTCTACATCTTTGCAGGAGCTGCAGTTACTCGGTAGTTGAAGAAACAGTGCACAGCTAGAGATATATGATTATCAAGAGGCTGCTGAACGAGCTTCTTGGCAAATGTGGACTCATTACTCTATTATGATATATCCAAAGAGTTGAAAAAAGGTTTATCAACGTGTGTTCCACAACAGATCCAAAATTGTGTTCTTATTATCATTTTCAATAAATTTATTTCTCATTTAATATCTACACTGCCGTTATAACATACCTTGATTCAAAGGCAAGGTTTCGTAAGTGATGTATCAGCAGGCAGGTGCTGATATAGCATTCTCATGTGGCTCTATAAAAGCAACAAAAGTTCAGCTGTAATGCGATACCCATGAGATAGGAGATGATGAATTCATCGGTGATATTGAAATCATATAAACATAATATGTTCGTTAAAGGACTGATAAGTTATCAAATAATACCGTTTTTATTCGTTATTGTAAATAATTTGTATTATTGTGCCCAGAGAGAAAATAAAGGTTTCTAAATATGGTGAAAATTTGAACTAGCTGCGTTTACGTAACAAAGCGTTCAAATGGAGTTATATTGAAATGAATTGAAGTATTATAATTGTAAATAATTTGTATTATTGTGCCCGGAGAGAAAATAGAGGTTTCTAAATATGGTGAAAATTTGTACTAGGGAAACATCAGTTATTGTTCTGTGGGAGATATGCTATGATATTTTGTGTATTTTTCTGTGCTCAAAAGAACAATTCAACAAAAAATTACTAATAGTCTCCATACAAACGTCTCTTACAGGATATTTATGAAGTGTCATTGAGCTAATTATACCTCAGTGAAAAGTCTTGATGGAAAAATGAAACCTCGGCTATTTTTTTATCGCATTGAATTCTCAATCTTTTCTGTAAATGACACAACAAACAACCAAAGGACGTGAAAATAAATGAATGATTATAGCAACATACGGTTTTTATCAAATTTCACTGAAAACATGTCTTGTCCTGGGAGTTTGAATTCACTGTACTAATCGTGTTATACCTATAAATATATATATATATAAAATAAATGATAATAGCAACATACGGTTTTTATCAAATTTCACTCTGAAAACATATCTTGTCCCGGGAGTTTGTCACTGTACTAATCGTGTTATACCGTTTGGAAGGGCATAAGCCACAGATTTCTTTAGGTATTTTAACTTCTGGATATCTCTCCATGTTTCCAATGATGTTTGGTTGAAAATGTGAATTCCTATCAGTTGTTACTTGAGTTGTTTGTTGTGTCAATTTACAGGAAAAATACACACTCTAGATTTGAAATCCTAGATTTCTAGATTTTATTTTCTATTTTATATTTAATAACAACAAGAAAATTTCGAATATCACGAAAACCGAAAGAATTTTTACAGAGGTATATTTGGCTTGGCTAACACCCTGTATATACTTCACGATATATACATTATGATTTGTTATCCGGATAGTATGTGTTGTTGCTGGGTTCTGAAAGTCATTTGATATTGACAATATATTATTTTTTTGTGCAGAATAAAGCATGCAGTGTTATAATGAAAAATTACATAATTCATGTATATTCAGTACATTCCTATTTCCATAAAATTGCGATGAAGACCGTTATCCATACAATGGTGTCAAAAATACTTCATCAACCATCCAATATCACATAAGCATACATTTGAAAGATTTCGAATCTAATATAGAAGGTTATATAGATGTAGTAAAAGAAGAAGCTACCTCGAATGACACTAAACGACAATTATGAAATCTCTGAGTAGTCTAATTCACTAGTTCGGTGATATTTTAACGCCTTGACTTTGTTCCGCTAACTGTGTTAGCGTCTTTATGGGAAATGTTTCATGTTGTTCTATATTTACTAATGTAAATATATATGACGCTAATTAGTGGAATTACCACAACGAACAGGTGCACTCGTTTCAATCATAACTTGATCATAGTTTTTCTAGTTTTCTCTATAATACATTTGAACTTCTTCAATAATTTTCAACGTGTTTTCATGTGTTGTTGATTGAACCACTGAGCTTAGATCAACTACTCTTGAGTATTTCCGGTCCCGGGTTTGTCAAACGCAATACCATAATAGATTCTTTTGAAAACTAGAATAAATAAAATAAAATGTCATCCCCTCATGTGAGTATAATATCATGGTTGCGATGTTGACAATCCTACCAGTGTTCGAATAGTGCCGCGGTTTTCGATAACTACTGATCTTTGAATGGAGAAAACAAGCAGCTTAGCTTCCAAACAGTCAAGAGATTGAAGCGCGGTTTTCTCCAAAACATTCTCATCGACCTCTACAATGAATATTTCCATGAATCAAAGTCGATTGATTTTTTTTATTATACGGGATGGGTGTTTTGACTCGTGAAATGTTCTATATCTCTTTTTTCTCAAATGGAACGCACTGTACATTTATATGTCGACTTGTAGTATCCTGAAATTTGAGATGAAAAAGTTACAGAGTTGTAAACTTCAACTTGATGAAAATGCTACGATTTTAATATCACCAAGTATCGAGTAGGTGACAATTTGAAGGATATCATTTTTTCACCTACAATTAATGAGTAATACAAGCATAACGTCTATGACTTCAAGCAGTTCATGACATTCATAACTTGAGAGTTGAGTTATGATGAAACAATGATCAAATCAATGATATCAATGATGACAGAACGATCGAGTAATATTATTATTACCCTATCGTTATACCAAATTTTTCAACTGCCATTGTCGAAATCATTGAGTTTTTTGTTCGAATAGTTATAAATGAAGTATAGTATCAAACTCACATTGGCTATGTTCGTTACATAGTCAATGCTCACCCGTTAAGATGTTCCAGCACACGCCTTTATCGCGGACATGTTATGAAAATTCTTCTTTGGCAACAACTATCGAAGTTTTTTTTAAATAACATATCATCAAAGATATTCAATAAATACCAGTCATTCATTTATTACCAGCATGAAAGGAGAATATTACGCGGCTGAATTTTTCTATTCAAGTCTCAGACGTACTTTTCAGTAATTTGCGATGTAATGCTATCAGATTGACGACTGTTTATCAAAGAATCAACTCACCTTGGCGATTCGTCCATGAGCCAGAAATGTCCAAGAAGCACAATGGCGTGACATCCGTAGATGATCTGCAAAAGTTGTCTCTCTTTGATGAACGCTCCCCATCCGGCCACGAGCATTATCCCGAAAGCAAAAGCTGCTTGGAACGATATCCCGCACATGGATCTCTTACTTGGTCCTACCAATTCCATTGTCAACACGAAACCTTGATAGAAAGATATAATTGGGAATCTTCCAGAATCCTTTTTTTTGTTCACAGGAGTATCGAATTTATCGATGTATCGATGGGTATCGATACTAAATAACAGATACAAAATTATCGATTTATACATATATGGATATTTTAAAAAATATCAATATTATCTTCTTGATGATAATGATCTTGCAAGGGCGGATTCTATCTTTTATTCTTGAGGGCAATTGAAAGGCGAGATATTTTTTTATCTTTTGACAACACTAAACGAAATTTCGAATTCCACCTTTTATTCACAAGGGCAAGGAAGAGGCACAGTAAGTAACATCGTGTTAGTCAGTGGTGGAATGTTGGGAGAGTAGGAAGGTATTAGAATCTTCTTGAAAGTTTGGAGGTCATAAGCATCGGGAAACAAACAAGACACAGGGTGGCTTTTTTGAAGTAAGTACACTATTTCTATCTCCGAAATTGGTACAGATATATGGTCGGATAAACTAGAAGGAAAGTTGCTTTTTTATTCTCATTCATGTCTCTACGGTATTGATAAAATATACTTGGTTTCTGAGGAATCAGTAAAAGTTTTCCTCACCAATATGTGACACTCAAAAATCACACGCTATACCTATCTACTTTTTTTTCGGATATATGAATATATTCAATACCTGGAATTTTCATTAACATTTTGGAAGGGCTTTCCATCCCTAAACCGAAGATACATAACATAACCAATGCATAAATGTTGTAAGTATGGAGAAAATCAAGTTCCTTGTTTGGAAAAATGAGTACCTATAGGTAGGAATACCTCCGTTATCAAATAGTACATGGGTGAGTGAAATGAAATTTCATAGGTACTAATAAATTAAATTTTTCTCCCAAGCATGAATAGATTCAGAAATATTGGTACCTATACAATTTTTGGCACTTTTCACATTTTTCTGAATATTTCAGAGCCAGCAACAGTGTGAATATCTAAAATGCCACCCTACATCAATACAACGATAAGGACCACAAAAAATCCTCTACTAATAATTCCAGAGTAAACGTGGTATTGAATTTTGGGCTCTGCAATGAAATAGCGCGTAACAAAACAGAGCGTGACAAAACAGCGCTGTAACAAAATAGCGCGTTACCAAACAGCGCCGTATCAAAATAGCCCTATAACAAAATAGCGCGTTACAAAATAATTGATCTCTCTTCGGTATCCCTTGCTATACGGCGAATTTTTTCCCTCACTTTATTAACTTCATTTTCCGCTGGTTAGGTCCATGATTATGACTTGTTGTTGCTTCAAGGTTTCTCGAAGTAACAACCAATCTCCCCTTGCAGGCAGCTTTTACACATCTCCATGATTCAGAATGACTATGCACTTTATCGCGTCTATATCTATAATCTCCATAAATCAGAAAATCTTTCCCTTTCTGAATTTTCAAAATCTCCATTGATCTGACACTGATTGTAGACAATAGGTGTTTGTTGTCAAATTGAAAAAATGAAATAACGTATCTTTGGAACCTTTTCCACAGCAACGAGTATCCCACTCGAGGAGATGTGAAATTAATACTGATTCGATAGGTATAGTGGGTGATTAGATGTTTTTGAGATGAGACAACAATTTTTGGAACGCGCTATTTTGTAACGCGCTATTTTGTTATAGTGCTATTTTGTTACGGCGCTATTTTGTAACGCGCTATTTTGTTACTGCGCTGTTTTGTAACGCGCTTTTGTTCGGGCTGTTTTGTCACGCGCTGTTATGTTACGCGTTATTTCGTTGCAGAGCCGCGTTTTGATATTTATTTCATTCCCGAACGATACATACCTACTTGATTCAAAACGCAAAATAAATTCTTCTCCAAAACAGATTCGAATTCTTGAATCAAAAAAAGGAGGGACAGAAACACCAGGCTAGTCTGAAAGAATACGTTGACACCTAGTATAGGTCGAGGTGAGTATTAACTCACCATCAAGCTTTATAAGTCCAGTTTATCGATCATGATTTCTCAGATATTCAACCATTTCGAGACATTCGACTAACCCTGTATTCATATTTATTTTTCTCACCTGGTATGTAACTGCCGGCAGATCCAAAAATGCCATATAAGTAACGGAGAACTAAAAATGAAAAATACTCTGGCGTGAAGGCTACAGCCACACCAAATACTAGTTGAAGGACTGCGGACCAACAGAAGACAGGCTTTCTCCCTACTTTGTCGGCCATATTGCCTAAAACCACTGCCCCAGTGAACACCCCAAACATATACACAGATTGAGCAACTGCCCCCATCCACCTGGAAACAATCACATTATCAGAACTTTTGAGTCTGAAATAAAGTGTTAGAACAATTTGTGGTTACATGATGATACGAGTTTCGATTAGCCTTGCATATAGGATGTTACTCAGATGATGTCATTAATTTCACGTGTCATATTTCAAAGTTCATATAAACGTGTTTCCTAACTTGCTCCGTTTTTGAGTTACAAAGTTTAATGAAAAATCGGTTTTTCATGAGTTACTCAAAATTGTTCTCTCCGATTTTGATTGAACATTGTTTGTGTTTTATTTTCAATACTATGCTTCTTCTCATGAAATTAGATTTTGAATTTTGTTTCCAGTGGTGTCGCAGAAGGTAATCTGATAGATATTTACGATAATAAGTATTTTACGCTAATGTTTTCGCTGAGATTGATATAATTTGAAATTGATGGCTGAACAGGGGCGTAGAAATGAGGGATTACAAACAAACCTAGTTTCATCAAAATTGAGGTAAAGACTTTCGAGTTATTAATGAAAAACCTATTTTATAGTAACAATGTGACACCTCGTTACTCGGAAACGAAGCAAGTTGAGACACACGTTTAAATGATTTTTTTTTCATGAAATATGATGAGGACTCACCCCCTGAAATTAATGACATCATTTGAGTCACACCCTGTACATAAAGACATCTGAAAAATCGAATTTTAATGTAGAATCTCAATACAATGAAAAGTCGTCCATATTTTTTTGTCCTTCTTATGGTTTGAACTTGGAACACTTTCATTTATGTGATACTCGAACTAATTAATTATTTATGGAGTTGAATGATCTCCATTCTCTCAGCGTGTTCGACGTAAATTGTGATATTCAGAAAACCAATAGTTCTATAGGAAGCTGTTTTGGTGCACGAGAGAAATATAAACGACAGTATGCATTATAAAGCGTCTATATAATATATATACTATCTCTCTTCTTCGCACCAGTTTTTCCAAAAATCATGAATGAGCGCTGAATATAATAATATATATCATAATAAATATTGGCGACGATGACAACATTCATGAAATCATCGAAACTCCAAGATGATCTCCAGTGACAACACAAAAATCAATTGCAGTAAGAAAAGTCTCCCAAATGGTTATGAAAGATTCATTATTCATTCCGCCATTTCCGATCTTGTTGCAACATGAGTGTATCTAACCTATAGCCCACTCTTTTCGCTGGCAGGAAAATAAAAGTTGCGTTTCAAAATGGAAGGTATTTCGATGCGTATTTGGGTGTCGTGATAGAAATAGAAAATTGTATATCAGTGTATAACGAGCACGAAATGGTAGTCATTAATCACGAGAATAAAATGTTGGAGCGAGAGCCTATACTTTTCCTACGACTATAATATATATGATAGCGAAATTATTTCATAACATCGTTTCTTGAAATTGTGTGATCAGAAGAATGTCAGTGGCAAGGAGGCCACTGAAAAAGTGCTTCTTGCATAGTTTGATGATAAGTCCAAAATATGGGAATAGTCCACACTTTGGTCAGATTACTCTAAGTTAAAGTCGATGATGAACATAAATAATCATGACATAAGCAGATATTACAAGCTTGTGGCTTTTTTGAAGCGAAAGGGTAAAGGATATCGACCGAAAAAGTATTGACAAGGGAACAAATCGACGAATTTCTCGCAGAAGCCCCGGAGACAATATATCTAACGCAGAAAGTTGCTGCGATTTTTGGTGTTTTTGGAGCCTGTCGTCGAGAAGAACTGTGTGATTTGACGATAAATAATATCGAGGATTCCGGAACTTCGGTAGTTGTGCATATACCAGACACAAAAACTAATGTGCAACGCACTTTTGTGCGTACAAAGCCCTTCGTCCAGTGAATATTATTCATTCGAGAGTTTTCATGAAATGCATTCAAAATAGATGTGCCTGGACTCCAGTTGGAATCAACACATTTAGTGAGATGCCTGCTCTGAATTTCTAAATTTGCCTTTTTCCCATCTTTATAATGAACATTGTTTCCGACGTTTCTCAGCCAGTTTCTTGGCGGACTCTGGTGCTAGTCTTACTACAATTAGAAGACACTCTGGATGGAAGTCCATCACAGTAGCAGTGGGTTGTATAGAAGACTCGCTACAAAGCAAACAGAACATTTCGGATCAAATTTTGTCAAAAACTTCGGCGGATATCATTGCTCTCAGCCCTGGTATGAGCTTCACCAAAATAAATTCTGTTACATCTACCAATGAGACTGGCCATGGAGTTTCATATAAAAATGATTGTAGTTTCACTAATTATACGTTTTATTTATTGAACACTTCATTTTGAATTATGTTCTTATATTTTAGACATTGACAGCATGCGTAATAATTATATTTTCACTGACGTTTTATAAAAAAGAATCATATATTGTCATGTGAATTTGGTTATTCAATTTCATGGACTTAGACAAACATCAACGGGTAAATATTGTATTCATCTACCTTCTATCACAGATAAATTCCCATTCAGTAGCTCTGGTATTCCCGTAATGAGTATGATCGTAAACGTACGATTCGCAGTTGTACGAAAAGTTCGTGGTGAGATTGAGTAACGAACAACTATCAAATTTCCCAGAAGCCAACTTTGGTAGATATCTTGTTAACATTGTGTCATTCAGCGGAGTGTAGGTCCTATTCACATCAACATCTGGTATCTCGCACCTGAAAAAAATGGATTACTCGACAGCTATTTCATTTTACCCAAATCATGTACAAATGCTTGAATATCTTTTGATATTCATATGGTTCAGCATATTGAAAAAATTTTGCAAAGAGAAAAATATTTTAATTGTGTTGATAACGGGAGCAGATTCGTTCCTGAAACGTCCACCAAGATAAATAGAGGTTTTATTCCTATTAAATATATTTGTATTTCCTAATTTCTCAAAAACAAGGTGTCACTGACAAATAGAGAATTTCTCTTTTAGGTATATAAAGGTTTAATTTCAAGCGCAGTGACATTCTGGGGCAGATCACAAAATCTGTTCTTACTACAAATATATTGAAATAATTTTCAATACTTCTACTTCATTTTTCAAAAACGAGGAGAGAAAATCCTCACAAAAAGCTGGAAAATGGATGTACCACCTCCTCAAAAAACTTACAGACAGTAATTATTAAAAAAGTATTGTCAATATTCGACAGGGTTTTTGTTCATTGTTTTTACACTATTGTTTCAGTTGTAAAAGTCTCTGCATAGTAGTATCATCATTTGGTTGGCTGTTGTTCAATGAAATGCTATTCAACATGAGCTTGCGATACATTAATTACTCGTAAAGGCTAAGTTTTCGAAAAAACTTGTAGAGATAAAAAATTGGAAGAAGAAATATCTTAGGGGTTGACTATTTCAACCCCTTCTTAGCATATTTCAGGGTTGGAAAAATTCCAAAATGTGTAGTTTCATTAAGGAATAATATTCACCAATTTTCGTGTATTCAGCTCAATATACAGGAAAAATAAAAAAGAAATACATTTCTTTTGTTAATATTCGGAGGGGCGTATTTTTTTTCCGGGGAGAGGTTTTTCAAGAAATTTATATCAAATAACCGCCTTGATTTTCATCAACGAATCCCCCCTCACATCTCTAGTTTTTGTGGACGTGATAGTTCTTTACAATTCGATTTGATTTCCTACCTGTATTCTGGAACTGCAGCAACTGTGACTAGGGTCATCATATTTAGACCTGCACACACGGCTGATAGAATGTGTAGAAAAAATTGCCATGCTTGATATTTACCAAAGTCACCTGGAAAAAATTATATGGATTTATGTTAGAAATACAAGAAATGCACGGAAATAGTTTAGAGATTCCGTCATAGATACATTAAATGAACAAGTTTCGATTTCTTGCGGCGATACACTCTCTCGTTTAACCAATACTCAGAATATTCAGAAACATCCCTGAACATACATGAGCTTTCATACCAAAGTAGGTAATAGATGATTATCAAAAATGTTGATTTCCACCAGACCACCCAGAGCTCTTGGTGCACCGAAGTACATAACACATATTTAGCCCGAACATTATTCAAAGACCTCTTAGTTCGTATCTCAATTAATTTCGGACATAGCGCTTCTTTTTCCTTTGTGATGGATAATGCATCTACACTAAATCTCCTTCGTAGCAGTCCTAGACGCCTTGACGTCATATTCCTTCATCCGGTCACTGGACATTCAAAAATAAGATCAACTCATGTCTTTATCTTCCTCCTCACGTTCGCAATCCAAACACGAAGTCACAAGAGTGTCATTTTTCTCTCACAAGTAGCTTCCTACAGCCAGTTTCATATACTTCACGATTCCGACCTATGGTCTCGTCCTACTTTTACTGAATACCTGATTCCCTGTGCTCATCTGTCGGAACACCTCGTTCTCAAAATTTCTGCGTTGGTCGGAATGAAATTTCTACGGGACCCCAAAATGACTGATGAGTTCTTTCAGTAGGACACGAACAATAAAACGTCAGATAACGCAGAAAATATACTTGGAGTACCACAAGGTAGTGTGTAACTAATCTATGTTCATGATATAGTAAATATAAGTACTGTTGTGGAAATGCACTGAAAGTAAATGAAGTGAAAATAAGTCACAACCAGAGGTTGGTCTATCGGTCGAGTAGTGCTGGAGCGATAGTAGTGATAGTGGATCACAAATTGCAGCTCAAAAAACAGGCAAATTAATTGCCTACTTGAGAAGATGTTCTACCAATATGTTAAAAAAAAAACTGTGATTTATAATACATCACGTAACTTCAATTATTGTGCAGCTATATTATACCTACTGAAATAAAATGAAATCACAAACGACAGCGATTACAAAAGTTAGAAAACTGTGCCATGCGAATGATACTCTACTGTTGAATAATACTCGTCCTGATTCATTGAGTTCAATGTTAGAGAGAATGGAATGGTTGTCATTCAGGATGTCCATGAATACAATACAAGAAATCAAGAAAATCTGAGAATTCCTGCAGTTACGACATTAAATTGATGCAATTCAGTATTCGTGAGGGGCATTAGCGCATTGAAACGTATTGAAACAAGTATAAATTCGCTGCTTGTTGCTACTTCAAATTTCAGTACCACTGTCAGTGCATGGATGAGATCCTTAGAACGACGGCGCACCGCTATTTGCATTTTTTAATCATTTATTCCATCCACGAACGTTTGAACAACTTGACATTTCTGGCAGTCTCAGGACCTGAAATGCTCCTGGGGCGTGGGGATGATTTTTTTTTTCATCTTTTGACAACACGAAAGGAAAGAAAGACTTCACTGGGGAGATAATTTCACATCTTTGCCGTTCTATTCATGAATGATGTTTGGTAGGATGAAGATCGATAGTTTTCGTACCTAACAATAACGATGTACAGAAGACTGGTCCAGTCACTGGTGTTTGCCAAAAACACTTTGTTTAGCCAAAAATGATAACGGCATTTTCCGCTATAATGGCATAAAAGCTATGAAACTCCCTAGAAGATGACGACATTTTTGCAGATTTCTCTACACAAAGTTGATTTTTGAGATTGTAATTATGTAGATTGATCATTGATTCAGAAGTAACCTGAAATACTACTTCTGAATCAACTTGATTCAACACTGATTGTGCAATCATCAATAATACTGATTTTGTTGTAATATTCGTGTCGCCATCTAACAACTAAAATACGAGCAATGTTCCGCTGCCATCAAGTTGGCTGTATGTGTGGCAGAAGAAATTCGATCAGCAAATATAGGCAAATATAGGCACCATTGTTCCTTACGTCGTTTTGACAATGTAGAGGCACAGATTACTCTAACTAGATGGGTAAATCTTTGTTAGGGATGACAAGACAAGTGTTATCATGACTTGACACTACACTACAAAGGACACACCTTTGTATATCGTTTTTAATGTTTTTTTTTTCATTTCGAAACTGTTGACGCAGTTCCTGATAATGACTCATCTGTTTTATTTTTGTTGGGCCACCCAGTATAATACAGAACTCCATGCTAGTAAGCTCATATCATGTATCTTCGAAATGAAGATCATTTGAAGATATAAGAAGTACCTGCTTATCTGGAAAGATCAAAGTAATGTATAGAGATAAACAAATTTTTAATTTGTATAAGCTCACATGCTCACATTTGTACCTATCAAACTTTGTTTATAATTTTGTTAGTCGTAATTCTGTCATACCTCGAAAAATAATTTCATGGCAAGGTAGAGCATGGTGAAAATAAGTAAGTAGAGCATAAAATTACATGATGTTTTTATGATGTTTGTTGTTTGCAAATTTGACTGTGAATGAACATCATGAGAGAATCACTCACTTATATTCGAACCACATACCGATACCCATATGATAATATCAAGGACTGTGGCGAAGTTATTATACTAAGCAATGCTCTGCTGCGATAGGGAGAAGGCATATAATCATATTATTTGCTCAGCAAAGCGAGTCTGTTTTCGGGGATAGCAACAAACAATAATATTTATTATCCAGTATTATCTCTGATTAAACACTTTTATACTCAAGAGTATTATTCAATATTATTTTATACAGGGTTATCCATCGAAGTTGCCGTTGATGTGTTGCCGCTTATCCTATTAGAAAGCAGTAATACCTTTGATATTCCAAATGGAACACCCTGTATATTCTATTATTTTCAGAATCTCTATCGGTTTCCTTATAAATTCTCTCAATATTTCCCTGTACCTATCTATAACCGTTCTCGAATTGAAAATTCACGAGTTCAGTTGGTGATATTTGTTGGCTTCCTAAACTCACTCAAGCTCAATCCTAAGCACTCCGATGCAGGGTGTAATTCATACTAAATCTGTGGTTCATCTAATACGCCACGCGTTTTCGAGTCATCCTGTATAACGCAAAATAATTTAGAAATATTCTGCTCATAAGCATAGGTCACTTCTGAAATTTTTGTTCATTTATCCCAAACAGCGCAGCCGTCATCTCACTCTCCAACACTAATGGTCCACTCTGTATATTGATTATATATAATATATTATGAGATCTACGAGTGAATTTGGATCTTCCATGACAACAGGCAACACCCACATTTAGAATTGCCTGTTAGTATCCGATCAGCGTTTCGAACATGTATTGAAATATTCCACATAATTGTTGAATTATTTGTACAGATATTTTCACTTTCAAGTTTTTTCGTGCATTTGAAGTAATCCAAACGAATTGAAATTTTCCTGAATTTATATCAATTTCTTGAGGCTCATGTGCAGTCTTATCCATTCTTAATTATTGTAACATTGTTTCATAAAAATAATAGTAATGTAATAAATCTTGACATGGATGACAACCGAGAGCTGCGCGACGAGGAAGGAGATTCGAAAAAGAAATGCACAAGGGTGTGGACGCGTACAGAGAGGAATGTGGTGAAATGAAGTTTACATTGTAGTTACGGAATTTATGAGTTTATTCTGGAAAGCCCCACAATAATAATAATAGTAATAATAATAATAATAATAATAATAATAATAATAATAATAATAATAATAACACATTTCTGAATACATTCTGCAGCTGAAGTGGCTCAAAGTATCCAGTATATTTGAATACCATTTCCTTTCCATTTTTCTGCATAGATTGTTTGATACTCGAAGTCTGCCATATCACTATGACAAATTAGTTTTCAGAAGTAATTTACACAATCTCATCATCAGACATTCACAGACACTTAAAATACCTCGCCACGGCTCTATTCAAACGTAGTTTTACTCACAATGCAGTAAAATTCTTCAATTCCTTCACACCAGAACCATCAATACCACTAATCAAATTCAGAAGAGTTGTTGAAAATGAACAGCTGAATCAGCGAAACTAGCCACATTGTGGTTACAGTATACTTACTACATTCTTTGTTTTTCTTCCTCTTTCACCTATGATCAAATCAATATAATTGTTCTCCTTTTATTTTCATACTATTATTTTTGTTTTCATTCTAATTATCGTTTTTGTTCGTTTTGAAAAGGTTAAGAGTTAGAGATTAGCTTTAGCTAATCTTCGCCCATTCAGGGCAAATGTATGCAAGGTGTTCATTTGAAATAATCAATTCAGTCACTTTTGCAAGCAAACGAAATAACCGTATGTTTGAACCACATTCTGTATTGAAGAAACTGAGAAAAGGCTGAAGTGTGCGAAGAACCTCAAAAGAAATTTCAGCATTTTTAATTATTAGTAGTCATGATTTCCGAAGGAACAAATTAATTGATATTTATTCCGAAAAAGGTGACAGATGGGTGTAGGAAAATATAAATAGAAGTTATTAGAAAATTGATGGAGATTCTGAAAATTATGTTACATGTTATGATGAGTTTGTTATATTTGAAATAATCAACGTTCTGTAATTTTTTCAAGCAAAACCGTTTTTTTGAACCACTCTGTATTGAAGTAATTGAGATTGCTGAGAGTTTTGATACAATAGTATTTCTGAACTCGAAGATATCAGCAAATTAGAAGGTGATGATTTTCGGAGAAAAAAATTTAAATCAATTTTCAATTCGAAAACGGTTACATTCGAAAGATCATGTTATAATCGAGATCATCTTGCCTTATCTAGCCTAATAGACACTTGATCTTGCTTATTAAACCAGAGGATTTTGCTCATAAAGTAAGATAGTGAACTCGCTTATCAATCATGTTGATAAGAAGAAGAAACTTCAAAATCTCAAAAACATGGGCAGATTGAAAGTTTTGTCTGCCGCATCGTTTCAAAAAAAATGTAGGGTATTTTCCTGAGAACCGCAATCCTGTATCTCCCAAGACAACTGAAATATTTATGGCAATAGCATCGAAATCATGACACCCTACATAGATATTCAAGAACAATTGAAAAATCGATTCAAATTTTGATGCTTCAGGATGGATGATTTCGAAAAAAATGAAAGTTCAGTGACAATCGAGTACCTCGTTCATTTATATGTTTTCTGTATCTGCAATGGTTTTCGAGATATAAGGAGATAGATGATTTTATTTCGGACACCTTTTACATCCTCACTCACGAGCGCGGGTGAAATACGAACTCTCAAATGGAATAATAATAATAATAATAATAATAATAATAATGTATCGTCTTTATTCATCCAACGAAGAAAGATACAAATTCATAGATGACAACGTGATTAATATATACATGGATGAAAAGGTGAAGTGTCAGCTGATGTTGTTACAACTTAACCCTTAACATTTCTCTCAATCGTCAACCTCGTTTGGTCATGGTGGAAGCAACGCCTTATGAGTCGGAACTTGTGACTTTTCCTTAGTGATGCTCAAGAAAATTTAAGATACCCGCAGCTTATCCTTAGAGGAAGTTTCCTAAAGTCAACACGGACGCGGTCAAAACAAGTGGTAATAAAAAAAAGCAACCAAGATCTTTTGTTTCATCAAATTATTTTTAGGGACTGTACATGATAATCGTGCGTATTCCATTTCTCAGATAACCAAATGACCTCTGTGACGGAAAACATCCAATACACTTAGGTGATAAATAAATTCAATATAATCGGAATATTTCTTCGGAATCAATAGTTACACTAGGAACAAAATGAGGTTCTCCTATGCAAAAATCTCTATTAAGAGAAAAAAAATAATATGAGAGGTGTCTCATTGGAAATGAATTTTGAAAAAGTTGTCAATATCTCAAATTATGTCATTTTTCCAAACAATTTTGTTTTCTTGACAAGAATTTCTGATGATTTATAAAACTTTATTATTCATTGAATATTATATTTATTTATATTAAATATTTATGATAGAATACCAACAATGGATGATTTTGAAAGTTTTCAAAGACTGTTGGAATGCCTTCTTCATGAATGGGCAACTTTTTTTCCCATTTAACTGGATTTGTATCTCCCACCGTTTCCGATATCCTCATGCTGTGTATCCTTATTTGGACACACATTATATTCAATTATGAGGGGATACGAAAAGCATAAGAAAGAATATATATTTCTTCTTGAAAATATATTTGAAAATCTTTCAATGAATTCAATTGATAAAAGATTTGATTCGGAATTGAATTTTTGATCAAGTGTGTTCAACGCAATTTATCAATAAGTTATGTTCCATTAGAAATATCCCGTAGTTAGTTTCCTTTCAATCTGTCATGAAGGTGTCATGAAAGTTAGGTATATCCTTCAAGGCTGTCCAGCTCCATCATCCTCGCGGGGAGAACTCAGGTGCGCTTCAGTTCAGGGATCCTCGTCATGGCATGCTCGGACGAAGTGGGCAGTGGCTAAGGAATTTCGTTCCTACTTTGAAACCTTGGGAAGGAGTAATCCTCAAAGCGATGGGGGAGAGGACGAGAATGGAAAAATTATAGGGGTCGAAAGGATATTTACAGGAAGGAAACCATACCCTCAACACGAAGATGTGAACTAAGTGGAGGAAAACTTCTATACTGGCCAAACGGACAGAATCACGGGTCCACTGGGAAGAGTACAAATCGTCCCAGAGAGACTATAAGAAAGCTATCCGCGCGGCAAGGAGGGACTCGTGGAGAGCATACTGCCAGGGAATAAATACTGTTCCTGAGGCAGCAAGGCTCAACAAAGTTCTCTCAAAGGACCCGGGAGCAAAGTTGGGAGCGGTAACCCTTCCTGATGGAAGCTTTACCTCATCGGATGCTGGAACGTTGCAACATATGCTTGCAACGCACTTTCCTGGCAGCACCAGTGTTCAGCCTGAGCTTGAGACTGTCACCCCAATAGACGCTATGGTGGATTACACGATAGCCTCAAGAATTGTAACATACGACAGAGTGAAATGGGCCATTGAGTCCTTTTCGCCCTATAAATCACCAGGTGAGGATGGAGTGTGTCCGGCCCTTTTACAACAAGGGATGGACATACTCATTCTACATCTCCTGAAGATCTTTCGAAGTTGTTTAGCCCACGGGTATGTCCCTAAGGCTTGGAGAACAGCTAGAATTATATTCATACCAAAGCCTGGGAAATCCGATTTCACGCAGGCAAAATCGTTTCGGCCCATCAGTCTCACATCGTTTCTCCTGAAAGCGCTAGAGAAACTGGTATAGGAGCCACTAAACATCTTCCCACTCAGTGGCCAACAATTTGCATACCAAAGTGGCAGGGGCACCGATGCGGCTCTTCATCGACTCGTCCATAGAATCGAGGGAGTGCTAGACCGTAAGGACTCTGCCTTAGGGATATTCATAGACATTGAGGGTGCATTCGACAACACGTCATTTGACTCTATATGTCGTGCAGTAGAAAAGCGGGGCGTTAGTCCAATTTTAATAAAATGGATACACGCACTCCTCTCTCAGAGGATAGTGAGAGCGACTCTCCAGAACAGCTCGGAAGAGGCCGTTGTATCGAGGGGTTGTCCGCAGGGGGGGTGCTATCTCCTCTTCTGTGATGCCTCGTCGTGGATGACCTCCTATTAGAGATACAGACCATGGGCTACTATACCCAGGCCTATGCAGATGACATCGTCATCCTGATAGACAGCCGAGTATCAACTCCTAGTCGGAGACTGGCACAACGGGCCCTGGATGGGGTGGCCGCTGGTGTCGCAGCACGGGACTGATAAGGTGGAAATTGTACTTTTCACCAGGAAACGCAAGATAGAGGATCTCCCCGATATACGTTTATCGGGAAAAACCCTGCTTTATAAAGGCTCCACCAAATATCTAGGAGTCATTATTGACTCCAAGCTTAATTGGAACGAGCACATCGAGAGGAAGGTCCGGAAAGCAACTGCGGCATTCTGGGCGTGCAGGAGGACGTTTGGGGGAACGTGGGGGCTGAAGCCCAGCATCCTTCATTGGATGTATACTGCCCTCATACGGCCAATGATAACTTACGGGGCCATCGTATGGTGGCCGGGAACACTGACAGGCAAGTCGAGGATTCAGCTAGATAGAATCCAACGACTGGCCAGCATCTCGATAACAGGAGCAATGAGGACGGCGCCGTCAAGGGCACTGGAGACTCTAATAGGACTGCCACCTCTGAACCTATGTGTAGAGCATGAGGCGATGAAGGCCGCCGCTCGCTTGCAAAGTTCCAACCAGTGGAGGAGCGAGGGAACGTACGGCCATTCTCGCCTCTGGAATCAAATGACTGATGATTGCCCCTCACTCAGCATGAAAGGGGACAATATAACACCTATTATTCGATTCAGGAAAATGCCCCAGGTCAAAATTCCAACAAGGAGGGACTGGGAGCAGAATAAGCACTGCATGGTACCCACCAAGGGTATCATCTGGTATACAGATGGCTCTAGGATGGGAGAAAGCGCAGGTGCGGGGGTCTATGGGCAATCCCCAAGGGCAGACCATTACTTTACCCTTGGGAAATATGCCACGATCACTATATGCACTGACAGCCAGGCAGCAATCAAGGCACTGATTTCGTACAGAGTGACCTTCTCCCTGGTGTCAGAATGCATAGACAGCCTACAAAGGCTGTCAGCGACGAATAAAGTCTGTCTTCTGTGGGTCCCTGGTCACTCAGGGGTACCTGGTAATGAAATGGCCGACAGTCTGGCCAGGAAGGGTGGCCAGGAGGGCCAGGAAGTGATTGGCCCAGAGCCAATACTGGGGGTCATTCGATCCTGGAGCAATTCTAGAATGGCGGGAATCCTGATGAAGAGATTTCAGAATAGCTGGGCGGAGGCTCCAGGAATGAGGCAGTCCAGACTCCACATAGGAAATCCGTCACGAAGACAGACAAATGCACTCCTGGATTTGAACAGGAGAGAGCTGAAATTGGTGGTGGTGCTCCTGACAGGGCACTGCCCCTTGAACAAACATCTCAACACGATCGGAATTGTAGAAGATCCTGAATGTAGATGGTGCCTTGAGGACGAAGAGACTTCTACTCACATCCTCACTGAATGCCCGGCGGTGGTAGCAGCAAGGGAAATACATCTTGGGGGCAGCATCCTGAACCCAGAGGATGTGAAAAAGATTCGGCCAAGGAAAATGGTATCTTTCGCCCGCGAAATTGGCCTTCTCCACGGCTGACTCACGATCCCAGGAGTTGTGGGTGCACAACGGGTCCGAAGAGGTGGCCTAAGTGCGTTAGGTCTCAGACCGCTCACTTTCTTACATTACATTACATTACATTACTTCTATACTGACAGGGCAAATTTAGGTGTTCTAATGGACAGTGAGTCTTTAGACGAACTCGGAACTCTGGGCCTCAATCGGTCAAAAAGGCAATCCCAAAAAGTAAATCGCCTGAAAGCTTTCCTGCGGCAAAAAAGGCGGAAGCGCCCCGTCCTCAACTCCAAAGAATGCCAGTACGCTTCTACAGTCAACCGCCAAGGACGGACTATACCGATGGAGGAGAATGGGAACAAACCTTCCTCCCAAATGAGGAAATAAAGTTCCTGCATGTAAATCTTCAGCACGTAAAAGCCGCTTCGGCAGTACTGTGTAGGTGATTCGAGGAAAGTCTCCATGTAGCCCAACTGCAGGAACCATGGTTGAGAGTTGAGAAAGTTGTCGGCCTCAAAAACAGTAAGGTACAGTACTATACACCGAGTCGGCTGGAAAGCCACGAGCGTGTATTGTATATAACAGCAGTAAGGTGGAATGTACACTAATGACGGGGGTTTACACCGCTGATAATGTTTCAGCCACACTTTTTGTATCCGCGGGAGGAGTGGGTGATCTGCTCTGCCTACTTCCGTGAAAAGAGTAAAATGCTACCTCAGAAGCTGAGTGACATTGTTGCCTACTGCGAAGAGAGGAACCTTCAGAAGACTTAGTTGTAGCCTATACAGTTAAAGAATCAACTTTCGTTTCGTCGTTCCGCCGTAACATGCCATGATTAACTGGCATGTTTCGGGGGGGTCATCGTGTTCAGGCGAATAAGATCTGATCTAATTACCCCAACCCTGAAGATAAGGAAGTCTAGGAACCTGAGGCTATCGAGGGGAAGGCAATTCCTGAAAGAAAAATATAACAGAGGGATAAGAAGAAACTATCTGGTGAGACAAAAATATCGAAAAGCAGACAAAGGTTGGAAAGCTAACGAAGTCAACATCAACTAGGAATGGGATGCCTATAAAAAATGCTGACGCTATATAACAAGAAAGTTCAGACGGCGAAAAGGGATTGTTGGAGAGAACTTTTCGAGGAGATCAGTGACACACCCAGCTGTTCCGAGATACAATAGAGAAAAAGTTGAAAATCTTGCTATCGATGAATTCAATCCCCTCAAATCACCAGGAGTCGATGAAATTCACCTTGTATGGTATGAAATGATGGTTCTGTTTCTACAAAAAGCAGGCAAAGTCTCAGACCTCAGAACCAGGTCATGCAGACCCATCAGTATATCATCCTTCCTGCTTTAAACACTGGGAAGACTGATAGACTAGGTATCTCTCAGGTACGGCACTCTGAAGGCTCAACCCCTGAGTGAACGTCAGTACGCGTACTAACCACGAAGATCTATCGATTAGCAATCGCCACGTTCTTGGACAGAGAGGAAGTGTTTAATCAAGTTTCCACTACAGCCTTGACCAATGTGCCCACAAGAAGAGGAACAGGAAGCTGGGCGAAGCTACTATATAGAGGCAAAGGTGAGCAGAGAGTGTCTATATACTCTAGTAGACGACCTTCTTCAGATATACCTGTCTAGGATACGCTGACGATTTGGTTATGGTCGTAAAAGTGATCAACGTTGTATTCCCAACAATAATATCGGAGCGCACATAAAGCTCTCTTAACAAGTGGAGCCAATTATCTAGGAGTAACGTTCAACCAACGGCTTACGTGAATTCTCGCATCCACAAAATCGCAAACGAAGCCACAATTGCCATGGGCGTGTGTGGAAAAAATTTGGCCTCAGAACAAAGAGAACTCTATGGTTATACACATCATGAAGCCTATAGTTACCTACTAGTCAGAGGTGCGATGGCCAAAAACCTAGCAGACAGGGATCAAAAGACTATTGAATGGTATCCAAAGGTGACCAATGGTGGTCATGGAAGTCTTACGAGACCTGCCACCATACATTGTATATGTGTAGTAAATGTGATGTATCTGTAGTGTAGTCCAAGAAATAAAAAGGTAACTCAACCAACTAATCCAGGGTCAACCTGCAATATGCCAGACGCAGGAACCTTTTACCAGAGGCTGCACGAGAAAAAGAAGATGTACCAAATAATGGGTATACCAACCGATGGAATGATTTCCAAATACAGCTCCAACAAGAAATTCACAACATTGACTCATCACAAGAAGGACTGGGACTCGTGAAACGTATCTGCCTAGTACACAGACGGGTACAAAAGTGATAATGGACTCGGAGCTGGCCTATATTATCGGGCGAAGCCAGAGACCAACATCCGGATTAGCCTGGGAAAATACGCGAAGGTGTACAACATTGTGTTCGCGAGATATTGAGAAGGGAGATGAGAACGAAACAGTTGCCATCCACTCTGATCGTCAGACAGCACTGATGGCAATATTGAGTTCCTATCAGGTTCGAATCATGACTTGTCTGAGACTGTCTGTGTGGTCGAATTGACCTAGGCGTTCGCAATAAAGAGACACTACGGCACAGTATATTGCTTTCTGTGAATAAGGTACAGATCGAGAGGAGAACAATAAGACCGATACTAGGCCTGTTGATAGGCCAATGTAGGCTCGAAATGCATATAGATCCGCACATGCAAATCCGATCAGTGATCATATCGACTATTTAGATAACAGGTTGGTTCCAGAGAAAGATTTTCTCAATTCTGTGACTGAATGTAACATTGAAGAACATTGTTTTCTACGGAAGCGTAGAAGGGCCAATTTTATTTTATTTTAATTTTTCGCTTGAATTCTGAGTTGCAACTCGGAATTTTAAAAATTATATTCCGAGCTGCAACTCGGAATACAATGATATTCCGAATTGTAACTTGGAATCCAGTAATATTCCGAGTTGCAAATCGGAATGTGAGCGAAAAATAAAAATAAAATAATATTGGCCCTTCTACGCTTATGTAGTTTTCAGTTTAGAAAAGAAAAGAACTCGTCAAAACCTACTGAAATGTATGAAAACAATCAGGAAGAACAACTTCAGTAAACTCTGAATTGTTCGGTTGCCTTCCCATTATGTTGTATATAAACTGTATGACAGTAGTTGGTTTTTAGTTGATGACATTCTTGACGGGCGGGATGCGTCGTCAACTGTACCAGAGCTGCAGAATATTTCATATTCATTTATTTATTCATTTATTATATATATTCATTCACTCATATATATCTCTGAGATATTGACAGCCTTCGGTATCCTTCAAAGTGGAACATTTTCTGAAGTTTCAGGTCAGAGGGGTCAGAGAACCGCTATGAAAATGTCATGAATCGAATTGGGTATCCAATGATAGGGTTAATCGGGTTATTACTACAAGGGCTGAGCTAATAACGTTTTCCCAGGGAGATCCATCGTATTTATTGTCGAATCAACTCTGTCCATTATTTTTCTATCATATTCACATGTTTACAATTTTAGATTGATCGTTTCAAGCGACAGGTGGAGTTTAGGAAACGAAGGGATAATTGATATAGGGCTTCTAATTGGTTTAGGTAT
This sequence comes from Gastrophysa polygoni, assembly GCA_963576655.1. Classification (NCBI taxonomy): domain Eukaryota; kingdom Metazoa; phylum Arthropoda; class Insecta; order Coleoptera; family Chrysomelidae; genus Gastrophysa; species Gastrophysa polygoni. The sequence continues at coordinate 12,430,818 of OY755083.1, read as the reverse complement.
TGAAGTCACACGCGATATATTGTTGTCACTTTTCGTTAATTTTCATCGATACCTATTCATTTGTTTCAAATGATATTTAATAATATGGATGAGATGACTATGTGCCAAAATAGCGCCTTTAAAAAGAGCACATATGAGTCGAAACGAAGTGTACACACAAGAGAAACAATTCAACACAAATTTCTGGATTTTCTCTGGAAACTGAAACAATGTGTGCGCTACGAAGCTGGGAAGACAGAAACAACTAGAAATTTTTGGCACCAGTGACACAATTACTACTTGTTGCCTCTCTCTGTACATATCTCAAGCTTATTTTCTCCTTTCTAGCTAGGATTCCACAAGAAGAACTATACAGTCTCAAAGTAATAAATGACATTCAGGAATAGCATTGCCTAAATATACTGCAGACACAATAATAGTAGAGAAGGACCAGGAAACTGAAAGTTGAGAGATTGTTTTTGCTCTGCTGAAAATGAGGATTACAACAGAACAATTATATTTGGAAAACGCAGCAATGTAGATCTACTTAAAGTTCTTCACTGGTGTGTAGATTCAAAGTTGTGTCACAATGTTTCACTCACCTCAATCGATGTGCTCATCGATGGAAGAACTGTTTTTTTTATGTTTTATGTTTTTTTTTTGAAATTCATGCATTGTTTCCCACCAGAAACATATATTCGAGTATTTGATCAGCCTTAAATAGAACTCGTAATGAAGCTACAAAGTAATTCTTTTTCGAATTTGAAACGTCAAAGCCGAAATGATTTCAGACGCACATATACCTAGTGGGCTGTTTTTTTACACTTTAGACAGAATCTTAAAAAATACAAGGGAAGCAATCTCACGAAGCTTTTCGGAAAATCATAACTGAGGAGTTTCCCTAAGAACATCAGCCAGAAATTCAAAACATAACACCTCGATTCAAAATTGCATCGTAGATAATATTCACTAGAGAATCAAATGACTCACCAAATGAAGATAACCGCGAAGAGAAAGAAATATGAATAGGTAATATGTATGCTAATTTTTTGTTCATCTGTTGACAACACGAATGGAAAACTCTCGGGAAAACTCATATAGTACTTATATAATAATAAATAATATACGCAAGCTAAATGCCATGACGTGGCCCTTCCATAGCATTCACCAGTTACCAGTTTTTTTGAAGATGGGTTTCACAGCGGTTGCAGAACTTCAGTGGAAATTAGTCTTTTCCCCAGGTGAAACACTACACAGAGTGTAACAAATCCGCTACGGAATTTAGGAACTCGTGAACCGTGGAAAATACGAAGTCGGTGATTTGGAGGCAAAGTTGAAAATGTACCGAGGAGACATCATTTTCATTTACTTTCCTATTGAAAGTCGAAATTCGAAGTTTTCTCTTGGATATCATTAATTTATCATTCATTTTTCATTTTCCTGAAGATCTGTAATTTATATCTAAGATATAACAGTTTTCTTTGATTTTCTCCCTGTCTGTAAGAACCGAAGAGATAAATATTTCCAGAATGTTATTTTTTCTCAGCATTACATTGATTGGCTCCCAAATCCTTCATTATGCTCCTTCAGCCGACTTATATCTTCTCGATTTATGAGTTCACAATGGTAAGAAGCGAATTTGTTACACCCTGTATAATATAAACATCATTGTGATGAACGCATGGATAAATTTTGTGTTCTGTTCATACATTGCTCATGTTCATTCAATTCGAATTATGAAAGTATTGAATACAAAGATTACCATGTCAAATTATGAAATATCAAAATGTTTATCATTCAAGTGTTCTCAAATTCTCAACCTGGTCTTTGAGAGTCTTATTCAAATTATAAAATCTTGTTCATTTTTCCAACATGACCCTTTCTTATCCCTTCTAAAATCAGTAATTTTTTGTATTGAAGAAAAAAATAACTATGTTTTCTAATAATGAATTATAAATTTGAACACCTGTTTACTCGTTTTCATACGAATTCAGGAGAAAGGTTGGACAGGAGCTGACATTTAACTTTATTATGAAAACATTTTGAAAAAAATGGCTTTGCGGGCGAACTTTTTGTTGAAATCGGCTAAGGATTTTCTCTCCGTAATATTTTAAAATACTTACAGTTACATCACCAACACCTCACATATAATGAATCTCAAAACTTATCTCAGTAAAGTCGTACACATACAGTAAAATATACAGTGAAATCATACTCGTTGACAAAACTATTTCGACGAAACCAATTGCAAAAGTTTGAAGATGATTATTCCGGGTATATCACGTGAGTCAAAAATTGAGAATTCAAGGAATCCAAATTGATACATTTCAATTTAGGACGGTATAGTTCATGTTTCATTTGGTAACCAAGATCTAAATCTTACCAGCAATACTATTAAAAATGTGATTTTCCAAAAATATCATTTGCTCTTTTCTGAATAACTCACGATCATTGAAACGACAAAGAATATCAACATTTTTTACTTACGAGGTATTGACTTTGCAAAATTCAGATAACAATTACATTATAGAGCAAGTTGCAATTGCAGCTTTTCAGGCATTGTGTACACGTGAATCTATTACCATAAGAAATATACTGGAATTGGAAGACTGGCGAACTTAATTGTCATTTCCTCATTCATCCTCTGTACAAACCCACTCAAATTTCTGATAATACTTTATTTATTATGTGAACCAAGCAGAATAGGGATTCAAGTTCTAAAGCTGAATCAAGTACCATAAATAAATAGATGGTTCCATTTAGGAAAAAAATATTCTCATGAAGACGGTTCACTCAGCATTATTCGAATAAATCGGGAAAATTCGATAACCGCCCGATATGAATTTTCATGCATGCTTGTCTCTTTAAGCCTGTCCTGAGATAAAAAGATAAAAGAGCCGTTCCATACACAACCTTGTATAACATCGAATACTAAGGCACTAATTATAAGGGTCACAAATAAGTCACAAAATATTTGTCGGGGGCTGGTAGCAAATGTGAAATTTCTTCACATGGTGTCCATATGGTTGTCATTAGGCAGGTACCATTGAAATGTCCCAAGAGTAGCTATCGGTATGAGTTGTTTCATGTTTAATTTTGAGAGTTCAAAACTAGACCTATTAGCATTTTCATTCTGTGCATGGAGATATCGAAATAAAATTCGAAAATCATAATATGAAATGTTCTTGATATTTTTGTACATCCCGTTTGACCGGAAGTCATAGAACGATTGTTTTTTTCAAGAAGTACGTTTCGCAAGTGCTAAATTATGGGATTCAATCATTCAAGTTGTGATGTTGAGAAGAACATAGTAATTTGTACAACAAGAGTGGAAATGATATTCATATCGCACGAAAACGATCGTCGTTTGAGTGCGATATGGATAATCCACTCGAGTATATTTTTTCTTCGACTAGAATAACTATTTTTTAATGCTACATTTTTGCAGTTTGTTCTTGTGCCAGATCGACAATGATGGGTTTGGAAGATTGAAACACATCACACTCGCTGACTTTCCGACATATATGTCAGCACATGTGCCGATTTGGGATCAAAAAGGAAAAATTTTCAGTGAGACATTATCGAATCACTTTTTGTTCGAAATGAAATCCTATTTCACATTGTCTCGAAAAACCATAGCAGATTATCATCAACTCGATTGATCATTAAACTTTCATTTCTTTGCAAAATAGTTCATACTGGGTGCTCGGTATTTTCGGGCACACATCAACTTCGTTGAATGAATAGGAGTTGCTCTAGTAATTGAATCAAAATTACCCCTTTATTCACTTCGTTTGATGAATATTTGCAATTATGACTGTGGACTGTGGATAAATCACCACTGTTTTTATTAATTGTATTATATATAACTTCCACGGAGTAGAATGTTTCGGCAAAAATTCCTATAGGAACGCCTCTGATATCACCGTATGGTCGGTATGTAAACTAAATAGGTAATCATGTAAACATCAATGCACACCGCTAATATAATCGAACACAAAGTATATCGAGTGAAAGCAATCAAAATGCATCTATCTATAGTAGGTAATTTCTCAATATCTCACCTAGATAACTCATGAGTGTTTCCAAATCTCGTGGTTCGCTAGTCTTGCTCATTTTGGTTTCGGTTACGATGAACAGAAGTATATACTTGCATTCACGAGGCCAGGAATGAGGCCTCAATATTTTCTCTCACTTCGAACGCTCACCGATCACTACGAAGCGGAAAACCACAATTCACCTTACTAGCGGCAGCATCGGCAACATTTTGAATTCATGGTGATATCGGTATCGTCAACGTCAAGTATCGTGGTTTCCACTACCACGTGTTTTGAGCAACAGCCACGGCGGCATTGCCAAATTTCGATGAAAAACGTAAAATCAAGATCAAGCTGTGTGTTCAAGATTTTGTTTCCGATGAGACTCAAAATGTCCGAGTATATGCTAGATATACAGGGGGTCCAAAAACAACATGCAAGTAATTATACAAAGTAAACTAGAGATTCTAATCAACACACCTCTATACGGAAATGCAAAGTGAATATCCGTGAGAGAGCAATGAAAGACACTTTTTTAGATCCCCATTCTTGAATTGCATTGCTCATTCAGTGGTTGGTATAATTCTATGCCATCTTAAAGTTTTCAAATATTTCATTCGATAAAAATATTATTGAACCTCCAAAAATTATAAGGGACGCCCATGTCTTATTTTTCTTTCAATGAATCCGCCGACATCCGATCCGAGTGAGTCAATTGACTTTGGAAGTTCTATATATCCATGAATGACAAAATTATTAATCAAACTAGCACCCGAACTGATCAGACAAAATTTATATTGGCGTCTCTCCATTCCCCATTTAGGGCTGTGAGAAAAAATCTATAGAGAGATATATCTAATGGTTTCTGGAGTAACATTTATATTTGAAATATAGTATTTTTCCCTAATTTTTAAATTCCCGACTCACTGTAGGTTTTATGATTCAGCTGGAAAGGTATAGGTAGTGAATAGGTTCCTGTGGACATTATTTTTTCTAAAATGTTTCAATTTATTTCAATGATAGAAAATTATCAATTCTCAGTTCTCCATTACCTATAGAAAGTTCAATTGAACTATCTCGATAATGGCAGAGAGGTAGGTATTCAATTTTTTTTTACGAAAATCACAAGTGCCGTCTCATTTCTGCCGACTATCAAAGTCGCATAGGGTATGTCATACCAACGAGTACAAAAGATACCCCAACATCAAATTTATATTATGTACCTACCACCATAGACAATTTTTGATAGGATAGGGGGCTATTTCACTTATCATTACCTTGCTGTGGATGATGGATGAAAATGTATTTTCAGTGCATTCAATGTCTCTACGATAATACAGTCTTTGTTTGTTATGTGCGTGAGTTTATGGTCGACCTGAATAATACAGCAAGATTATTATTGATTGCAAGTTATTATTTTTCAATTTCTCTCTTAAATCATCTAGTTTGTTTATTAGAAAATTAATATGGGGTGGTAGGGGGGTCATTTCAATTGGTGATGGCTCAAAAGTTATTAATTTGTATTTATTTCTTCCTGAAATCATGTAGTTCATTTCCTGAAAAATCAATTACAATTGGATTATGTCACATTTGGGATTTTTGTCACATTGTTTCTGATAGTTGGTCATCTTTGTGGAGTAGTTTTTAGATCTGCCAGTGGAATTGAAAAGTCATCTGAATAACTTCATTCAACGAAACTTAAGAGAAAAACATTTTTATCAATTGATCCGAAAGTTACACAGGTCATAAAAATTCTTCCTCGGGAAAAGTGCATCCATGCAGGTAAAATTTGTAAAAGAAAAGATCAAAAATGTGACATGGTTTTATTGTAATTAATCTGTTAGTGAACAAACTACATGATTCTAGGGAGGAATTATTATTATTATTATTATTAAATTTTAACAAGGGCAGAGGCAGAGCCTATTATGCCCAAAAAAAATAAAATAGATAATTAGATTCAGAAGTGCACAGATGATTGAATGCAATGAATGGATATAAATATAGATATAGCGCAATATATATCATAACACTTCACTGAAACTGATAGGAGGGGAGAATTGTTGTCTAGCAGTAGTGCGAAAGTCTTATCGTTTTAATTTCATGGCATGACCTCTCAATCTATCGTCATTCTGGAGTTGGAATAATCCAGAAAGATCTACAGAGAAGGAATTGTGTAGGATCCTATAAGTCAAAATGGCGTCTTCTCTAATACGACGCTCACTGAGGTAAGGTAAATTCAGGCGTGATAAGCGTTGGTCGTAGGAAAGGTCACTGAGGCCTTTCACCATTCGAGTAGCATTGCGTTGGGCTCTTTCCATGTGTTGAATGTCTCGCCCTAGAGAAGGAGACCAAACCTGGACGGCATACTCAAGGTGTGGGCGGATGGATGATTTGTACAGTTGATTGAAGAGTCGTGGTTCAGGATGATCGAAACATTTGTTGAGTATGTACGACTGTTAGCCTTACTTACAACAGCTGCAACTTGATTCAACACAGACAATTTTTTGTTGAAGATTACTCCCAAGTCCTTGTGGTTCTCTACTGCAGGTATGGTCTTGTTACACAAGTAATAATCGAGGTTGGGGTTATTGTAGCCAACGTGTGAAACATTCATCTATGTTCAAAGGTATGTCCCATGTGTTGCACCAGATTTGCACAGATAACAGATCAGATTGAAGATCATCATGAGTGGCTAATGGATTCCCAAAAAACTTACTATCGTCAGCAAAAAATGCATGGTCAGATTCCAACTTCATGTAGATCCGATGCATAGGCAAGAAATAGTGTTGGCCCCAAGACCGAACCCTGATGCACTCCAGATATCACTCTCACTCTGAAGACCCTATCTGACAGGAATGCGGCTATCCATTTGTGGAGTTTTCCTCGTACACCAAGGTGTTCGAGTTTGTGTAGCAGCTTGTCTCGAGGAACCTTATCGAATGCCTTGGAAAAGTCGAGGTATACTATATCAATAGGTGATGAGTTGTCAAGATATTTAGTCCATTTATCAAAGCATTAGAGAAGGTTTCTTGTAGTTGATCTCCCAGGTATGAAGCCATGTTGGTTGGATGGAATCACCTTGTTTTCAAGCAAAAATGGCAGAAGGGAATCAACAGCTATTTTTTCCATAATTTTGGCCCACAGAGATACCAGGCTGATAGACATGGACCTTTCCTAGGGTCCAGTTTATCGCAAATAGAAAGAGATAAAATAACTTTCGAACCATCAACCATTAGACAACCTAATATACGGTTAGTTTGATTGGAAATGATCCCCCCTACCACATCACTTCTCTTGATCCCTGACTCTCTGCATATGGTGCAATTATTCAATGCATTTTTTTTCAATGGTTGAATTTGCCCCATTGAAACTGAAAATCACTTGACTCTCCCTCTTTATATATGTCGTTCGTTTTTTAGGTATTACGGGAGCACCATTTTTCGTTGGGCGACCTTGTATAATCAGCGGATTACTTGAGATGCTTGGCAACATTGACGGAATGATTGAAATAGCTAATAATAATAATAATGAATGATAGAAAATAGCACAAATGGTTATGAAAGATTCATTACTCATTGTGTATGAAATCAAATCGTAACTTTGAACAAATGTTAATATTATAAAATGAGTTCATGAGAGACGCAAAATAGAAAACTTAAAATTGAAATCCGAAAAGTTCGAAAATTGAATGGCTGTTGACTTGCCAAACTTTCCACCTACTGAACCAAAACTGTAACTATATAAAATCATCTTGAGCACATTTTGTACTCAGATGACGCTACTTGTAATGTCATTCCTTTTGAGTCGTCAGCTTAATGAGTACAGGCTGTTTCAACTAAAGCGACATTAGAAGTTTTCTGACTTCCAATGATGATACATTGAAAATTTCTGGAGAGCCATATTCGATATGATGGCTATTTCGATATTGATGAATATCTTGGAAACTATCATACATAGGTATAGGGAATATAGTACAGATCGATGTAAATTTCATCTTCCATTATAAAAAGAAGATACATTCAAAAATGACTGAGTATCGATATTCCCCGATGACGGAGCAAACTCAATTTTTTTTCAAGTACGAATATTGCAAAAGCGACTAGACTTCGGTGTATAGAAGGCTGATGAAGATCATGCTAAAAAACCTTAAGAATCTGAAAAAAAACGCAATGAAAAATATAACATACGTTATATAACGAATATAATAACGAAGTTGGTGTCTTCTTTCGGATAACCCGAAGTGCCACCATCTTGAAAACATCGTCAGCAAGTCATCTAATATGGCTCTCCAGAAATTTTCGAAACCAGAAAACTTATACAGTGCGCTTCAGATGAAACAGCCTGTATATGAAAGAATGGTATACAACATAACTAGTGAGGAATGTGACATATTTTGTAAGAGTATTGAGAACGAGCTGCGTAGCGGTGAGCGAGAATACCTGAGCGGTGACCCGTAAGATGATTTGATCACAATATAACAGATCACAGATAACTAACTTCACTCAACTGATTCAACTGTGTTAGGTCTAGAGCATCGAAAATATGAATATTCAAACAAAAATATCGACATCAATAATGATATCGATATTATCTATTATAATTATTATTATTATCGATAGTACAAATATCGATATCATCGATAAATCGTTGATATAATTGAGGAAATAAGTGATATACTAGCAGTGAAATTTCTAGGCCAAATATCATTACATTCATCAATCACTGTGAGCGTGCGTTCTTAGAGAAACAAACACGTTTCAGCAGAAAAAGTGTGGAAAGTGAAATATTTCGCTCTAGACATTTAGCACGAGCCGCGTAGCGCTGAGTTGGAGAACTTAATGAGTGCAAAAAGTGCACTTTCTTATTTCTTCTACGACTATGAATATTTGAATCATGTGCATTATTGTTTCAACTTTCACCCACTCTCTATTGTCGTCAGCCATCTCTATTGTCATCAGCAACTCCCCTGTATAGTCGATGATGATTGAAAACAGAATTTTGTGTAACAACAACTGTGTTATGTACCCGCAATATTTTGTTTGTTTTGTAGTGGATCCATCATTTTATCGAATGATGAGGATACGAAATCAATCTATACATCAATCTATACATCAATATATTTATCAATAACTGCGCGTGCGAGCTTTTTAATTATAGAAATACGTGTGCGTTTTATTTTCCACATTCTTGCCATGGACTGGATTGAGAAATGGACTACTTTCCGAATAACAGAACATTGCGCTATTCGTTATTTTCATAGAAATAGTTATTTATTTCTCACCAAGTGAGTTATAGGAATGATAACGCTAGGAGGGTGACTGCACCAGTCAGAGGGCGGATTCATGGATTTCTTTTTTTTTTTTCTATCACTAGGCATATAATTCCGCAACTTTGCCTTTCTATTGATGAATGATGCTTGGTATAGCGATGCTCGACAGGTTTCGAGCCTGACAGTGTAGTGGTGACCAGCCTGAGCTCGTCTGGTTTGTCTACTAGGAATCGCGCGTGGTGGCATAATAGATGATATTTCCGTTGGGCACCGACTGTAAAAAGGCAAAGATCGCCGACCTTTCTACGATGATTTAGAGGGGTCAATGATTTGGTGAGTGTTGTTTCATCGACTAGGCGAATAGCTCTCTTCTGAATTGAATCTAAGAGCTTCAGCGTATGTTTGGGAGCTGAGCTCCAAACATGTGAACAGTACTCCAGGACAGGTCGAATTTGTGCTCTGTAGATCATAAACAGTTGCTGGGATGTGATGAAGTACCTCTTCGCACGAAGAAGAAAACCGAGTTTTTGTGAAGCAGTTTTCGCAATGGACCTCACATGATCGTCCCATGAGAGGTCGCTGTTGGTGGTGACACCCAGGATGGATATTGACGACCTCATAGGAATATTGGTACCCGACATGATCAAATTGGGCATTGTGTGATATGCCTACTTGGTGAACATACACGCTTGAGTTCTTGTTGCATTGAACTGTACTAGATTTTCAGATCCAGAATACTTGCCAGATCCTCATTTAAAGCATCGACCTGTCTTCGTCTTGCACCTCTGGCCTCGTAGGATGATATAATGGCTCTAGAGGAGAAGGCGGAATGAAATGTACTATCATCCGCAAAGCTATGAACTGGGCTGGAGGTCACATCCTACAAATCATTGATGTGGAACAAGAACAAAGTTGGTGCCAAGACAGAGCCTCGTGGAACACCAGAATCGATCGTCCTTGTATCAGACGAGACCCCATCTACCACCACGTAGAGTGATCTATCTGCAAGAAAACTCGATAGTGAAAGACACAGTTGGGGCGGCAAACCATATGACGGAAGTTTCGCTAGGAGGCCTTGGTGCCAAACTCGGTCGAATGCTTTGGAAGGCTACAGCCAGAGACTCCTTATGTTTCCCGATTGACACCTGCCACTAATGTGTCAAGCAGGTCTCCAATTGATCTCTGGTGACGAAAGCCATATTGCCGGTCGTTCACGATTCTTGAGTTCTCTAGATATCGAATGAGCTCGATGTTGATTGCTTTTTTCATTACTTCAGAGTGTTCGCACACCGAATTTAGGTTTAGTTTAGATTTAGTTAATATATAACATTTAGATTCATGATGATTGGATTGCATCACTTATATTGAAACAAGTTCCTCCATTAATCACATATTCATTATATTCAAATAACGGCGCATCACTTATGTCGCCGAATGTACTTCACAGCTGTCCAGTAGAGGAAATCCCGGTCTCAACGCGAAGAGCAAAAACGTGGAACGGGCGAGATTCCATTTTTGTGAATCGAGGTACGAGTCGATTTCGATATCGGTACGATCGTGTACGTATTCTCAAACGCTCCCAAATTTACCCCAAGAAGCGCGAGTGACCCCTCGTACGAAACCTATATACAGTCCACTTTCACCCTATATATGAACGGGTAATGAAGGCCGGCCTTAAGCAGACCTGGAGAAGACTTACAGTGCACCAGGTGAGACTTTGATGTAACTTAACTGGACGGCTGTCATTGTACTTAGTTCAAACAAAGACACAGAGATCACAGATAGTAGTGCAATCGATCTATAGTTGTTGGGAAGGGTTTTCTTGCCCTTCTTTGGAATCGGTTGGACCATAGCTTTCTTCCAGTTAGAAGGAAATACGCCGAGTTTGTACGAAAGGGTGAACAACCAGCAAAGAACTGATATTATTTCGGGGGCATATTTCTTGAGAACAATAGTATTCCGTTAGGCCCCATAGCCTTCTTGACTTTGAGGCTAAGCAGAATGTGTCTGATTGTGCGTTGCCGGAAGACTGGCATACGGTTATCGATGGTAGCGATTTTGGGAAGTTCCTGGCCTCGTGGATCCAAGGTAGAATTGTCTGCAAACATTGTGGCGAAGGTGTTGGCTTTTTCATGAGGTGTTATAGCCAATGTATTATCATCCTTTGTGAGGGGAGGAATGAGCTAGAAGTGAAATTTCTCCCGATTGCCTTGGCAAAGGTCCAAAATGAACGGAATCAATTTGGGCACTTTATGAGCTTTGATCTTATTTTCGTGGTGCATGTCTCTTTCACCTGGTTCACCAGTGGTTCGTGATTTGGTGCTATGTGGTATGTAAGTTTCCATTCCCAGCATGATGATTTCCGAAATCTCTTCAGCACATTGCGTAGGATCTCCCGATTCGAAACACATTCTCCTCCAAGGAAACTCAGAAAAAAACATGCGAAGGCCATCCCAGTCTGCTGAATTGTAATGCCAAACAGCGCGTGGGGGTGTTGGACTGGTTCGCGGAGTGATGTAAGGACATATCGTGGTGATGAGTGTGTGGTCTGAGTTTCCTAGTGGTGCACGGACTTTTACTTCATACGGTTCCGGATTGTTAGTGAGTAACAGATCGAGCGTATTGGCATGATGATTTCTGATATCAGGGATCCGAGAGGGTTCATTTATCAGTTGCTCAAGACCATAGGTGATAGCGAAAGCCTCAGCCAAACATCCTGCGTCATCCATTTTGTTCGAGAATTTGAGCCAGGTGGAGTTGTGGACGTTGAAATCCCCCATGATGATGATTTCAGCTGCTGGGTGATTCTATTGGATGGAATCGAGTTTCAGAGAAAGGAATTCGGAGAGGTGACCAGGAGTTGGTTCGTTTGGTGATAGATAAAGGCAGCAGATGAACCTTGTCTGTTTGTGGTTATCGATCTTGAGCCACATTTTATCAAATTCTTTTGGTTCCAGTTTCTCCTCACGATGACATGAGAGATCATTTCTGGAAGAGAAATATACCACCTCTGAATCTGAAACGAGTATGGAGCTCATATTCAGGGCAGAGCATATAGGTCGTGTTAGTTGATGAGTTGACCTGCGTCTCAGTTAAAGCCAGTATATCTGGTTTCTAAGCCTGTAGATGGTAATGAACATCGTTTATGTTTTTGTTCAGACCTCGAATGTTACAAAGGTCTATTTTCAAATTCATATATTTCAATGATGAACCCCTTCGAACACCTCTCGCCCAGAAATCCGAATGGAGAGGTATCTTACTTCCGGAGTGTTTTACTCTAGGAAAATTCATCATGTAGATTTTTCTTTAGCTGAAATGAGCGGTTCGGGTTGGGAAGAAGGAGATAGGGTATGGGGATATGACCGGAAGCATCGACCAAATACTGAAACATGGGAGTTACCCATTTCACATCATCTTCCACCTATTGTAAACCGATGGGTGTTCTTACCTAATAATACCCACTTGGTGGGTGAAAGGTTTTATTTTTCACTGAGAACTGATATCGCTCCTGTATATAAAGAAGAAAAACTTTATCTGACTGATTCATACGAAATTTGACTCTATCGAGTTGCTATTACATCGATAGTTGTCGACATTTCTAATTCAATCTATTTACAATTATCTAAATATACGTTTTCATCATTTTGTAACTAATTGGAATCGAACAATCATCGAAGACTTTCAGTTATTTCCAAATAACATATATTTTCCGCTTACATACCTTCCTAATTGACAGTTGCAATCATGGAAATTATGGAAATATATTATGGTTTTCAAGTTATTCTGATTTCCTGTTGATTTAGAAAATTATTATAACTCTTTTCCATTTCCATTTCAAACTCATTGGCGTAGCTAGGTAGTCAAATTCAGTATGTGAAATAGTTTTATCCATATATTGAAGACGAGAAGAGAGGAGTGTATCATATATACCATTTTTTCTATTATGCAATTATTCTAAATGACACTATCACTAAATGACATGATGTTGGCGCATATCTTACTATGACGTGAGAAACGAAATATTATTGCTAGTGTTCTAGAAACGGTTCAACAATGGTGCGAAACAAATTATTTGTGTTTCAATCACAAAAAAAATATAATGGGCTATAGTTTCGACTGCAACAGTTCGAGCTTGAATGGAAAAAATCTAGAAAACAAAAGATATACAAGATTTTTAGTAATATCTAGTAATAGACGAGAAATTGATAATCGATCAGCATGTTGCAGCTCTGACAAAAAAATTGGCATCGGGATGCTATGCTCTCAGACTTGTCACAAATGAATTGAGTTCATCTACAGCGAAAATGGTCTATCACTCTTTGATTGAATCTCATCTGAGTTTTGATATAGCTTTCTGGAGATATTGTAGCCAACAATTTTCATCGATAACAAAATGACAACTAAAATACTGGAAGACTATTAACTGTTGTGATTAGTTTGATAAATGCTGGATTATGGGCACCATTTACTTCCATGCAGTAAAATAAGTTTTGCTCACAATACATAACTCTACATTTCTGGTGTAATTCGACGGCATGCATTAAAGATCCGAATTTGCAAATCATCCCGACACTGACTGGGTGAAATAAATCTTAGATTTCAGGTGACCCCATAGAAAAAAGTCTAGTGGAGCCAGATCACGTAATCTGGGTGGCCACTCAATACGTCCGCTTCTCTCAATCCATGCCTGAGGAAAATTTTCATCTGAGAACTGTCTCGGAAATTTGAAATTCCGACTCGGAACTCAGAATCTTTCGTCAGAGTACAGACTCATAAATCCGAGATATAATAATAATCATTGACAGGAACGAACGAACATAATCTCTTGGAGGAAAAAATAAAAAAGAGATATCGTACATACCTATCAAAAGACGGAATTCAAGTTCTGATATTGTCACGTTAATGATGCAATCAGACCCTGCTCTTCCATTCAACCAGTGAGAAATAAATTAGTGCAAAAATTCTGGATATAACGAATGTGTCTATACTAACCAGTACATACAGGAAATAATAGTTGTGAAAAGAAAGCTAAAGTTAAGAGAATCTCAGTTTAGGAGTTGAGGCAATTTGTTTCCGAATAAGTCAGATAGCAGTTTGGAAGCGAAAGAGTTTTCATCGTATGAGGAAGTCGATTGCAAAGCCGGGTAATGTTATATGTGAATGAGCCATTATATTAAGTAGTATTATGGATTGGAGTAGAGAGTTGCGTTTTAAATCTCAAATTCAAGTTGTGAATGTCCGTTCTGAAGCTCATCTCATCATGATGATAGCTAGGTATTTTTGTGGTGAAGACTTTATGAAAGAGAATGCATGAAATATACGTCGGGACTCCATACTCAGCCAATTCGAGTTGCTCGTATGGTGAGAAACAGTTCGTCGTTTCCTGGTCCCTGTTATTAGTCTCAAACATGAGTTCTGCAGAGTATTTAATCTCCTTTTGTCCGACTGAAGTAAGCTAGGACCGTGTACGGTATCTGCATGGGATATCATACCACAGCATCACACATAATTTGCTTTGATTGTTCATTCGAGAATCCTCAGTTTGAATAAATTTTCTTCAAGTTGCAAGAGCCCCGTCTCAAAATTAGAGACACGTGGGACGAAAATCTGAGGGATGAGTCAATTACGAGACCTAGGTTTTCAGAAGATACAGTAAGGATGTTTACGTCATTTTTGCATCTCCGTCTCCGACAACCGTTTTGGAGGGATTAATCGTGAGGCAGTATTTCCTTCAGGTAACGAGTACAGAGTTCAAGTCTTGATCAATAAGCTGACACGGGCCTGTCAGGGAAACTTCCGGAAATTGTTTATAAATATGAGTGTCGTCAGCTAGCTATGGATTTTTGTGTGTAGTAAGCACTTAGAGAACTGAGACGTATAAATTACGAATAATATAGGTCCAACGATTGACCCTTGTGTTACTCCAGCAGAAGTTCCACGAAAATCTGAAGATTCACTATCCAGAACGACACACTGTTCCCTATGCGCCAAATGATTGCTCAGTAATTCAGTAGAAGGGTACGAGAACCCGAAGACCTTCAACAAGTTAATCAATAGCTGATGACAGATTCTATCAAATGCCTTGGAGTAATCGAGCAATACCAAAATACACAATTCATTGCTATCGATCGATTTGTGGACATCATCAATTACGTTTAGGAGAGTGGTCGTGCAGCTATGACCAGGTCTGACACCTGAAAGCCGACAGAACTTTATTATCATCAAGGAATTTACGAATTTGTTCATTGATGATTTCCTCAGAATCTTTTGAAATAGCACATAAGATGCTGATGGGGCGCAGGTCACTTAAATTTTGGGGATCATTAGTTTTTGCTAGTGGAATAACGCGGGATTGTTTCCATATTGAAGGAAATACATTTTCTTCTATACACAAAAAAAATACAAAAAAATCATTGATTTTAGTGGTATCCCTAAGTTGATCAGAAATGATGTTTTTCCTTGTGAAAGTGCCTTCACTGTGAAAGTCTAAATCGGTGAGTTATTTCCAAAGATTTCTGACGGAATTCCAGATACGCATTCTTCTCAATTTCGCAACGGTGCATGTGTATTGAATAAATCTAATATCAGGGAATTGAATATTTCTACTTTTCTGTTCATATTATATGTCCTGTGAATACACTCGAAATAGGAATTTGGGATTGTGAAGATCGCGTCGGAATGCTTCGGTGCTGAATTATTCGAAATCTCTGTATTTATAAAAAAAATCAGTGATCGATTTTGCAGGGATTGCGATAGAGCAGGAAGATAGCCAATGGTCCGAAAAACTTGAACAGTCTACAACTTACTAATTGTGGAAGTGAAAAGTGTAGGTTTGTCGATGACTTGATGCAAGCCATATGAATTGATTATGGAATCACATTCAATGAGAGTTTTGTTGGTGGGATCTGAAAAATCTATGTTGAGGTCCCCAGCACAGATAGCATAATCGACACTTGGTATAATATAGGACAAAACATCCTCAAATTCCTAACAAAATATTTGAGGTTGGGGGGGCGATACAGAGCTCCGACATTATATTTCATTTCAAAGAAAAGGATATCCAAATTTGTTCAGTCACTATTTGTGAATCGATAGTTAGGCTAGCGCGTAGGAAGTGTTCAGCATAGATGGCTACCCCTCCACCATGACCTTTACGATCATTCCGAAACAGAACATATCCAGGCAGTAGAATCGACTCATCAGTTATCATATCATTCGACCAAGTTTCAGAAATGGTAATTATATCGTAAATATTGAAAATTCTATTTTTGAATTCTGCAAATCCATTAGTTGTTGATCGGGTATTTATATGGCAGATTGAAAAGGACATGAATCAGGAACAATGAAAAAAACAAATATTACAAATCTGTGAAGATGAAGTAGAGTGCGACAGTTATGATCTTTCAGTAAAGTTCACTTTTTCCGCTCCCCCAGGTTAGGTTTTTTTGAAATAGATTCTTCTGATGAGGATGGTTCTTTTCTCTTCTGGTTCAGGTTACCGTCCGAGGCACTTTTCAATCTCAAAACCAGGCTAGGATCAGAGGCAAGTATACTTACAACCTTTCAATATCAACTGATTTTATCTGATGGTTGCTTTCAAACCGTTACTCTTGGCAGTGTTGAGTTAGCTTCGAAGAGTTTTGTGGGTGACTTGGTCTTCCGGACTGAGGTCGTTGGCAATGAAAATATATGGGAGTCTTTAAGCTTATAACAATCCTTCAGTACCTCGAGTTTCTTCCAATACGATGATAATTCGATCTTCAGAATTTTGTTTACGGTTCGGGAGCAAGAAAGTATTATTGGTATCCAGCAAGTCAAGCTTGATTTTGAGAGTATCTCCAAAATCCTTCAGTGATTTGACAATGTTATCAGATTATAGACCAAACACGATGATGTTAATACGTCTCGTTTTATTGTCGAGCTGAAATGCTAGTGTTTTTAGCTTCGAGTTTTCGGCTTCAAGCTGTGCAATCTTATTATTTGCTGCCGTCAGTTCCGATTTGACCTCTGTGAGTTCATCTTGAGCTTCGTCACATTTATCATCAACAATCATGAGCAACTTGTATAAATCCGCTAGAGTACGGCTAACATGTTTCAGTTTCAGGTCCCCGCATATAATGAGAGCGGAGCGACCGTACTAATCTTGAGGCTACTTATCGCCAATAGTTTATATGAGATGTTTTTATTCGGAATTTCCTTCAGTCCGTATAGATTGAGACTGAGAGATCAAATATTCAACTGTTAAAAGTCAAAAACAGCTCACCCCCTGTAAAAATTCCAATTGTGTACAAATATCCAATGTAATATACAAAGTCTAGGTTTTTGTAGAAATATTCACTCCAACTTCAAGCATATTTGTAAGCTGGCCTAAAGAAGTATGAATATTGAAGAAGTAGAAATATATATATATACTACTATCGGTGGTATAGATAGATGGCCCCTGAAAACGATACGAAATATGTAATTCACTGCAGAATGCATTTTTCCTTCGAATGTTATAACAAGCGGCTTTTCAATGACTATTGACAAACAACATAGGTTCAGACATAAAAATCACACAATTTAGAATGTATGGTTTCATTATTTTCCAAAAAACTACTAAGTATATATATAATTCATACATATACCTTTCTGGACTCTTCTGGCAATAGATAATTCCAGATTTTGTGCTAAGTTCCTCATTTCAGGTGGTGTTAACTTATCACTGTCAAATAGGTCAATTTCAAACAATCAATCAAAATTGATACAGTTTGAAAAATCACGCCACATAAGTCATTCGAATATATATAGTATATATATATATAGTATACTCTATATATATATATATATATATATACATATATATAGAATATATATGTATAGCACCGATACTTTTCTCTTTATTTATTGCTGATATAGTTGAATTCCTACCTGACTATAACATCACACTTTATGCGGACGACTCATCTCAGAATGTAGTGAATCAAATGAATTAGCATGCAACCATCTCCTTGCTAAGCTGGGCGAATGGTTTTCGGCAAACCAATTGTATCTCAACATCGAAAAAACTTAGTATCTGGTATTTCATACTAGACAAAGAATTATGAACACCCCCCTCTTATTTAAATTTGAGGAATTATTACCGAGAAATCAAAAACCAAATTTTTAGGCATAACATTGCAAGATGATCTCAGTTGGTATGAGCATATAACTAGTGCAGTCAACAAAATTAATACGAAAATATACCAGATTCGATGTCTACGGAAGGTTGTTGATATACACTGTTTGAGAAACTTCTACTTTGCCGAAATCCAGTCTATTTTACTCTATGGCATTCTACTATGGGGAAATTCAACAGCTGCACAGTATCTATTCTTGATCCAGAAAAGAGCTTAGAGAGCAATAAAAAACATATCATCCAGACACTCCTGTAGACCTGTATTTGCTGAGTTGAATATATTGCCTTTGGCTTGTCTGTACATAATGGAAGTTGCCTGTTATATTCACAAAATTAGAAATACTCTTCCTAGGCATATGGATATTCATTCCTATGAAACCAGAAATAACCATTCCATCTACCCAAATCATGAAAATCTCCAGATAACGTCAAGTGGACCACTCTCAACTGGAATAAGGGTTTATAATAAATTACCCGAAGACATCAGAAATCAAACTACTCACTTCAACTTCCGTAACTCAATGAAACAATTTTTACACAGCAATCTGTTTTATAACATTAATGAATTTTTTGAATGATTTTAACATGTTTTGTCATTTAATTGTTTTGTATTTTATTGCATTTTATCTTTTATTACCACTGTGACTTACTCATTGGCCATCTCGAGTTTTTATCTCTCGAGTTTCTATTTCTTTTTTATATATACATATATACGCATATGCCTTTATCCTCGACATGTTCTACACCCCAATTGGGTCTTTGAATGAATAAAGATTGGTTTGATTGATTTGATACAGGGTGATTTGCCTAAGAACGCAAAGAATAAATGATATTTTGATATGTTATCAGGAAAAGGACCTGCAATATCTCAAAGCAATCTGTAAATATAATTCCATAAATTTTGGTAAATTTATGGAATTTTTTCAAAGTGAAAGCCCGAAGATAAGCCACTGAGTAGCGAAGCACTTTTCCTCTCGAAACACAAAGATGCACTCTCATTCGCATGATATCCTGGTGTTGCAAGATGCTGGGTGTAAGAATCAAAATGAAGGGAAAGCTACACACAGAAATTAACCAATTATCCTTGTTGCATATTTTTCAATGTGTGCAAGCCAATAAAAACACTTCTGAATGAGAAGTACTGGCAGCTGCAACAGGATATTTACGATGCACGAGAATCGAAGTCACATCTTGAACATCCTATGGCCTTGCGCGATGCGACAATACACGCTCGAACACATACTCGACATCGAGACGATGACTGGATGAACTTTTTCATTTGAAGAACCCTCTGGCCGGTAGTTGTTGAATTTCGAAATATTAGTTTTGTGATGACTCGTCAATCATTAATAATGTCTCTTTGTGAGCGTGTCCATGTCAAAAGAATGATCAGAATAGAAGGTTTCCGTAAATTAGCTGATAAAGTTCACCGCACGAATAAGAACAGTTGTGTCTGCTAGCTTCTATAACGCGTGCTCCGATCAAAGTTAGACACCTTTCTTTTGTGAAGCCGTTTCGAAAATCCAACCGATTCATACCTACCACGACAATTTTTTTCACATGGTTTACACTCAATTTGGTGGGGACTACAAACAAGAGGGAATCAATTTTTGCATTTTCAAATAAATCGTGTATACAGGGTGGCCCATCGAAAACGTACCGCAAGAGATTACAGGCTGGGAAAGAACTTTTCGATTAAATCCGAAAACAGGTCAAGTTTGTTTGTCAGGGAGACACATTTTGACGTAACAAGCATAGTAAAACCTTCAACCCCCTAAGTAGCGGTGTATCACCCCAACATTTGTTTCAAAGGGTCAAGCTATACCTCTTCAAAAGGGGCTGGCCATTCCCTACACAGTGCTGCTTACATTTTCAAAATCCATCCACTCGTTCAGAAAATATGGAGCGTTGAAACTCCAACAATAAAGTGTGAGCATTTGGGGTGTCACTTCACGACATACGTTAATGATTCTTCGTTGCAACTGTTCTAATGTGTCTGGTGGTGTGAGAATAATGAGGAGTCTTGTTGGAGAATCAGTTCCTGTTCATCGTATGCGGGATCGTTCTCTATGATATTTGTTAGAGCTGGGTCGATGGCATTTCGTAGTAAATCCAAGTACATACAATGCCATTTCCAAAAATACCAGCCCACACATTTAACTTCTGGGGGTGTTGCGTGTGTGTCTCGTGGAAAATCCTTGGATTGGTTTCAGTCCAGTACCGGCAATTGTAGCGATTCACTAAATCATCGAGGAAAATGGAACATTCGTCCGAAAAACACACTTTGAATAGAAAATTACCATTGTGTAACGCTCGCTCACTCATAATTTCGCAAAATTGCAAGCGACGATCAAAGTCGTCCTCATTCAGTTCGTGCACTAAGCGTATTTTGTAAAGATTGAATTTGTATTTTTGCAATACCTGTTGGACACTGGTACAAGACACACCTGTCGCAATGGCTAATTGACTCGTACTTACCGTACTATCAACTGCGACTTGCCCCAATACTGCTATCTCCATAGGTTCATTAAGTACTGGATTTTCAAGCTCTCTCTTTTTGTTATGAACTGAACCTGTTTCGCGAAATTTGTTCACCAATTCGCTAACAATTTTTCCAGAGGCATGTTTGTCAGGATGCCGTTGGTTAAACAACTCCGCCACCCGATTTCCACATCCATCGTTTTTGAAAAAAAGCTCAATGATTTCCACTCTGTCTGCAATTGAATACACCATAATAATAAATTTCAAAGTCAACAATTCGTAAACACCTCAACCACGAAATGTATCTAGCAACTACTTGACCTAATCCAAACGTGAAGAAATGAATCATTTTCATTCATTTCATTCATTTTTCACTCTCTAAAATGATCCTAAAAAAATTTGTGCATCGGCAAAAACAGCGACTCGGCAAAAATAGCGAATTCATTTTGAGGAAATTATTGCGATAAAGTACAATTGAACCGATCTTCGTATTTTTCGTCCCACATGATGGTTGGAGTTTCAACGCTCCATATTTTCTGAAAGAGTAGATCGATTTGGAAAATCTAAGCAGCACTGCATAGGGAATGACAAGCCCCTCATAAAGAGGTATCGCTTGACCTCCCTTCCCATTTGAAAAAAAAAGTTGGGGTGACACCCCTACTTAGGGAGTTGAAGGTTTTACTATGCCTGTTACGTCAAAATATGTCCCCCTGACAAACATACTTGACCTGTTTCCGGATTTTATCGAAAAGTTCTTTCCCAGCCTGTAATGCCTTGCGGTACGGTTTCGATGGGCCACCCTGTATGTATGTTTCACACTCGGTTCCACACTCCGAACAACAATGTTCAATGATCGAAGGTTCCACATTACAAAGAAGCAGATAGAATGCCTTGGCTCGTTTGCCGAGGCTTTTGTTGTTGTTGTGCTTTGCTGTCTAGTATATGAACCATAGACTTATTATCCTCAGGATAATAAGTCTATGATATGAACGAATATTTTATCTGTTTTGAGCATACACTCTCTGTCTCTCTTCTCTCTATCTCTCTCTCTCTCTCTCTCTCTCCCCCTCTGTCTCTTTCTCCAACTATTTCAAGGGACAGCAACTTTTATTTTCTATGAGTCAGTTAGTTTGAAATCATCAGCTTTTCATCACGAAAACAATTTCGGAAAGTGTTTTTTTTTCAAAACACTACCTTGTATATTCTGATGAACCATTGAATGATACTTGATTTATTAGTTGAGTTTCACTTCAGTTGCAACGCAGCCAAATTGTTCCCAAATTATTTTGTATTGTTGAGGTAATTTTTCGTTGTAACTACTTTGATGAGAAATAATTGGTTCTCATCAATGGACATAAGAAATTTGGGTCTGTCAGTACCAGCTCGAATAATTCGATACTCTAAATGATAATTGGGTGGAACTCAACACAATGATGAGTGAATGTTGCTTTACAATTTCTCAAAATACACATGGTTGTGGACCAAAAAGTAGAAAGATCAGTAAATTATCGTTCTCGAGATTTCTTTCTCGGGAATTATGATATTTGATATATTGAACTTTCTTCCAATTATGGGTCACTTTTTTGCTTTGTGTGTTCTTTCGATTTTGTCACCTCTCTCCGACTACGGAAAAATATTACCGGATTGCGAAACGTTTCAATATATTGCATTGTGGGTTTGATGTAGGATGTGGCAAACAAACAAACTTTTTCTCCCTTTCGTGTCCAAAAATCTACCCTTCACTGTAGATTCTCGAAGATCTCTTTTGATTCCGGAAATATTGAAGTTGTCGGTCTTGTGTCAGGAAATTGTGGAAGAGCTCAACTGATAAAAATCCCACATTTGTGTTGTATGGCTATAAGCTCATCTTCAATGAAAATAATGAAAATAATTCTCAGAAAGATCTTCTAGTATTTCCACAGAAACTCGAAAAAATATATTCTAATGATTCTAATATCAGATAGATATGAATTTAGTCTTAGATTTGGATATCCTACTCAGCGTCGCCGAGTTGAACCAATTTTTCAAAAAATGCTGTATTTTCAGTATTTTCGTGAAATATTGATATAACGAAAGTTATCCATTTGTGGTTTGTGCTGAATGAATACCAGACGCTAATTGAGAAGTAACAGATTCGCTAGTTCTACCGCATAATTATGTGAGATTGGCAACAATGCGTTGCTCAGTTCAACGCCAATAGGCAACAACTTACATCTTGGCTGTACGGCACGGATAGACCTGGCCTAGAACATTATCTGAAACAAAGCAGACTCGAAATAGAGGGCAGGTCATTATTAGGTTTGTATAAAAATAATATAGATAGGAATATAGGTAGGTGGATAAATTTGTAGATGGAATATCCAAATAACGTGGCCTCTATTTCAAATTTGCACAGGCAATGCCACAGCCTCCTAAGCGCAATATATCCATATCCAGAAAATCCTTATAGGATGCAGAATCTGAGAATGTTCTCAGAATAATATCCCGAATAGCACATCCACCATACTAGGCCCAAATGAAATGAATAAATTAGTTATTTTGGGACCATAAGTTTTCGTTCCATTCACTCTCAATCTTGAACAACGATTTCATTTTTCCACTAATATTGGTAATTTTTTTGGTCTCATCGTAAGCATTTTCATCTTGATCATCACTTGTATATGTTTGCAATGTATTAACATTGCAAACATTTTCAATGAATTTAGTGTAAAACAGGGTAAAAGTTTACAATCACTTTTCTTCGTATGTAATTTAAGTAGGTATGTAATGTCATTTTTCCCCAGTATGTGTTTTCTTGATTCGACAGAAATCTGTTTCTAAAAAAAATTCGGATTTTGAAAGAGAACTATGTACTTCTGATCCTTCTCACTTTAACTGAAACTACCTCGCATATCAGGATATCACACTAAGAAAACTATTCTTAGGGAGATTGGTAGGATCAACATTTCTCACTGTACATACCAAACTATCAAACTTGTTACGTTTGTCGGGTCGTTGAAATGAATATACTACATTACAGAAGTGATTTCCATGTTTTATCGAATCAGTTCCGTTTTCATTCAATTATATCAACTTTATTTTTTATCTAGTTCGATCGCCAATTGAATTTTCGCGATGAAAATCTGAAGCGTTCATTGCGAATTTTATTTGTATTGTTGAATAGAATGGCGACCGTTGAATATCTTTTCTGTTGTTGATAAACGAGAATTCGGTCGAAATGTTGAAGAAAACTAATTGTTAAATTGTCGACGTTTCGAAACTTTATTGTTGCATCTTCAGGGCAATTTAAGGTGGTTCTCCGGGTTTAAAAATGATGAAATGAATAAATTTGACATCAAGTATAAATACATATACAGGTTTATGAAAGACCTTAACACAGACATGAAATGAAATGAGCAATTTGAAGAAATGAACAATAAATTGTCCTGAAGATGAAACAATAAAGTTCCGAAACGTTGACAATTTAACAATTAGTTTTCTTCAACATATCGACCCAATTCGCGCTAATCAACAGCAGAAATTCATTTATATTTATCTAGTAGATATATTCATCAGTTCCTCTGAATCAGATTTATTGAGCTTTTTCATAAAGCTTCATCTATTACAACATCAATTCCATACGAGAAATCACATATCAATAATTATTTTATTAAGAAGTTGAATATATACCAACATTCTAACAATATAATAAGCAATGGATGGTATAGTCCGAAACTCGTATATTCGGTCCGACTATATTGAATAGCTGTCCTCCAATAACCCTGTTTGTCTCTTGTCTCTTCTATTTTGTATAACTAACAGTTGAACAGTTAAAGATTACATGAATTTCAGATAGAATTGGGATATATGCCCTATTAGAGTGGAACGGAAAAATCAAGAAAAAATCAAGTATGTGAAAAATACACGAGTTATATTGAGTGTTCCATTGAATAAAAAACATGTAAGGTACGTCCTATATTTCTGTGAGACCCTGTATATTTCCAAATATTTTTCAAATGTAATTCATTTCAAATTTCAATCATATCTGTTATCACTGGGCGATTTTTCATCATTCAACAGTCACCTTTTTTGGCAAGAATCTGACCCAAAATTTGTTAGAAACCGTAAGAAAACGGCATAAATGAGATTTGAACATTCCATCGAAGAATAAAAAAAAATCGTTTGTGAAATAGTTTGCTACATATTTACCAGGTTATCGAATATTGACCCTCAGAGCAATAAATTTATTGCTCTGAGGGTTGACAAACAAACAAACGCTGATAATATTGTCTTCGAGTCTATGCAGACGATCTCAGGTTCATGTTCGAACTCTCATCCAAATTTCGTTATGCATTGGTAGACATCTTCCGAATTTCAGGAAAACTTTTCACGAACAACAATGATCGAATGTTCCTTCTACCGAATTACAGTTTACTCTTTCATATGGAGTAGAGTTTTGCTGCGACATAATAGATGTCGCAACCTTTGGCAAACGGCGGTAATCCAGTGAAAATATCTGACCATACTGATTCCTGATATTGAAAATATGTATGTTGATATATAGATAAGGTAAATCTGCTACTTCGGTTTCTCGAGTTATTGTTATAATCATCGATTATTGCTCATATCACGAGCTGATATTTGACGAGAGAATATAATAAATCGTCTCCACAATGATTATCACACAGTTCCGTGCAATTCCTAGAAGACAGTACTCGTTCCATCCTTTTGAGATACTATTAGTTCAGGAACTGAATGAGGATGATTTCGATCACCGACTTCAGTTATGTGAGGCGGACAGTGAAATTATTACCAATAAACCAAACTACATGTTCAATATCTGTTTTTCGGATGAGTGGTTATTTTACCTCAACGGCATTGTAAACAGGCATAACTGTCGGTATTCTGTCTAAGTCTCTGGATGATTTGCGAATTCGGATCATTAATGAATGCAGTCAAATTACACCAGAAATGTTGAGTAACGTACGTTTTTGAGCAAAACTTATTTTACTGCATGGAAGTGAATGGTGCCCATTCCCATCATTTAATAGACTAACCACAAAAGTATGCAGTCTTCCACTATTTTAGTTGCCATTTTGTTATCGATGAAAATTTGGAGGCGAAATTTCAGAGTCAGATAGTACTCGATAAGATCTTCAAAATGAGGTCTCGCAACACCCCGGAAAATCGGGGGTGCTGAGTTTGCGTTGGACCACCCTGTATATGATAGCATATCTTTGTTCTCATCAGTTTGAGAATAGCACCCTATAGAACCCAAATTCCAAGATGCTCGACCCGAATTTTCTCTCTGACAACGGCGGTACAATCTTTCGCTACACCTGGCATCACCGCTCCTGCTCTCCGTCGCGACGCCACCGTGCGGCGCAGGTCCACCGGCGACCCGCCGGTCTCGATCCGTCCCGACGCGAGACGTGGGACGCCTTCTGCCTTCAGTAAGTGACATGATATCAAGCGATCGAGCTCGTGATCAAATCCATCCTCTAGGAGAGACATGTATAGCGATGAATTCACGCACAGCAAGATGTTTTACGGTAAGCTCTCGATTGCATAAAAACGGAGGGTGAATGGAAACGATTCGTAATGAGTGAATTATTTGTGTTGCATGATCGAATCGGATGTACGGGTGGGAGAAGTGAAATGCCGCGTGCTTCCCCAGCAAATCGGGGTGACTCCTATTTATCCTTCAGAGCACGCTTGGAGCTCGAGGGTCGTTTCTTCTTGCATCTGTGGAATTGTTGCCTATTCGTTAGTTTTATGGAATAGCATGCATACACTAGTTGTATATGAGTATGTACAGTGTGTGCAATATCAAAGTGCGACACCCTTCTAATTTGAAAACTTTTGATCGATTGTGAAGAACAAAAACCCATGATATAGAACTCAACGAGCTTTCTTCGAAAATGTGGATAGAACTAGATTCATATTCTCAGGGTCTACCTTTGTTTGCTAATGGTAACGACTTTTCAAAAACGACTATCAGGCAATTTTTGTTCGAAAAAATGGACCAGCCTATCCTCGCATCTCAATTCTCAATATATTTACATTTTTTATCGTTTTTCATCATTTGGGCATGAATATTTTTTCCTGACTAACCAGCAAAGTCTTCCCTTAAATTATCAATTCATCGGCATTATGGTAATGGCAATTCGGTAAAGAATTCGGTAGTCTTCGGTAAAGGTGATAGATAGAATCATAAATATTTACTTGCAATAGTTCCATATTTCCGAAACACTCTTCACTTATATTATATACTTGGATGGTCTACAAAAAGTTGGCAAAACGTAAGAAAAATTGGAAAAGCTTCGCAAAATAAAAATTAATAGGCAAGAGTAGAATCTCGAAATTGTGTATATTGATATAATGCTCCGAAATCCGCCACTTTGCCCTCATTTTACCACCTCTATATACGAGGTGAGGTGAGATATCGACTCGAATTTGTATATATATAATTGACTACATGCCTCAGATATATTTAGGAGGACTTTGCAGAGTAATATTAGTGCCTAAATCATATTTCACTTTGACTCGAATTTTATTTGATATAGAAATGATTTCAGTCACGTACCACTAAACTACAGAACTGTTACAGGCTTTGTAACAACAATATTCAGGATATCGCGGTATGAAAACTTCTCATTCTACACTCTGAGACGATTTTTTTCGTAACCTCTGCTAATTGAACTAATAAGAAATAGTGCATCCGCCAAGAGCATTTTGAAATTTGGTAGTATTTTTTTTGACACTTCAAATTTATTTTTGGTACTCAAAATTATTACATAGCTAACACAGTTATCTGGGGATATAATTTGTGTTCTGAGGAAATAATAAATAAAGAATAATAACCTATAGGTGTATTTCACCTGATGCTGGATCAATAGATGAAACGATAAGTATTATCAGCGGAATCTTTCAAGTGGGTTATCATTTGTCAGTTTGCCGATAGATACCTACACAATAATTTCCTATCAATATGAATGTTGGGAATTTTTTATATAAGACTTTTCATTACGTTGGTATAATAAATGCCCGGAAAATGAATCCATCGATGAAAAGTCATTCATGATGTTGAAACCACCAATAAATCAATAAATCGGTGAGAAAGACATGTGATATTATTCCAAATCATTCAACCAGCCTCCTAATCAAATTTGTTAAAAACTTTGATAGGGTGAATATGTACGCCGAATTGGTGGCAATTAGGAATTATACCAAGACCTTGAGATGCAAACACATCTCGATGTCATCATTCATTCATCTGTAGGTACACTAAGAAAAAAATCATTCAATATACAGCATATGTGGAATACAAAATAAATACTTCTACGTCATGGGAAACTGAGTGTGTATGTTCATATGAAGCCGAAGAAAAGTTAGTTACCTATTGTTTTCTTGGCTAACCGAAATTGTAACAAGATCGACGAAACTTCATGATACGAAATCAATAGTCAATTTTTATTTATCTCAATGAGATGAAGAAGTGGTTCTGGATAATGATTATGGTTCGAAAGATTCTTCGAGATTATATACTCTGAAATATAAATATCGGGGGACTCATATTAATGGATCGAATCAATTCGTTGAACATCATTAGTTATATTCTACGATTCAACCTGCTTGCTAGAAGAATCGAATGACAACATCAAAGTCTCATGAAAAAATATGTTTAATATTTGCTTTTTGGAAAAGAGCCGTTCATGAGGAAGTTGGAGACTCTAAAGTCAATCAAAATGATGGAATCATTGTCTAGGTGAAGAACAATATCAATGTAAATGCTGAGATTGTCCGACTATTTGAAACAAAACTGTTGAGTTTCACCTTCGAAACCAGTGGTGTTTCTTTTTGCATAACTGCATCTAAGAGATCTCCTTCTATAAACGTGCAAATATATTTAGACAATTTAGAGCAGTTTTTTGCGAACAAAAATAATATTGAGATTTTCAAAGGTGATTTCAACATTAATCTGAAGGCCACTCTTATTCAAAATACAATAAGATATTTAAATATTCTAACTGAGCACGGTTTCATATCATATACTAACGATGAGTCCACTAGAATAACGGAAGGATCTAGTACTACCATTGACCATATATTCATTAGGAAAGGAAATTTCAATAGAAACGAAATCTTAATGAAACCTGAAATAATTCGAGCCGATATGACAGACCATCACCCAGTACTTGTAACGATAAACGAAAGGAAACAACAATATGATACAAGAAACAAAATTAAGGAACATCATGAAGAAAACTGTTTATGTGATGCTAAATTTATCTTTACAACAAGAGGATTGGTTGAGTATCCTGACCTGCGAATGAGTACAACTTGCATATGAACTTTTCAACTAAGGTAATAACATGAGGTAAGAATAGGAATGAACATATCAAACCTTTGATCACAAATGATTTCGTAGATTCTATAAAGTTTCGAGATTTTCTTAAGAAAACATGGTATAACATCAAAACAATAGGAGCAGAAATTAAATATAAGAATTATAGAAACAAATTGACCGGGTTAATGAGGCAAACAAAAAATCAATACTACAGAAATCAATTGAGTGAAGCAAATGGTGACAGTAAAAGAACATACCAATCATAACAATTATGAAATTCAAATGGTGAAAAAATGAATAATAATGAGAAAGTACTATTGTTTAACGACTATTTCATAAATATTGGGCAGGACATGGTGAAAAAAATCACTGAAGGAGAATTGACAAAAGGTTCTCTTGAAAACATATCTGTAAATTCAACTATGTACCTAGAACCCACGAATGAAAAAGAAGAATTCATCTAAATTTCAAATCTCACCAGGACCTGCCGAAATAACTGCTAGAATGATCAAACATACTCACTTACTTATCTTTTCGTACAGTGGCCGTACCTCGGCAATGGAAAGAGTATGTTGTAACACCAGTTCATAAAACGGGTGAAAAAAAAATCAATTGAACAACTACAGACCTATCTCTGTAATAAATAATTTTGCAAAGATTTTCAAAGCATTAAAAAAAGGTTATTGTCATTCTTTTAGAAATATTCCGTCATAACTAAACATCAGTACGGCTTTCTGAATAAATTATGCACTGAAAATGCTAATATGGACCTTGTGGAAAAAACCGTCGATGACTTGGACATTAGTCTCCTAATAGAAAAATTATATACATATGGTGTGCGAGATAAGACGCTAGAAGTCTTGCAGAATAATTTAGCAAATAGATTACAAAGAGTTGAAATTGATGAACAACTGAGTACTCCACGAGAAGTTACTATTGCAGTTCCTCAGGGTACTGTGCTTGGACCTGTTCTCTTACTTATTAAACAGTATCTCGGAAATGACTGACTTCGGTGGTCACCTCATCTGCTAAGCTGATGATACAGCTATTTTCTTCACAGATGATTCATTGGAAAATGTCTACACACTTGCTGAAGACGGGCTCCAAAAGATTAAGGCATGGCTAGATTTCAATCTACTGACCTTAAATGTTAGTAAGACGAAATTTATGACTTTCTCACTGCAAAACACTGATCAGACACAAAGAACTTCAAATAAACTATCAAATATTTGGAAGTTATGCTGGACCAGCATCTCAGATGGGACGAATACATAAGTCATGTCACCAAAAGATTGAGAAAGCTTATTTACACCTATAATCTACGTGATATTCTTGATAGGAAGAATTTGATGATTTGTTCTACATCTCTGGAAGAGTCGGTGTTACGATATCATTTAAAAGCTCGGGGTGGAACATTTTATAGTATAATGAATTGCATACAAAAATTGCAAAACACTTTGATAACATTTATATTCAAGAAACACAGATTGCACTCAAGCGAATCTATATACTGTTACGGTCATGATTTTCGTTTAACAAAATAATAATATTCAATAAATCACCTCAAAGATGAGATATATCCAATGCCCTGTATAGGATGAATGTCTATTTGCAAAACTCATTATCATGCCCATAACAGAACTCTTATTGTGGATAGTTCTTGAGTCACAAACTGCAGAAAATCATCTTCTCAATTGTTACGTTGATTTCGGTAGATTTTTGCAGCATAAGTTTTAGTAGGTATAGGGAAAGTAATTATTACTTTGTGATATGGCAGATCTTTGTTCGAGGTATATTCCGTTCAAATTGATCATTCTTGGAAAACAGGCAGGCAGATAATAAGTGCACGTCACTGGTGTTGAGTACTCTTTGGAAGCAATATGTTGGCGTCCATGTTCACGCATCATCGTTCGGATTCCCGAAGAGATAGACACTACTGATTGGCTGAATTCCGAGGAAATCGAATTCACGCATGATTCTCGTGTTCTCTGTCAAAAATCTTCCATTATTCGACGACCTGTTAGACCATTAAGTGTGGGCTTGTGAGGTTATCAACCATCGAATGAAAGTGTTTTAAAAAAAAAAATTTGCATTCCTTATTCTTTTGCTGTGTTTTCGAAATCTGGGAAACTACCCTGTGTATGGGGATCTGTGAGGAAAAGGAAAGTTCGTAAGATATTAATATTTGGATAAATATTTTTTTCTTCTCGGCGTGGTCCGGCTAATTAAAAGCACGTTTAAAAAAAAACCTTCGTGGACTCGAAGGTAAGGTATTTAACACGATTATAAATGGGATGATTGTAGAATTGTTTGATTCTTACAGGTTTTTTTATCTGATATGATATAGTATCATATCATATGGGATAACTCTGATTGATGAGGTTGATTCCGACGACTTAATTTCTGGTTTCTTTCCTGGCTTAAGTTCCGCCATCTTGGTCTGTCTGAGTGTGGGCTGTGGTATGTGCGCTGTTACCAATTCCCTGAGCTATCCCCGTCTTATTTTCCAAATCTGAGATGGTTTATTGCTGCCCTCCTGGAGATGGATTGTCCCCGGAAGGATCTTGGGGCACCCTTCGATTAGCTCGTCATAATATAAGATGAGTATAATTATAATTGTATAAAAAAAAAAAAAAAGAGAGAAGATTTTTTTTTCTAAATGGTTACAGCTCTCTATACTGTATAGCGAGTATTTTTTTTGGGTTTATTTCATTGGGGAATATATATAGGATGACCAGCAGAGGAGTGGTCTTCTTATGAATTTTTTTTGATATTCAATGTTTAGGATGCAGAGGTCCTGTATTCATGTATAATTGTAGTGCGGTAACTAGCTAGCTACCTAGGCTGTGACATCTGAAATATTACTTATGTGTAAGAATTCATAGATCTCAATGAACAGTTCAATGTTTATTTAATCCTCTTGTATTGAATGATCAGTGCACCCTTCATGCAAAAATTATAGGTTCTCTTCAATAGAAATTGTTTATAGTGATTTCATCCAAGAGTACTAGTGGGCTGATATTGTTTAGATTTAAATAAAAATGTAACCATTGAGAAGATATTCACGAGTTTTTCTTCCCTCAGGTATATCTATAGTCACAAGTAACCACTCTACACCAAATTAAATCTAGTAGACCCTGAGAGGCTGAGTTGGTCGAGGTATGTTGCAGATCTGGCTCTGAGGTATAGTCATCTCCAGTGGGGGAAGTGTTGAATTAGGGAGGATCGGTGGTAAGACCTAAACTCTCCCATATACCATCCCTAACCGAGCCAGAGCTGTAGCAAAATTGGCGCCTAACATTAAAGGGATTAACTGGATACATTATTGTGTGTTGATGTTTTTTTTTTCTTATTCTGTTTTGGGAGTTAAATTTTGACCTACAGCTTTTGGTATCAATTTTGAGTCTTTTGTGTGCCATTTTCCTTTTTTGTCGACTGTTGAAAACTTATTTCAAAATGTTACAATTGTACGTAGATAGGTTACTTAAAGATGAACTCATTTTTGAAATAAATGCTAGAGGAGGACATTCAGATGATACATATACCTGTGATGATCTGAGAAAAATTTTGAGGGAATTGTTGAATTTAGAAAGAGAAGGAAAATCTTTTCGAACACAGATTAATTCAGATACAAAAGAGGAAATTGAGATAATTTCGAGGAAGTTAGAGGAAATCAAAACTTTTCTTAGTGGAGATGTTAGTCAAAACTCATTAAAAAAGGTTGAATCTAAACTTTGTCACACATTAAACAGATTAGAGAGAGTGGATGCTGAGAAAAATGAGGATTACTGTGAACAGAAAGCTAAACTTCTAACTGTTGCTCTCGGATTTGTTACTGACTTGAAAATTAAACAAGATACTTTGAAGAAAACTGCACCCAGTTCACTACCTTTTGATTTAATGCAACAAAATCCTAACTTTTCCAATGCAAAAGTGACATCAACACCAAAGAAAAATGACCCAGCAGATATTGCTTCAATGAATGATTTACCGAAAATTCTTGAAAAATTGTGTATAAATGAAAACAACGAAATAAATAAATGGAATTTGAAATTTAATGGAGAACATGAAATGGGAATAAATGGATTCTTGGAAAGAATTGATGAACTGTGTGAAGCAAGAAATATCAGTCAAGATCAACTTTTTAAAAGTGCAATAGAACTCTTTGAGGGAAAAGCCCTTGTATTTTTTAGGTCAATTCGAGAAAAAGTTAATGATTGGAACAGTTTATGTCAATATTTTCGAGATGAATTTTTACCAAGGGATTATTATGATAAATTATGGAGTCAAATACGATCAAGGACTCAAGGTGAGAAAGAATCTATTGGAATATACGTAGCATATATGAACAACTTGTTCAAAAGATTAGGTACGCAAGTGGATAGTGATGTGAAACTTAAAATCATCAGAAGAAATATATTACCTTTTTACCAAAGTCAACTCATGTTGATAGATATTGATTCTCAAGAACATTTGATTGAATTATGTCGAAAATTAGACCAAGCTAAACATTCAGTTGTTAACTATGTTCCACCAGCCAATGATAAATCAGCCATTGAAACAGATCTTGCTTACAATAAAGGTGCAATTCGAAAAAGAATTGATAACATTGAGTGTAATAAACAAGTAACTTTAGTAGAAGATTGGGGTAATAAAGAAAGTGATCGTAGGATTGACACAGATAGTAGTGGAGAAAGTAGTTCACAAATGAATAATTCAGGGTTTGACAAAAATTCAAGAGATCATCTTAGAGATAGAAATAAATTTTCAAGAGATTACAGTCAAGATAGAAATAAATTCTCAAGAGATTACAGTCAAGATAGAAACAAATTTTCGAGAGATTACAGTCGAGATAGGAATACTTATTCAGGAAATTATAGTAACGACAGAAATACATTTTCTAGAAATAGTAGCAATGATAGAAACAGGTATTCCAGAGATTCACAAAATTCTCGATTCTCAAGGAGAGATGATTTTCAGGTGAGAAGGGATAATACAGGAAATAGAGATAACAGTTCCCACAGAAATAGAGATAACAGTTCTCACAGAAATAGAGATAACAGTTCATACAGAGTTAGAGATAACAGTTCCCACAGAAATAGAGATAACAGTTCATACAGAATTAGAGATAACAGTTCATACAGAAATAGGGACAACAGTACATTTAGGAACAGAAATAATAGTTTCAATAATTATAACAGGAATAACAGTTCTTATGTACAAAGGGATTTCAGTAGAGATAGGAATAATGTAAATAGGGATAGCGGCAATAATGTAAATAGGAATGATAGTACTAGACGTTACCAAGGACATTTTGAAAAGGATCAGGAGATTGTCTGCTACAAATGTAAGGGAAAAAATCACATTGCTAAATATTGTGCTTTAAAAAGGTCAAAAAACTAGATGTGAAGGTGTTTTCAGATCGTGAACATCCTTCTTCTGGAAATTCGAAACCGGTCGTAACGAACTCATCTCATAATAACATAGAAATCCTCAATTTAAATATTTTTGACAACTTCGACTTGAACCATATCTGCACCAGAAGTGAAATAAATAATTTTAATTCAAAAAATAAGCCTGTTTTAGACTACATGCTATCTCAAGTAGGAGAGAATGAGTGTCCACATGTGAAAGTATCAGTGTATGGTTGTGAATTGAATGGGTTACTGGATAGTGGTGCGAACAGAGTATTTTTAGGAAATTCTGGATATGAAATTTTACGTGACATAGGTATAAATTTGAAGCCTTCTTCAAATACAGAATGTATAGTTGCAAATAACGAATCGATCGAATGTATAGGTGTCATGACAATTCCAATAAGACTAAAGGATAAAGTACAAGTATTTAACGCAGTAGTAGTGCCAAAGTTGAAACATGCCATCGTTTTAGGAACTGAATTTTGGATTAAGATGTCACTTGTTCCAGATCTAAGACGTGGAGAATTTCACTTTAATGATAAGTCAGAAAAACAAGATTTGAAATTAAATGTAATACAAACAGCTGATGATTTGACTTTTGATCAAAAAATGCAACTAGAAAATGTTATCGAGGAATACTTTGAATCTATAAAAGATGTCAAACTAGGTTGTACAAATTTAATAGAACATAAAATCATTACAGATAGTCCACCTATCAAATCTAGATATTATCCTGTTAGTAAATACATGCAAGACAAAATTGATGAAGAAGTTTCTAAAATGTTGGACCTTGGGGTCATTGAACGAAGTGACTCAGGATGGAGCTCACCAATATTGATGGTACCTAAACCTAACGGTGAATTTCGATTTTGTGTCGACTTTCGAAAACTTAATGCTGTAACAGAAAAATGTGCTTATCCATTACCATACATCAGTTCGATTTTAGACAAACTTGGAAATGCCAGATACTTGAGTAGCTTAGATATTGCATCAGCTTATTGGCAGATTAGAATGAGCGAATCTAGTAAGAAATATACAGCTTTCACAATTCCTGGTCGAGGATTATTTCATTTTGCCCGTATGCCATTTGGTTTGACAAATGCACCAGCTACATTTGAAGCATTAGTTGATAAAATATTTGGCCCAGAACTAGAACCATATCTTTTCAAATATCTTGATGACATAATAATTTCAACACCCGATTTTGAAACACATATTAAAATTCTAAAAGAAGTATTCAGAAGATTAGAAGAGTCAGGCTTAACATTGAACAAAGAAAAATGTAAATTTTGCAGGGATGAATTGAAATACATTGGCTACATTGTGAATAGATCAGGTCTCAACGTAGATCCAGAAAAAGTGTCTGCAATAGTCGATATGCCACCTCCAAAAACTCCAAAACAAGTTAGAAGGTTAATAGGAATGGTCTCATGGTACAGAAAATTTATACCTAACATGTCAACTATAGTAGCTCCGTTAACAAATTTAACACGCAAAAAGGTGAAGTTTAAGTGGACATCAGAATGCGAAAAAGCTTTTAGAGATATCAAAAATGCCTTAATATCATCGCCAATACTTTCTTGTCCTAATTTCGATTATCCATTCATTTTACAAACTGATGCGTCATCTTACGGGTTAGGTGCTGTTTTGAGTCAATATTATGATAACAAAGAACATGTCATTGCATACATTTCTAGAACTTTGAATAAATGTGAAATGAAATATACAGTCACTGAAAAAGAATGCTTAGCTGCTATATGGGCATGCGAAAAGTTTCGATGCTATTTAGAAAATCCAATACCATTTTCTCTGATCACAGATCACCATAGTTTGCTCTGGATGCATAATCTGAAAAATCCGAATGGTCGCTTAGGACGTTGGGTTTTGAGATTACAGGATTTCAATTTTAAAATTTTTCACAGACCAGGACGATATCACTTGGTACCAGACTGCTTATCACGTGCCATACCAGGTAATATGTATGAAACGGATGAATGTGTAGAGAGAAGTGATGAAACTAGCCAAAGAGGTGAATGTATAAAAATGGCAGAAATTTCGGAAATAATTGGAAATATTGGATTCGAAACGAGAAAATGTGAACAAGACGAATGGTATGTTAAGATGTGTAACAAAGTGAAAGAGAAACCTTTGAACTTCTCAGATTGGAGAGTTAGTGAAGAAGGAATATTATATAAACATTTACGGGATAATAAATTTAATGAGGATATTGATAATTGGAAAATTGTAGTGCCCAAAGCATGTCGAGCTGACATAATGAAGCAATCACATTGTGATGAGAAATCAGGACATTTAGGTGTTTTTAAAACATATCATCGTATTTTATCTCGTTATTATTGGTCCAAACTGAAGGCAGATTGTAGTAGATTTGTTAAAAGATGCAAAATTTGTATGGAGCAAAAACCTGAACAACGTATGAAAGCAGGACAGATGGGTTCAAAACCTAAAATAAATAGATGTTGGCAATATATTTCTACAGATATAATTGGTCCATTAGTACAGAGTTCCCAACGTAATAGATATATCCTTACGGTTTGTGATTATTTCAGTAAATTCACACTATTTTTTCCTATGAGAACAGCGAATTCAAAAACAGTCATAAAATTATTAGAAGACAATGTATTTCTCTTATTTGGAACACCGGAATATATCAGGACAGATAATGGAGTACAATATAGAAGTAAAGAATTTACAAATTTTGCAGAAGAATATAGAGTAAAAATTTTGACAAATCCATTATATCACCCTGAATGTAATTTTTCTGAACGATATAACAGAATCATCAAAACAATGATAGCATCATTTATAAAAGATAACCAAAAAGTATGGGATAAGAATTTACCAAAGCTTTCTTGTGCATTGAGAACTGCGAGGTCCGAAGTTATCGATAATACACCCTATTTTGTAAATTTTGGAGTTGAAATGATCACTGATGGTAGACAGTATAAGGAGGAAAGAGATAAGTCCGTAGTTATGAGTGATATGGGGATAGAACAACAGAATAGTACACTATCAGAACAAAGTAAAAAATCAGAAAAATTGGCAAAAATTCGAGATTTTGTAGTCAAGAAATTAAAACAAGCACATCTTAAGGCAAAAAATCATTACAATTTGAGACATAGACCCGTACAATTGAATGAAGGTGATTTTGTTTGGAAGAAAAATTATTTATTATCAGACGCCTCGAAAAGTTTCACGGCTAAATTAGGGAAGAAATTTTCGGGTCCGTTTAAAATTATTGAAAAATGTGGTATAAATACCTATAAGTTGATAGATAGAAATGGAAATTCCAAAGGCAAATGGCACATAAAGGATTTAAAACCTGATGAAACCTTAGATCCTGATGAAAAATGGTAACAGGTATGCTTGAGAATTCTTTTCATTCCTGGATGAATGTACGTATGTGTAGATAGTGTATATTTGTGTATATAAATGAAAAAAAAAATATCTGTCGATTTTTTTTTCTCGGAAGAAAGGGGAGTATGTTACGGTCATGATTTTCGTTTAACAAAATAATAATATTCAATAAATCACCTCAAAGATGAGATATATCCAATGCCCTGTATAGGATGAATGTCTATTTGCAAAACTCATTATCATGCCCATAACAGAACTCTTATTGTGGATAGTTCTTGAGTCACAAACTGCAGAAAATCATCTTCTCAATTGTTACGTTGATTTCGGTAGATTTTTGCAGCATAAGTTTTAGTAGGTATAGGGAAAGTAATTATTACTTTGTGATATGGCAGATCTTTGTTCGAGGTATATTCCGTTCAAATTGATCATTCTTGGAAAACAGGCAGGCAGATAATAAGTGCACGTCACTGGTGTTGAGTACTCTTTGGAAGCAATATGTTGGCGTCCATGTTCACGCATCATCGTTCGGATTCCCGAAGAGATAGACACTACTGATTGGCTGAATTCCGAGGAAATCGAATTCACGCATGATTCTCGTGTTCTCTGTCAAAAATCTTCCATTATTCGACGACCTGTTAGACCATTAAGTGTGGGCTTGTGAGGTTATCAACCATCGAATGAAAGTGTTTTAAAAAAAAAAATTTGCATTCCTTATTCTTTTGCTGTGTTTTCGAAATCTGGGAAACTACCCTGTGTATGGGGATCTGTGAGGAAAAGGAAAGTTCGTAAGATATTAATATTTGGATAAATATTTTTTTCTTCTCGGCGTGGTCCGGCTAATTAAAAGCACGTTTAAAAAAAAACCTTCGTGGACTCGAAGGTAAGGTATTTAACACGATTATAAATGGGATGATTGTAGAATTGTTTGATTCTTACAGGTTTTTTTATCTGATATGATATAGTATCATATCATATGGGATAACTCTGATT
Organism: Gastrophysa polygoni; assembly: GCA_963576655.1. Classification (NCBI taxonomy): domain Eukaryota; kingdom Metazoa; phylum Arthropoda; class Insecta; order Coleoptera; family Chrysomelidae; genus Gastrophysa; species Gastrophysa polygoni. The sequence goes on along the minus strand of OY755083.1, from coordinate 12,391,784 downwards.
GATGAGGTTGATTCCGACGACTTAATTTCTGGTTTCTTTCCTGGCTTAAGTTCCGCCATCTTGGTCTGTCTGAGTGTGGGCTGTGGTATGTGCGCTGTTACCAATTCCCTGAGCTATCCCCGTCTTATTTTCCAAATCTGAGATGGTTTATTGCTGCCCTCCTGGAGATGGATTGTCCCCGGAAGGATCTTGGGGCACCCTTCGATTAGCTCGTCATAATATAAGATGAGTATAATTATAATTGTATAAAAAAAAAAAAAAAGAGAGAAGATTTTTTTTTCTAAATGGTTACAGCTCTCTATACTGTATAGCGAGTATTTTTTTTGGGTTTATTTCATTGGGGAATATATATAGGATGACCAGCAGAGGAGTGGTCTTCTTATGAATTTTTTTTGATATTCAATGTTTAGGATGCAGAGGTCCTGTATTCATGTATAATTGTAGTGCGGTAACTAGCTAGCTACCTAGGCTGTGACATCTGAAATATTACTTATGTGTAAGAATTCATAGATCTCAATGAACAGTTCAATGTTTATTTAATCCTCTTGTATTGAATGATCAGTGCACCCTTCATGCAAAAATTATAGGTTCTCTTCAATAGAAATTGTTTATAGTGATTTCATCCAAGAGTACTAGTGGGCTGATATTGTTTAGATTTAAATAAAAATGTAACCATTGAGAAGATATTCACGAGTTTTTCTTCCCTCAGGTATATCTATAGTCACAAGTAACCACTCTACACCAAATTAAATCTAGTAGACCCTGAGAGGCTGAGTTGGTCGAGGTATGTTGCAGATCTGGCTCTGAGGTATAGTCATCTCCAGTGGGGGAAGTGTTGAATTAGGGAGGATCGGTGGTAAGACCTAAACTCTCCCATATACCATCCCTAACCGAGCCAGAGCTGTAGCAATACAGTCACTAAACTACTCAACATCAGATCTTTATATACTCTCCAAAGCCTGACATGGATTCACTCGAACATGGGGAAATATGACCAATGCAATTCCAAAATAAGTAGATTCACCGAAAAAATACAATTTCCATTGTTTCGCAAGACTCACACTCAGAGATTCCTTTTTTTATGGTCCAAAACTCTACCATACTATAAATACTCTTTCTGAATTCGAAAAATGTTTGAAATTATACCTCAGTGAAAATGCAACCATCTTCAACAATATCTTTTGAGTCCTCATTACAAAACTGCCACAAATTAATCATAGCATACAAAGATACCATAAAAATCATTCATTCTGGATTATCCTCCCTCATTCTTTCATTGCCTTTTGTTCTTCTTTTCTTTTCTCTTCTTTTTTTTGCTTAACTGCATTTACCTCCTAATTCGATCATATGATAAAATTATGAACTTTTGCTCCTCATCTCCCGTCTACTGATATTTTTTTTTGTTTCATTAACCGCATCTATATTTTTTTTGTTTTTTCATAGTTATCACTATAGTTATATGTATTCATTCAAATTGAGAGAATTGACCCAATACAAGCACATTCTGTGCTTGGGTTTAATACTCGACATTTGATATTTGTAAAATACCACATAGATTGGTTATTATGTAATTGATTATTCGAATTGATTTGAATGAAGTTTGAAAGTTTGAAAAATATATATACAGGGTGTCCTTAAAAGGTCTTCACAAAAAGCTACCACATATTCTTCAGACCAAAACAATTCGATACAAGCAAACTTACCTCAGTAAAAAGTTGCTTAGTTTGGGCGCTAGACGGCTCTGAAGTTGAAATTTTCAAATCGATTTTGCTTCATAACTTTTGAACGGCTCATGAGATTTTTTTCAAATTTGGTACGTTGGCATAGACTCATCGGGCAATGAAACTCATATCATAATCATAATGAATATCATTCCATGGGCGTAGAACTTGATTTTTTCAGTAAATAAACATCTAAAACTCCTACGCCAATGGAAAAAAATTAGTTTCAATATGAAATCTAAATTATTCAACTCATTCACTACAAAAAAGGTACTCTTGACAAAAGTCGATTCCTCTCATGGTTTCGACAAAATTTTAATTTTAGTGATTTAGAGCATAATTAATAATAAAACGATTAACAGATATTTCATAAAAATTGTTCAAAATGTTCACCATTTTCACGTATACAAAGATTTATACGACGCAAAAAGTTGAGATGTACTTTTTGCATAGGTTATTTCTATTGAAAATAAGTAGCACTGGTTTTTTTTTCTGAAGACTATTATTATCTGCTCGAAAACAGTGATATTCACATTCTTGGTTTCCATAGTTTCATCTGTGTTGATTTGTCGAGTTTTATTGACGTTGATTGTTGATATCGGACTTTTCTGATTTATCATGGCCGTACAATACACCAATGAAGAATACACCGATATGTTATTGGTATTCGGATATTGTCAAGGAAATGGTCGAGAGAGTGTGAGGGTGTATTCGGCAAGGTTTCCAAATCGTCGCGTACCAAGCCACCCAACCTTTGCTGCAGTTGAGAGACGTCTTCGGGAGACCGGTCATTTTGCTCCTAGAACTGGTGATTATGGAAGACAGCGTTATGTAAGGATTCCCGAAGTCGAAGTAGAAATTTTAGACCGTATTGAAGAAAATCCAGAATTGAGTACTAGACGGATAAGTAATGAACTAGAAGTTTCTAGGAATGCCGTTCATGAAGTACTAAGAGAACAATTATTATACCCATACCACAAGACGCCAGTTCAAGATTTATTAATCCATGATTCACAAAGTCGTCTGATGTTTTGTAGGTTCATTAATTGGCAAAGAGAAATGAATCTGAACTTTGGAAAGAATATTTTGTTCACTGATGAAGCCTGTTTCACGAGAAGAGGAATAACTAATTTTCATAATGAACACTTTTATGCAATTGAAAATCCTCATTCCATTAAAATAAACCATTTTCAACACGAATTCAAAATCAACGTTTGGGCTGGAATAATAGGAAATTTTATAATTGGTCCTGTCATACTTCCACAAAGATTAACAGGAGACATGTATTTACAACATCTACGAAATACGTCGCCAAATTTGTTGGAAGATTTACCACTCCAACATCGGATAGATATGTGGTTTATGCACGATGGAGCTCCACCACATTTTTCGGTGGATGTTAGGAATTTTTTAAACCAACAGTACCCAGACAGATGGATAGGTAGAGGTAATGATGCACCCGTGAATTGGCCACCACGTTCTCCAGACTTAACACCGATGGATTATTTTGTATGGGGTTATCTCAAGTCTACGGTTTACAAGACCCCTGTGAATACTGTAGAACAATTATGGCAACGTATCCAACAGGCGACGAATAATCTTACAGGCGATGAAGAAGTTATGCAAAGAGTACATTTCAACTTTTTGCGTCGTATAAATCTTTGTATACGTGAAAATGGTGAACATTTTGAACAATTTTTATGAAATATCTGTTAATCGTTTTATTATTAATTATGCTCTAAATCACTAAAATTAAAATTTTGTCGAAACCATGAGAGGAATCGACTTTTGTCAAGAGTACCTTTTTTGTAGTGAATGAGTTGAATAATTTAGATTTCATATTGAAACTAATTTTTTTCCATTGGCGTAGGAGTTTTAGATGTTTATTTACTGAAAAAATCAAGTTCTACGCCCATGGAATGATATTCATTATGATTATGATATGAGTTTCATTGCCCGATGAGTCTATGCCAACGTACCAAATTTGAAAAAAATCTCATGAGCCGTTCAAAAGTTATGAAGCAAAATCGATTTGAAAATTTCAACTTCAGAGCCGTCTAGCGCCCAAACTAAGCAACTTTTTACTGAGGTAAGTTTGCTTGTATCGAATTGTTTTGGTCTGAAGAATATGTGGTAGCTTTTTGTAAAGACCTTTTAAGGACACCCTGTATATACCAAGCTTGCGGATGCATTGGTTATTTCAAGTCTCCCCAAGAAGAACTTCTTTAATTGCAATTGCACTACCTCGTTAGTAGTCGAATCATATGCGGGATACTTCTCTATCGCGGTGGTCGAGAGTGTTGAGACACTCGTTAAATCGCTTCCACCGCGACCTGGGTTCGAATCCCAGCTTAGACATGGATGTTTGTGTATGTATGCCTCCCTAACCCCGCTCGAGTTTCGACTTTTGAGGCGCTGGTTCCACCCAACGAGGGAGTGCATGTGTGAAATAAAAAAAAATTGGGGGGCATACTTCCACAAACATCCATAGCCAGAGAACTATGGAAGTTCCTCTTTTGCAAATAACAAAGATGTTTTTTGCATTTTTTCAATACCATATTCTATGAATGTGTCGAAATCATTATCTCGGTGACACTTTATCTAATCATCAAAAATTCTCAGTTTGCACACGAACTGTTTCAACATCTCAAATTTGTTCCGTACGTTCTACCACCGTTTTCAATTCACATAAATAGATGAAATGAGTGAATGAAGAATGAATGGAAAATGTTTCACTCAGGTGAGGTTTGCCCCTTCGACTTGAGAGGAGCATGGAATCGAATATAAGAAAGAGAAAAAGCTATCGATTCGTCTCGATGTGCAACAAAGGAAGGTATAATTTTATCAACAGTCAGCTGCTCACTGCTGGTTGCTTCTCTCTCGTTTGCTGTTTTCATTGGTTGGATTCCTCCGCCTTTCTCTAGGCGCGAACTAGGGTATATTTGAAACTTGTTCAACTCCATTCAATTACTCACCTATGAAATGATATATTCTGATCATTTTTTAATCTATAAGTACAGTCAAAGTTTGAAAATTCTTCCTTGACTTGACTTGACTTGATGATCAATATTCAAACATCAAGTAAAAGTGAGTCTCTTTCTTTAAACACACTCATGAATCAATACCTTCGTTGAACAAATAGTATTGAGTGAATAATGTTCCACTATTAACTCGATTCTAATGAAAAAAACTTGAAAGGTCGTATTTCTGTTGTTTTTTTTGTTTTGACAATGTTTTGACAATGCCAACAGTCATGTGATTTTTCATCGCTGCGTCTCTTTCTTATGGTCGTTTCAATTCTCATCTCTCTTATCTCGATTTACTAGAGAAATTTAATATAACTGATGTCTTTGTATCCATAACTCATAAAATTGTAGTACGTTACATAGCCAATCAGGTAGGGATCCGAATTCAAGTATTATTTCCCTCTTGAAAATGAGTTATTAAAGCAGGATGGTTTGAAAGATTGCAATAATTAATTTCGAAGGTAATGTTGAGAGTTGAATACTAACCAATATTCTCGAATATGAACACACAATAGACATCATCTTCAATATGCAACAATGGAAAAAAAATTACAGTGCCACGGGCTGGAAAACCCTCCCGGAAAGCCTAATATTTCCAATTTATATATGAACCTATTCAAAGGCAGCATTATCAGACCCGACTTTTTCGGAATTAAGTTGTCTGTGCTTCAGACAAAATGGCGCTCCTCCAAGGCGTTGAATTGTCTGAATTGAAACAAATGACCCGTAAAGATGACCAACACGTTCCGCAAATTGATCGCTCTCATGTAGTTCACGCTATAAGAGCTCATAAATATATTATAGTATGGGGAGTTTCAAGCTCTAATGATACAGTCACGCCAAAGATGAACAGGAGCGGCACATTTCTATTGCATATATAGATTTGAGTGTCAGGGCTCTGAGGATGAAGCAGAACTCTTCCATTTGATTTTCCATACATTTATAGAAGTACACGAGTATAAATAGATATGAAACCCACCAATCACGGTCCCTGTACTAACTTGTACTAATATCTTTTAGAGAACTGTCACTTCTCTTCATTCAGAGTCAATCCATACTTTTGAACTGATCGAAGGAAGCCTTGAAGGTTATTGTCGTGATTGAATGGTCAGTCGTGACATTTCTGATATACGGCACACACACAGTTTGTGTGTCTCTAAGTCAGTAGCGTTGAATACCTCATGTTTTACAATTTTTGAGACGATCTATTCGACATTCGGTAGGGGATAGTCATCAAGGGATGTGAACTTGTTAACAATTCGTGAGTAGTCCACATAGTCCACAACCATACGTCGTTCGTGGTTTTCCTTTTTTCGTCACCAAATTTTGGACTCTCCAAGGTGAAACACTTTGACGTGACAATAAAACGTTAAACGAAGTAATAACGTGACTTCATCGCTAAGGATCTTTGGTGATTACCATTCAAATCGCCAAAGAGTCATGGTGGCTCAACTTTTGCGTCGGTAAGGCAGAATCGATAGATTTGGTCCATCAAAAGGCTTGGGAGGACTAAAAACTCGACGTTTCGATGATTATTACCAAGAATATCAAGATCTACTGTTCAAAAGCCTTTCAGAGTTGATGATAATGAAGTTAATGCTGATGAAACTTGACCGTTAGTAGGATGAAGTTTTAGTTGGTTGCAGGTAGTAACTTCATATCTCAAGTAACTGTCAGAACTACCGGTATCTATCGGAGATTTGACATTTTTGAGATTTTCACTTGGACTTAAGTCTCAAACAAAGATGTACAGAAGACTGGTGCAGTCATTGATGGTGTTTTGTTTCGCAAAAACGCTAACGCTATTTTCCGCTATGAAGTCATAATAGCTATGAAATTCCCCATAAGATGGCGACATTTTTGCAGATTTCTGTACACATAGTTGATGTTTTGGGACTGTTTATTAATATAATTTGATCAATAATTGAGGAGTAACCTATATTACTACTTCTGAATCAACGTTTTTACTACACTCATTGTGCAAATATCAATAATACTGATTTTGTTATGATTTCTGTGTCAACTAACATACGAGTGATTTTTATTATTTATTTGAATAAAATACTGTACGTCAGAGTTTTGGTTGAAGAAATCAGATAGGCAAATACACAGAGTAGCTGCACCAGTGTTCACTACATGGAAACATGAATGAAGCCGAGGCAAGAACAATGTTTCAACTCAAAAAGAACAAATTTCTTCTTTCGCAGGAGACATAGATCGAGCATGTCTTCTATTTCCACAGAAGACGCATTTTTGAATCGAAACGGTTGCAGCAGACATGACTAGATCTCAATCTTCTTTTTCCAAGTTATCATAGGATGTGCATACATCAATCAGTTTCATAAAATCTAAATAATATGGTTGGGAAATCACTTGTTCTAGCTTCAAGGTTAGCGTCATTGTTGACGTACATACGTGGATAAATGCATCACGAATGAATTTATACACAGAATGAGGCACATGCTCAGTTGATAGTTTTAGTTTATTCGGTTCAGAAAATTTACGGTCAGGTTGTTATTTAGAATCTGCTTGCTGTTCTAAGCACTATTCTTTGCTAACGTTGACCGAGTTGGGATCGGCTTCAAATCTGTCAGTACGCAAATATTTGTTCAATGTATATGTCTATATTATTATCACTTTGCTAATTAAATTTTTATTAATACCTCCTCAGAACGAAAGGCTTCAATTAGCAATACCTGTCACGTACAAATCTATCTGACAATATTACGAAAGTCGTAGCAAAATTCTGTATGTATAGTCCATCTCAGAATACCTCTGTCACTACAATAAATAACTCATTCTTGATGAAAATGAACAGTACCAATACCGATTCATTATCGTCTTGTCATCGAAGTAGCATCCAGTGATAAAAATTTAAGAATTTTATTTTTATCACAGCTTCCGGCTTAGTGCGCTCTAGGAAAACTCTTAGAAGGACCAATACTCATCCTTGAAATGTTGATCCTTATCCTGGTTTTACAATACACGAGAGCTAATTTATCTGATATAGCGGGTCATGTTCCTATTCTGTTTTCTTGATATCCGGGATTTGGTATGGATTTGTCTCATTTCATTATTGGCTGATATGCCTTTTCCAAGGTGGATATAGGATAGTAGACCAACTCTTCCATTATTTCTTTCCAAAACATGAAGACCTGTCAAACAACCTTACTAAAGCCGCACCGCTTGTGTAGAGATGGCGATACGATCGTCGATCTTGTTTCACTGATAATGACGGATATCTGACAATGATGGATAGCAAAAGGTTCAAATCTTGCATTCATGTCGAATTTCCAATTCAAATCGTATTTCCCAGAATTTTCGAGAAAACTATCGAATTCAGCATAGGTGACGCCATCTAGTTTCTATCTTGAGAAGCCTCCATAGAAAGAACGGTTGTCGCATCATGGCTCTAGCCAATCAAAAACAATGACGTCAAACCTTACATAAATATAAATTATTGTAAGACCTCCTCCTTTTATTTCCTAGCCATCGAGGTGAAGGAATAAAAAAAAAACGTTCATCGTCGCCTGAAAAATCCTCTGAAAATTCGAATAGTTCACGTACAAGAATCAATATAAGAGAACAAGAACAAAATGAAAGCGATTTGAGGTTAGGTCACTGTTCGCCTAAGATTGACGTCACTTTTGAGAACCACGCCCACCTTTCAGAGCGTGTTAAGATTCAACATAAGCAAGTAGGCGGAAGTCTACAAATTTTTCCAATGACAAAAAAATATAAACTAGTTAGTGTTAGTGAAGAGAACTTTTACTCAATGAAATATTTCGCATGTTGCTTTGAATCACCCTATATCAGAATGACAAATAAGTCGCATCCTAGACGTTGCATACCATTCAAGAGCCAAGATTGAACACGATCATTAAATATTGATATTATCGAGTTCAAAAGACTACTTCAATTTATCTCAATTGATTCTACGAATGCCATGAAATTCCTTCATTCAGTGTGTGACATGACACTATAATAATGAAGTCGCGCATTTATTTGATTTCAATCTGGAATTTGACAAATTGTGTAGCTTTATCTTGATCATTCATGACTCGGCTGGAAAATGACACGCGATTCCATGTTCCACGAACACATTTCTATACCGGATGTCCGCGCGAATGCGAAGTGGTGGATCTACGATCTCCGGGGCTCTACGCTCATTTATTCCTGAGGCACTTTCTTCACTTCGTCAGATTTTTTTCATCACTAATCAATATCAACCGTCAATACCATTGATAAAAATATGTAGGAGATAAAAGACAATACAATGAAAAACAAAAGAAAACCACATGAAAAAGAAATTAGAACACTTTTTCTGAAAGTTTTATTACATCGCGTCAATTTTTTTCGTCGATCTATCGTATGTAGCATTACAGCCCTATTAAGAACGGAATAATTCCGATATTCGTATCAGAAGAGCAGAAACGCGAAAGGGTATGTCGTACACCAACCCTGATTGAACCAAAAAAAAATTTTCAAATTCAATTTCTATGACGGAATCGGGAAATAAGTATCAGGAGAGCAGAAACGTCTGAGGGTTCCCAATACCCATCAACATATTTTAGCTCTAGTTTCCATTTTACTTCGAAGACTGAATAATTATGAATATTAGTATCAGGGGAGCGAAAATGCAAAAAATGCTATATCAATCGTGATGCAAATCGTAGGAGCAGACGAAAATTAATTCCATTTCGAAGATAGAATCGGGAATTGAATATTAGGTGAGCAGAAATGAGATGAGGTCTATGTGGATATTTCAGTGAATGAATATAATACAACTCAACCTTTTCCTGGAAGATTTTGCTTGTGGGTTTATTCTCAATTTCCTGGGGTAGTAACCATTCAATCTATTTTGAATAAATCACAATACGTCACAACTATTCGTGAAAAAAAATCCTAGTTGGACATTTCAGAATTTGGTTCCATAAAATACTCGTATAGTTGCCTCAAAATAAAATCACCCTCTTGTTGGATAATCATTTCGAATAGTACCCACCAGATGAGATGTTACAAGTGAGTCCTTAACGTGGTCACACTGTCGATGAGATAATTGAGAAGAATATACATCTAGAGCAAGAAACTAGATGTGGGATATAGATTTCTGCGCTGAACTAATATATCAAAAGGAGCCTTTGCTCATGGTACAGTTATTATCGCGGAAGAAGAAACAAGAAAAGGCCTTACTTGAAGAATACAAGGAATGGAACTGAATAAAAAGAAAGTAATGATAATGGGAGAACAACAAAGGAATATCAAATATCAATGAAGAACTTGAAGGGATTGTTTTCGTACAAGTGAAAAGGTCTAAATACTTCATTGTAGAAATCGAAGACTGTGGAATTCAAGAAATGGAAATAAATATATAGCAGAATAGAGTAAACCCTGAATTTATACTATGCAATGAATGAGTCATTATTGAACAAGTAGGAAATGACAAGGAAAAGAAAGATAGCATTTGTTTGTGAATTATAGGCGTTGAATAACAAACAAGATAGTTCAATAGTTCAATAGTTCATGGAAATGAAAGTATAGTAGAGTAGAGTTAATGGTATAACAAAGAGATATAGAGTAAAAACTAGATAACCCGGTGACTTCGTGCCACCTAAAATCAATTTCATGGTAACTTCATGAGCGATTATAACTGCTAATCGACCTTCACAGTATTGAAATCCTTAAATTTCTAAATCCTCCAGTCTCACTGAATCACATTCGAATGAATATGGTTATGTGCCTGCAATTTCAATTTCTAAATAGAATGGCTGATCAAAATCAATGTTAGTGAAATATAAACTAGATCCATTCTCAGAGTCCACCACCGTTTACACGAGGAGAAAAATATTTCAAATATAATATATGTCACACAACCGCACGAAATGAATATAACAGTTTATAATGATAGGTCTGCTGCGAACGCCATCTTTGAATGTATTCAGAAAGTTGGGATGTCGATTTTTTTCACCTCAACAACTACAGTTATCAGGCGAACAAAACACAGAATCGATTTTTACAAATGTAGATTTTAAGAATATCGACACACTAAAGGTTCAGCCAACACTGAATTCCATTGAAAAACGGCAACTGAACCGGTGAAACAATACAAAAAAGAAAAAAAAAAAAGAGAAACCAAGACAAAAATGGAATGGTGCTGTGGGAGAAATTTTTAGGAAGAAGAGGAACACATGGGAAGTGAAAGAGCGGCTGGCATAAGAAATAAGGAATTTGTGCATGAAATAGTTTGAAATATGTACCTAATGTACCATTTTTATTCTCTAAATATGGTTCACTTCAGAGTAGTACTTGCTCCGACTTGTGCATTTACTGGAATTTTGTACAGGAACTGAGGAACGAATTAGAACTAACTGCCAATTCGCCAAGGAAACGAATCAATTTCAGTAGGATACATCTAACGTATATTGCTCAATTTGATAATCTCCGAGATGCATTCATTAGCAATAATATGATGCATTCACATTAGTCAGAGAGCCCACGACCAAAAACATTTCTCGTAGTTTCACGACCTGAATGTTAGGTATAAAACGGTAAAACGGTATAAAATGCCTGGATGGCTAACCTATATTAGATGACTTGTCCTGGAACCCAACTGAGTGTCCGTTACTGTAACAAACATAGGAGCTTCGTATGGTGGCAATTTCTGCCCATTCAAGAAAATTGGGGACGGTATTATTATATTCGGTCTGATGATGAAAGCGTGCGTAGATTTTGTATTTCATTGCGAAATGATTGTTTCCAGACATTTTGAGTGCATTTTCAAAAATGTCAACGAGTCGATCAAAACTGGAAAGTGAAAAAATATTCAGAAAATGTATATACAGAATACAGAATGAGAATTTGCAAAAGTGCAATGGAGTAGAAGTATATCAGAGCATGGAGCATTCTGCAAGGAAATCGATTCAACATGTTGGGTAATGAAAATTTACGACCGCGACCATACCAAACGATTATGCTGTTTACATTCAGGTGAATGTCATCGATAGTTCGACGTAAGCTTTTCCGAGCTAAAATCGGCCATTTTTTTAATACGATTTCCAAATGATTTCTTGTTTGAAAAAATGTCTCAGATCATTTAACCAGATTCTGAAGATCAGACGGAATAATACAGTTTGGTAAAGTTTGTTGGTATCTTTCGAAATGCGTTCATGTCATGCACTACGTGGAAAATTTCTGGAAATAGCATTTTCAGGTTCAGGGTAATCGAATCTTGATTTTATATGCGGTCCTTGTCGTGAACTATTAGATGAAAATTTTGGTAGTGGGCTCTCTACTATATTTTCTGGAGTACGTGATCAAAGCCTCGTAGATTTTCAGCAGATTCACGTGAACAGTTTTATTTATAATATTCATGGACCGAGACAAGACAAATCACATTATTCTATTCTGGATGTGCGTCGTATTGCGATAACAAAACAATTCATGAAATATTCACTTGATAGGAACGATGAGTTAGAATCTCAAAGTAGTGTTAGGAAATATTTTTCATCTAACAACTTGTTGATTATGCGACACATTGAAGACAGTGTGTCTCATTTTTGATGGGAGCACCGTATCTTTCATGATTATCGAGTTCGATGATCAGCTAGATATCAAATTTACCTGTTTCAATTAGAATGCTGTCTTGGAAAATTTTCATTACTGTATAGTTCAGCACCTCTGTATATTCCGTAACATTCTAGGTATGATCCTAAAATGCATAAGTGCGAAAGAGATACTGAGGATACATTCATCGACGTTTATCTTATATACACTGCTCATCTGCTGCCATGGAAAAGTCGGTAATTCCATGCCAACTGGCGAGCAGTGTATATTACTGAAGTTGATCACAATCAGTCAGTTGAGTATATATTCGGTATTTCATCCGCTCTTGTGAATTTCAGGATCACACTGAGAAAGTTACGAGAAATACGAGGATGCTTCCATAAGAAGTGACACAAAATCAATTCTCAAAGAGCTCAATATTTTACAGAAAAAAATTGTATAGCAAATAAATTTGATATTCAGATTAGGATTCGAAACAGATTTCCAACCTATTTTGTTTCCTGATATAATTATCGGAAAAAGTAAGTCATTTCATTGCAGCTGGTGAGCAGAGTATATCACTGAAGATGACTAAACTAGTTCGTTGAGTGTATCTTTGGTATCTCTCTCGCTCCTTAATTGAATGAAATTGGGCATCCTAATTCGAATATTATGGAAGATGCTGGTTTGCTTCAATCAGAAGTGAGGCATACAGTCTACATTCAGAAAAAAAACCTACTAATGCTTCATTCTATACCTATTTTTCAACAGTAATAATTTTGTCGAGTGCATGTAAAATTTCCGAAAATGAAGCATGAATATTTGTTGCCTTAGAAATGGCTTGATTACAACATATTCATTCTTAATTGTCAAAAAGTGACTAACCAGGAGGTACCTAATCAATCATGTAACCTGACTTCACGGATTCGATAACTTTCAAGTAGTTCCAAAGTTACAAAAGAGGGCAGAAATAGTTATTTCCAGTTACATTTTAAAATATAGTCAGTATGTTGTTTGGAAAACGATTTCTCTTCAACAAAAAAACACAAGATATTTAGTTCTTGATTTAAAAGGCTCCATAATTCGCATATCGCATATCGCATAATCGCAATTTAGAATGTGAAATATGATTACATGTCTACTCGTGCGAAATATGTTACTTTCCACTCTCGTTATATAGATTGTCGTAGGAACACCTGTTGATCCCGGATCATCATGTATCATATATACCTACCATGATCGACAAACGGATACCTAATTCACGAAACCAGACGAACAAAATGCATACATATAGTGTATGTCCCTGTAACATTGTTATAATTCGTAAATTTTTGAAAAATTCATTTTTGGCGGTTTGGTGGGTAGGCATTTGAAATAGTTCTCCAAAAAGATGGTGATTTTATTATTAGGGTGTAATCGTGGCCAACTACGACCACTTTTATCGACCCGAATTCAGAAATGTATTATCCTTCACGAAAGATGACGGTTTTTGAATCAGGATCATCATAATTGATCATAATTTCAATCATCATAAGCGATGGTGACCAAGAAAATGAATCTCAATTGTTTTCGAATGAGTGATCAAAATATGTACTACTTAACGGGGGAATTTTGCGGAAGAACAAATATATATAATAAATAGTTCACTTTCGCTAAGCAATGTTCCTTCGTGGATAGTTTTATCTGTAATCATGCGAGCATTCAGTGAGCGATAGTCTCCGCATGGACGCCAGTCACCATTTTTCTTAGGGGCCATGTGAACTGTAGAGCTGACCAGGAACTTTTTGACCTTTGGACGATCCCAATTTCCATCATAACCGTGAACACGCGTTGGGCAATTTTCAATTTTTCTCGAGAAGCGTCATCGAAAAAAATATAGCATGCATGTCCACTTATTTTCCGATGGACCCCCCTGTTTATTATGAGGTAACGATGCCATTCGAGATATTTGTCGTTCCATGAATTTCTTGGCAAGTGATATAATACGTTCTGTTGTGCAATAATTCATGTATTCCGAATTTAACTTTCTTATTTTCCATCAAAACAAACCTTGCCATTCCATTCTTCTATACAAAAGTTAGATGTTTTTCTACAATCATTCAAGCTTATTATGATTCAGAATTCTCTGAAACAGTTGGTGTATCGAAATGTGGACACAACGAAATGTGGGTGTATTGCATTGCACCCTTTATATCTACTACATGGTTTTACCGGTTTAGATAGACATATATCATTATATTATTAAAACTTTTATATCTATATTGGTGGTTGCGGGTAGTTAATTCATGACATGACATGAGCTAATGTCGAAAGAACGAAAGAATATTGGGAAGAGGATCTGGTCATAGGTCTTAATGATACTTCCTGATGTATAGCAGAATGCCCTACAGAAAGATTCAGTTATCGTCACCAAAGTCATGAATTTAAAATTGGAACTCGACACTACAATTAGGTTAGGTTTAGGTTCAGGTTTAATGCGAGTGGGGCGCAAGGTCGCCCCTGCACTGTGACTCTTGAATGGGTCTATTGTGGCTCACCCCTAGAGGTTACAGTTCAACGCACAAGTTGGTTGAGTTCTTACTGTCATCGGTAGGCTCTGAGTTGGTGAGACCAAATGTGTTGAAACTCATTCTCTCTGAGCAATGGCATGAAAATAGTACATGTTCAGTTTTGTCTTCCACACAGAAAAAGCGACAGTCCGTTTGTTGGTTCAGAACTATCCTTCCTAGGTGGTGCCTCAGACGACAATGTCCTGTTAGTAGTCCCGTCAGAATGCCTAGGTCGTTCCTATGCCATTCCAGGATCTGCTTGGTTGTTTTTTCTGAGGTTTAGGTCAGAACGTCTTCGAGTGTGTCATATCTGGTAGATCAGACCACCTCTTGTGGTGACGCCAAAGACTGGTTATGTCCCGATGAACGCAGAATCGGCTACACAAAGTCCAGATGGGAACGTGCAGATAAAGCAGAAAGTGCAGACAGATCAGATGTATTATTTAATTATGCCTAAGACAGGATCTCGAATGCGTCTAGCTAGGCTATTCTTAGATGCGATATCTATTCTCGGTTTTTGCTGTATCAGTAGCCAGAGGTGTTCTTCAGTCATATATGTGGACCAATGATCTACTTTGCTAATGACACGGATGAACTATAGGAAGGCCCGACAATATGAAAACTATTACCTACTGGGCATTGCATTCCATGTGTATGTGAGAATATCAGATGAGAAATAAAAAGGAAAATAGAAAATTGACAATAGAATATCGCGTGTAGAAAGGAAGAGTATTGCAATATTTCATTAGATCATCAAAAAACTGAATGATGAGAACCACAACAATGATCTAGAGGAGATATTCGATATCGTAAAGTGGGAAAATATATAAAACAGCTTGATTGGACGAGCTGTCGACGGAAATTAATAGAAAATATATTATCAAACAAGAAAGATTCCAGAACCTATATAACGAATGAAAATTCGAAAGAAATTGTGACTCAGGGGCGATTACATACTGGAAGATAGATCACTCAACAATTCAGTTGATATAATAATACGTGTTGTGACGTCAGAAGTGAAGTGTAAGCAATAATAAGTTACACAATACATATTGACATGACTTCAATTTAATAAAATTTTGACTTCAAACTTAGAATATTACTGAATTCCAAATTTCAACTCGGAATATCACGAAAAGATTTTTTTGAAATTCCGTCTTCAATCACGGAATTTCATGGAATTCCGACTTCAATATCGGATTCTTTTGAATCCCACTTCATTCTCGGAATTTCATAAAATTCCGACCTTAATTTCGGAATCCCATGAAAGACTAATAATTGTGCAAGGAACTAGCGAGATTTGCGATATTTAGAATTATATACGAATAATAGACAAGAAAAGGTCGCAAACGAAAGTGCATCTTTCACACCATATACCTAGTGGCACATCGTGATAAAAGTAATCGGACATGCCCGCACATGGTCCTCTCGTCTACGTAAGAACTGTTGTACGGTTTAAAAATAGCAAGAAACCACTGGCAAAGTGCCTCGCGTGGTCCAAATTCATCGAAACTCTTCATACGCACACAAAAACAACGGCAGACGGACTATTAGGACCTATGAATAATTGGAGCGCCACAAAACAATATACAATTTACGAGATGATTCATTGTCTCGTTGACTGAAGGTCTTGAAAATTTATACTTTCGGCATATAGTTCGCATATTGACTAGGGAAATCGTGACTGATCTGATTCACATGTCAGATCTCTTATTTCATATCATGTGCGCACAATGGCTTTGTACTTTTGTATGAGAGCAATGCTGCAGAGGCAGCATTGACTGATCTATAGATTAGAAGCCTGATCTTCTGATTCCTCCCTCATCAATGTACAATCACAAATAAAGCACTTCAGGCAGTACCTAAAAGGTACTGAGAGCCACAGTACCGTATTTTCCCTGGTGCGTACATAAAGTATACATAGTGAAGTAGTGGTTCGTTGTTAATCTAATGGCAGATTTGGTATTTGATGAGAATGACTTCAAGTACCTTCAAGTACAAATCTCTATTTCTGATAGTCTGTATATCAAGATACGTCCGGTTCTGACAACTAGAGACCATAAATTGAAAATTCATTTCGGTGGATCGGTCAGTTCTGATTCATACATGATGCTTTTGTGTGTTCGTTACCATGTCGAAGCGCCACATCACATGGTGAAGAAGTTGGTTATTCGATATAGGTAGTGGGTAGTGTATTGAAATAATTTGAAATCAATAAGTAAACAAGACATCCAACTATAAATTTTAATTCCAACCTGAGTATTAGAGTACGGAATAAATGATATTTCACAATTGTAAATGTAGATTTGTAGATTTGTGTTGTCAAACAACAATATTGAAATTATTGAACTGATCAAAATACACGAATACCGCGGAGCACTTGCACGCATGAGTGAGAATATAAATGCTACACGGAGCTGACTGACTGTTCTGCCGACCGCCTTTCGCTTTCCCTCTACTCCGTGGTCGGCTGTGAAGCGATATGCGATAAATGGACGATAAAAATTGAAGCCATAGTATGAAAGTTTCACTATAGAAAGTTGGTGGAGTAGAGCAACTTTGTCAGTATCCTAAACTTTGAATATCGTCAGAAAAAAATCCAAGTAGGTAATTTTCTATATCCAAAGTTCAGAGGAAATGATTGTAATTATGAAAATATGACACATAATTGTTGGGGGTATATCGATTGATGTAATACTTTGTTCCACTTCCACAGCTATTGAAATAAAGCACGGAAATACCAAGATCAATGAAAGGAATTATTACGCTGAAACGTATATGAATGCATTTGGAATTCATTTTTCCAGCTTTGTGTGGGCTTTCCAACCTCGTTTTTGAAAAATGGAATAGAAGATACTATCATCATTTCAATATATTTGTAGTATAGACAGATTTTTGATCTGCCCCAAAATGTCACTGCGCTTGAAATCAAACCTTTAGATACCTGAAAGAGAAATTCTCTATTTGTCAGTGACACCTTGTTTTCAAAAAAATTTGGAAATGCAAATATATTTTCAATAAAAAACAAAACTTCTACTTATCTTATTGGACATTTCGTCAGCAGATTTTTCTTCAAACAAGGTGTCACTGACAAATAGAAAATTTCTCGTTTAGGTATCTAAAGGTTTAATTTCAAGGGAAGTGACATTTTGGGGCAGATCTCAAATCTGTCGTTACTACAAATATATTGAAATAATTTTAATAACTTCTATTTTATTCCTTAGAAACGATGAGAGAAAATCCCACACAAAAGCTGGAAAAATGAATGTACCACCTCCTCGAATCACTTACAGACAGAATTTGCAATTGCATACCCACGTATAGAACGACATATTTCATAGGGGTTCATTTCATGAAAGTGGTCTCATTACGTGTGCACCTACGTCAAGTCACCATAGAATTCGCTCACATCCTAGTGACAGCATTATTCAGGTCCTTCGGACGTAACAAAAAATTATTATTTCAATTTATTTTCGACGTATTTTTGAAGTGTCTCAATCGTGACTTCCAAATCATAACCATATTAAATTCGTGAAGAGAATTATTTGATTCCATTCCTCGATTCGAGTGTTGTAAATATTTATGGTATTGTATTAACTCCTAATATCTAATATTGTATTCGTTATATGAAATGAATGATATGATATGATATGGTTCTGTGAATCATTCTGGGAGAAGAAGTATTGAAAAATATAATTTTCTACAGTCAACTATGCTTTTTTCCTCATGTTGCATCAATGGAAATCCACACGATTTCACGTATCTTTTCCTTTAATCTTGAACATTTCATATAGTACCTATCTAGCTTCCACCGAATTGGAACTGGGAGACACCACATTTCAATATTCTTTGCTTCCATAAATAGTTATTTTTCGGTTATTCATCGTTATGAAATCGGTCGTTATTCAACCTGACAATGAAATCAATGTGACCTCTTGTGGTAAGCAAATCATTATTTTCATAAATCAACATTGATGGCAAAACATTTGTTCAAAGTGTTATTGGTGTAATAAAAATTTGATTATCTATCAGATTATTATACGTACAGTGTTCAAATAATCTACTAGAAATTTTTTGTATATACAGGGCTATTCACATAGCCGATTTCAACCAACAAGTCTGAAACTATACAGGTTGACCTAAATTACCGGGGAACTAATTTACTCTCTCATATTTCAGTTCAGTTATTCGAATGAAATGATCCAAGGTTGGTACAATGGTACATCGATCTGTGCAAGGTACATGTATCGATTCGACAAGTAGCAAACTGTCGATTATTTTGGCTAAATAAACGAAACGGCATTTCCTCTCAACTTCGGCGTACATGAGGCCTTCAAGTGCCTTCAAAGTACCGTCTGAAACAATCATGTTCTCAAATATTTGATGATATCGCCCTCATCGGAACGAACACTACAAACTATACAAGGTTTCCAAAGATTACTTTTTCTGAAATCATCATTCTTGAGAAATGCCAAAGTAACTCTTTGATTCCTCTTTCTTCAGGCAAGTTCTATAGTTAGACTGATACGCAACAATGTTTAAGAGTTATTATTGGTGCATTCCTTTCCATCGGTAAAGTAATGAAACAACAAGCACCTCTGCGCAGTTTCTCTATTGCATCTTCAGCTGATGCTGAAGATCTCTTGAAGAAACTGGGAACCGATGTTCCACTAAATGATAAATAGTTTGCTTATGACAGTGAGTCATCTACTTTTCAGTTTAACATAAGTTTAATATTCCTAGAAAACTTGATAGTTTTACTGTAAGTGATAGTAGTTTACGTTATATAAGTCTGTAAGGGACCGCAGGTGAGGCCGAAAGCCTACAGGTCATGTAAAGAGCCTTTCTGGAATGTAACGTACGTTGCGTAAGTTTTTTCAGTTACCCTAATATTTATTTTCTCAAAACGTTATATCAAGTGCAAAAGAGATTTCGTGACGTTTCATGTCAAGTGATAGAGGTGAATAAGGAATCAACAGTCAGCTTCCAAAGTTGAATTTATGTAACTAAAAATCGCGATTAGTTACTCGTCAAGTACTTACAAGAACTTCGACCATATGGTCGAAGTACAAGAAGTTCTCAACAAATTCAATCAATAAAGCCATATGATTGCAACTAGCCCTAATTGCCAGTTGAAACTGATACTTAGTGCTAATTGCCACATCACACTGAGACTTAGTCATGATTGTCAGTTCAAACTGACAATTCGTGCTAATTGCCAGTTCAAACTGGCAATTATAAAAAAAATCATCATGTCCGTTCAGCGTTTTTGTACTACGCAACCGATAAAACATTCATCATTCAGCGAAACTTTAAAGAAATTAGATTATAGAATTTACTACAGACCAAAGCGATTTCTGCAATCAAAAAAAATTTTTCGAATCATGAATAATTACCAATTCTAAAAATGCCACAAATCATACGTGAGCTGAGCTGTCACTCATGTGCTAATTAGAAATGGGCATCAACTGAAAGAATACCTAATGTTGGAAGACTGATACGATTTATCACGTACATCAGTTCGATGGTGGCGAGTATAATTTGCGATGGGGTTTGGATATTTCAAATCATTACATGCTTGCGAAATTTATCAGTATCGATATCCTGATTGCGATCCCTTATACGTGTCCGAACGCATCTGTAGTCTATGTTTATGTTTCAGAAATATCATTTAGTAGTAGAAAAAATATTCTATATACCTCGGGTGAAAATGCTATCATAATAGCTCGTACATTTTATCTTTCGGCGATTCGAGCCTCAGGATATAAAAGTACTTATATTATATACAGGGTGAGTCAAAAATGTGTACCGAGCTTTCTGGGGGTGATAGAACATTGAAAAATAAGTGTAGTTTGATGATTAAACTCATGGCCCAAAATGCATATTAAGGGAGATATATCCTTCCAAAGTTGATAAAATTGAAATAATTTCTCCGCATAACTTCTGAACGATGAAAGCCACCTGATTGAAATTTTGTGCATGAATGTATGTTGTCAAAATACATTTTTCCGTCACACTTCCACATTACTTATATTGTTATAAAGGGTGTTTTCAGAGGGTGTCATGATTTTTTGTAGAAAACTTTTTTCCCTGTATTATTTTCGGTGAAAAAACAGGAGCATTCGATGGAGCGAAGAAAATTACATGAAAAAGGTACTCTTATTCAAATACAAAAAATTGAGCCGTTCGTGAGATATTTGAGTTTTTGTAGTTACATGATATCAGCAGATTGATTTTATTCATAGCGAGATTCATCGGTATAACGATATTTCAGCAGCATTTGCATTTCCGAAGCACTCGCCAAGCATTAGAAGCATATCAGTTTATTCAGAGAACGAATAACCTGCCATATTTCTTAAAATCTCAGTTGATAATCGCAGTGATAAATGACACAGAAAAACCACACGAACAAATCGACTACAACAATGTTGACTCGAATGTTGATGAAATGAACGTCAAAATTGAGAACAAAATTATTCATCATGGCCATAAAATTATATTTTTCACAAAAAGCGGCTTTATCAAGAAAACTTGATGATTTTGGTATAGGGACATGCTATGTCATCTTGTAGCATTTATATTCGTCTTTCAATTTATTGAGTAAAAAACAGTGGGTACCATTTGAAGAAATGAACTTTTGACCACTTGTATTAACAATGGATATAATAATAATTTCAGCACGCCCTGTATGATATGGAGGCGACTTCTCGGTGTGAATATGATTCGAGAGCCCTGATTTACATAAGTTCAATTAGGGATATGTTTTGGATCATATTTAACACAAATTATTTTTCATCTTGAAAACCTTGACAAAAGAGTATTGTGCTAAAAAGGCAATTCTAAAAATTTGTTAATATACGGGGTGTTCCATTTGAAAAAATGAAGTTGCTAGGACTTATTGATAGAAACGGCAACGTCGCAATTTCGAAAATATTTTAGATCGATAGAACAGGTGATAAAATGTAAGATGCGAAATTTTCAGAAGAATCCTGCGTTGCGTTCTCCAAAAACGTCTAACGTACCATCGACCGTGAGTTATCCTGTATAACAGTTCACTTCTCAGCCTGGGTACCTATATGATATACTATTTCTATATTTATCATTATATATTATTGCATGTATATTTGTACTTTTTTTTGTAGGAAATAACAATGCGTCCCCTAAAGAGGGGCAGATCCAGTGGCGCGGCTCGCGTCGCAGTCTCTGCAGCGAGGACGGGCCCGGGGGCGGCCTTCGAAACGGATCCCACGTCTGCCCCGGGGGCGGGGGGGACGAGGGGGAGACGGGCGGCGGCGGCGCACGGGGCTCTGACGGCTCAGTTGCAGCAGCAGGGCCGGACCAGCTGGAGGGGCCGGGCTCAATTGCGGATGACGCTATTCACCTCAAGAGACGGGTGGGACTCGTCAGTGGGGTGGCTCTAATTGTCGGAACGATGATAGGTCAGTATGATCGATTGAACATCTTCTGGACAACTCTGGTGAATTGATCGGAAATGTGTATATACATCTTTTTCCACCACTGGCCTTAAAATCTGTTGTCGGTGAATATGCCACGAGCATTGTTCGTAGAATTCCACTACTATCGGTGATCTCTAAAGTAATAGAATAAGCAATCAACATCGAGAGGCATATGGATCTTCTCACCGAAGATCGACAGGAGACCTGCTCGCGTACGTGACACATAAGTGGCAGGTGTCAATCGAGAAGCATGAGGAGTAGATATCTCCGAACTATTTGACCCAGTCTGGCACCAAGGCCTCCTAGAGAAATTTCCGTCCTATGGTTCGCCACCCCAACTATTTCTTTTACTATATCACTCTATGTACTAGTTGATGAGGTCTCATCTGATACAATGACTATCAACTTTGTTTTTGCTTCAAATTAACGATTTTTCAGATGTGACCTCTTGCCCAGTCCATAGTTTCGCGGATGATAGTACATTTCACACTGCTTTCTTCTCTAGAACATCCCTATATCATCCAATGAGGGCAGAGTTACAAAACGAAGACAGGTCTTTGCTTCAAATGATGATCTGGCGAGAACTTTCAAATGAAGATCTGGATATCTAGTAGAGTGCAACTATAACATGAGCTTGTATCTTTAACAACGAGGCAAATCATACAGTGACCAATATCATGATTTTAGGTACCACTATTGCTACAAAGTCGTCAATATCCATCTCGGTATAACCACAAACAGTACCAAGTACGTTTTTAATTCACAAAATGACAATTCACGATGGCAAAATTCGAAGTGAGCATATAAAAAGTAGCGTACAACTTTATTGCGTTGTTCATCAAAACAGCTTAGAGATTTTCAAATTAGTACACCGGTAGATCCATTAATCGTCTTTAGGCTATGTATACAGGGTGTCCTCAGAATATTGATTAAAAACCGACCACGAATTCCTCTTCAATTCAAGCAAACTTATCGCTTAGTATGGATAGTCCGTCGTTTCATGATGAATCGAGTCTCAGCCAAACATAGTGTTGCTTTAGTGTTCTTATCATGTAACAATATAAGGTCCAGTCAAACCGCGAACTATTCTCTAAAGTTCAACGTTCAACTACAATAGGAAATCAATCTAACATTACATCATAGGTGAGTCCATAGATATCCTAACAAGTCTGCTCACTCTCGCATCGCCCTGAAAATTTTCCTTCTGTCGTCTCGCGTCTCTGGCCTATCGAGCTCGGCACGTTTTCCGGCTGAACCGGAGAAAAAGTTTACACATCACACAGTGTCCACGACCAGAGATTGTTCCGTCCATTGAGTGCGCTTCTGAAATTATCAACTCTAATGTTATTCAAATTCTTACTTCAAATGAATCTACTTGAATCAATTTATTGAATTCTAGGATCTGGAATTTTCGTTTCCCCGTCTGGACTTCTTGAAAGGACAGGATCAATCGGGATGAGTTTTGTGATATGGATGGCATGTGGATTGTTATCCTTATTGGGTAAGTTTATTGTCAGTTAGGTTATGCACCAAATTTCAATATTAATGAAGAAAGTGATTGAGAAAAATTACATGTTCTATTTCGTACCATATCTTGAAAAATTCCTACACGAATTTTTTTATTCAAATACTCTACGTGATATTAATGAAGATTGAAACCATAAGAGAAAAAATCTATCTAATATATATGATTGGTTTTAATATAACCAGAAGTCTTTGAAATGGGAAAATAAGTATTCAAAATAAGCTCTCAACCAAATATCCTTTTTATGCTGCTCGGACAGCCTGAATGAATTTTCACTTCGTGAAACTTCCACTTTCCGAAATATACTGTTATTACTGAATTTGTAGATAATAACAGGAAAAACGAAATGGTTAATGTTTCACTTCTTGTAGACCTACATCTTTGAGATAAATTTCTCCAACTTCAAATTGAAGTTCAAACATTGCTCTAAATATATTTACTTATTAATGCCTGTTGTCGTGAATATATTAACAAGTATATGATAGACTCAATTTTTTTAGGAGACAATTCAATTTTGTCACAGCATCAGACTTTGATCTATACTATGATTGTATCCTTATACAATGACAAAAAATCATGAGTCTGTCTCGGTTTTTGTAGCTTTTTCAAGTTTTTGTACAGTGGAAGCTCTCAATATGATTTACACTATCGAAATTTTCTAGAAAAGGCACTCAATATTTCTTCCTCATCTGATGGAATAATATGATATTCAAGATTTCCATGAACATGTTTTGTATCTTGTCTGAACACAGTTGTTCCCTCTTCGGTTCAACAAAAAACCCGTTCTCTCTAATAAGGTTCAACAGCATGTTCGCCAGGCTCTATTCTGATGTCTGCAACTGCCTTTATGTCAAATATAATCTAATAATTTCGCCTGCGTATTTCTCATATTATTCTCCTGAAGAGTCTTTGAGTTTCATACATAAAAGCACACATTTCAGTCATATTGCATTCAACCGTGCCTCATAGATTCCTCTTGCGAATTGTGACACTACGAAAAATTCCGCATAGGAATTTCCTTAATTAATTATCTCCTGTTCGTACACATCTACGGAAGTGATGGGACCATCTTCAAGAAATATAGTTGAGATTCAGGAAAAAATTTATCTTTGGGGAAATAGATGTCCTGATTCCGAAATCGACGAGATTTTCGACCTATCTTTCCCCCTAATAATATTTTCCGGAAATATCGGTGGTTCCATGACTGCTGACGAGCAGTGTATATTACTGAAGATACCCCAATTAGTCATCGAGTAGGTATACCTTTGATATTTCTCTAGCTCCTGCGGGTTTCAGAATCTTATACCTCTATAAGAAGTGAGACGCACTGTTTATATCCTCTAACTCCACTGGTTGATATATCCATACATGTATGGTTTGCCTACTACCGACCTACTGCTCTCTAGACGGATAAAAGGGAAAGTAAGAGGCATTCGTGGAGAATGCCAGAATTGATATTGTTTATTTTCTGAACTGTGGGTGAATTGCAAATTGCTTGCAATGATTGAGCTGAACGAGAAAAGCATTCTAGTTTTTGACGCTAACGATTTTTTACACTATTGCTTCTAATGGGAAATCGTTATCAGGCGATTATTCTTCCGTGGTCTGATTTCGAGTTTAGTTTTATTCAATACTTCCTCCAGCGTATGCAACCGCATTAATATGAAAAATTTGGTTGAACTTGGCCAAGCCTGTTACAACCAAGTGGCTTTCCCGGGTACAAGAGTTTCGCTCGCTCAGCTCAACAACTGAATTCTCGAAGATTGCACTATTCCATATGCATAGCATACGATTCGCAGTAATATTGCAGTTGTACTCGATTATCTCGACTCGGCTAACACTCGAAGGACATGAGGAAAACTTGTCAAACTAATCGAAAAACAACCAGAAAATTAGGGAAAAATCTTAGAGATTAGAAGAAAATCAATACGTATGGGGACGGATCAAGAATTATCCTATGGTTGTTCCTGCTTGTCCTGTAAGACAAAAGGATACCAATAGGTGGTAGATGATGTCTTTATTCATCGTCCGGAGCGATACCACCACATTAACAGAGTTGCTGTGAAATGCGTAAAACTCCTATAATATTCCATGAGAATTCGATGTGATATGGTACAAGATCGAAATACACTAACAGAAAAATTCTTTCTGTTTCCTTTATCTATCCAAACGAACCAACTCCTAGTGGCAGAATTCCTCACTCTGAAACTCGACTGCCATCCAACAGAACCACTCAGCAGCTGAAATCATAATCATGGGAGTTTTCAATGTCCACAACTCGACCTGAGGTCTTCAGGAGGAATTAACCCACTCGGATCCTTGATATCAACAATCATTATGCCAATACGCTCGACTTATTCCTCACTTACAATCCGAAACCGTTGAGAGTCCGTACACCACTATAGGATTTTTTTTTTCAAATCTGATTTGAACGCCAGATCTACACGGTTGACCCGAAAGAAACCCACCATAAAAATCTTTGTAGAGTTTCATAACATGTTCACTATGACAGCGGAAAAGTGGAAAGTAAAACGCACACGAATTGTAATATTTCAAAAGCGCTCATCATCAATCATTGAGGAATGAAATGATCAATATTTCACCTAGAAATTTTACTGCTAGTATCTACGATGGAGTATTAGCGCCATAGTAATCTATTTATTTTTCATCAGAATCTCTAAATTTTGAGATTTCTTTTGAAAATTTTGAGTTTTTTTCACGAAATTATTCCACATGATGAATGCGTGTATTCAGTTACTTACAACACTGCAATCTCACCGACGGAGTTGGAAGTAGGTATATTCGTTTTTCAAATATTATTGACTGAACACTGAATTGGGTGATTTTTTTGAATTGCATGATAGCTCGCAACAATGGAATGTGCGGCTGAATCCTAATATATAATAGAATAATATTGCACATGATTCAAATATTTATGGTCGTGAGAAAAATAGTATACATAACTCGTTGAAAAGTGCATTTGATTTGATGAAATCTTTATTGGTAGGATACATACAATGTACAATACAGAAATTATTCATTAAAGCTTCAAGACCAAAAATAAATGATTATATATATATATATATAGAATTGATAATATAATAATCATAATAAAAGTACATTATAATGGAAGCCAATAGAGCAAATTCTAAATACTCTCTACACAAGTATAATATGCATGAACATACATGAGTGTACATCACAGTAATAACAAATTGAGATGATAAAATCAAAATGAACAATAACGATCACATGACATATGACCTTAAAAATCATGAGGGGGTAATTACCCTCTGCACTCTCTCCCTCGTAAATCCACCCTTGTACTGAGGTGATATTGAGGTAATTTAAGTTGAACAAAACTCATGCAAAGTGAAGTACGTTATGGATCGCCACAATTATTCAGACAAAAACACATATCTTATGTATCCGAAATAGCACAATAGTGAAGAAATCGAATGACCAGTAGCAAAAATAGTTTGCTCATAGATCATGCAGTCAGCGAAATTAATGCTCGATTCAGTTTTGATTATAGTATCCCACGTTTTCTTCGACAAAACGTTTTCGAATTTATCAATGGATGGTTGATAGAATAAACGTGGAAAAACATATTGTTTATTATAACACTTCCAAAAAAAATATTCATCTTGCAGATTGCGCAATTTGTTGACATAACTGAAGCCAATGACGTATGCAGTGTCTGAAATGGAACCTCCCACGTTTTATGGAACTTGCTTGACCCAGTTTTATATTGTTTTTTTTTCTACTACTCATGGGTTTAGCAGGAGAAATAAATTTTCAATATCTACGGTAATGGTCCATTTTTCGCACCTATTAATAACTATTGCTATAAGAAAGTACACCTATATAGGCGCTGTTAATTCATCACGAGCGGATGCGAGCAGGGTGGCAATTTTCATTATTCTCTATATTCTTCTGCTTGATATACAAATAGAGTAATATTCATTCAATTAGATGAATTATTTTCATTATATGTAACGATTTGTAATTGGAAATCCAGGTCAGTTGCATACGGAGAATTCCGAGTTGCAACTCGGAATTTAAGCGAAAAATAAAAAAAATATTGGCTCTTCTACGCTTCCGTAGATGCACACTTTAATCTTCCTCTGAATCTCAAAATCAGTGGACTTGAATCACAATTATTATTACGTCACGGAAATGATAATAATATGTGAATATAAAATTCAGGGAATTCAGAAATCAGGAAGGTATAATATGTATAAATATTCTACAGCATCAGATTTTTGCTTTCACCAATCTCCGCTTATTTTATAGAATACAATCATTGATGATTTTTTGAACAAAATCACAGATAGAAGATGAGTATTCAACAAGAAATGAAAAATACATCTATCTATTATAAAGCATGAGTATTTATTCAATATTTTGTTCCATCCAAAGATAAGAAAATCAATTATAGGTGTACCTATCTATGAACATCAATAATACAAATAAAACACGTCAGGTTTCAAAATGAAATGGTATAGATAAAATAATGTTTTTTCAGAAAATTGAACAAATTCAAATAATAATAAAACATTACGGATATATATGTACAAAAATCCTGACTTGCATGAATACAAACTAGATTTGAGTTGGTATGTTTATAGAGAACCCGACCTCAGGGCAGCCATATATTCTTCTTTGGGATATAATGCATTCGATATCAAAAAATCTTTCAAGTGTTTTTTTAAACTATGTACTGATACTGAATGAGTATCTAATTATGGCAGTGTTTACCACACCATATGGCAGTACCTTAGCTAATAGGGGCTGTTAGTGGACAATTCAAACTATCATTTCACTTTTTCTGCTTTTCTTGAAATCGCTGTGAATTGGATACCAACATTGACCTGCGCAGATGATAAAAACACACACTTCTTTACTCAATATTGATCAATTTGAGAGAATTCACAGTAGTCTTATCTTGTAGCCTTCGTGTTCCGCTGTGTCAGTTTCACACATCACTCATATTTTTTCTAGCTTGATACATTCTAATGAATCAAAGTTCTTTCTCACTTTGTACCTTCTTTCGAAGGTCAATTCAGTCTGTATCTACATACTGTTGAAATTCCAGTGCAGTTACCGTCGAAGATATAACAGATTTCAATTGGAGGCAATGTTGCGTAATCAGAAGCCGAAGAAATCACGGCTACTTTAGAAGATATGTAGGAAAATTCCAATTTCATTCTTATTTTTATTATTTTTATTATTATTTTATTCGGAGACGGAAAAAGAACATCAACATTGTCAATGGCACTTTTTATGACCTTCAGAATGTCAATATCAAAATTGATAATCTCACGTTTCGGCTGGCATTATAAAGTTTAATTTTTCAAATATGAACAGGAATTTCTATCTCGATGCATGGAGCTCTAAATGAAATTGATAACAGGCGACCTCTCAAAGCCCCTCCACCCAAAGTGCCAAAGCGACCCCCTAGTGAGGCGCGACCCACACCGGTTGAGAACAGGTGGCCTAATCTATCCCTGAATAAATTCTCTGAAGCACATGACATGCTGACGCATTTCTAAATTTTCAGCAGAATGAAAATCATAGGTAGCAATAAATAGAACTTCAGAAAGATTGATGGACTGGTGTGCTTAAAAATTGAATAGAAGTTATAGTTACATGATTCACCTGATATTTACGTCAGAATTCACGCATACGTATTTATTTTTGTTGAAAGAATCACATTAATTTTAAATGCTGTAAATCGTAGTATCATACCGAAATTTTTCAACAACTGATTTTGTTTTGATCAAGAGTTGGAAATGAAATTGGCTTGTTTTTTGAACAACTAAACTGCTTAGGTAAATACCTACTCATCTAGTCCTTTGGGCTGCATTCTTTTGTGAGGTACCCAGACGAATAGAATAGTTCACTCCCTAAATTAGGTCAGCGCTTGTGAGTGTCTGTTGCCCGTGAGTCGTAAAGTGAAAACACCTAGCTACTCCTAACTTTTATGTGACAAATGGCACCCCATTTAATTTCCTTTCCATAATTTTGTAGAAAATTTCATCCTTGAATGAACTAGGAAAATGATATTTTTTCTTTTGGATATAAAACTAATGGGATGCCTATTGAACTCCGAAAGTTGGGGTGGCTGGGGGTGAACCAGCACATTTCTGGCTGTTGACATCCATTTTTCCTTATGTCCCTGTCATCACTGATTTGAAATCCATTTTCTGGAAGATTTCGGTTGAAGTATTCGTGTGGACACCCGGTATTCAATTGACGATGGCCCTCTTATTACGGAAAAATATCAATAACATTGGAGGGCAGTGAAGAAATCATGAGGAACCTTAAAAACTAAAACCTTTTTGGGTTACTTCGAATAAATTCTACAGAGCTTCTATCGAAAATCTTCACAATGAAAACTCGACTACATGAATCAATGATAATTAGAACAGCTGAAAGTCATTATTACATTAATGCAATTTGAGAAAATCCGAATGATATCAATCATGTTTGAAGAATTGTCAACATTATGAAAGTGGAAAATTCAAATTATATATCTGAAGGCTCCAATATGGTAACTGCATTTGTACACTACTTGATTAATACTTACAGAAGCTGACTTATTAACTTTATTATTTTTTCATTCGAGCGAATTTCAAGATTCATCCTGCAACTGACAGATCTATTTTGCATTCATGTCAATTGTGAGAATCAAGCAATTATAATTCAATTGACAGATTTATTTTGCACAAGTGCAAGATTATTGTCAATAGGCTAATTGACAGATTCATCTTGCATTCAAGCTAACTGCAAGATTCATCGCAATCAGAGCTCAATTGAAAGATAATAATAATAATATTAAATGCTTCTATTGAGAGGTTGTATACAAAGTACAAAGAACCAAGCAAAATGCAGGATTCAATATTTGCACATGAAAAATTCATAGCAGAGCTTGCTCTTCCATCCAACCGTACATCTGGCAATTGAAGCATGATCGATTCATTGCATTCAAGCCTTGTTAATCAAGCTGATTTATCTTGTATTTAATATGGTTGCAAGATTTATCTTGCAATTAAGGTTTAATTGACAGATTTATCTTGAAGTTAGAGCCTAGTTGACAGATTCATATTACATTTAACCTTCAATTCAAGATAAGTCTTGCTTGAATGCTAGATAATCAGTTATATAAAGAGAAGATAATTTTGTTGCCATGTTCCTTCAGCTTCTTCATAGTTTTTACATTTTCATGCTGGATGGAAAAAATTCAATTATTTTTCTAAACCGGCGCTTGCAACCTAGCCTAATGTGAATGAAAAAAAAAAAGTAGATTTCTATGATAATTATTGATATAGTCTTTCTCAACCCACAGGCGCCCTCTCATACGCCGAACTGGGCACGATGAACACCTCATCAGGGGCGGAGTACGCCTACTTCATGGACGCGTTCGGCGCGCCGCCAGCCTTCCTCTTCTCCTGGGCCAGCACGCTGGTGCTCAAGCCGTCGCAGATGGCGATCATCTGCCTGAGCTTCGGCAAGTACGCCGTCGAGGCCTTCGTCACCGAGTGCGAACCGCCCGAGATCGTCGTCAAGATGGTCGCCCTGCTCGCGATGGGTAAGGAAAACCGTTGTTTTTATAGTACGGAATATCCTTCGAACTCCTCTTTAATTTTCCATTCGAATACGAACGCATTTATAAATCTCGCCATCAAAGGAAATGAGATTATCTATTTGAATCGAAGATTATTCTGTCACAGAGAGCAATATATTTTTAATTAATGTGATGGACGGCATCGTTTAATTATTGTTGCAAATTGGAAATACTATCTAAGCTTTTCGCTCAAAAATTAACTCTCACATGAAATAAATTTGTCACAAGAGGAGGAAGAAAATTCACAGCTTTGCTCAACTCCAGATATTCTTGCTGCCCGAAAATCAATTACATACATACACAGGGTATTTCACAACAAATATATATAAATATGAGAAACTCTGGGTCTAGTTTTCTGGAATTTTGTATACTGAGGTTTTCCAATGTGCTCTTTCCAACTGAAATATATTCAGTTTTCTGCAACTTCTGGTAATAGACCTCAACTTCTATATTTCAAATGGGATGTGCCATATGAATTCAATTTCTTTTTGGATTACACGCTGAATTTCTATATGACGTGAAACATCATAATAATATGACTAAAATACGCCATTTTTGAGTCATTCAAGGTTTTTCAAAATCTTTGGCAGATGCAGCCCTTTACAAAAAAAAACCTGAACTGATCGTGATGAAAACCTGATTCCGATTTTGCACACACAAGGGCACACTTTGCGTCCTCCACCCGGTTTCTTTCTAGTCGCACTTTCTGAACCTGGGGTCGTAATTCTAGTTAGTAGTCCTCTCTATGGTTTTCGGTAAGTGGGAACCACTTTTCTGGTGACCGGAATGAGTTTCAGGTCGTTGAAGATGGTCACGTTGGAGACGTGATAAGGCTCGTTCAGAGGGTGCCTGTTTCTTCTTCCGGTTTGTGGGGAAGACATGATGTGAGACGCCAAAGAAGTGGGACGTACGGGCAGAATTCCTATCTATAAGGGGAAAAAGTGTTTCATTTAGAGCTTTATCCTGACATTGTGCTTCAGCGATTCTTCATAAGTTTGTGCTCTTCAGGAAATTACAACCTCTTGAAAGGCCGATCTTGCAGCTGATATTTTTTGACAATTTCCAAAAACGAGCGGTGATTATTATGCAAATACATAATAATAATAAAAATAATAACATATCAATCGAGGTAAGGTGTAATATTCCTCTCACTTTTCATTTTATGTATAGATTATCCAACATCTTTTCGAAGCATAGAAATGTTCACCAAACTGAAGTATCTACTCCTCGAGTTTCAGATCAATCAGGTGCACTGTTTTTCGGATGATTTGAGAGTCTCCCAATTGACGCACAATAGTATTCACCGAGTCAACCTAATTTAACTTATATTTTCCATAATTCATGCATAAACGGATTTTGAATGACTGTTTTCCAATGTTTCTTCTTATTCGATGCTTATCTGACAATAGGAAGAAAAAATTACAAATCCAGTGTCTATATCGACCAAGCTTCGCCATGTGATTGACATTGTATCTCTTATTGTAGAAACTATTATTTCAACCGAATTGAATGAATGCTATTTATGAATATTATATTTATGCTATTGAATGAATACTATTTTTTTCAGTTGTGATTCTTTACGTGAACTGCTATAGCGTCAACCTTGCGACCAGCGTCCAGAATGTATTCACAGCAGCAAAGCTTGTGGCAGTTCTCATTGTGGTGATTGGTGGTGCCTATAAAATGATTGAAGGTATGGAGCCAAACTCTGGTAGTAAACAATAACGGAAATGAAGGGGTAGTCTCTATAAACAATGATATGCAATTTTAATCAATGAAACAGGTTCCATTATTAGACCATAAAAATTCTCGCCAATAAGCTAATCCAGTTAATGAACTTAAACCTATATTGATTCCATTCGTGGATATCGAATTACCAAACGTCTATACATGAAACCATATCTAACTATTTATAGCAACAGGAAAATGATGATTTCCAATTAGTTTGAAACGTATCCATTGTCTCCATCTACCTATTGATTATTATTATTATCAATTATTTCATCTATTGAATCTGCATTATCGTTTGATGTATACATATATATATAATATATATTATATATATAATATATATATATACAGGGTCGCTGATATGTATGGAAACCTCCGAACAACAAACCCACTAGAAGGATCACAAAACAAATAATCTGATGCTAACATGAATTCCCAGAATTATCATAATATTAGTACACAATCGTCGCCAGTGTTGTCATATCCAATCATCAAAAAGTGATAAATAGTCCAAAATATTTGAAGTCCTTTATGAATTCATGTAGTTCAATGCACAATTATAATAATGAATTTGGGTCATGACGATTATGAATCAGTTCTGATTAATAGAAGATTGCTACATTATTCTGAGACTTAGCAATTTTACTTTCTTGGGGACTCGAGGACCAGCATGGGCATCGTGAATACTTTTTGCTCAACGTTGCAACACCGCAATTTGATATTGACAGTCGACGGCGATTATTGCTTTGTTTGGAATCTGTCATCATTTACGTATTGATTTATCGATATTATTCAACTTGTGTTCAGTTTTGTGTACTCAGAATTCATCAGAAACTCAGTTTATTTCCTATTTTGGTGATTTGATATAATGGTGAGACGTTGTGAGGTGTGTTAAAGACAATTTGAACCGGCGATCAAAACACGTCATTTCATAGGTGAGTTATCATTGTCGTATCATTCGAGATTTTGAAGCATTTTCCCAAATGGAATGGATGAATTTAAATTGAATTGATTAGATTATATTGATTATACCCATAGGTCAGCTGCGATAGAGTCTCGTGGTAAAATATGTATAGCACTGATGAATGCTTCCTTATTTGTAGTCAAAATATGCGAAGCTGCTGAAAAATCACTGAGAATAATTATGAACTCAATTAATATTTTTGATAAAAAATATAAGGATATTTCTATACTTCTTCTACACACAACAATGAGAAATTTACCGTTGACTATTTTTGGAACTAGTCAAACTAATTTGGAGAAATATTTCACTGTCAGACTTAATCATGAGTCATGAGGCAAATAAATTGAAAGATTCAACGGAAGTTAGAGTCAGAAGTATGTTAACAAAAACAATCCTATTCAAAAATCAATAAATTATTTGTGTGATTATCCATGGTTGTTTTTCATTTCAGTCCTGTTTTAAATAAGAAACACTGCTATTTGCTACATCTTCACATGATTCATGATTTTATTGTTGATATAACATTTCGTCATAATACTTGTCAACACATATTCATTATCGATTTTCATCTATCTACATGAAATGAAATAATCAGACATCAATTTTTTGCGTCAAAATATATGAATTCTGCTCAAGATGAAACCTCCTTCATTTTTGACGATATCGTGAAATGATATAAGCAAGTTTCATCTTCAGATTTGAAAATTACATTCAAATATG
Organism: Gastrophysa polygoni; assembly: GCA_963576655.1. NCBI lineage: Eukaryota > Metazoa > Arthropoda > Insecta > Coleoptera > Chrysomelidae > Gastrophysa > Gastrophysa polygoni. The sequence continues at coordinate 12,356,919 of OY755083.1, read as the reverse complement.
CAATCATATCTATTCGCCTTGAGAACGAGTTTTTCACTTTTTTGAAAATTATTTCCCCTAGTAGGTACTGAACTTTGAAATCGTAAATATACTTACATGCACTGTCACTGATCGCCAAAGATATAAATGTTCATTATTGAAATTGAACGTTATTTATGATGAAGTATAAGTAGACAACTGTATACTGAATAGTAAGTATATTGTTCCATATGGCGTTGAGAATTGAACTTTTCTTGTGACGTGGTCATAATAAGTTTATTGATTACAAGCAAGTTACAAAAATCACCATAGGATTGTATGTATTCGAATTTCTCGTAACAATGTGAGGGAAGTATAAAGATGTTCATTTTCCCACCAAGAAATGCTTTAAAGTACCACTAAATTGTTACGGATTTTCAATTTGGTTTCAACATGAATTAATAATAAATTCGACCCCCTCTGACAACACGGCACTGGTGCTGGGAGAATCAGGTTCTGCTATCCTTGTTAAGACAAAGATAGATACTATAGATGTTGCTTCCAAACAAACTGTATTGCCAGGGGTGTGGATTACTTATCTAGTCTGTTCAATGATCGAAGATGGAAACGGTCGATTATTTCCTAGAGTAAGATAGCTAGCGAAAAATGTTAAGATACAAAAGTTGTAGGGTTTTTCAAAATCCATTAAGCTAATGAAAAATTAAGTATACAGGATGAGTCAAAGAGTCAGGACGAAACAAAGTTGCTTTTTCTCTAATGGGACACCCTGTATAATTATTCCACATTTCAATTCTGCTCGAAATTCTGAACAAAATTGATGAAGCGCATCATTTCCCAAATTCAACCGATTTCGAGATATCGAATTTTGAAAATAACTTTTTACTACTCTCAAATTTATTAAAGAAAAAGCACGAAATGATGCATATTTTTTATGAAATTCACAAAAGGTGGAGTATGTGGATATTATGATTACAATCTAATCATAATTTTTTACAGAAAATAAAAAAAGCATAATTGTTCAGGGTTGATTAAAATGCAATTA